>OX465101.1:3519975-4719975 GCA_949987565.1 Luidia sarsii | reverse complement strand
ATGAGTAAGAAAAAGTATGTGAACTATAAAAAAGAGTGCTTTCCTGTGATACTTATGATCACCAAAAAGGGTTTTTCTTTAGTGGAGACAAATTATATGATGTCCCCCCTCACACAATTTTAAAAGTTAGTGGCGGGACATGTCCTCCTGCCAAGTCCCCCCCTCGCAACCCCCTACCCCCCCCCGCAACCCCCTACCCCCCCCCCCCACCCCCGCCTTTTGATGCCCATGTGTGCTAGCCCATGCGATGCCCCAGCGTTTCATGAAATCAGGGTGGTTGGGCTTTCCACTGGTCCATTTTGGTGGTGATATCTACATTGTACCTGCTTGCCAGTTGATGGTGTGGGTCTTGTTAGCAGAGTGTTTTTATTGTCTTTAGATGGCGGTATCTCTGAAGGGGGGTTTGATGGCAACCTGACTCACAGGGAACCCTGTCATCATCATCCATTCTCCTCTTTCCTTTCAGGTTAAATCTGACTCCTTCCAAAACACTGCTTTGTTTTACTTAAATGAACACATTTCTGGCCACTTTTGCAACATAGCTTCCTCATACACTCAGAGCTACCTTGTCAATCCTTCCAGTTTGTTTTGTGCATCGCCGTAGGAATTTATACATTGATAATGTGATGCAATTATCCAGAGATGGGAAAATACTATTTTCTTTTCTTTCCAATTTCCAACTTTTTGGCACATTTTTTTCTCTGAGGTCTGACTCTTTCTACTTCCTGTCTCTTTGCTATGGCTGGCTTCTTGTGTGTAAGAAACTTCCATTTGTCTCCTTTTAAGCCTAGTATAACCTGCCCAGCCCTGGTATGGTCCTGTGAAAAGGTTTGGCCTAGTTTTCAGGATGATATGATTAGGTCTGTGCAGATCGACAAGCATTACCTTCTTCATTTGATTTTGGTACATCGTGAGTGGCTTCTTAATGCAATGCTCCTGAGCAGCCTATGTGTTGATTGTGCTGTTAAATGTACTGCCATCTAAAAACATGGTTAATCAAACACTTCTTCATTTTGGTATTCCTTTGAACTAAATAGCGTCATCATTCCTGTTTCTTGTTGATTGTTTTTATTCAACCATTTCGTTTACCACTTTTAAACAGTTTAGTAACTATCTAAATCGTAATGACTTTGATTTTTTTCTAAGAGGATGTGTGAATACAATATTGCAGCCTTTTGGCAATGAGCATAGCCAGTGGAAAATGTGTGTAATATACTGTCACATGAAGACCATGGTGTATTTGATGAGTGTAGAACTTCAGTATGTATTCAGTATAACATACGTATCTTAATTATGGCAAGTAAATGACACTGATGAGCACTTGATCTGAATAGAAAGTGCGGACCAGCTCCACTTGGTGGTAAGTTGGCCTTAACCCTAACCCAGGCCACATTGCTGTGGACCATCCCAAATCTCCCAAATCCTCCAACTTATGACATAAAAAAGTGCATTTAGCCTCAATCTTCCAAAATCTTCTAATATTTTGTACGCTACATGAAATGAGTGGTGCCTACTGCCTCAATCCTCCCAAATCCTCCAACTTGTATAATACAAAACTTATTCAGCCTCAATTCTCCAAAATCTGCCAATACAGTTGTATTTGGTACACTACATGAAATGAGTGGTGCCCACTGCCTCAATCCTCCCCAATCCTCCAACTTGTAAAATCCAAAACTCATTCAGCCTCAATCCTCCAAAATCTTCCAATATTTTGATGTAAGGTACCAATTTTGAGTCGGTCGAGGGAGGTGCACACCATCTTATGTACAAGTATGTTTGATCTCATTTTTGTTCATTATTGTTCAACTGTATGTTTACAGTATTGGAACAAATTCTGATTCATAAATTGGGTATTTATTCAAATTGTGGTTGTAATTTGTTTACAGACAATGGTGCGCTTAGAAACAGCTATATTAAGTTCCTTAAAAATGTCATGCACTGTATTATTATTATTGAAATGTTTCTGAAGATACATCAGTGAAGTTTGGATTTATAGGACAACTTGCATGCATGCAAAATGTTTGCTTATTACTGGTTGTCCTATTGCAAAAAAATCAATGAAATTTGAAGTTGAAATTTGTGGTGTGGTGCTTTTCCAGACTGCCAGCAAGACCTTAAGCAGCTCGGTGGTCAAGTGGCTAAGACGGCTGCTCTAGAAAGCAGGAGGCACAGGTTCGAATCCTGCCCAAGCTGCCCATTTAAGTCTTGCAGGCAGTGTGGAAAAGCACACAGCGTAATTTCAGCACAACATGTCTGGCTGGACATTTCTATACAGCATGACCAAAACAATCCCAACCAAATATTTAAAATCATAAAATTTAGTGGGCCTGACGTTTCGATCCTAGCAGGACCTTTCTCAAAGGCAGAGTGACAAGGACAACACAGATACATGTACACGAAGGAAGAGGGAAGAGAGTGAATAGGACACGGATGAGAAACAAAGGACAAAGAGGAAAGCTGGTAGGGAGAGATCAAAGGGGAGGGCAAGGGGTAGGGTAGGGATTAGTGAGAAGAGGGGGAAAGATCAAATAGGAAAGTGTGAAAGAGTGAACACAAAAGAAGAATTATCAGAAAGCTGCATGGTGTTAGTCATTACCCTCCTGGATGTTGAGACCATGTGGTTGAATAGTCCGAAGACGCTTCATCCACATTTTCTCACGGCTAAGACGGATAGCATTACTACAGTGACCAAGGGACACACATAGCTTGTGCCAGTTTGGATAGCATGCATAGACAACTTCATTATTGTCTGAAGATGTAAACGCTGGTCTGGCTGTGCAACAAGGATATCCCCAAATCTGTTGCCCTCAAAACAAAATCAGCATAGGTCTGCCTTTGACGCAGGAAGAATGGTGCTGGTTAGCTGAGGTCATAATATTATTATGGCGTATATGTCTGGCCTTCCTATAGTATATGTGACTCAAATCAGCATAGGTTTTCCTGTAATGCAGGAAGATTGATGTTGGTTTGCTGAGGCCATGCATAGTCTAAGGACAAGGGCTGGCCTTCCTATTGTGTATGTGACTCAAATCAGCATAGGTTTTCCTGTGGTGCATGAAGATTGATGCTGGTTTGCTGAGGTCATTATAAATTATGGCATCAAGATACTATGGCTGGCCTTCCTACAGTGACTCAAATTGGCATAGGTCTTCCTGTGATGCAGGAAGATTGATGCTGGTTTGCTGAGGCCATGTAGTCAAAGGACAAGAGCTGGCCTTCCAATTGTGTATGTGAATCAAATCAGCATAGGTCTTCCTGTGATGCAGGAAGATTGATGCTGGTTAGCTGAGGTCATATGGCATCAAGGGACTATGGCTGGCCTTCCTATAGTATATGCGACTCAAATTGGCATAGGTCTTCCTGTGATGCAGGAAGATTGATGCTGGTTTGCTGAGATCATGTAGTCAAAGCTCAAGGGCCGGCCTTCCTATTGTATAATGTGTATCAAATCAAAATCTGCATAGGTCTGCCTGTGATGCAGGAAGATTGATGCTGGTTTGCTGAGGCCATGTAGTCAAAGGACGAGGGCTCATTCGCATAGTTTGTGTACCAATCAGGGGCCCTGTCTGGTTATCTAATAGATCTATATTTCATTACTGATTAACCTGTGGCTGGATCATCAAGAACAAAAAATGGCCCCTGCATGACCTGTCACTTGAGGGTGAAACAAACCCTTCCCGTATAATTATGTTTTATAAAGTTGAAAAATTAAAAAAAAAAGTCCAATGAAGGTGGAGTCACTGGTCTGGCTGTATCAGTATGCAAAGACTACTCGACATACTTCCCTAAAATAGCCCATAACACTATTATGGTGTTGATTTTGTGTTTGTTACCATAAGTACAAATAACACTGGTTTGTTTTGACGTATTTTGTTTCTTTGATCTATGAAAGTACCTATAAAAATCTGCTTTGTAATTATTACAAACAGAAGACAAACTGTTTTTATTATCATCATTATTACTATTATAATTTTTTTTTTTTGGGGGGGGGAGTCTTTGGTGAGAAATTCCCCAAAGTGTCTTTTTCAAAATAATGGATACTTCTCCTTTTTTTCAAATGCAAACCGGACACATCAAATCACAATGCTGATGCTCCTATGTTAGGAGGAATACCACAATGAAGAGGTTTTTGGCTGATATCAAGACTTTCTTCCCCTTCCATCGATGAAGCAAAGGGTATAGCCAGTCTGCCTGCCTGAATTTCTGAAAGTACGGGCAAACTCCTTTTACAAATTACTCCAAGGGGCTGAGCAGTGACTTTTCTAAGCCTGTTGTTGGCATCTTCTGTCAAGAAATTATCTGAGGAGCTACTAAATTTCATTTGCTCTTCCTTGACTGCCAATATTATTGTCCCTGTTCTTTGCGGAAATTTATTTGTTTCCACCATCTGGTTTTGCTTAAACCCTTAACATGTCTTACACCTGCACTTGAGACATCTTGGTTTTCTGTCAGTCTCAAAGCATCCTGACTTTTCAAGAATTCTATCATCCCAGACATGGGCAATCCAAAACCTGATGAAGTCTCACAGCCAGTGGAATGGGAGAGAATCTAAGTGGGCCAACTATGCTGCTTGAGCTTTTTCCTCTCTTGCTTCCTCTCAATTCACCAACCCTGTTGTTGCTGATTCCTATCTTTATTCTTGTCTTGCCTTGCCTGGCATCATTGGTTTTTATTTCCGGCTAGCCCTGTGACCCCAACCTTTGCTAGTTGGTCCTGTGATGAGATTTTAATTCTTGTTTCAGGATCAAGCACAGCTTCTTGCCAGTGTCTTCTTTTCTTATAGTCCAATCTTATTCTTATTCTTATTTATTAATCTCATCCAATAGCAAACAAAATGCCAGTTACAGGGAGATATAATGCATAAATAAATAAATATAATTTGATAATTTAATTTACAATGAAATAGTTAAGTAAATAATTAATATCATGGAACCAACATACAATCTATAACAAACCAAATCCAACAGACAAATATCAGACAGACTGACAAACAGAAAACAAACAAGCAAGTACATGTACCTGTATGCAAGAAGCAGGGATTCAAACCACAATCAGTCACAGCAATTCAGCACACAGTCAAATCATCATCATCACCATTCCCTCGACTGGATAGTCGTCAGGGGGATCTGAGCGCAAGAGGCTGACATATTTTGCCAGGCGGGTCTGTCGAGCACTGCTGTGAGGAGCTCAGGCATAGTCAGGTCAGTCCAGGTCTTCACTTTGGTCTGACCAAGATTTGCGTTGACGACCACGCTTGCGCCCACCCTCGATGGTTCCTTGCATGATGGTCTCGCATGGGCTGTTGTGCAGGGTCACATAGTTGGTCAGTCAAATACTGAAACACAAATCTACACTTACTTTCACATCTGTCTGCCTATAACATCTCTTTGATTCATTTTTGGTATTCATTACCCCCACTTTTGTCAGCGGCCCTGTCAAGATGTTCCTTGTTTCAGGGTCGAGCAAAGGATATTGAAAGTTTGCCTGAATGTTTCCTCTGTAATCCTCTTCCCTTTTTAGTTGTAGAGCACACCTGTGCTGAGGTTTCACACTGTCAATTGGCAGCGAGCAGATATCATCATCCACCATGGATCAGTGGTTTGCTTGACCTGTCTGTGAGCTCAAGGAGATCTACCAACACAGTGCAGTTCCCCAAGGCTCAAACTGCCTTCATGTGTGATAACCTGGCAGACAGTCTTCCAGATCCAGTCCTAGGCTGTCATCCATACCATGGACTGCTCACCCTCTCCCATCCTGAATTGCCCTCACTCGGCTCACCTATGGGGTCTGTACCCTTGGCACTAGCCTGGCCGCTGGCTCTCGCATGGTGCACTCACCAGTGGCATGCCTGGGCGAACAACCCAACACTAGCCTCTCTGGCAGTTCTGCAGTTTCCCAACCTACATGCATCTAGTGCATCATGTTCCCTCCTTAGCTGAGATAGTCCCTTCCACAGAATTTCTCCTGCAAGGCTGCTCTAACTTCACTCTAAGTTTAAATCCTTGTTTTCTCTCAACCACCGGAAAGCACAATATTTTGATATTTCTGCCCGACATGCCACCTCCATTGTGTTACATTAAAGACGAACACTGATTATTGTTTATTCTTGTATCATTTCAGACGCTGTCTGAAGGAGGAGGCGGAAGAGGAGGAGGAGGAGGCAGACGAGGAGGAGGAGGCAGATTAGGAGGAGGAGGAGGAGTGAGATTCAGGTGTTAGATTTGGTTTAGAAGATAGGCTTTGAGGGGCTAGGCTATAAGAAGGTCAAAGCATGCTTTGAATGTAGGAGTAGGTTTGTGGGTTAAGGTGTATAGGCTCAGTAGGTTTATGGGGTAAACAAAATTGGCTAAGGAGGTTTATGGGGTGGAATGAATAGGATGAGAAGGTACCATTTTGGGAAGGAAAGTCTTTTTCCGCCTACCTTCGATTTGAGAGAAACTTCAGAACTAAACCATTGAAGTACGAATTATAGTAGATAATGGTAGATATTGGACCCTTAAACAATTCATTAAATGAAAATGGTATGGAAAATTAAACAAAAATCTCAGACAGATGATGGATAGACATAAATTTTCTGCAATGTCTTGAGTACAAGTCCTGGTCTTGTCAAAATAATAATTTCCTTTGCTTTAAAGTTTCAGAATATTATTCTTCACATTTTTGGAAGTAAAGCAACTTGATGAGTTGTACATTTTTGTACATTGTACGAGATGAGTTGTACATTTTAGTTACAAAGAATTGTTTTGTCAAAAATAATAATGTTTGATAATGTTTATCCAATAAAATTTAAATAAATAATTCTGCTTTTCAGTAATGTAAAAGTTGGCTACAATTGGACTTTCAAGCCTTCTTATGTTTGAAGATACATCAGTAAACTTGAAAATCTAAGGATGCCCCGATGACCAGCATGTGCTGCAGATGAGTCAAAAGCGGATGATGCCTTTTGGACGGATGACTGCTGTATCTGCGTTGGGTGTTCAGTTTTCTTCTATTGCCTTGTGTGTTGCCTTGTGGTATGTTTTAGACGGGGAGAGCTATTGAAGATGAGGGTGCGATGGAGCACAATCAGCAATCTTGGACGGGCAAGAGGATGAATGACTTTTGTGTTGCGAGCAGTTGTCTTCTAAGAAGCCACCTACCAGTGTTTGCTTATGTGTGATGTATATCAGAGAAGGCTTTGATCAATCAACCGTGTCAAGACTACAGCTACAGAGTGACTCCATGTCTATCATCATCATCATCATCATCAGGACACCATCCAGTGCTACAGATTTGGGATACTTTGCCTTACAAATTGAGGACACGACAAGATAAAGTGACATTTTTACGCTGACTCATAGTTGATTTATGAAATAATTAAATCTTTTGGTTAATGTGCTTTTCATAATAAATTATTTGATAGCGACCCTGTATTGTTTTAAGGGCCTGCAGGAGCCCTTGATCTAAAAATTGACGGTCGTTCCATGTGATGTATTTTTTTTATGTAGTTATATGATTATTAGTTTAGGAAGATGTTACACCTGTATACAGATGTCACATCAACTTGCAAGGTGCTGGGACTTCATACCATGCCTCTTTGGCATTAATTCTTAACACTCTTCTCTTTCCTTCTCTTTTAATTCTAATTCTTCTGTCTTTTCCTCTCACATTAACCACTAGGCACTTAAATATCTAATAACTAAAATGTAAACCATAATCCCACTAAAACTTCCATGGGTTAGGTCTCTGTGGTGAGGGACGTATAGTGCAGTGGGACAGGGCAAACTTTGGCCTGTTTTTGAGCCTTCGGTTGGAGGGCAAGTAGGGCGCCACCGCGCGGCGGTGGTTGGGCCGGAAATTTGTCGCCGCGTGGTGGCGCTCTTCAAACCGCATCAGTAGTCATGGTCTGGTGCCTGTGGCAGTAGCGTTGGATGGTCTGTCCTAATGCTTGATATTATTTTTCTGAAATGGAGGCAAACAATTTGTAACACACCTAGTTATATGGTTTCTTGTCTTCATTGTCATGGTCCAATTACGGGTACCAAACTGGGTTCATGAAAAATGTTCAAAAATGTAGAAAATTAAAAATTAAAAATGAGGTGGATATTCGAAAAACAGGAGGCACTGGTCTCTGTTACATTGGTAGAAAACTGTAGCTTTCTTGCTTAGTATTTGATGAAAATGGAGGCAACCAATTTAAAATACACATAGCTCATGGTTTCTTGTCTTTATGGTCATGGTCAAATTACTGTACTAAACATGAGAAATGTTGATATGTATGAAAATGTATACCTAAAAACAGGAGGCATTGGTCTCTGTAAAAATTGGTAGAAACCTATAGCTTTCTTGCTTGCTGTTTTGTTGTGTGTTTTAGTCTTCCTTCTTGCATGAGTAGATGTGTATTGGTGACCCTAAATTCCAGCAACCATGATACCACAATGGAGAGATGAGATCTGGCAGTTCTTGGTCACAGCCAGGATGAGAGATCAATATCACCCTGCCATCTTCTGCTTCTGGTGGTCCATGGAGGAGGAAGGTCGAAGGTCAAAACAGACAAGAAGATATCCACCCAGGTGGGTTTGCTTTTCTTGTAACAAATCATGACCCACTTTGTATTGGATTAAGATGACATTGCATCACACCCTGATAAATTCCAACAAATTATTGTACTAACAGTGAAAATTGCAATGTGGTCTTTTTCTCACTTCAGCAAAATGGGTGGTTGCCCTTCGAGGAATGGACAGACACTTGGAGAAATGGACTGACCCACTTGGAGGAATGGAGCATCACTTGGAGGAATGGACTGCCCACTTGGAGGAATGGAGCTTCACTTGGAGGAATGGACCGACTCACTTGGAGGAATGGAGCATTACTTGGAGGAATGGACTGCCCACTTGGAGGAATGGACTGACCCACTTGGAGGAATGGACTGACTCACTTGGAGGAATGGAGCATCACTTGGAGGAATGGACTGACCCACTTGGAGGAATGGACTGACCCACTTGGAGGAATAGATTGATCCACTTGGAGGAATGGTCTGGGCCTATGCATTTGGAGCAATGGACTGACACACTTTGAGCAATGGACCGCTACACTTGCCAGTATCACCCATCCATTTTGGGGAATGGACTAACAATGAAATGAAAATAGAAATGTAAGCAATAATGATAATTCATGGCCTTACCTTAACAAAATAATGTTATGATTAAATTGTCGGAAAATGTTGTAAAATCATCGATGATATTACAATATTATTATTTAGCTAGATAGAAATGGTAGAATGAACCCCTTATGCTAAATTTAGAAATAAAACAACAGCAGGAAAGGTATGGAAATATAAAATTGCCCCTACTCATTATTTTCTCGTACCAGGTTTCTACAAAAAAGCTTGTTGCACAGAAACCTCAAGTGGTCAATAGTGTGGGTATTTATTTGAAATGAAATAGTGATCTTGACACCTCATAATTATGTTGAGATAATGGGTTCAAATTTGCCTTATTTGGCACGCCATACCAGTGCCTCATGTCCATTTTTTGACGTCGTTAACACGTTCTGCGAGGATGGCTTGCTAATAACTGCATGCTGCATAATCAATATTGTTTAAAGCATAATAATCTAGGACTAGAAGCCATTCGGGCTCTAAAAGGCTCGCTAACCTTTTTCAGTAGCCGATATTAGTTTGATAATTCTGAATGACGTAACATATCAGTGGAACGGCAAGATAAAATGAATTCATATCTAATCATTATTGAGAAATATGAAAAATTGTAATAAGGCTTTAAGTGGCATTTATAGTGAGTATACCTAATGATTTCTTGAAGTCATTAGAAACATTAAATATTCAAAAAATATAAAATTATTGCCGAAAAATAAAAGAGGCGCATATTGAAGTCGACGCCAAGATAATAATTATGATACTTTCTTATTAGCCTGTTTATGTCTTTCGTAATTCTAAAAAAAAAACAACATCGGATCCAGAGGGCACATCTCTGAGCAATCCGAGGAATCATAAGCCAAATGAAATAATATTATTAAAAACAATGAAAACAAATATGAAAACAAATCTAAGGGGAAAAATGAAAAGTGACGCAACCGGATTCTGACCCCATGCTTCGTGGTTGCACTAGTTAATCCAAAATGGCGGCGCCCTGTTCATAAAACACTCATAGGCACATCTATAGGCAATCCGAGGAGTCATTAGCCAAATGAAATATGGAACAAATGAACAAAATTATTTGAAGCTGATCATTACATGCAATAATCATGCAGCCACACATCATTTCAATATTTTCAATTAGAAATTGGAAAAGTGTCCAAATTTTAAAAATAACAGTAATCAACAATTTTCCAACATGTGTTTGACATTTCCCTCTACTCTGAAGGACTGGCGTAAAACCTGCAACTAGCAACCGCGGATTCGAATCCCTATTATGGCTGTTTTTCTAATAATGATATTTTCTTTTATCTTTTTTTAATATTTCTCATAATTCACTTTGTTAACGACAGGATGGTTTGCTAATGACGTCCTGCTGCATATTCATTTTTTTAATCTTGCTAAAATCATAATCCTCCAGGAGCCGACATATTATGTTGTCTGTAATGGTTCGCTCATCTTTTCAGTAGTCGAACGTAAAAATGATACCTCTTATGAGCCTAACATAGCTGGCGTCATTAAATGGCTAATATTTTAGTTTTCAAAATTGTAAAAAAATATTTATCGTAGGTATGGCGGGACAAAAGGAAGACATATCATTCATAAAAATTAGCCTTTTAGGTCTTTAGTAGGCCTAAATCTGCTAAAACACCCACAGGGCACATCTCGGAGCAATCCGAGGAATCATTAGCCAAATGAAATATGAAAAAGATGAACAAAATATGAACAAAATTTCAGGGACAATTGAAAAATGGCACAACCGGATTCTGTCCCCGTTTGTGGCCCTGTTTGGTTGTAGAAGTGAAGGGGTCCATCCCAAAAGCCTTGCAGAAATACGGCGCTTGGACGGCTTCACATTAAGTTCTTTTGGGGTGTTTTTTACTAGGGGTAATTAGTAAAAAAAAAAATATATAGACAGCTAAGGACACAAAAAGTTAGTTACAAGTCCTGAGAAACGTTTAGGTGTTGAATACTTGACTTTGAAAGTGAGTGTTTTTGTAACGTTTTCTATGGGAGCTGCATTATTAATGTTCTGCAACTTCAATAATACAAAAATAATTATTATTATTAATCGTCCGATTTATATAGGGCGCCCTCCATAGTCCTGGTCCTATTAGGTTTAAATGGAATGCGTAGGGTACATTCACTTTTCCAAAAAGGAGTATTTGGAACTCTCAGCAAAATGCATATTTGTAGCGAGTTTCTGACCAAAAGTTGATTTCGGTCATAGTTAAATTTGTTAGGCTGAATGAATGGTTGCATCAATTAAGTCGGGAACGCCTACATCTGCTGTAGAATCTTGTTTTCTTTCAGAAGATATCCAATTTGTTAGGTTTAAATGGAATGCGTAGGGTACACTCACTTTTCCATCAAATGAGTATTCCAGATTCGTTTTATTTTGAAGTAAAATCCGGTATATTCATTTTTTCTGGAGAATATAGGTTTCTGGAAAAAACAAAATAAGTTTTGAAGCTGATTGTGTATAGAATTATGTTATCACAACGTTGCAGTACAATCTCTCTCTTATTTTTATTTTGAAACTAGCAAAAACTCAATTCAAATATTGTGTGTCAATCATGGGACACCGTAGCGCTTTACGCGCGTGCCAGCCAGGTTCAGTCTGGTACGTACACAGGGAAACAGGGAAACGAGGTAAACAATCATGAATGGCTGACATGACATCAGCCGGCCTACAGTTGAACATGACCCGACTTCTGTTGACCAGGTCCTATTGCAGAATCTAAACCATGACTGGCAAAACCCTAGATGTAGCACTTCCGAAAAGCAAGCCAGACAAGCTGTCCAGAAGCGGGCCCGAAGACGATGACAGTTTGAACGAGGAGGATAATGGTGTACTTTTTTACGTCAACAAGAATGGGTTTCCCGTCTGCAAGAACACATGGGAACGGATGTGGAATCACGCTGCAAAGATTCACCCTGAGGGCAGCATACCCATGGCTGAAATCAGGGACCAAAAGGATCTGCCAAAGGTTGGTTGCCAACTCCCTTTATCTTTAGTTTTTAATCTTTTCGCTGTCCGAACAAAATAATATAAAATAAATAATAATTACTAAGATTAATATTATAATACACAACACCAGTATTCAGTGCCAGTAACACTAACAACAGTAAAATTGTAACGTAATCAGAACTAGTCAACTACTGAACTAGTACTAGTAGTAGTACTACTACTACTACTACTACAAGTACTAGTAACTAGTACTACTTACTAGTACTAAAGTAGTAGTAGTACTACTACTAAAGTACTAGTAGTAGTACTAGTACTAGTATAGTAGTAGAAGTAGTACTAGTACTACTAAGTACTACTACTACTAGTACTACTACTAGTACTACTAAAAAAGTAGTACTGTAGTAGTAGTGGTAGTACTATCTACTAGTAGTACTAGTAGTACTACTAGTACTGTCAGTTTGTGCAATTCAAAATTAATTTAAACATTGTAAAAAAAAAAAAAAAAATGGCAGTAGTGCTAACTCCTAAAAATTTACATGTATTCAAACCCTTCACTCTTCGGGTCAACTAAAGGTCAATTATATAGGAAGCGTACTTATTGTAAAGAATACAAGTTTACTAAATTTCAGATCATTTTCTTCTTCTTCTTTTTCTTTTCCTTTCTGCAGCTAAACATTCCGTCAGCACCAACATTTCAGCCCAACACACCAGTGCCTTGTAGACTTGATACTGTGCAGGATTACATGAAAGAATTGCAGTATCCTTACTCAAATTATTAAATGACTTGTTCCACGAACCAAGACTATCCACATTTTTTTAATAATGTGGTTGAGGTTACATGAATACCCATGTGTTCTAGACTTTTCCCAGACATTTTTTTCTGGTCACAAAAGCAAGTTTTCAGGTGGCATTATGCATTTATTTGTGGCCTCAATCTTCAAAATAGGCTGCAATGTGCTTGTATATTTTCCTGCACTTTGGGGTAGCATGCTTGCCAAAGGCAGTTTCAGGTAGCCTGGTGTCATTTGTAGTGGCCTTTGGTACCTGGACCTCTGTTAAAATGGAGTCCAGATATTATAGCTGTTGACTTTTGGGGGATTTTGGATAATTGGATTTTGGATTTTACATTTTTTGGTTGTTTTGACATGTAATTTCAGTCAATGGCTTGATGCCGATGATTTTGCATTAGATTAGAAGTAAGCAAATTTTGAAGAACAAAAACTCACCAAGTCCAAAATGATATGTCCCCCCCAAAAAATGCTTACAAAACCAAGGGAGATTCCAGTGCAGTCCATAAAGTTCAGGCTGCATTTTATTTTATTAAAAAGAATCTTCCTCCTAGGAAAAAACAACAACTAGAAAATCATTTTTCTACATTGAATGCCATTATGATTCTTAATTATGCAAACCTAGATACAACCACACAGGCACACAATTCTTTGAAATCAGGAAGAACAGGCCAATATCAGGGTAAGCAAAGATCATTGCATCTGAATGTGTCTCGTATTGAGGCTGGGTGTCCTTGTTCTGTAATTAATTACCTGGTACCAGCAATGCTAGCGGCTTCTCGTCAACAGTAGGGAAGGATTGCATCTGTGAACTTAGTCCATTCCACTATCGGAATCAACAAAAGCGCGTGTTTATTTTCAGAAGTGTAAGTGCTGTATGGTCAAGTAAAAACCTACCCCTGACATTTGAAAAAAATAATTGTCCTTTCAAAGCAGAGGGCTTTTTCAAAGTGTGGCTTTGGCTATGTCTCTAGCTTTGGCTGGACAGGAGATGGGCTTTCATGGAGGATGTATATTTCCAAGCCACTGCTCAATTTCACAAATGCATCCTTAAAGACCCAATATAACATTGGGAAGATTGGAAAATGTCCACAGATTTCCTTATAATTTACACAGTTTGTATGTCATGATAGACTCCTCATGTTAAAATCTTACGGCCTGGGATGCTGTACTTCTCAATAAATCTTCACTTAAGTTCACTCAAACATCGACAGATAGTTTATTACTCGCGAGTTATAGACTATTTCTTTCACTACAGGAAGGTGTGAAAACCGTAACGTTTTTTTTCCCTTTTTCTACTTTCTCGGATTACCATTTGAGCTAAAACCTTCGCAGGATTTCTTTTTTGGAATGTTTAATGGTTTCACACACAAACATTGGCAATCTTTTGACCTTATTGCTTGTTTGCCAAAACAACTTTGCTGAATTTAGATTTATATGCATTTTGAATCATCGGTTGTCTTTCCTGAAATCAAGCCCTAGAGTTTTAGCAGGTTTACAGGAATAGAGTCTCATTTCCTTAATTTCTTTTATTGTTTTTTTCTCCTCAAATTCTTACAGACTCATGGATACAGCCAAAGAGATGATCCGAGAATCCCTCCCAATCAAATGTTTGGAAGCCGTCATTCTAGCCCTGTATCCTTGGAAATAAGAAATGATGAAAAATATGAAATGCGAAAAATACATTGTCGGCAGTTTGTTACACAATTTGGTGCATTTATTTCCTCTCCCATTTTCATTGCAAATTACCAAGAGCAGCTGAATTTCAGGTGCACACTTCTGTAAGTCAAACAAACCAAGTGAGAGCAGCCAATGGTAGAGCACTAGCCTATACTTCAACAAAGGTGACTGCTCATAATGCGTCCAATTGAGTGTAAGGTAGGCTAAGTGTGGATTGGGCCTCAAGGCTAATGGCTAGTTAATGGCTGTGGCTGCCAATAACATACCTATGCCTGTCACCAAGAGCAGAGGTCTAGCCCTAGCCTTAGACAGCATAGTTTGGATGTAGCCATATTTTTTTTTTTTTTATAATTCATCTGCCATTTTAGTTCCAAGTAATAGGAGCTTTCATGACCCACTCTCTCAGTCTACAGCTCTGTACTCCCCTGTATTCATTGAACTGCGGGCTAAGGTTGAGGACTTTTACCTAAGCACCACCTTTAAGAAAATTCCCACAATCTTTGGAATTGCAGTGGGGAGAGGTGGCCTTGCTGCTTAAAGGTAAAGCTTGCCCCAATAGACCGTGTAAGTCTCGTGGTGAAAAAGTCACCGTACGCTTCCAGGCACCTCCGCGCCTCCTGCTATAGGAGATTAACACGTGCCCAATTTTGAATGCATTCTTTTTAGAACCACACTTACTCACAAAAGAGAATTTACATGGTGTCTCTGCAAACCTATTTATCCTGATAATGAAGAAAGCCTCTTTCCAACTAAAAACCCAGGTTTATGGATTAAGTATCTTAAAAATATAAGAATGAGCAAAAAAAACCTACAAAAAAATAGGAGTACGGCAGAGAAAACAAATAAATATAACCTGACCTTCATCTTCCGGTACAGTATTGCGAATATGGCCCGACTGTGGTACACGACGTGAGCATTACTACTTGTATCACGCCAAAGTTGGTGTGGTTTGCATGCGGGCAAGAAAAACACCTTGTACTGTACTGTACATGTTGATACCATACATGTAAACTAAATAATACAAAATCAAAACACGATCAACGTACCGCGCGATGTTAGCTAATACACGTATGTACATACATTACAAGTTCTCTCGTCTGGGAACACGACTATCACCTCTTGTTGCATAGGTTCTACGTTTTCAAACGTGAAAACGAAATTATTTAAAAATATTTTTGTCTGTAAAACGTGCAAAATCACGTACCGGTACTTTACACATTGTATTTTAATATTTTATTCCAAAATGACCTTTTTCTAATAGTTTAAACTGCTTCAATTGACGCGATACAAAATATTTTAACAAGAACGTTCGCCGCTCCACGCTTTACCTCCTATCCGAGGAGCCCGGAAGTCAGGAATCTCGCGGTAACACGTACATTCTCGAGGCCAACTTACACGGTCCATTCCAGAGGCATGCTTTGCTAATGCTTTGCAACCACAGCAAGTACCCCAATATCAGGGCTCGACCTTAGCACTAGCCCGGCTGTCATTGTCTAGTCAAAACAGCCGCGGGCTAGTAAAATGACCCACTTTGCTAGCCCGGTGGACTAGTAAAAAGTAGACAGCGGTGTGGCAGCAAAAAATTATACAGGCGGGGATAAGAAAGTAGAAACTAATAATTTGTTTTACTTGACCTAATAACCTTGTTTTAAATTCAATATTAATTTGACAGGGCTAGTAAAACTTGCTTCGGGCTAGTAAAAAACTCAATTTACTAGCCCGGTAGGCTAGTAATTAATTGCGGCCATAATTAACTACAGTGTTAAGTGTAAAAACAGAAATCTTTTACATTGTAGATACAATAAAGTAATATGCAGTTTGTGAGCTTTCAAGACAGTAACGGTGACTGCAGATTTGGATTGATATGAGTCTGCAGCCAACTCCAGTGTAGCATTTTGAGGCTTGTCAGCCCACCCAAAGTTGCACTCAAGCAGGCACTAGTAAGGGCTGACATTGAGCACATCTTCTTTCTTGACCGTAACTCTGACTCACCCAGATACCTGACCAATGGAGCCCCAGGCTTGGAGCGGTTCCCGGTTAGTTTCAAGACCCACTTCTCTGGGACTGTCCATCGGCATGTGGTGCTGGGAGTCTACTACTCGGGCCGATATGGAGCCGTTGGCATGAGCAGGAGGGAAGATCTCATGTACAAACCCCTGGAGTTCAAGGTGAGTCGTCAGGCGTGAAGCAATCAATTTCTAAATGTTTCCATCCAAGCAAACCCTTGGAAAGGTGAATGCTCAATGTTTCATTGCGGGACATCAGACATACATACATTGGGCAAGTAACAAAGGTCAAAGATGTCATAGAGAAAATCAAGGAAATGAAATGGAGATGGGCAGGGCACCTAACAAGAAGACAAGATAATAGATGGACCAAGAGACTCACGGAATGGCAACCTAGAACTGGTAGAAGAAGAGGTAGACAAAAATGGAGATGGAGGGACGAAATCACCACATATATGAACACGGCATGATGAAGTAGACAGACATACATGTATGATAGAACTAGAATGGAAAGTGCTTGAGGAGGATTCATCCAACAATGGATGAACACAACCTAAAATGAGACCCTTCTCAAAGTCAATAAGCAGTTTGCTACAATTTTATATTTTGCTTCCAATCAATTTCTAATTTGAATGGTTTTGTCCCTGCCATTCTGCCTTTGACAAAGGTCCTGCTAGGATTGGAACCGTCAGGCCCTCCTAATTTTTGATATTCACTT
Organism: Luidia sarsii; assembly: GCA_949987565.1. Taxonomy (NCBI): domain Eukaryota; kingdom Metazoa; phylum Echinodermata; class Asteroidea; order Paxillosida; family Luidiidae; genus Luidia; species Luidia sarsii. The sequence continues at coordinate 4,702,679 of OX465101.1, read as the reverse complement.
TTCGATAATTTTAGTCTGTAAGCAGTTTGCAACATTTTGACTGTAATTAATGTCTGATTCTTTAATGTATCCTGCTTTGCTTATTTTCATTCAGGAATTCAGGTTTGCAGGCTAGAGCCTGATTAGTGGATTTCTTATTTAAACGCATAGCTAACTTAAGGTCACAACAATAACATCAAAGCTAGGTGCTAATGAATTACCCCAAACCATATTTGCTTAAATGGAGTGTTGGGGTCAATGGCCATTGTACATTTCATGATCAAGCTGAGAGTCTGAACTCTAACACCGCTCAGCTGCACAGAATGACCTGTGGATCTTCCTGACAGACAACTCTACTGGGTTTTATAGATATTAATATCAGGGTTTTGACTTTCAGTACACTTTAGGGGCGTTCACACTGGACGAAATCCCCGGGGATTTCTCGAAAATTGCCCTGGTATTTATTTCGGTCTGTCTATTCACACTACCGTGACCAAAGAAATCCCCGGGGAATTTTCCCCCCTGCTTGGGGGTTGGATAGAAGGAGAAAACCCCAGGGTTTTACGATTTCCACGGGGAAATAGGGTCCACTCCCCGGGAGTTTCTTCCAAAGGGATCCAGGGTATTTAATCCCCGAGGATTCTCCCTGTAGTGTGAAAAGAGCTTAGTGCTCACACTACAAACCATTCAAATAGTAGTCAGATGATGTGGTGAGCATGAGGCTGAAGGAATTTTAGCTATATTTTTTCTTGGTTCCAGACATGAGTCTGACATTGCATGATTTTAAATGACTTTTAGAACTTAGTTGCCTTTTGAAGCCATTTCAAAACCAAGGCTGTTTCTTTGGTCTCATTTCAATTCATTTCATGCTTTTGACTAGTAGAAAGCCATACTTCAGCTTAATAAAACCCTAAACTTATCACAGCTTTGATTATAGGAAGTCCCCTTATTCAAGTGTTATCAAAACAGTACACTTTCAGGGTCCATGCAGTAATATTTTCTGTTTGTTTCTTGCTCAACCAGAATCTGTGGGATCTCGTCTTTGATTACGAAGATGCGTACAAAAAATGTGAGTACACTGTCTATACTCTATAGGGCCCCTTTCAACTGTGCAAATAATCGCAATGTGAATTGCAATTCAAGAAAATCGCAAGCCAGTTGTGGTTAGCAATTGCGGTCGAATTGCGGGTGTGTCCTTGAGGGTGGCCCACGGAGGGAGACAAAAAAACAAGCACAGCACTTCCTGTTAATCAGAGCGTGAGGGCATTGTGGGAGGAAATACATGTGTAGATGGTGTGATTCTGCGGAGCGTTTCCACACGCACCCTGTGGCAAATAAACGTGATTATAGTGTCCACACACAATGAAAGTGGAGTTTAAATCTTGAATCAGAATGAATAACATTGACAGTGGAAATGGCCCTTATCTCAAAACATGCTCTCAAACCTTCAAAAATGTTGATTGTTGTGAAAGATTGTCTTCTTCCAGCCAGGAAAAATTCTCCATTCTCTGATTGGCTTTTTAAGTGCAGCACAGGCATTGAGCTGTTTGACGTTTTTGTGGAAGAGATGTACTGAGCAATGAGGAGTTTTACAAACAGGTTGAAAGCATCCCTCCCTCTGTTTGTCCATTCGTTTGTTTGTCTGCCTGTCTGTATTGCTGCTTTGGTTTGTTCATTCCTTCTCATATTTCATAGATGTCTTTTTAATTCTATCCCAAATTTAATGTTCAACATATTTTACCATCAGATTGCCATACAGTCAAGAAAGTGAAGATTGGCCTGCCTGTGTCTCATGATCCCCATAGCTTTGAGCAGATACAGTGGAGGGTGAGTTTATTTCCAATGCCACTTACCAAAGCTGTGGATGAAAAGGGCCTCGTGGGACTGATGCAATACATCGATCCAGTAGGCCACGCCCACCATAGCAACGGCCAAGCAACCGCGCACATGCACACAACTTGTCACGATTGTCCACACGCTGTGTACATCCACTGCACGCCCGCAACCACCGGTTCAAGGGCGGCCGCTTCCCATGGTCTGATTACTAAAGCATTACATGAATTTGAAAAAGTCATGTGCATGTCTCTTTGTTGTGTCGTCCAATAGAATGAAACTGTTTTTCATGCGTATGAAAATGTACACAACTTGTCACAATCGTCCACACGCTGTGTACATCAACTGCACGCCCGCAGCCACCGAAAGCGCTTCTCTCCGTTGGACTTTTGTTTTGGAAAAAGGCCAAAAGTGTACCGGTACATTTCCTCTCTTGCCAGGGTATCGAGAGTCAGATTTACAATGAAAATACATGTTTAAACACAGCTTGACCGTGTTTAAGGATAAAATTAGGGTTTGCAAAGGGAATTGCCTAGTACATACGAAACAAAAGTAAACACAACAAAAAGTGTGTAGTAAAGAATACAAAATTTAAAGCGTTATGTCGGACAAAATGGCAGCTGTTTGTCGGACCTTAAATCACATGTTGTTATTGGTCAATTTGTCAAGGGGCGTGGCCTACTGGATCGGTGTATTCTTATCAAATTGCACTGAACCCATGATGGCGTCTGTACACGCATGCACATGCACCCACAGTCACAGCCTTGCTTTTTTTGGCCAATGATCAAGGACTCATACACCTAGGTTTAAGCACTCCAGTCAAACCAATCACACTGATAGTCAAAGGAAAGGAGTTTCGGGTTTTGGTTGGTTCGGCATTTGTTCAAATCATAATTTGGACCCAGGATGCATCTCCATAATTCAACAGCTTTAATTACATCTTGTGGGTTTTTTAATTAGTCTTTGTCTTTTAATCAGAATACCGGTACACAAAAAGGGCAAAGACAACTTTTGACTGGACCGTGATTTGAATTCATGACCTCTGGTTTTGTGTACCAGCGTTCTTATCATCTGAGCTATCCAGCACTTACATGGTGGAAGGCCAAATAGTCTTTGACGGGTTTCAAAAAGGGCCAGCTAGATGAAACAGCTTTTTCAATCTTGCCTTAATTAACGGTTGTCCCTGACTCTGGGCTTTGGGGGCCTGCACATAGGGTTCCCAATGTAAGAGGTTTGCAGTGATGCCATATGCATAATCTTTTGTGCGATTAAAGCAGTGTTTCCATTTTTGTCAAAGTAACCGAGATGATGGTTACTTTTCCCATTTTAAGTCCAGTGGAAACGGCCCAGTTAAATTTCCTCTCATATAATTTAACCGAGCCGAATGGTTACTTAAACGGCCAACCTCTGCCCTTTAACTGAGCTGATTAGTCCAGTGGAAACGCACCACTTGGTAAAACACAACTCGGTAAAAAACCACATCCGGCCTACGACGTAAGACATACATGCAATGTGCACAGCGTCTACTTCGCTTCGCACGCTAAATGTACATGTATGTTGACCTAATCTCGCAAGCTACCAACGTCATTTTGTAGCCTTAAAGGTCACGCACAGCACCCACATAATTATTGCCAGCTTCGTTACTTTAACCATCGTCTCAGTCTTATTGACCGACTCAAAAGTCCAAGTGGGAATGACGGTCAAATTTGACTATTTGAGATTTAACCATCGTTTCATTTGAATTTTAGTCCAGTGGAAATGCGGCTTAAATGTGGATGTGGCTTGTTTTCAAGCCCACAGGTTCACAGAACAGCTTTTGTCCGTGATGTACATAATCCTTTCATAATTTCACATATGGCTTGAAATACTGGCTGAAGATTGGTAGTGTGACTTTTCTCTCTCAATTTGTATTGTAGATAATGACAGTCAGCCCCAGCAAGCAGTCCAGACTGGAAGTGCAAAGGGAAATTGAGAAGTTTACTAAGGATCTTAAAAACAGGGTAAGTAGAGCAAATGACCAAGACCAATGCACACCAGTCAGAGGCCGTGCATGTTTTGGCCACAGAGATCTAGATCTTGGTCAGTGAGCTGTGCATTGGTTCCCACACTAGAAACTCTCTTTGGGCATGGAGTGAATGGAGTGATCACTGATCAAGATACGGATACATTCAAACAAACAGGCCGCTAATTTCTAAGCCAAGTGCTAAATTCAATACTTTGGCAATATTGCTTAACTTTCAGATTTTCAACTTTTCCAGTGCCCATGACCGCCATACAGGTTTTTTTTAAACAAAGCATCATTTTCAAATCTCGCTAAAACAATCGGAACAATTTCTGTGAGATAAATCAACAAGGGTATACTATGGGAACAAGAGAGTAAAACCTGGCACAATTCGGGCATCGTTGCGGCTTTTGTCAAGAGATTATCCATTCGAAAAAAGGACCCATTGTGCATCGTCAATGGATCATAACGGACGTATGTGTGTGTGCGTGCGTGTACAATACCGACGGTCCCTGACCACAGAATAGCCTCCACTCCAGGCAGTCAAATCTTCGAGTTGGTCGGCCCCGACGGAGCGTACAGATTGCGGTGAAGAATGCAGGTTGAATTCCACTGCCTGACCGACAATCATTTGGCTGTGTGGCATGCCTACGCAATGTCTCCCACGGCGTGCTTTCAGCGGCAGCGCACTATCCCTCAATCATCCACTGTCTAGTAAAGGTCCCACAATACTATAGCACAAATGTTACCGCTGTTGGCAACTTGCGTCAAAATGGGTCTTTGTCATGATTCGTATTGCTTTGTTCTAAGCTGAAAAGAGTCTGTTTAAAATGTGGACAATAGTGGTGCCCAGATTCGGAGGGCCCCATCGCATAGCAAAACAAACGACACTCTGGTTTCGGAGGTCCTTGCGCAAAGTGGTTAATTATACTCAAATTCAACAAAACTATCTGTGTTGGTTTCTATGTATATATTTTGACTGTGCAGTTCAAGTGGTCTACTTCCAGCTACTCCAGCTATCAGTTTGTTAAGGAAAACCACCGCGCCAGCTGTGAGCCCAGCTCACCACGGAAGTCGTTGACCTCCATCCCGGGCAAGGCCAGCCGGAAGGATTCCCAGCAGCAGTTGGCGGCAACAGGGAGCAAGGAGACAACCTCCTCCCCACGGCCTGTGCTGGCATATGACAGCAGCGATGAGGAGGCTGAGGTCTACAGCCCAACTCCAGCCGCCAAAAAGGGAGCCTCGAGCGGAGACTACCAAGTCAGGGTGTGATTGCCTGGAGTCTGAGTAAACCAGTGCCTTGTCGATACTCAAGAGCTGCCATCCTATCGGTGATGAGATGGCCCTACTGCCTTAGTGTGTATGAATACCCTGAAATGTTTTTCTTTCCCAACCTGAAATGCACATACAGTATTGTGAACTTGAACCTTAATAGCAGAATTTTTCTGGGCATAGAATCACTTGGTTATCATAGTGATGCTGTCCGTTTAACCCAGGAGAAAATGTAGATGAATCGTCTTCGGACAATTCACCCACATGGCCTTCACATCCAGGAGGGGAAATGATTTACCTATAATCTTTTTTTTGTTCACTCCCCCACTTCTCTCTAGGGCAGGGCCGTTCCCACTACGAAAATATTTCAAAAACCGGTGTGCTTTTTTCATGTCCACACAGGCCAAAAAATTGTGTCGCAAAAAAATTGTGAGCCGATTGTGGTTAGCAGTTGTGGACAAATGGTGGGTGTGTCCTTGAGGGTAGGTGGGTGTGTCCTTGAGCGTGAGCAGTTCATTGTGGCATTGAAAAAAAAGGTGCGATTCAGTGGACCGTTCTCCGCACACACACCGCGTCGCAAAAAAAAACATGATTATTTGAAAAAGTCTTAAGTGGAGCCCGATTTAAATCCCACTAAAAATTGCATTTATTGTGTCCACACAGGAAAAAAAAGGTTTAAATCGCGATTCATATCGTGATCCAAATAATTGTATTTATTTGGTGTAGTGGAAACGGCTCTTCTTTCACCTTTTCTCTTTGATGTTTCCCCCTTCCACTACCTAATCCCTACCCAAACCCCTGCCCTTCCCTTTGATCTCACCCTACCAGCTATCCCCCTTTGCCCTCTGTCTGTCATCCATGTCCCTATTACTCTCCCCTTCCTATTATGTTATATAGTTATTTAGCAAGGGATTTGCAATGGTATTTATCATTACATTGATGTGGATGGTCATTTTCTTTGGATTCTTTTTCCGGGTTAATGGCTTGTCATGTTCACATTGGGTAGAGGTTTTAATGTGTGGAGTAAACACCACACTGCTGCAGAGACTATAGTCTGCCATCCTGATTAGTTGTCCAGGTGCTGTTAATATATTGCGGAAGTGCCTTTGCTGTGGAAATTCAAATTATAAACAGGCCTTATTCTAAAAAAATAAAAATCACCAGTTTTCTTCCAAAGTCTTTCTGTGCGTAGCCTGAAATAAGAGCATGGTGAACGTTTAGCGAGTGTATATTTCAGTTATTATGTTTGACTATGTATTTAAAGGGCTGTGTGAATTTAGTTCAGCATAAAGTAATAAGTATTATTGTGAAAAGATATATATGTACATTGAATATTGGTCGTCCGTGCTGATGGGCTAGATGTGATTGCAGTGATGATTTTCGTAGGATCTGTAGTCGATTTCTTCAAACTCATTGTAGTTTACAATCAATCGTGAGACGATGAGCGATGCACAGGAACCATACAGTCTATCACAACTTACGAGGGGTTATAGAATCAGCAGTTGAACTTGATGCATCATAAGGCTTTGTAAAATCTACCCCTGGGCTCAATTTTACAGATGATAGAGATATATCTTAAAGTATACAGCAATCAAATCTCTAATAAAATCTCCATAGGTTCATGGTCTATTGTGGAATAGGCTTATGGTCTATTGTGAGATAGGCTGGTTGTCTACTGTGGAATAGGCTCATGGTCTATTGTGGAATAGGCTCATGGTCTATATTGTGAAATAGGCTGGTTGTCCATCGTGAAATAGGCTCATGGTCTATTGTGGAATAGGCTCATGCTCTATTGTGGAATAGGCTCGTGGTCTATTGTGGAATAGGCTCATGGTCTGTTGTGGAATAGGCTCATGCTCTATTGTGGAATAGGCTCATGCTCTATTGTGGAATAGACTCATGCTCTATTGTGAAATAGGCTCGTGGTCTTTTGTGGAATAGGCTTATGGTCAATTGTGAAATAGGCTCATGCTCTATTGTGGTGTAGGCTGGTGGTTACTGGTAGTTTCAATTGCAGTGCTAATTCCAGGATGAAATGGCAAAATGCTCTTCTGAAGAGCTTTTCTGCAGTTTTCTCATCTGTATTAGATGTCTAAGAGAAGCTGATGTTTTTATCACGTCATTCAAGCTCAAAACCAATTTTGCCTTGGAAAATGGCATGAAGTGGTATTTTTAAAACTTCAGGCCATCTTCTAACTAATCTAAGATTAAGTTAGTCTTGGTTCAAGACGTTCGTTGAGATACTCTAACGCCCGATGCGCAAGGGCGCAATGGATACGTTTCCCCGACTGATCCGCAAACACACGTACGCACCCACACAGACCGGTCAACAACACGTACGTGTGTGCGGATCCCTGTGCGAGCACGTATGCCGTGTGTGTTGACCGGTCTGTGTGGTGCGTACGTGTGTTTGCGGATCATTCAGGGAAACGTATTCATTGCACCCTCCCGCATCGGGCGTTACAGTATCTCAACCAACAACGTCTAGAACCAAGACTAAGATTAAGTCAGTAGTTGTTTAAATCTTTTAAAGTTACCTGGTATTTGTAAGTTTCTTGTGTATCATTTTCGTAATGTTCATAGCATTGCATGATTCTCATGTTTTGTTGTGTGACAAAGAATCAAGAGCAGTGGCAGTGGGTTTCAAGCCTCCCATACAAAGCCATTTGTTTAAAAAGCAATTCAGTATCATTCATTGTGTGTGATATTTCCATATTAAAATAAAAGCAATCGATATAATACATTGAATGAATGGATATTTTGGTATCTGCACTGAAGCTTTATTTGGGTACTATTTGTCAAGTTCACTACATGGACAGTTGAGGCTGAGAACTGGAAAGCTGCAGAATTCTTTAGTTTCATGGAGTTTTTTAAACCAAGGGTGTCATGCATTTCTATGTAGAACTCTTTCCTTCCTGTTATTTCTGTACATAATTTGCATAAATACACTCCAAAAAAAGAGAACAATCACTCATTGCAAATGAGAACTATCAGTTTATTTCCATTTATTTGTGTCATGTCGACAATTTTATTACATTTTTCACCTTCGGGGTCATCAAAAGCAATGGTCTGAAAGGTGAGGGGTTGCCATATCCTTAAAAAAGGTGTCAAACATACGACAAGTAGAATGTAAATTTGGGGATACACTGCAATGGAAGTTTAGTACATGCTCAAGCTTGTGTGCATTAAAACCACTAATAGTTTAGACAGCATATTCTTGTCATTGCCGCTGCAATAACATGACAGTATCATATTCAATTGTGGTCAAACATGGAGGTCACACCAGGGGTCTTATACTCAACCCATGACACTACATCAACTGACACACAAACCCCAATGTGACAGCTTGTCAGCGGATAACAACCAAACAAGCAAGGGCTGAGGATTGACAACAGAAAAACTTCAGCGATTCATTGAAGAGGATGTTTGATTCTGTAACATGCTTCTGCATTAGCATCAATATTCCTTGATTAGGCATGTATGTAACAACCAGGACGGACTATTCTTGCTCTTCTGTTGTCTAGTTTGCACCGTCCAGGAAACCCTAAATAACATCTCCAAGGTGAAGTGCTTGAGCGATGTCGCAAGCTGTTCCTCTGCATGTCAAACTCCAAGTCCTTTTTCGTCAGGTAAAAGCTACCACAGTGACCACCATCACATCAAGTCCTTTGGAATCTCTTTCTGTATATATCTCTCCTTGTGGTGGTACTGCGAATGCTGATTGGAGAAAAACAGAAACAGAATAGATAAATACCTCATGTCAATTATTAGTCAACAAAACAAGGCATTTCTATTTTGATAGATAACACAATGCATGAATGCTACAGTTTAGGCGATTAAAACAAAATGATAAATCAATTAATCTTAAATATTTCTTGAGTCATGAACTTCAACAATGACTGAAGTAATAAAGTGCAAATGGCCACAATAAGCTCATCTGAAAGAGTGGAGTTTATGGTCTAACCCGCTACCCACAAATTACTTGGAAAAATATAGACTACTCTAGGGCCGTTTCCACTACACAAAATAAACACGATTATTTGAATCGCGATTCAAATTCCACTTTTTTTTGCATGTGTGGACACAAGAAACACAATTATTATTGGGATTTGAATTGCGATTCAGACTCCACTAAGAGTGAGACTTTTTCAAATAATTGTTTATTTTCGACGCAGTGTGTGTGGGAACGCTCCACTGAATCTCACTTTTTTTATCCCACAATGCACCGCTCACGCTGTGATTGACAGGAAGTGCCGCGCTTATTTATGTCTCCCTGTGTGGGCCACCCTCAAGGACACGCCCACCATTTGACCACAACTGCTACAATCGGCTCGCAACTTTTTGCGACGCGATTTTTTGTTCTGTGTGGACAGGCCCCCCCCCCCCCAAAAAAAAGGTTTTTGAATCACTATTCAAATCGCGATTATTTTTGTAGTGGGAAAGGCCCTTTTGTAGCACTATCATGTAGCTGGTTTTAGGTTTTAGGCAAAGATACAAGTGTAGAGTGAGTTCTCCCAAGTCCCCTGGCATTCTAGGTTTTGAACTCATCCTTATGGTGGTCTGAGCTTTAAACTGTACATGTCCATATTGATGTGTACTCCAAGATCAAGTATAACGTGACATATTGCATTTAGCATATTTTAGTTGCTGCTTTTATGTTCCGTCTGCAATGTGTTTGGGCTTACCGGCTCCACTTTTAGCAGGACTCCTTCTGGAAGATTGACCTGAAGCATTTCTAAGAATATTGGCGCCGTGGTGCCCTGCAGTTCTTGAAGCTGAGGTCAAAAATGAGCAAATAGTCACATTCAGTTTGGCTTATACAACAGCTAACTTGTAAAAAAGCAGCAATGGTATTGTTAAGCGTGAATTTGAAGTCAAGAGGAGGCGAGAAGGCAGGTGAATCATCTGGCAGCCATCTCCTGGAAAAACATGTCATTTTTCATGCATAGAACAGTAAGATGTGCAGTGCTGGTATATTTAACTAGAGGCCCAGGTTAAGATCCCTGTCAAGTTAGGTGAACCACTTCACACCAGGTGCCCATGACCACCATACAGGGTTTTTGAACAATGCTTCATTTACAAACCTCACTAAAACAATCGGAACAAGATATTTCTGTAAAATAAATCAATGGTTTACTATGGGTACAAGATAGTAAAACCTGGCACAAATCGGACACTGGTGTGGCTTTTGTAAAGAGATTATCCGTTCGAAAAAGGGCCCATTGTGTGTCGTCAATGGAGCGTAACGCGACTTGTGCGTGCACAATATCGGCCGCAGACTAGCCTCCACTCAAGGCAGTCAAATCTTCAAGTTGGTCAGCCCCAACAGAACGTACAGATTGTGGGTGGAATGTGGGTGGAATTCCACTGCCTGACCGACGACCGTTGGGTAGTGTGGCACATCGACACAATGTCTCCTGCGTGCTATCAGCAGCAGCACACTATCCCTCGATCATCCACAGTAAAGGTCCCACAATAGCGCAATAGTTGCCGCTAATCTCGCAATTAATGAGGCAACTTGCGTCAAAATTGGTCTTCATAGATATAACATGATGTTTGCGTCGAGGAGAATGTAATTCAAAGAGGTTTTGCCCTTACTCGACGTGGTGGTAAACACTGAATGCTCAGTGCTTTGCCTGGTGCCTGATGAAAATATTCCAGGCAGCTCGGGCGGGATTCGAACCCGCGACTCCCGAATACAGGCACCGGGCAAAGCACCGAGCATTCAGTGTTTACCACCACGTCGAGTAAGGGCAAAACCTCTTTGAAAATGGGTCTTTGTCAAGATTGTCAAAAGAGTCTTTGTATGAATTGTAGACAAAAGAGGTTCCCGTATTCCCGAGGGCCCCGCTGCATAGTAAAACAAATGGCACTCTGATTACGGAGGTCCCGGCGCGAATTGGTTAATATCTCAAGGTTTGTACCTGGACAACTCGTCGGTGTGTGGATAACGTGAAGTCCCTTGGCTTCAGTTTTTCAGCCACACCAGGGGTTTGGATGGTGTGCACAAGTGTGGTCTTTGTGGACATGGCATAGCTGGGGATTAGAGTGGAGACAAGGAAATGATTAGTCAAAAACCCTAGCACAGCCTGGAGTAAAAGGACCATGCTGTGAGTGAAATGGCAAGCTCATCGAAAATAATGTGTAGAGGCACCATCACTGGTTTTGAGGACAGTAAATTTCAAAAGGCAGGCTTTGGCTCAATACAGATTTGTGTCGGGACCAGAAAAGGTACATCAAAGTTTGTTCCATGTTTCGGTCCTAACATTAGTCACTCAATATACCGGTAGCCCAAAATTTGTGAGAGCCTCACAAGCGGAACAGATGGCAAATACAGAAATGACAAGGGAGCTCCTGGGCTTTACCAATATGTCCAATTTCTGTAATTTGTCTGCAAATTTCAGGATGAAAAAAAATCAAATTTTGAAAACCTTTCTCATTTTGACAACCAATTTGTCAACTAAGCATTAAAGACTTGTTTAATCTACTCAGGAATCACTACTATACACATGAATACTAATTAAACAAAAATGTCTACAAACTCAATGTTACTTCTGCCAATCAAAATGGAGTCGATTCCAAGTGGAATTACGATTCTGGGATGGAATCTGAATCAATTCCAAAAAATGTTGGGCTTGGATTCGCCCAACACTACAACCTGGTAATTTTAGTTCTTTGAGGCTTGTACCAGCATTCAATGTGGTTCAATGTGGTTCAATGATAACAGTCCTCCCTTGCTCCATGCACTTACCTATCAAAGACTTTGAGGTCCATATTCTTGGCCAAGTTGTGTGCATACTGAGCAAAGTGCTCCACGGCCGTACAGTCATAGCCCTGGATGAAGAAGTTCATGATCTCATGGCTAGTAGAGTCCTTTGGGAGCGGGATATCCTGATCCGGAATCTGTTGTACTTTTAGCTACAAAAGAAAAGAAAATGCTTTGTTTTTCAAAAACCAAAGCAAAATACAGTATGGACGAGTTTGTACAATACACACAGATCTTGTCAGTGATGTGCATATACATGTATGTGTAGGATCCAAAATCTGATGCATCCTGTTGGATTAATTATGGTAAGGAAACTAGTAAATCGGTGACTGATCAATGTGAAACAAACGGACCCTATGGCCTAGACACATTTCTTATCAGAACTCAGCCTCAGGTGTTAAAAACATGGAGGAGTCAATTTTGTGAGTGAGAAATGGTGTCCATTCACATGGTGGAATATGGATAACATAGCATTGGGCACAATTAAATGTCTAGACCATGTAACAAATTACATGTATACTGCCTTACTGGTACTTCATATTGTAGTATTTAGTACTTGCCTCCTCAATTTCTTCTTCGTATGAGCTGTGCTGCCTCTGTGGAACGACTGAGGATGATTTCAAAGCACCATATTGAGCTATCGATGATCTGCAGGAATTGAGAAAATAAACATAAGAAAAATGAGCTTTGTTAGTGAATACTTCCTGACCAATACTGCAATAGTTACTCGGACTAAATCAGAGTAACTTGGACACTTTTCACCCTTACAATCGCCCTTTTTAAAAAAGGGCGATTGTAAGGGTCCAAGTTACTCGGACTAGGTGCGTGGGACGGTTTCACAATCACAGGTGCTTTCGGGGTAAAATCTGGGGGTAGTGATGCAGTCGAACAAATCGTTGTTTGGTCGTGTTTCCCTACTGAAAATCTTGGACCCTACTAACTATCCCTCAAAATAAATAAAAAAGGGCGATTGTAATGTAAGGGTTCAAGTTACTCGGACTACACCACCCCATGCCATGGGAATGGGATGGTCATCTTTGTTACAAAATCCTTACCTTATTCTGTCATACACTCTCCTACAAACCAGGCCTGTTACTGTTAGAGCACTGTGCTTAATCATGTTGCTTTGGCGGTTGTTACATGCGCAGAGGTAGACCGGTACTGGTAGACTAATGTAATGACATCGAATGAATGTTGGTCCCAACTTGAACTAGCATTAGCAAGTAAGTACAATTTCTACAAGTACAAAGTAGCCTGGGTAGTGAGTATACCGCACTAACTCAGTAACTGACTGACTGAGCAGAACCAGAGTGAAACTGCCAATACTTAGGATCTTGCCAAAACCATCCCGGTTGTGTTACAATAAAATAGCCTTTCTCAATAAGTTTCTCGTCTCGCTGTTCTGTGTCCTGAGTGTAACTGTAACTGTAAAATACTTGTACAGAAAGTGTAAGTTTACATGGCGCTACAGCTCCATGGAACACATGGATGTAGAGCAACTCCAGCAAGTGAACACAATCGTAATGTGTATGTATAGTGTACATGTACAGTACATGTACATGTACACTGTATAGTATAGGTATGTACATGTGTACATGTACATGTACATGTACAGTACAGTACAGTACAGTACAGTACATGTACAGTACACCAGGGTTTTGTAAAATGGTGGTACTAAACAGGCTCATATATGTGTACTTTGCAGTATATATCCCCCGAAATTATCAACATTAATTGTTAGAGCTTCTTTAAAATATTTATTTAAATCTCAAATGCTGGTTATTTGACAAATGATTTTGTTTAATGAAGTGGCTGATATAAGTAATATAACGAGCCTGTTTATTTCTGGGATTGACAAAATGGCGACACCAGAAGTAGCCGACGCTCAGAAAGTCACAAACCAGGTAATTTCAGCTCCACCTATCATAGTTATGGGAGGGTTTGCTCAAAACGAGTGGAGTATAATGCATGATTTATTCCCCAGTATTATTTTCTGTGTGAAATATTTCGGTTTCCCTGATGTTATCGATCCGTTCATATTTTGGGGGACTTGGGCCATAGAGGGCGCACTTCCACTGTCCCACACATGGGTGCACGTGTGCGCGATTTACAAAATAAGTTACACCAATGTATGTGAAATAAAATCGTATTTATTTCCCCACTTTAAATACTCTTTAAAAATTACAGTGACGGCATAACATTTACAGTACTTGGAATTTTTTTCTTTAATACCTAAACCTTCAAAGTTCAAATGGTGGACAAACCCTAGGCTAAGTAAATGTAAATCTACCAAGACCGCACCACATAATTTTGTTTTAATAATATTGAACAAATTGGCAAAGGAAACTTGCCAGGACTTGAACCGGAGACCTCTGGTTTTGCGTACCAGTGCTCTCCCATCTGAACTATATGCAGCCCTTAGATGGTGGCCTTCCCAAACAGTCAACTAGTACTAGAATCCTCCATGCTAGAACTAGTCTTTGCGGGGGTGTAATTCAACCATTGACTGCTGTATATCTCCAGGGATCACACCGCTGCTTTAGTTTCATTCAGATGCAAACAACCAAAAGTTGTAAACCTGGCTACATCAGCTAGGGGGTCACACAAAGTGGTTGCAACCTTTATCTTTACTAGCATCTTACAAAAAAAAATTGATTTACACATGACATTGACAGTTTTCCCCAAAATCATGATTTTGTGACGCGTATGTGTCAACCGGACGACACTCGACAGTCATTACACGGCTATGTACAAAACATGCACTTCACTTTTCTTCCATACACACCACACCACTAGGCATACACACCACATATCCGCATCACAAAACCACATTTTTGGGGGAAAAGTGTAAGTCCGTTTTGTGTGGCAAGTGGTGGTGCCGTCTAGTGTCTACTTTCTACTTAATTATTTAATATTAGGTGGACTATTTCCGTTATTTTTTTACATTTTATTTTTTAAGTTGGTAATTTGCATGTATCATGGAGGAAGGAAAAGGGGTGGTAATATAAATCTAAAATTTGGCTATTTACTTTATTAATAGATTTGAAAATAAAACTTGAGTTTTTTTTTTTTAACTGAAAGTTGGACTGGATCAGTTGTTCAGTAAGTTATACTTGAACCTGAGACCTCTGGTTTAACAACATTCCATTGCTCTTGGTCTCTGTCAGTCTTACCCTCAGAGCTACATGTATCAAGCCCTTTGATGGCGACCTTCCCAAGTAGTCAACAATCTTTGTAATTAGAAAAGGAGTCTGTTTGGACCAGCAATTGTCAAGTTTCTCATCCCTGTCCTATTCACTCTCTTCCCCCTTCCTTCGTGTACATGTATCTGTGTTGTCCTTGTCACTCTGCCTTTGAGAGAGGTCCTGCTAGGATCGAAACGTCAGGCCCACTAAATTTTAAGATTTGCATTTTGGTAATTTTAGTCAGTAAGCAGTTTGCAACTTTTTTTGGTATTTAAGTTTCTAACATGTACGCCATATGCCTATAAACCAATATATGAGGTTTCTTTTTCTATAGGCCTATCTCTTGTCAGTCTTGAGTATGAATGTAATTGTGTCATTTGTCTTTGCCTTAGCTAATCATTCCAACCTTCTTTGAGTTGGAGGCCTGTGGGCCAGTGATACATGCCCTTCAGCAATGTGGTAGCTGCAGCCGATGCATCATGCGACTCATTGGGGTCAAGAGGCAGTCCTTATACACACAACCACAGCAGGTAGGCATGCCGGCTGAGCTGACCCAGGCCCCCACCCTAGGGACTTTCTAGTCGGCCTGAGGTGATCATAGGTAATGGTAGATTTTGCAACACTGAACGGTGGCAACATCATGGTCCTTTTGCTTGCACATGTTCAGGAGGAGCGAAAGGTACAACCGGTAACTTGCTTACTTTCTCAAAGTTTACAGAAGGGGACGTGTAAATGGTAAACAAAGGGTCAACCACTCAACATGCTTACATGTAGGTTGCTCTTGATACACATGTAGACTCGCTGAAAAAAGTGCTAGACTACAGGGGCCAATTTCATAGAGCCGCTTAACGGTCAGCGATGCTTTCCCGCTTACTAAAGCAAAGGAAATTCGCTTAGCGTTAGTGTATTTCACACTCACGCTTGAGCAATTTTCGACGCTTGCTAACGCTAGCTCTCATAGCTTTCCATCAGAAGTAATCTGATGGACAAAGGGAAGTAAGACGAAATGACACGATTTCACACTCACAAGGTAACTAGCGTATTTTCTCCTGACTTCACTCTGAGCAAGGTGATAGCCCAGCTTCTTCAGCCATCCACAGCAAGGGATGCCCCAGACGCCAAGGAGGATGAGGAATCTACAAGGCCCGATGGACAGGCAGAGGTTGCAGCCAGTCCGACAGAAGATATGGCCTGCTGCGTCTGTTTGGGCATACTGCAGGCACCCTGCAAACAGAGCCATGTGCACAGTGTGAGTGAATTTTGCAATTTGTGACCTGAGATGGCGTAATGAGGCATCCACTTCATAAGTCAAAAGTCACTATTGTCAAAATGCATGTCAAAATCAATTTTGATTTTTTGACAATTTCGCAAAGCTTATGTATTTATAAGGGAATTATCTGTTTGAAGAATTTTTTCAACAATCACTGTCGGCGTGCCATGTGCATGACCTCAAACTTTAGAGCCGTTTTTCTCGAGAAGTGATTGCCGGGACTTTGCTTTGGCTCGTCGTATTTCTCGCGTTGTGACATTTGATTTTGGCAAGTAATTTGGATATCATTAGAAATTATTTTGATATCATTGGAATGAGGTACTGTCTGACTGTATACTCTTTGTAGTGGTGGGAAAATCTTGATAACTCAAATTTGGATGAGAATCCACATTATGCCATACCGGATGACCGGGTCACATTTGTGCCTGAGCTATAGGCTAAACTGGGTAAAGCATTGCAAAGATTACAAATTAAGTGCCAGCCGAAATATGCTTTGTGTGTTGGCCACATGTCTGTCAGACAGACTACAGTGTGAACATGTACTTAGGAACAGCCCATCAAATTTCATGGTTTTTGTCATCGACATGTTTAATAACTTACTACCGCATAATTAAAGAAAAATTGAACAAATGTCTGTGACAAAAAAGGCAAAACCAAATAGATTTATTTGACCTTGGATGCCACAAGGTAAGTCATGCCTGTTTCCGTTGGGTCACCACATCAATTGAAATGTGAACTGAAGAAAAACAACAAATCTCCTACCCCTAAACAACTCCAAAAACTTAAAACAAAACAAACAGACATGTAGACTTGTATATGTATTGTATCACCGCATGCTTTGCTAATTTGTTTGAATTTGATTGAGCTCATAAGTATATCGACTGGAATCGCCCAACAAGTATAGATGAGAACATACAGTAGACAGACAGCAATGTGTTTCCTTACTTAATCCTAAATAAGACTTAAGGCTTTGCATGGTGGGTGAAACAATGTAGGAGGGTTTGCGGTGACACCATGTATGATATAAGGTCTCTTAAAGCAGAGGTGTGGTTCCCCCAGTGGCCCAGTGGGTCACAAGGCTTCAGTGATTTGCTGCTGATGGGTCCTATCCTGAGCAGTATGTTGTGCCTCACCCCATGTCAGACCCATCTCCTTTAGCTCTGCCGTCATCGCACGCCGCCAGGTTGTTTACGGCCGGCCTTGCTTCCCCTTTCCAGGTGGAGTCTCTTCTCAGAGCTACCTTAGGTATACGGTTCTGGTCCATTCTGAGGACATGCCTGAGCCATCTCATCTGGCAGTGCTTGATCTCTACAGGCATGCAACTTTTCCGTGGATCCGCGGATTTCCGCGTTGTTGTTTTTTAATTCGGCCGTAAAAAAATTAAAAATCCATAAAATAAAAAAATCCGTAAAAAAAAATTAAAAAAAATGGATATTTCTTCTCCCCTAACAACTATTATTTAAAACACATGCTGAGATCAGGTTAAAAACTTTGATGTTTACTTTTCATTTTGTGTAAATTTTTTTTTCAATTTTCTGGGTATATGCCAGAATGCACCACAGAGCATCTAGAATCCAAACCCCACGCCGTAAGGGCTTCGTGCTTTGCGCTCGCAGTTTCATTCGGACATTTTCCTTTTTTTTTTTACAATTCAAGGGTTGCATGCCTGTCTCTGGCACCTCATTCCTACTCTTGGTTTTCCTGTGCAGCTCTTCCTTTGAGGTCTAACGTGTTTCCTGCTGCATTGTAAACCTATTTCAAATTCACAGAGCCTTGTTGCTTTCAGCTTGCCCAGGAGGTACGCGAGGCTGATTTCGGCTTCAGCAACTTCTCCATCGCCATGACTCTGCCTCTGCAGCTCCTCATCAGGGAGGTAAGTTCCCCAAATCACTCCACTGACTCCACTCTCCACCTCTCAACATAGTCACCCTCACATCTGCCTGCTGAATAATTTCCAGCAAGTTTATTTCAAACTATTCAATTGCAGTGGCTGTGATTTGAAACCTCCCCTGTAGAAGTTGGAGAACATTGGAATTGGAACATTAACTAATTTCTGTGTTAAATAAAAGGAACAAATTATTTTGAACTACAAATACTTCCTAATAAAAAGTTAAAAGAAAGATGATTTCCTCTTTTCTCAACAGAAAAGCATGTACCTTCATTTGAAGTCCAAGTTTTGGTGAGGAAAAGATTATTATTTAATATCTTGAGATACAAATTGAACAATTTGCAAAGAAAACTGATTGGACCGGAACTTGAACCAGAGACCCCTGGATTAACGTACCAGCACTCTTCCATCTAAGCTATCCAGCCCTTAGATGGTGGCCTTCCCAAATAGTCAACTAGTCTTTGCTGGGGTGGGGGCACCAGTCAGAAGCAATTCAACCATCAACTGCCGTATATCTCCAGGGATCACACCCCCGCTTTCATTCAGATGCAAACAACCGATTTTTGTAAACTTGGCTACAGCAGCTAGAGGATCATAAAAAGTGAATTCAGCTTTTTCAATTCAAGTCAAACAAACAAAGGAAAAGTGGTATGCAAAAAATGTTGCAAATTGCTTACTGACTAAAATTAACAAAATGCAAATCTTAAAATTTAATGGGCCTGACATTTCGATCCTAGCAGGACCTTTTCTCAAAGGCAGAGTGACAAGGACAAAACAGATACATGTACACGAAGGAAGGGGGAAGAGAGTGAATAGGACACAGATGAGAAACAAAGTACAAAGAGTAAAGCTGGTAGGGAGAGATCAAAGGGAAGAGCAAGGAGTAGGGTAGGGATTAGTAAGAAGAGGGGGAAAGATCCAAACAAAGGAACAATTAGAACAAACATTTTAAGCAAGTATTTCTGTTTTAGCCATGCTTATATTAGACTAATCTTTTTGTCTGCAGCAAACTCTACCAGAAGCAGACCCTTAGCTCCATCGCCACCATCAAGGAGGTGTACAAGTGGGTGTGTGGGCCCGTCATGGGCAGTGCTCTGGACGTCAACTTCTACTTCAAGGTATCGGTGAATCTCAAGGAGAACAATCCTGACGGACCCATCCATAAAGCCAAAGAAATGAACCACTATAAATGTTCTCCCAGAATGGCCAGCGATGATGGGAAGGAAGCTGGGGCCATTCTGGTTAGAGAGAGAGGTACTCGTTGCACTTCAGCACCAGAAAGAGATGAATCGAAGAACTAGATTGAAGATCCCTCACAATTTGTTTTTCTTTTTTCTTGTCTTTCTGCAGAGCCCCATGGAGATAATGGTGACGTTTGCTCACAAAGAAACAGACAGAGAAGTGGACACACTGTGAGTCTGCTGTTGGCTTTCCTGCCCTCCAATTCCACACATTCATTATTGTTTTTAGATCCACCCAATTAAGTATCAGACCATTTCATAGCAAGCTAGTCTATAGTGGTTTCATTGGTGAGCGGTCCTTGGCCTCTGGTAACCCCTGGATTTTTTTCCACTGCAGTTTACATCACGGTAAGGATGGAGAACCACCAAGGAAACGAAAGGTTGGTGTCCTTGATGAACTTCAATGCTTTTTTTTTGGTATTAATTGTTTTGTGTCTGTTGACTTCTCCGTGTGCATTTCAAAGTCCAAGTATCTTGTTTCTACATAATGCATGAAGCAGAAAAACAGTGACTTTTTTCCTACCCCCCTTTTCACCAATTTCAGAAAATGAAACGTCTCGCTCTTCCTCAATACAGGTTTTGCGTGATGTAATTTTTTTGGAGTTGATCTTACTGACTAGTCTTGTACCCTACCTCACCGACTTGCTTGATGCAAAATTCGTGCAGAGAGTGCACTTTTTCACTTTTCCATTGCGATATTTGAAAAATCTTCATTTTTTTTTTTTTTTTTTTCAACATATGTCTGGAGAAAATTAGTAGAAAAAGTGCTTTATATAGACTTTACTAGAGTCCCCCTTTAATGGAATTTGGCATTCGGCTTAATGTGGTGGATACTTCACTCGAGTGATATGCTTCATCTAGTCCTCACTCTCTTCTTTCACAGTTTCATAGTGTGCCTGCCAATGCGCCCGGGAGACCCATGGTTGTAGAAGCTATGAAGAACCTTTCCGTTGCCCACTATAAAGAGTAAGTCGCATAAGTAATAAGCAACAAGGCGTGGTGTTTTTCTTTGTCTTTGACCTTTTTGTCTTGTTTCTTAATCCTTAGCATGCTACATATCTTCATGCACTATTTCCCTGACGCTGTATTTCCTGTGGTGCGCTGCATAAAATCCACCTACATTTCTTCTCACCCATTTTTACAATGTGAAGAATGTGTTGCAGGAAAAAATGCCCATTTATTTTGTTTTCATCATGGAATTTCCCATCATATGAGATAAAAACCAGAATTCTCCATCAAAAATATGCTGACCACGAGGGTGGATGAAGTTGACAAGCCAGTGTTGGCATAGGCTTTCAGAAAAACGTCATTCCGCGTGGCATTACAGGCTGCCAAACAGTATCCCTTCGACTTTCCACGGGGCCATCATCCAAATCGTCGCCATATGTACAGTACATACAAACATATGTTTTCACTTAATGTGGCACCTTCATTGTAGTCAGAATCACTCTGGGAAAGCTCCTCAAAGTCCGATTTTCCGCAGTCTACGATTTCTCGAAAACTGCGCAGAATGCAGCCTGGAAGCCCATTGTGTCCATCTTTTGTTTCAACCTGCCTAATTTTAATAAGAAAATACGAGACATTTTGCAAGAAATGATCAATGTTTTGTGAATACAGTTGTACGTGTACAGTGTAAGTGAAGCTGTGCATAGCTTATTGGGGGTCAGGGGTCATGCATTTCTCAGAAATCCTCACTGCTGTGCACACAAGTGCTGGGTGACTGGAGTCGCTGATAGCCTTTAGAGGGTTAATTACACTTGTTTCAGAATCTGCATACAAATATTGAAGCAATAGATATACTATAGATACACTATAAATATGGGGTATTATACATTGGGTATATTTTCTGTGCTAATACAAACATACTAACTAATGCAAAAATGGGGCACCGCAAGCTGCTGACCGACTGAAATGGCAAGAAAATAAGCAAACCTCAAAAATGAAGAAGGTCTGATGTTTGCAGCCTAGACTTTTCTCAGAGGCAGATTTAAGGGGGACCTTTCTCTGCCTCTGAGTATGGACTGCAACATCAGGCCCTTAAAATGATTGAGATTTCTCTACGTCATATCCGCCTGTTGTCATTTCTGTTGATGGCTACAATTCAAACTAACACCTTCATCCAAAATAATGCAAAGATACTCTTGTCAAGGGCTAGACATTGAAGTGAAAAGCAGACGTGTTGACATTTAAATGTTGAAACCAGGGAGCTCTTCATCAGGCATTAAACTGCCGTTGTGGTTGTTACATTTTTGTTGCACATTCAGGATATTCGCATGTCCGCCTCAAGTTCCCCCATCCCCTTGCAGTTCAACGGTCACCTGCTCATACTCAGCAGTCTTCGTAGCAGGTACAGTGTAATGTCAATTGACGATTGTCTTGGTAAATGCTATACAAACATAACCAGTGCCGACGATAGTTGGAATCCAGCAGTCTGCTGATGACGTGCAGAGTGGCCTACTCACTGTCCAAAACGTTGAGTTACCGGCTCTTTTCAGAGCCACATACTCCTCCTCAAAAGAGATGTGTTACATGGTGTCACCACAAACCTTTCCACTCGGTACTTCCACCATGCAAATCCTTCAAGCCTCATCTAGAGCCTACCTCATTGACCTGCCTGCGCCTAAAAGTCTCAAAGAGACAATGATGCATCCCTATTGGAGTCCCATCGTCCTTTGATTGATGGCAATGTTGTGCTCTGCCGTACGTGTGCAGGGCGGTATAACAAATACTCCCGGAAGCTGAGCCAGACGCCGTGGTTCATTGAAGGGGAGCGCAAGACAGAGTTCTCCATCCAGGAGATAGTCTGCAACCCACTCCAGGAACTCTTCAAGGCAGCAGGTATAATCTCGCCGAAAGGATATATGCATTTATCTAAGATAATGTTCTTATTATATCTGTGATGCGTTGTTGGTGGTACTTGCCGCTGTGCAAGACGATTCTTCGTTTTCCGAGGGCCATTTCAACGACAATGTCCATGGGGTGTCATGCCATACGGGGCCAGGCTTGTGTGCGCAGGCAACTACCACCGAACTGACCTGCCACTTGAAGGGTTGGCAGAAGAGGATCCGGCGGGGCTTTCGTAACCGAAGAACTTAAAGAAGTAGCCAAGTGTATTAAGCATGGTATCAATTGAAAGATAAGTCTACTGTCTATAAAAGTTGTAAAGGACAGTATTCTCCAAATGCTTCAAAACAAGCTTTGAAAACAACACTCTAGTATAAGCGTGGTTTTGTGCACAACAATCCGGTACAGGGCAGTACAGCCTTCAATAAGAATGCAGTCACGCACACGTGGAAGCCAATAAACAATACGGTATGCAAAGGGTTAAGCCATTTGTACTAGAAAACAGGTGTTGCAGGTTTGAATCCTGTCCAAAGTGCCTCTACCTTTTCAGTAGGCAAAGTATTCTTTGCTAAATATGAGGTGTGGCAAACCAACCCACATTGAATTGCATTCTCCTCTACGTAAAAAAGTAATTGCAGCCTCTTTAAGGTGCATCTGATCACCTCATGCGTGTGACACATCCATCCGTATTCTTTCTTTCTGTAGACGTACGGTTCTCGGCCTCAGGCAGGGAGGACGTTGATGTCAGAACCCTTGGCAATGGTGAGTGAAATCACCTCCACTCTCACCTCGCTGAGGAGTGCTGCTCGTGCAGAAGGTTGCTGTAGTGGATGTTACTCATCAATTTTATTCATCCAACAGTTTTATTTCATCAAATAATTTGTTCTACTTTGTTTTCTTCTAACAGCCAAGGAATCAGCTGATTGACTTAAAAATATCTCTTATTTAACCACAGGCTTTCCCAACTGCATTTCTCTTACTTTACAAATCTCTGTGCTACCACACCCTTTGAAATGTATTCCTTTGTGCACTACTGGACTCAGACAGCCCATTCAATTAGTTCTAATTTTAGTTCGCCTGGAAAGCACACTATTCCAGTGGCAGTACAGTAGTAAAGACAACAATGCTAAGCTCTGCCCTTACTGTTCATTGCTGTATTGTTCACTTAACCACAGACCAGACAGGCAGATTTTCTTTATTATGTGTGTACATCTCTGTGTGGACCTCTGAGGGGCCACTCTGCTTCCAGCTTGCAACGAAGTAACAGTGTACCGTGCATGTCTCTGCAGTATTTTCTTAGCAATTAGTAGATGCCTTAAATATCTACAGTTGCCCTTCTCAAGGTGGTTCCATCCAAAGTGTATCTTCTGGAGCAAGGTGTACACCATTGCCCAAAGTACATTTGCAGGGATGCATGTGATGTCTCCCATTTCTTCTAGTCTTTGATCCAATCTTCAAACTCGGCCGTCACTTCTCGTTAATCTTCTCAAACTTAGGCTGTGTTATTTCCTTTTTATCTTTATCTAGTTTATGGGATACACAGTGTAAAATCCTGAGGGAAGAATCATATTCTAAGACATTTTTCTCATGAAAAATGAAATATGATAATAACACATTTTCTTTCACTCTGCCTTTGAGAAAGGTCCTGCTAGGATCGAAACGTCAGGCCCACTAAATTTTAAGAAGACATTTTCTTGTCATTTTTGGGAGTAATTGGTTTTCAATATTATTTGTATTACTTCATTGTTACTTCCATTATTTGTATAATTATGGTAAAAATATGTACCTATTGCACCGTCTGAAAATTTGGCTGTGGTTTTTCAACTGCTTTCCAGGACGACCATTTGTGGTGGAGATACTGAATTCAAGACGACCGATACCATCTCAAGACGTACTCAGAGCACTGCAGAGGGTTAGTCATCTTAAGACACAGTCAACACTGGTCAAATAGTACATATGTATTTCACAAGCAGTAGGCTGAATCAAATATATTGGCTATAGCTTAGCCAAGGGCACTTGTGGTTACCTATTCAGGGATGAGATTCTTCCGACTTTTGGCAGAATTCCAACATTGGAACTTTGACATTCTGACTTACAATTTCAGTTCAGAATTTTTCTGATCCGTGGAAAAAAAAAAAAAAAAAAAAACCAAGAGAAGCGATTCCAAGTAAAGTGCCTGTACTGGTAGGTTCTGTAGGTTCTGTTAACAAAATTTATTGCTGCTGAAAGTTTTGTCAGATTTTGTCCCCGTTTTAAAATAAAAAATATGCTACCAACAGTAGTAACACATCATATGATAATGTCAGCCAATTTCCAATACCGTGCAATTTCCAATACCGTGCAATTTCCAATACCGTGCAATTTCCAATACCGTGCAATTTCCAATACCGTGCAATTTCCAATACCTTTGACACTGATTAAACGACTGAAAACTCAAAAAAATATTCAAATGATGATGTTTTGCTTTATAAAAAGATGGTTCAAGTGGTCAGAAATGGACTTAGATTGCACCACAGCGCGTCTATAATCCCCCCAAAAATTGCGCCCTTAAGTGGGCCCAGAACCCCACGCCGTAAGGGCTTCGTGCTTTGCGCTCACTTGCCAGGACGGAAAATTTCAGACATTTTCATTTCGGGAGAATTTCCTCCCTGCCTATTGCCCAGCCTTAGCCCTAGCCGTTTAGGTATCTGGAGGGATTGGCCATGCACGCAAAACAATGTAACAAGATCAGCATTAAGTGGGAATCCACAGGGGAAAAGAAAGGTAGGGCGACCCAAGAACGCCAGGCGCCTTGACATGCAAAATTACATCAAGGGGACTTACCCTGGAAAAGACTGGCTGGAGGAGACTTGTTGGTGGTGTCCCAACAAAGGTCCACAGGCGTGATGATGATGATGATGATGATGATGATGATGATGATGATGGTGATGGTGATGGTGAGGGTGAGGGTGATGGTGATGGTGATGGTGATGATGATGATGATGGTGATGGTGAGGGTGAGGGTGATGGTGATGGTGATGGTGATGATGATGATGATGGTGATGGTGATGGTGATGGTGATGGTGATGGTGATGGTGATGGTGATGATGATGATGATGGTGATGATGATGATGATGGTGATGGTGATGGTGATGGTGATGATGATGATGATGATGATGGTGATGGTGATGATGATGATGATGATGATGATGATGATGATGATGATGATGATGATGTTATAAATCTAGTTATACTTTTATCCATATCTGTTTGACAGAGCATCAACAAAAGCACTTCTGATGTCCGAGTAAGGGATCTTCAGGGTATTGACAGGTCCGTTACTCTCAAGAAAGTCCTCTTCCCATTTGCTACGGTTCCTGATGCTGGCTGGATAAACTTACATTTTAGCAGACTGTATCTCATTGCTCTTCTTTTGCGCTGGACAACACAAGTTGTACTTTCATGATGTAGCCCATGTAATGAGCATGTCATTTAGAAAGAGGCAAATTGGAGCTCAGTATTTGTGGTTTGCCCTGCTCGACATATAATCAGCAAAGCAGGCTCGGTGCTTTTTTTCCCCTGATTGCCAGCTAAAAAAAAAAGGGAGCTTGTGCAGAATGCAAACCTGCGACTGCTGTCTTTGAGTACAGACATCTTGACTTATTGACCACCAAGCTGGTCAAGGTCATGCTCCAAGTTGAAGCTTTTATATGTGACCTGGGCTGGATTTCACAAAGCCTTAAGATGCATCGTAACTCGACTTACGATGGATAACCCATCGTAAGTTGTGATACACCGTATGGTTTCTGTGCATCGCTCATCATCTTGCGATTGATCGTAAGTTACGACGAGTTTGGTGAAATCGATCCCTGAAGGCTCATAGAGCATGTATTCATCAAGAATGCAAGCATTCTAAAGTTGTTTTTTTACAGATCTTTTGGGACCTTCGTTTCAAGGTTTTCTTACAAAGCAATAGACTTGGCACAATAGGTGAAGTGTGTGATTTACTGTCATAATTTTTGACAGAGAGGAGACAAACAGACTCAAAGATGGCGAGGAGATCAAGACCAAATCATACAGCGCCCTCGTATGGTCGTCTGTTGAGCAGACGGCAGAGAAATTGGCCATGCTTGCAGACATTAAGGTGAGGCAGATTAGTCTGCATTGTCATGTATTTCCTGAGAAACCTAAGGGCAAAATAAGTGGCTTTAATACTGTGTCTCACCATTTTACCGACTTCATGTTTGTCTTTTGAAGAGATTGTGAAGATTTTTCCTTTCAGAAACCTTGACCTGTGATTGTCCCTCAGTTAACTAGATGAACGTATTGATCACCCACTCTGACTTTTACAATGGTATGCAAGATACTGCAAACATACTGCCTTTATTTATCAAGTTTTATTTCTCTCAAAAGTTAGAGGGTCTGACGTTTCGATTCTAGCAGGACCTTCCTCAGAGTAGCTCACTTTGCTTTTAACCCCTTGACGGCGGGATTATTTTAGTGCCAACAGCCGGCACATTGCCATTTCAAAAGCTCGCTAAACAATCGGAGAACAATAAACCTGCAAAATAAATCAATAAGAGTGCACTATTTGTATCAGTGAATCAAATGTGGCACAGTAGGACGTCTGCTTGGCTTTTGTCAAGGGATTATCAGCCCTCAAAGATGGGCCTTTTGCATGTAGTCCAATGGAGCGTCAGCTGTGCGACACAACTCCGAGAACTGTGTGTGCTGCTACCCTTTGACCGCAAACATGCCTGCACTCCAGTGGACAAAGGATCAAGCTGGACGGCCTCAACAGAGCGTGCAATCTGTGGTAAAGGGCAGCGGGTGCATTCCACAGTCTGTCCGGTGACCGCATTGGTTGTGGAGCAGGCCAGCACACTGTCTTCCATCGTAGTGCACAGACCCTCGATCATTCACAATGAAGCCCCCCAATAGCGCCATTGTTACCGCTAATCTGGCAATTCATGCAGCAACTGACATCAAAAAAGGTGTTTGTCAGTGTCTTTGTCTGCAGTTTGGACGATAGCGGCGTCCAAATTTTGAAACGGCTATAGACGTCATCCGTACGCAAGGGGTTAAGAAAGGTCCTGCTAGGAGTGAAACGTCAGGCCCTCTAACTTGTAATTAATGTATTGCAGGTCATCTTAGTCAGTATAAACCAGTTTGCAACAATTTTTGTATTAACAATTTTCCTTTCTTAAAAGTTTGGATGATTATCTTTGTTTATTTGCATCTTCTGCTGTTATCAAGGATCTCAAGTTGCAGCAGAAGACACCCATCCGTGTCCTGCATCGACGACCGCTAGCAACGCGAGAACGACTTGTGCACTCCATGTCTGCCACTGTCATTGACCCACACCACTTCAGACTATTCCTGAGGACACAGGCCGGCACGTATCCTTTTTTGATGTCCAGAAGAAAGCCTGTTTGAGCAGAGCACACTTACAGTAGACTTGTCAACAGAAAGCCATCGTCAATAGTTACTTCTGGAAGGATGGAAGGGATCAAGGAGAAAAGTAAAAGTGTTGATGTCATGCTGAGAACCATGGAACACATCCCACTTGCTGGGTTGGACTTAATAGTCCGTACAGTGTTCACAGGGCCAGGGAGATCATCCTTACACACTACCTTTATCAGCCGTAGCACTTTTTTGATTCATCAAATATTCAGTGATTCTGTCCATTTTTTGTAGATTTACTGTAAGCCGTAATGCTGACAAGGTCTTCGTGAATACTTCTGTGGTACATACATGTATGTACATGTAATGAGTCAAATAAAATACTAAAGAATGTCTGATTGGAGGGGAACTGGACATACATTTGACTTTGGATACCTTTGAACTGGAGTTTATGAAACATACATTATTTCATTTTCTTTCTTTGACGTTGCTCTGACACCAAGATACATCAAGGAGTTTGTCCATAGCGATTTTGGCCGGACAGCGCCCTCTCTAGGCTGTCTGCTGAAGTGTGAAATGGACATCCTGGCGTTAGATGTTGAGGTGAGTGATTAAGGCAGGAAAAAAAAAACCTGTTAAAACGACTTCCCTGCATTCCCTTCTCTCCGAAATGAGATGATTGTTCCCCTTTCTACTCTGTGACTTGGCCGTCCCTGCCCATGCCCAAAACTCACCAAGAGTTGTCCTTGATTGTGTGCGTGTGCTTGCAGTCAGTCGATGTGGACTGGCCTCCATCCCTACCCGATGATGACGGCGATGATGAGGAGGTGAAGATGACGACATGACGGAGCTAGAAAGGCAGGCCCGGCCAGGCTGGAGGGACTGGCAGACGAGGTCAAGCTGGTGGAGGGATACTTGCCTCAGGGTATCACCACCGTGACCTTCAGTCCACATTGATGCAATGTGAGACGGTGCAAGTGAGTCCCAGACAACTGCCACGTTTGATGGAGAGGCATCCCTCCCCCCCCCATGAATCACATACTTTGTTTGGCCCAGGCTGTCAGGGGTGCGGGAGTTGGACCTTGGTAAATTGTATGCCCATCATTCTCATCACTTTGGCTTTGGTTACTGCTCACTCATGAAGCTGATAGTTGCATCGTGCAAGATGTTCCAGGCTTTAACCAGATTGGGCCGCTCTATGTAGTTGCTGTTCTGATTGAGGTGATACATACCAAGGATCAACTAAAGCAGTGTCTGCACAGGACTTCTTTTTTTTTGGGTAAAACTTACCGAGACGATGGGAACTTTTCCCATTTTAAGTCCAGTGCAGACAGTCTGGGACGTTTTTTCTCTTGGTTAATTCTCCAGAGTCCAGCTGTCACTTTTACCGGCCAACTGCTGCCCGGGAAAAGTTACCTGTGGTCGATTTCATGAAACTCATCGTAACTTACGATCAATCGCAACAAGATGAGCGATGCGCAGAAACCATACGGCCTATCACAACATACGATGGGTTATCCATCGTAAGTTGAGTTACGATGCATCATAAGGCTTTGTGAAATCCACCCCTGGTCACTTTTCCCGAGACGATAAGTCCAGTGCGGGGCTGCGGGCAGTGCAGCAAGTCGGTAAAAGTGTCACACAGGAAAGTGCCATCCGGCCCTGCATCTGGCCGGGCGAGTGAGATCATGCTGCATGTACAGGCCACCATGCATATGTTTTTTATTGTGTGGAGTCATTATCTGATTATACTGCCTGCTCGGTTACTCTACCACGATCTCCGTAAAATTGTCCCATGTCCAAGTGCGGCCAGTGGTTACATTTGAACATTTATTATTTTAATATCTTCTTGATAAAACCTTCCCCCAAAAAAGTCCAGTGCAGACAGTGGTTATGTTTGACCATTTATGCCATCGTCTCAATTAAAACGTTTCAAAAAATAAGTGCAGTGTGGACAGTGGTTACATATGACAATTTTTTTCATTTTCCCATCGTCTCGGTAAAACCTTCCAAAAAGAATGTCCAGTGCGGCAGTGGTTACATTTTTCATTTTACCGTCATCTCGGTAAAACCTTCAACCAAAAAAATACAGTGGGGATAGTGGTTACATTTGACTATTTTGCATTTAACCATCGTCTCGGTAAAACCTTCCCCAAAAAATGTAGTGTGGACAGTGGTTCCTTTTTTTGACCATTTATCATTTCATCATTGTCTCGGTAAAACCTTCCAAGCTTAACAGTCAGTTCAATCAGAAAATGAGAATGAGCTTCTCTCAAAATCTCAAAAACAGTTGCCAAACCAAAACTTAGTTTGTTGGAGGCCTTGTTTGTTTGTTTATTTTATTAAAAGAAAGGATGTTTATTTACAAGTGTTTGAATGGAAACACTAAGTACTGGCTGTGTGTTCATTTTATAATTTGCCATGGCCTTAAAGGAATTTTGCATTAAAGAATCAAGAACTTCTATATCACAAATACAAATTTACTTTTGTATGAAAAAAAAACTGTCATGAACTTTAAAAAAACCTATGGCTATAATATTTCAATAAACATGTTTCTGCTAAGTTCACCTTTAAAGAAACTACACAAGTCACTGTATATTGAGGATTGACTTCAATATGTAGAAAGGAATGAAAACAATGACTATAAAAATGCACTTAAAAATGGGTTGAAAAGAGGCCACAAGAAACAAACTGAACAATTATTGTTCTGGGCCCATTTACCCAGCTAATTATTTTTTTCAGAATTATTGTCAAAAGAAATTCAATCTAAGAAACTCTTTTGACCAAAAGCTTAAATCATTGCTTTTGTTTTGTGCAGCTGTCTGTTGGCAAATTTATGATTTGTATACGCACAACAAATGCTTCATCAATTCTTTAAGCATCTATGTGTAATAAGGTACAGTAATTCAAAGCGAATGTTTTGATGAAAGCTTTGGCCTTGGAGACTTGTACATGTAACAAACTGAACAATCCTGTTAGCATCCTACTTGGAAAACCATACATGTAATCTAAAAACAATTTCTTTTACACTTAAAAGGAAAACACAGCGTGATATACAAAAATGTTGCAAACGGCTTACTGACTAAAATTACCAAAATGCAAATCTTAAAATTTAGTGGGCTTGACGTTTCAATCCTAGCAGGACCTTTCTCAAAGGCAGAGAAAAGTCCTGCTTGGATCGAAACGTCAGACCCACTAAATTTTAAGAATAAAAGGAAAACGCTAGAAGCATGAGCTAAAAGTTGTTTTTATGTCTTAAAGAGGACTAGTTGCAAACTGTCAAACCAACTTTCTGTTTCTGGGAGTTTTCTTTAGCACAAACTTTTTATTGTCACTGAGTTCCATTGGTGATTTTTGTGGGAACTTGAGTGGTTGGAACATATCTCATGAATATGAAACTAAATAAAATGATTACACAAAATCATACCTTTTGTCAGCTTAGTGTATTTTTTAAAGCGTGTGAATATTTCCAAGAGATTGCGTGCATCTATTTGTTTTGGGCTATGATTTTATTTATCAAATGTCAGAATTAAGTTAAACCACCATCATTATTTTCATGCCTTCGAATAGAAAATTACGAAAAATCACGGGTAGAATTCTCATCTTTGAGATTTTGTACTGCATTTTGACGACATCAAAAGAATTTGGGGGGAATTGAAAAGATTTGTTGGCAATCAAGTCCTTTTTCTGAGTCGTCGGAGCTTCCATCTCGACTCGCTGCCTTTTTTCGCAGCGACTATTCCACCTTTCCACACATTCTCTTTCTGCGATCGCCAAGGATTGTCCTGTAAAAGAAGAAAGTTATTTGGGACCCGTCAGTTCGTACACGATATTTATGGCCTGTGTGATTGTAAGTGGTTTACCAACACCATTATAACACTCCCAAATTGGTGTTATGCTGCACATAATTTTGGTATGAGTTGATGACTTCTCCCTGATGAAAGAGGCAATCACTCTGAAAATTCACCGGGAAGAAAGATGCAAAGATCAGTCGACTTCGTTCAAGAGCTGCTGTGTCCATGTTTACAGCAATTGGTTGTTTGCATCTGAATGGAAGCGGGGATGTGATCGAACTGGCGCCCCAACACACGCACAGACCAGTTGACTGTTTGAGAAGGCCACCGTCTAAGGGCTGGATAGCTCGGATGGTAAGAGGTTTCAGGTTCCAATCCCAGACCACTCAAAGTGTTCTGTGCCATTTTCGTTTTCAATCTGTTCTAGTGTTCCCATTCAGTTTTTCATATTATTTTTTTGACTCGAATTCAAATATCGAATTGTGATCTTGAAGTAAATACAAAAACTGTTGCAATCTACTCGCTGACTAAAATGACCTGCAATACATAAATCTCAAAAGTTAGAGGGCCTTACATTTCTATCCTAGCAGGACCTTTCTCAAAGGCAAAGTCTTGATATGAAATAGCCTACAGGTAAATGAAATGGGAACTGGTGAAAAAAAACCCACAATAATGGGTGTTTCTCTGTTACCGGTACATTGATATTGTACTAACCGATAGACCAGAGCCGTTATGAGTGCACCAACCACAGGCCCAACCCAGTACACGTAGTGGTCGTCCCAGTAGCCAGACACGATAGCCGCGGCAAAGGACACGGCAGGGTTGAAACCACCGCCCGATGTGAAGTACCTGCTCAATTCGATATTGGGGAGGGGGGGGGGAGAGAGAGGAAACATCCATATCAAACATAACATGATGTCCGTACCTGTTGGCTGGGGCTCTGTCATGATCCGTTGGTTCCGGCTTCAAATTGCACACAGGTTTGTGAAAGCCGCTTTTTAGAGCGGCTTATACTCTAAATCCAATTGACATGAGAATACGTCGTGAGCATAACTCGAAAGCAAGCACTTTCGAGATACCGAGACGATTGGGATGCCAGCATTATAGAAATTCAAGGATGTTTACGGATCCCTGGATCAGGTCAAGGCTCAGACTTCGGAAATAACTTGACGCATTAAATGATCAATTATATGAAACCGAACTCCAAACCCAAGCCTATAAGCCCCCCATTTTGTACAGGGCCACATTGTTCGATTAGGTAGTGTAACTGCTTCCTCGCTATCAATATCAATTCTAGCGCTTAACCTATGCGTGAAAAAAAAATCGTTGTCATCATGGACTTATCGTCCATGATGACAAATGTAGTCAAAGGAATGACAGCAAGAAGTGGCGGTATAAACGACGAAAGAAAAAGGTGGCAAATTGCTCCTACCACTCTAAATTAAGGTAATGTTCAATTGACTGTTGAATAGAATCTGTTGTAAAATTATATGCTTTATGACATTCTGACAGAGGATACTGTTGTCATTGTTCGACGATACCTCCGTTTTCGATCTTTCGCATACGCAACGACCCCCCCCTATAATTTTTGTACAAAACAAAGGACGGGCGCACGCTCAGTAGATATAGAATGCTTAGTCTTGATAGGTTCAAAAAGTCCAACTCAAACAGTGAGGATTGTAAGAAAATCAAGATGAAAGTTTTAAAAAACTTTGCTTTGTCATAGAATGAAATTGTCGAAAATCTGTGTCAGTTCAAGCTGTCTTCGACACATCATGGCCCTTTTCCAAAACCCGGCTTGGGCTTCGGCTCCGGCTTCGTCTCCTTTATCCAAATGCTGAAATATCCAAAGTTGTAGTTGTTTTTTGAAGTTGAAGCTTTGGATTCCTTTTCAAAACTCAGTCAAAGATTCAAAAATGATGCCATAGGCTTCCTGATTTCATGCCATGTCCTGAAATTGGATGAAAGAACCAGAGACAAAGCCGGAGCCTGAGCCTAAGCCGGGCTTTGGAAAAGGGCCCTAGTGATAAACTTTTGAACCATTGGCACGAAAAGGGCGCCACCAATGTAACGTTTTTCAAATAGAATGTACCATCATGCATGCTCTGCGTATAGAACTCACGTGGCGATGACGGCGGCTGCAACTCCCATGCCGTAGGCCAGTGGTGCCCTGTGAGGCTGACGGTCGTCGGCATTGTTGAGCAGGTAGCAGAGGTAGACCATGCAGGACGCGATGATCTCGATAATGATGACCGAGACGATGGTGAACTGCCAGGTAGAGCTCTTGTCGTACTCGTTGAAGGGGTCGATGCGACGGTTACCACGCAGCATGCTGGAACCTCCGTGAATCTCCTCGTAGGAGCCGAACTGGTGTACGACGCCCTGTACAGACGTGAACAACGAATGCTGGTAATGTAGGCCTAGTTCTGTGTACATCCTCGGGAAAAGAGATCCGTTAATTTTACGCAAAAACAGTTGACACCCTCTATGGTAGACTATACTTAACTGTAGAATTCCAAGTATTGAAGTTTCTAAGTAGGATACGGGATCCCAATTTCCACTCATTAAACTTACGATTAAACTAAGTGTGCATAATCAGTCAGTTTTCAGATCAATCATTTTCAGATGCTAAGCTGTGAACCACTTCATTTCTAAGCCTTGTGAAACTAGACCCTTTTCATGGTTTGAAAATCAGAATAACATCCAGTTAATAACTGTATTGGCCTAGCTACATTCCACTGGACCAATGTAAAGTTGAAAACCCATGTTCCTCATTTTCTGCAAATACGTTCTCGGGTTTTTGGAATTCGCGCCCGAGTATTTTCACAAACGTCATTGGCAAGGCATAACAATTTAAAATTGAAAGGAATATATATTAGAGATTTACTATCCAGCAACAATTTCCAGTATGATTATAGTCACTGAATCAGAGAGATTCTCGTATATACCAATTACAACGTGAATTATTTTGAATGTTTTTTTTTTATATGGCTTATAATTTAGTGGGCCTGACGTTTCGACCCTAGCAGGACCTTTCTCAAAGGCAGAGAGAAAGGTCCTGCTAGGATCGAAACGTCAGGCCCACTAAATTTTAAGATTAGCATTTTGGTAATTTTAGTCGGTAAGCAGTTGCAACATTTGTGTATAAATTATGGCTTATAATTACTAGCACAGTATGCTACACCCTTTACTCGCGACGAAATCCAAAAGCCCGTCGGCAACGGCCATGCCCCTTAATTTTAATCCGGTTCGCCTATTAACGTGTAAGATGTCCGCAACTGTTGCATAACACTGGTGGCCTTGTGTGAAAGACGCTCGACTGCTAACGTGTAGGTTTGTGGTTCAATTCCGGGGTTTTTTTTCGCTTTTTTTTCTCAGCACGATCGTTCAGTATAAGATGTTTAAAAAAACTCCCGCAAACACCAACGTCGCACATAATGACGGCGCATCTAGCAAGATGGGTCGCTGCGATGCTGGGACTGTCCTCATAATCCAGGTTCGCGTCTTCGTATATACAGGGACACATGCGTTTGGTCGACTAGCCGGCCAAGGTCTAGGGGCCGCTGTGTTTTCTCCCTCACATGGCGCAGGGTCTACGGGCCTATATGGATGAGGGCAGGGAAGGACGTGCGGTGGACCGGTACTGAGACCGTATATATGAGCTCTATATAGACCCGTGCACACGGGACGACCCTGGTGGTCCCTGGTGGTCTGAAAGCTTGGTCTGACACCGCATAACTTTTTGTCTCGCAAACTTTTATTTTATTATTATTAACATTGAAAAAGTTAGCAGATGATTTCGTTTCCAGTGTTTTATCATGACGACGGATTGAGCCGAAACTTAGATGATGTGTCATTTCATGTGTAGGCTTATGATGGGTTAGATAAAGTATACGGACGCGATTCTTTGACCTTCGCAAATTAATAATGACTGTGTATGCTCTATACCCTAGCAAATGGAGTATAGTTATTAACAACGGAAAGAGTACATAATACTATACTCACTCCAAACAGTGGAGTCTCTTTGTTCTTCTCAGAACCGCGCATACATAGGACTAAACGAAGGAAGATAAATCTCACACGGTATCACCGCAAACTAGTCGTGACGATAGATTTTGACAAAACGAACAACGCAATCTCTTCAACCTGTTAAAACCTTACAGGCTGAGAAATGAAATACGCAATGTCATGATGTTTTTGCACAGTAGCCTAAATAAAGGAGCCGATTCAGCATGCATGATGCACGCACCCTAGACCTATAATGCAGTGCAGTTAGGAAAATTATTTCCATCGGGTCCGCGACCGAAGATACCAGACCCGCGCAACCATCGTTCAACTGTTCTACCTTGATTCTCCGATCACAGAGATCGTAGTATAGTTTTGAGCGGCTAAAATTTGTTTTCCCGTATAGCCTATAGGCCTATTTATTTAGGCCTAGAAATATAATAGGGGGCCTGAGGAAAAGGCAACATTTTCGAATGCATAGTAGGCCTATCATCGGAAAGAAGAGGAAATAATATTTTTTTATGACTGGCTAATAAATTGGACGGAACCTCCATGGTGACAAAGATGAAGGGGAAGACGACAAAGATGGTGATTGGTTCCTTATAGCGTTAAAAAAAAAGGAAAGAAGTTTGAAGTACAAGAAAACTGCCTCTTTAATATACGTTTCAACTCCTGCGTGCGCACCAGTAGGCCCTATAGGTGTACAAGTATACCATCCACTTCTATCTTTGTCTATACTCGTCAGTATAGTTGGTCTCGCGGTCAGTTGCAGGGAATTAACAATCATTTATAGGAAGAGATTTATAGGAAGAGATTTAAACTTGGCTGAGCGTCTGTCAACCGAGCACGGGCGCTTCGTGTAAATAAACCGCGAGAGGCTTGCACGGTTATACGAAATTAATTAATTAATTATTGTTCCGTACATCTTCACGGACGTATACATTATAGTTACAGTACATGTATAGCATTCACTTTTTGCTAGTAGAAATTTCAAGTTTCAAGTTGTCCATTTTCAAGTTGTCCATGCACTTTTGCGCGGAAAATGAAAATGAGAAAATTGGGTTGTCCACATTATATTGGTGCTCCATTTTGTAGATCTGGAAGAAATATCATGTAAGATCTTGTTCTTTCCAGCGTTCGAATGAGAAATTGAGGATCCACGGAGTTCCAGATAATTATCAATTTGATTCGGATTGGAGGTCGGACTGGGGTTTGGTTGTGTTTTGACAGTATACCTTGACAAACGCCGAACCCAGGATGGCACCGACGAACTGAAATGGGATGTAGATCAGACCCACGAAGCCAGTACCTCCAGACAGCAGTGCAGAAACGGTCACAGCTGGGTTGAAATGACCTCCACTGACCATGTGCCGCCACGGACAGAAACATGAAAGAGGAGAGGAAGGTGTAAAAGCCAACTCGTTATACCGGGTACATCATCAAGGGCGTTGCTTCAGTCGGCGCATGGTATAGCCTACACTAGTTATAACTTACTATCACGTCAGAATGTGTTCAAAATTGTCGCAAGCCAGTTTCTCCTTTGTTTGTTTGAATTGAATTGAATTGAGAAAGCTGCCTCCACTTTGATTGTGTGACCCCCGAGCTTGCTGTAAACAGGTTTACAGCCATTATTGGTTGTTTGTATTGAATTAAAGCATGCAGGGGTATACGGGTGTGATCGCTGGAGATATGACACGGCAATTAATGTTTTAAGTGATTCTGACTGGCGCCCCATACCCCTGCAAAGATTAGTTGACTAACGTGACTATACCATTGTATAAGAGCACTGATACCCAAAACTAAACCAGAGGTGTCAGGTTCAAGTTCCGATCCAGTCAAAGTTTTCTTTGCCATTTACAAAAAAAAATAGGATTCAAAAAGTATATGATTTTATTAAATGTTGCAGTTGTGTAACATCTGTATAAAAGCTGTTTAATAATAATAATGATATTATCATACACCGCATAGCTGATTTGGCTGCACCGTTCGTAAACTATTTCTGTCACATCATGATTATAGGATCCATACGAAAAGACTAGCCTTCGGTAAAGACTGACCTAACCCCGCTAGACGAGGATCGGACACTAAACACAGACACTATGTATAAATTATCCGACAAACAAACAAACAAAACACAACAATTCGAATCAAACGATCGAAACTAATGATAATTATTTGAGTCACCCCATAAGCCACGAATCGGAAAACAGCGTGAAGAAAAAAGAACATGCACCACCATTTCCCCTCTTACCTGATCTTGACGAAAGCTGTGCACAGAACAGCGATCCCAAACCCGTGGGCGATGCCAATACTGAACACATTATTCACCGTGACGGACAGACAAGCGATGAACGTGTACAAAAGGGTCCCAATGAACTCGACGAAAACGGGTTGCACGTATCGTTCCCAGACGTTCAAATCTTCCTCCTCTTGGAAGGCGGGCAACCTCTTGTTAGCCTTCATCGCAGGCGGTAGTCCAGGTGGGCTCGAAGAAAAGTGAAAAAGGGCGGGAATTGGTGGTTTCTAAAATAAAAAAAACACACCTCTGTGTTTAAATTTATGTGAATGTGAGAAAAAAATGGCGTATCCCGCTGTGAACTATGAATCAAGGATGGGTCCCGTTCATCAAGGAGTATACTGAATGACCAATAATCATTGCTAGTCTTATTCACAGTCGTTAGCTTAATCCTACCAACGGACAAAGTAGTGCGAGGTTTGCAAATTGGTACAGAAGAGGCTGGTTTACAAGACACATGGACTGAGATAAGGCCGCTCTTCTGTTTGTCCAACTCCGACGCGTCATATCAGAAAATATTGTGCAAACAGCAGCGGACCAATGGGTGGAGCCGCTTTCGTTGTATGGCATGCGGGATTGCTGTACCTTGCTCCGGCCTAAACGGGCGCGCACAATTAAAACAGTTAATGATTAATCCAAGTGTGGCTTTGGGGTAAATACATCAACTGCGTTTTTTAGGGGATTAAAACAGTGAAGCCATGCAGGTCTGTTTTGTGAATTACCCTTAAGATTTTTGTTTGGTTGCCATTTTGACCTAATGTTTGACCACAGCAATTTCCGTGACTAACTACGGCCAAATTTATCAATGTATGAAATAAGTGGCTTATGAATGATTTATGTGGGACATTACTGACCAACTGGTTAGAGAGCGACACGAGTATTATAATTATAGACGAGACACACGAGATCCGCAAGAGCTGGGCGCCACCACGCATTTATACTTCGGCCCTTGGATCAGGCTCGGGCTCTGGCTTCGTCTCCGTCTGACAAAACCAGACAATACAAGTTGTGGTTTATCACCGAATTTGTAGGGTCGTTGATTACAGATTATTTTTGAAGTAGCTGGGGCAAAGCGTTTGTTTATAGATGCTTGTACCTAAGCACGAGCCTAAGTTTTATTTCGTATTATGCTATTATACTTGCCATGCATAAAGCAAGACAATCAACTGAAAACAGAAATGGATTAGGCCTATAGGCCTACATGGGAAGAATTTGAAGGTGCCAAGTCACGTGAGACACGAGGCGTTTAAATTGAATGTTGAACGAGTTTCCAATGCTTTTTTAATGTCTCAAAAGTTAGAGGGCCTGACGTTTCAATCCTAGCAGGACCCAGTTCTCAAAGCCACTTTGCTTTTTAGAAAGGTCCTGCTAGGATCGAAACGTCAGGCCTTCTAACTTTTGAGATGTATGTATTGCAGGGATGTGACTGGGATGTTTGAAGCATATCGTGGGATTTCTAATCTATGCCTAACTTATTCTTGCCAGCCGAAACTTCGGCCTAAGCCTTCGGGCAGGTGCATGGGGGAGTTATTAAGCCGACCGGTGCATTAGGGTGCAGCACACAATATCCATCCAAGATGGCTTCGCGGAGCTGATTATCATAAAGTGTTTGTTTTAATAAGGGGTCTTTGGAGGCTAATTAACTGTTGCATTGTAGAAAAAAGTGACACTTAAGACAACCTGGGGGTTCACTCTTCAATTTGGTATGTCATTTGTACCATATCCAGCTTTAAATGTGGCTCAATTTGGCTGTAGAAGTGGAGGGGTCCATCCCAAAATCCTTGCAGAAATTCGGCTTGGACGTCAACACATTTTGGGGGTGTTTTTTTCTGGGGGTAATCGGCTAAGGGCACTAAAATTTAAAAGAATCTGAGAGATGAAGGTCCAAACTAAATTCAAATGTCCAAATTTTCAGAATAGCTACAAGAACTGAGAGACAATTGGGTATGGGATAAGTGGCTTTGAAAGTGAGTGTTTTTGTACAGTGTTCAATGGGAGCTCGATTTAGTGTTCTGCACCCTATAATTATTAATAATAATCGGCATTCGAAAAGGGCGCCCTCAATCATCGATTCAGCAATCCATGTAGGGGACGGGAACCAGCCTATCCATACGTGCGCTGTCGTATAGTCTGATCAACGTCCACTGGTCATGCATAAAGTCAAGCTGCAGGAAGAGACGGTAGCCAGACTTAAGAGCCGGCCATTATTTTACTGAGACCGCTACTTACTTACACTGAGTCGGGACAACGAAAATATCCAAAAATGTCTGCAATTTTAAGAGGAGCAATCGCCAGGTCAGTGCCGTCTGTGCGGTCCATGATCTTCCAGAAAAGAGGGATAATGAGTGGCAAGCCTGCAAAGCCTCTTCAAGCATGGGTAAGACACACGTTTTGAGAAAAATGTTCTTCACAAAAAATGTCTCACAAAAATCCACTGCGAATGCATTGACTGATTGAGTAATGCTAATGTAATGGTACTGCTACTGAGTACTACTGCCAGTACTGGTGCCTACTGCCATGCCCATACGATTAGTATTACTAATAATTACTAGTATTACTGAATATTGGTAGTGGTACTGCGTGCACCACAAATTCGATTATCCTTATTCTCACATGTGATCTGTTTATCGCAATTTTGATGTAATCCAGATCTGCTTCCCTTTTGTTTAGCGATGACCAATATTTATTATTACACGCATGTACCGGTATTTTACATACGGGATGTTAACACACGGGCATGCCATTGACATTAGCTACTGAGCTAGTCCGAATAAATTGGACCCTTACACTGTTACAGTTACAATCGCCCTTTAAAAAAAAAATGAGGGGGTCGGGCGATAGTAGGGTCCAAGATTTTCAGTAGGGAAACACGAGCAAACAACCATGAAACAACGATGTCTTTGACTCCATGACTACAGACTAGATTGACTACCCCCGACCGAATCCCCAGATTTTACCCCCAAAACACCCGTGAAACCGTCCCATGCACCCATCTTTGAAGTGAGAAACGCTGATTTCAATACTGGTCATGTTTGGGGGAAAAAGGAGAAATTTCCCTAGGCTGAGGCGATCAAGACGATTCTCACCCTTCGGACATCTGGGTACCGGGTGCACAGTCTGTGGGGCTCTGTGAGTGTGCGCGCGGCGCGCCCATGCACGCGTTGAGCTCCTGCGACTGTTTCCTGAAAAGTGCAAAGCAACGTCCGGATATCATGCGCTGCA
Source organism: Luidia sarsii (assembly GCA_949987565.1). Classification (NCBI taxonomy): domain Eukaryota; kingdom Metazoa; phylum Echinodermata; class Asteroidea; order Paxillosida; family Luidiidae; genus Luidia; species Luidia sarsii. Next base: position 4,661,700 of record OX465101.1, on the reverse strand, counting down.
TGCTGTTAACCGAATTGCGCTGGTTCTAACGGGCGGGCTATGAGTCTTGAAAAATTGGTTCACAGGATGCAGTGAGCGGTGTCCTGACGTAAAACAAATTACTGATATGCGCACGGATGTATATGTCTGTGGATATGCGGCCGCAACTGCTATAACAAACGACCGCTATACCAAACAATTTTTATGGATCCCGCGACGTCCCATCGCTTGATTTCATTTTTCAGTGTACAAATGTATTTTGTTGATTGACATTTTTGTGTGCATGTTTTTTGGTTCAATCTCTTAGGAGAATGTAGTGGCAATGGGCATCATGTCCCTGGGCTGCCTGGCCCTACCCTGTTGGATCATGACCCACCTGGATGATTACAAGGCCCGCGACTAGTCCCCAGCCATCATGTAGCACCTAGCATCAGAGAGTCTTCTGCCAGCGTGCGTGCACGTCTATGCCCGAGTTCTCCAAGACCACACTCCCAATGAAAAACTGTCCCAAGAAATGATCGCATCTGGAGGAAGCACCCCTGATGATCTCCACACATTTTCATGTACTGACATGTTCAGTACAGCTTGCAGTGAGCAGCAAACCAGAACTCATTATTGTGTAGATTTTACAGAGAACATTAATAAACCTCCCAGTCTAGTGATGGGTAACCTTGTAGTATAACATCGCCACTTATACCCCACTGCACTGTTGGTTAATAGCTGGTGCATACACAAGAACACCAGTGGCCAGCTTTCTTGGAGTGTCCCCTTCATGCAATGCTGTGAAATGTGAATGACCCAAGATCTGACCAAATTGACTGTGAAGTGGAACATGTGGAGTGGATACTTGATCCCCATCCTGGGCTCAGGAAGACAACAATCGGGGGTTTTTATTTAGTAGGGGTTATTTTTTGATCTTAGTTCTCATGACCTTATTTGACCTCAAATTGTGTATGCATCACTGGCAAGGGGAATATTCCATAAAATCATGTAAAATAAACTTACCAAAACTAAGTACATGTATTGGAAAACAAGATTCTGCTGAATTGTCAGATTGCAGCCAAGTCACAATCTTTGTTATTAGACAGTTCACCATGAGTCTCCTCCCAAACCAAATGGCTGAAAATGCCGGGTGTAATTATCCGATACATAAGTATGTGTGTAAGCCCAAAATATCTTTTGGCTTATTTTTTGCAGTCAGTGATCACAAATTCCCCGAAAAACCTCGTACTTCCTGCCATGGTGTTAAAATCTTGAGCCATTATTTGTGCAGTTAAGTTACAAGTTGGAGAACTTTGTTACCACCTATGTCTGTCAAGCTCTTTTCCATAACATAAATCTCTGAATCATGATCATTTGCAGTTTATATTTTCCGAAAGAAATCACAATTTGTTAATGGTTAATATACAAAAACTAATTTAACCTGGTTTTAGTAAAGAATCATGATTCTAAAACTATACATAATTAATTTATGTAATACTATGTGCACAGACATGTACATTACATGTATGTTTATTCATTTTAAATAATACTGGGGCAAAACTCACATTTGGAAAAGGATCATGTTAAGAAATTCACTGAATGCTTTAAGATATTGTGTCAGTATTGTGTAGGAAGACTTGCTGTGGTGATGAGTGAACATTTAAACAAAGAAGGCATGAAGTTATTATTTGATTTATTAAAGAATTTGTGTCCATAAACTAGCATAGTCTCTCTCCCGTGTCTTGTCCATATGAATATTTTAGTAACTAAAACATTCTCAAAATAAATTTGCCAGGTTATGTAAAGTGCATGGATGATGCTGGCTAATTCTCAGTAAGGGCGGAAAATTTGCTGATTTTTATTATTATTTATGCTGGGCCAATTATGAAGCATGGAGCTGTAAAAAAAATTGACACAAGTTCACTAGAGGTCAGTTTCACCAAACTCCTCGTAACTTACTGTTAATCGCAAGGCGATGAGCGATGCACAGAAACCATGCGGTCCAACACAACTTACGATGGGTTATCCATGGGTTACCATGCATGGTAAGGCTTTGTGAAATCCACCCTAGGTCAGAGAGTGGTCACATAATACAGCTCCGTGGATTGGTCCAAAGTTTATGATGCAACATAGATCAACCATTCAGATGGCCGCATGACAGTTTATGCGCGCGCACTTAGACGCCATTGATTTAATTCAACAACGCTACCGCTGTCGACTCGAAACCAAAGAAAAAGCCTACGGTACTTTTCGTACTACATGTACTGTACATTACTACTATTATTATTAACTAAGTACTAGAGACTTGTGTCGAAATGCTGTCATTCGCAAGAGCAGCTGCCGGGCGTTTATACGGTTTACAATGTCGTGTTCCTCTACGACTTGTTTCGAAGAGGACTTTCCAAAGACGAAGCGCAGCCAGAACTCCAGTCACCAACAAGGTATTTTATTGCAAACTGTAGGAAGGTTTATAGTAATAACTGCACTAGTATTACTATTACTTGAGTAAGAAGTATAGTAGTACAAAGTACTAGTAAAAAGTAGTGCTACTAGTACTACTACTTCTACTGTACTACTAGTACTAGTACAAAAAAAAAATAGTACTACTACTGTACTGAGTACTAGTACTAGTAGTAGTACGAGAACTCGGCCTAAAAAGTAAATGAATATTGTAACTCTTGTAAGATCTAGGGCCTTGCGTTTCGATCCTCGCAGGAACTTTTTGAAATGAGTCTGTCGATTGTTTATATCTAGTTTGATCAATTATTAAGGCAAGCCTGCGGTTCGCAGCATGTTTGCATTGTATCACTTCGTCGTAGCGCCGTACAACTGCAACGTGAGTTTTCACGGTTGCATCTAATTGTTGGAGTCCTTGTTCTTGCTAGTATAAAGCCCGAGCTTCATATGGATTTGTGTGTATGTTTTTTTACCGTGCTAATTCAGGAGCTACTGTTGGCTGCGGTGATGTTCAGCGTCGGTGTCCTGTCTGTACCAACCTGGATCTCAGTCACCTGGATGGGCAATGCCGAAGGCAAGTAAATGCATCTGGTCAGCACGCACGCCAGGCATGAGACCGACTTGAGACGAGGGAGAATCATCCGACAGGAATACGCTCAGGCTGATCCTCGACGGGACTGGAATGGAATTGAGTTTGGAATGATTTGTTGCAAAGATTCACGACAGGGCCAAAGTAGGCCTATTTTTGACTGGAAATTATTGAAATCAGTCTTGATAATGCAATGAAAAATGATGAAGGAAATTAAAAAGTTAATATTCTTACATTATAATGAGGATTATCTAAATGTCTGTCTTTCAATTACTTCAATTATTGTAGTCAATTCCATTCATCTCCCTCAAGAACTTGCAAGGGTCTATACTATGTTCTTACTTCCAACTGTTAACTGCGTTAAAGTTAGCTTGTGTTTAATTATAACAAAAAAGTTTCACATTATAGTTTCGCATATTGAACCTAAAGTTTGATAACCGATGCCAGTTATGTGATCATATTTGATTATTTACATAATACTACTACCCTAGGTATGAAATATTCTTGTTTAGGGCTTGTCATTGCATATGAATCTGAGATCTGCTTTTACCTTTTTAGTAAATTGTTAGTGTTGACGTTTAAGGTATGTTGAGGCCTTAATGTTAAATTTGCAGCTTCATTGTGTACTGGCAAATACATCTATGTTCATTTACTAAACGTGCTTGCTATTAATTGTGTGAATTCTCTTTATATGGTTCTCAAATATTCCTGATTTCAAAATAATTGTTTACAAAGAAGATTAAGTCTGATGCACCGAAATATCATTCTCAAATCACAGCCACCGCCGCTAATAGAAAAAAGAAAAAAAAGTTTTGTTTCCTATGCAAAGATGTACATGTAGTGGGAAACTACTTCATAGCAACAAGAAAGCGCTAATGCCGCTGCCATCCGTTCCAGTTATCATTCAGGAAATTACTATCTGAATGAACAGGCCTCGGTTTAGACTGAGAGGTTTTAGCTCAAATTGTGATCTGAGAAAGTAGAAAAAAGTTTTAGAAATAAATAAAAACAAGTCACGTTTTTTCCACCATTCTGTAGTGTAAGAAATATATAGTTCATTACTTGCTAGTAATAAACTATTTGTCGATGTTTGAGTGGAGATTTCTAGGGAAGTACAGCATCCCAGACCGTAAGATTTCAACATGAGGATTCTATTGTGACAGTCTACAAAACTGTGTTTATTACATTGAAATAATTATGTGGTCATCGATGTTTTCCGATCTTCCCAATGTTGTATTGAGCCTTTCAGTTAAAGTAAACCATGGCTTAAAGGTCACCAAATGCAAATTATGGACTTAAATATTATAGTATCAAAAATAGGACGACCAGGCCTGATGTTTCGATCCTGACAGTATATATAGTCGGCCTCCATGGTAGCATCGAAACACTATAGGCCATCCTAATCTTTTCTAATATTTGGATTTTACTACTTTTAGTTAGTAATAGTAATAGTAACCAGTTTCCAACACATTGTGCACATTACCCTTATTAATTTCATTTAAAGTACGTGTAATTACATGTACAGGTAGTACATTGTAAAACTGTACATGTACATGTACATGTACATGTACATGTACATGTACATGTGTACATGTACATAAATGCACAGTGCTCGCACTGCCTCGAGGTACCGATCGAATGTGACTATAATTATGTGCGGCTGGAGTAATTGGTTTTTTTTTCGTAGGAGGGTTAGGGGCAATTAGCATAAATAGGCGTGTCGTAATTTCTTCTGTCGTAATTTTCTTTTAAAAAAATTCGACACGCCCATTTATGTTTTTTAATGAAAATTGGCCATAACCCTCCTAGTCCTAGTCCTGCGGAAAATACGCGTGCGGCGGGCTGGATTTTGGGACATGTCAGACCAATACGCGGCTTCGGCGAGCCGCTGCAACATTTATTACTGTTAATACTAAGGCGACGATCTTTAACGTTCACAGCTAGCGATAAGTTAGTATTTTAATTCATTTACGGGTCTATTCTCTAAATCAAATACACACGCAACTCGACGATCAGTTTTAGAAATATCACAAATTATTACAGATAGTCAGGGTATCTCAAATAAAATATAAGTAAAGATAATGTATACAGTATTTAAATGAATCCAAATTATCGGCATTTAATAAAATAATGCCAAAATGGCTCTCCATAGAAAACAGGAGAGCATGTTTTCAACCATAGGGACGTTTAATATCGATACTCGAAAAAACAAAAAAATCGAGAATGTAATCGAATAGCACAAGATTCCTGGATCCAGCTTTTTCGAGTCTATGAAACAAAATAAACTAAGCCAGTTTGCTATTTAGATTTTGGACACGATCCAGAGAGAGAGGATGCCGAGATTTCGATAGAATTAGCGAATCATTATCGAACGATTCCTTGGGAATTGTCTCGATTAAAACAAAAAGTGTCGATGCTTTTAAAATCGATACTGAGTGAAACGATAACAGAAAATACTCAATCATCATTGATGCTTCGCTCAGATTTGCAGAAGATGTTGTGACATATTCCACGTCCAGTGAATGACGTCCATGGTGTTTCCATGTATTGTAAGTTGCATTTTCCTTTAATTTTTAAAACACAATTTAAAAGAAGAAAGACGCATTTTCATGTAGGGGATGCAAATTTCCTCAGATATGTTTGACCATGGTTTGACGGAGAGCATTGCCTTAGGCTTAGATTCATAAAAATGTGCAGCATTCCTCAAAACAGGACTCGGGTTAGTTAGTACATACATGGTACATACTAGTACTACTACTACTACTACTACTAGTACTAGTAGTAGTACTAGAAGTAGTAGTAGTACTAGTAGTGTACCCTCCTCTACCACCGGCTCCAGGCTCCACGGTTACTTAAACCATGGAGGTAGGAAGAGAACTAGTACTGTAGTACTCGTAGTACTAGTACTAGTACTACTAGTACTAGTAGTACTACTAGTACTACTACAAAGTACTAGTAGTAGTACGCAGTAGTAGTTCAAGTAGTAGTACTACTACTACTAAGTACTAGTACTAGTACTACAGCAGTCGATTTCACCAAACCCATCGTAACTTCCGATCAATCACAAGTCAATGAGCGATGTTCAGAAACCATACGGTGTATCACAACTTACGATGGGTTATCCATCGTAAATTGAGTTACGATGCATCGTAAGGCTTTGTGAAATCCACCCCTGGGCTGGATTTCACAAAGCCTTTACGATGAATCGTAATTCAACCCATCGTAACCTATCGTAAGTTGTGTTGGACCATATGGTTTCTGTGCATTGCTCATCGCCTTGCGATTAATCACAAGTTACGATGAGTTTGGTGAAACCAACCCCAGTACTAGTAGAAGTACTTGTAGTAGTACAGTACTCAGTAGTACTAGTAGTAGTACTTGTAGTAGTACTAGTACTAGTACAGACTACTGTAATGTCACTCTGGTACAGTGGTAGTAGTTGTCCGAGCATGGAGCTATCCGAGTCTCTGAGTAACTTGGACCCGACAAGTCACCCTTTTTTTTCGAAATTTGGAATTTGGAGGGGCGGGTGTAGGCCGAGTAACTTGGACCCGACAAGTCACCCTTTTTTTATCAAAATTTGAAATTTGGAGGATCGGGTGACTGTGGGGTCCGTCCAAGCACGACTGGTAATTCTTCACTTGAATCGGGACTTTGAAAAAAACAACCCTTCCGAAATCCCCCAAAAGTACTTGTGAAACTGTCCCACGCGCCCATTGAGGGTTCAGTGAGTATCACAGATTCCAATACTGGTCATTTTGTTTTACTCACGTTTGGGAAAAAGGGAGAAATTCACCCTCAGTTGATTGAGAAGATCTCCCGTCCGACGAGCCAAAATGCGGCGACCATCTTTGATTTATAACTGAATGCACAACCTTTACATGCAAATCGATGACGTTCTGACAGGTTCGGGCGCAGTGGGTCTGTGAGCGTGTGCACGTGCATGCACAAGTTGAGCCCACACTGTGCACCTGAACTTGTCAGAACGTCATCAATTTGCGTGTAGTGGTTGCATGTTCAGTTCGAAGTGCGCGCTCATAGTCAAAGAGCCCCACAGACTGTTCACTGGTACCCAGACGTCGATTTGAAATCAAAATGTCCGCCTTTTTGCTCGTCGGACGGGAGAGAATCTTCTCGATCACCTGAGAGGAAATTTCTCCTTTTCCCTAAAAACTTGAGTAAAACAAATGACCAGCTATGGTAGCCTTTGGAGGACTGGTTGGCTTTGAGTTTGACTACATTGTATATACAAACTTTCGATATTATAAGGATTTGATGATGCCTTTTTTGCCACACAGATTAAGTTGTCATGGCGTGTAGGACCAGTCTGTGGCCACTCTGCCTAGCCATAGTTGTGCTTGCCGTTTGCCTGGGACTAGCTGCCGTGCACTGGCAGAAGCAGAATGACTTGATAGCCTTCATGGAGGCCAATGCACTGGGCCAACATGGCAACACTCTCCTCAGTGCTGGTAAGTCTTTGTACAGTATTTGTACATAGCACACTGACACCACAAACTGTATGCATTCTTGAATCTTGACTGGCTATCTTGACTGTTTAGTACTGTAGCCTGAAATCTCTTCTCTCTTCCTACTGTGGCAAAAATCGCCAGAATGCTTATTTATTTTTCAAAATGCTTGAATCTATTCACCACGGAACTTTGTTAAATGTGCCATAATATTGGTTCCAATTTAGGGGTCAACTACCTAGAGCAGTTTGCCGTCCCGAATCTGCTTGACCATGAAGCGTTCCGGGGGCTCTCCCGCTCTGAGAGGAGCAAGATAAAGAGGGTCTCAGAGAAGTTGGCCTCATCGCTGCTCCTCTTACAATGGCTGTCTTCCAGACAGCTGCAGCATCATCATGACCCAATTCAACAATGGCTGGATGACAACCACCCGTGCGAAAAAAGGTATGAATGGCACTGCCACTGAGCTTGATAATGAGCTTGATACTGCGACACCTCAGGAAATGGGACACGACAAGGATGGCGTGCATTCACTGACTGGTTCTTTTAATGGTGAAGCATATAAACTAAACCCTGGAAAGATACAAAATAGGATTTCCGTATGAATACAATTGTGGAAGATTCTATAATGCAACCAATAAAGACAAATTGAACTCAACAAGAAAATCTCAATTATAAGAACCCTAAGAACTTTAACAATTGATAGGAAATATTATAAAACAATATGGATGATGAATTCTCACCCCAGTCAAGACATTTGGAAATCTCCAGGCAACTATACTTGTGTGTGAGAAGTGTAGATCAATCACATGTGCTTTTAGGCTGTGAGCAGTACAAGTGCTTAAGCTTGAGTGACTCTATCTGCTTACACAGTGGGTCATGTGAGGGCGCTGCACATGAGATGTATGAAAATGAGCTGTCACAATACAGTATATGATTTCAAGGTTAGCAAGATTCAATTGAAGGTTCACAGTCTGGAATGTTTGCAGTGACACCATACATGTGCATCATGACTTTTGAGAGTGAGTGGCCATGTGATACGAGCCATTAAGTTTAGGCATGCGCATGATGTCACCACATGCATTCCACAATATCTTGATAAGAGGAAGGAATAACTTTGACAGAGAAAACTGCACCTTGATACAACAGTTGGTACATTTGAGGAATTATGTTAGCCCTAGAATCACATTGTGCTATTGACTGCTCCGGGGTCGGCAGCGCTGACTGAGTATAGGGGCTCACTCACCAGGCCTTGGTCAGGCGGGGCACGGACCATCTCGACCGCTCGCAACTCCGAACGCATTCGAACACGTACCACCCGAATTGACCGTTGAGCAGGGGCCTCCTGCGCTTTCCACTTTCTGCCTCTATTAACCATGCTCAAGCTTCAGCACTGTGACGAATTTCAGAGATCTTGAATCAGCTAACTCTCGAGGAGAGTTTTTACTATACGATGCACACCCAGCGGAGGTGCGCGGCCAAAAGAACCAATACACGTGCTAATGTGCCCTTCGCCTGACTGCATGCTTGACCGGCCCCATTGTTGGTCAGCTTTCCAGCTACCAAGCATTCCTGGGCCAAGCGCGTACGGCACGCATAACCACGCCTTTGTTCAGACGGGCATTCTCCCTCCCACGTTCCCAAAGTGGGTCTTCGGTCGACAAGCGCCCCAAAACTGAATTGTGCATAGCATGGTATTTTGCAAATCTAGCATTTTGGGAATACATTCCTATTCCATCACGGAATAGCGATTACACTTGAAATCAGCTCCATTTGAAAGTCACATCGGATGACAGTACATTGGTTGTCTGCTACACACAAAGGGCTGTTAATCCTCGACAAAAGCCACGCAGACTTCCGCTTTGTGCCACATTTGATTCGCTGATACAAAATAGTGCACTCCTATTGATTTGTTTCACAGGTATATTGTTCTGTGATTGCTTCAAAGTGAGTTTTGGAAATGGCACTGTGACAGCCATAAACACTTAAATAATCCCGTCCGCAAGGGGTTAAATTCTGTACTTTCCACCTGTACCTGTTGAGTGAATCAACTCTACAGGACTGGAAGCTACTCTCTTTGAGGAATTGATTGCATCAAAAGAGGGGATCTTGAGTCTGATTCCAAGTGTGGAGTCAATTCTTCCTGATTTAGAATTGTCCAAGCTTCCTGAGCGCTGCACTCAGTGAGTTACAATTCTGTGTACATTCTTTTGGATTCTATTGGTCCTTCAAAATATGCCACGATATATCATCTGAAAACCAGGACCAATTTCACTTTATCCAGTTGTAGATGGAGTTCAAAGTTTGGCTTTGGCAGTGTTAAGACACTGGCCCAACTTCCCAGGAAGGAGATCACCAAACTCAGCATCCACCTGAAAACCACAGAGTTTGAGACCTACCTACTGAAGGAAGGCATCAGGGAACTCACTCTCGATGATAGCTGGAAACGTCTCATCCTGAACCCTACCTTCTCCAGCGTGCAGAAAGTGAAGGAGTTCTTCATTTTCGGTAGAGAAAAGTTTCATTTTTGGGTGGAGGATCCCCTTTTCTCTGTTACTCAATTTTCCAATACTCCCAATACTGCAATTCCCCCTTGTTGTCCAATAGATTGTGAGTTGGTACCCTCAATTATTTTCCATTGTATGTCTCTTTCCATGTACAGACCCGTAACCTTCTCTCTATTAATAGTCAGTTCAGTTGACTTCGCTTGATTGTCTGATCGACACAAGGCTATTCCTGCATGCATTGTTTCTATCTTAATTGCCCTAGCCAAGTTTCATGTCACAAAGTGTAATGGCACAATGAAAGGTGCTGTGGAAGTTGTTCTTGGCTTAATAAGTGAGGCAATTCCCTGCCTTGGGTGAAACTCAGCTCTGATGCGCATGAGACCATTCTGTGTGCCATTCATGCAGGTCTTTTATCTAGCCAAGAAAAGAACCATATACTCGCAATAGACGTTATTTCTGCATCATCAAACAGTTCTTTACTTGCAACCTCCATTATGAAAGCTTATTTGATACTTTATAAAGCTAACGTATACCCCACTGAGGCTTTAAAGGTTTGCCACGGTGGAAACAGTTGTAGAATACTTGAGGTGACACCATGTTTTAGGTAGTGTGTGCTCCGTTTGTCTTTGGGACACGGAGACTGTTAGAGATTGCATTGTTTGCATTTATACTTATCTCTTTTAAGGAGGAGTGTGGCTCTAAGAAGAGCCGGTAAGCCAGTGAGTCTCCTGTTGACGGTTAGAGCACAAACTTCCTAAAATGTTGCATTACTGGCTTTTCGCTTTTAGAGACTTCACATAGTCACCACAATCAGTCTGCATTCTGATACATTTCCCACTCTCTTTGCCAAAGATCGTCTGCTCATCCTGACCATGCCCCTGGGTCTGCTGTGCTTCTGGGTCTGGGGCAACTACCAGCTGGCCCGGGTCATCCCCCAGCAGCGGGGCAGCGAGAGGCCTGCCTCCATCCTCAACTACATCACCGGCAGCCTGCTGGATGTCAACTGCTGCAAGGTGGACTGGGGTTGGACCGAACCTGCTGTCGTCGGTGAAACCATGAGCTTCACCATCAAGGTATGGGAAGATGGCTCAGAATAAAATAAACACTGCCAATTGAAGGAGATGGTTTTTAGAACCAGTGATCAAACCTTTGACCTTATGTGCCAACACTCTAAGTTTTCTAGACCCTAGATTGATGAGGGATCTCCCAGATTGAGGAGATGTCACCCAGATAGTCAACTATCTTGGCTCAGGCAGGGGTTCCTATCAGAAGTAATCAATAGATCGTTTGCACTGGCAGCCATCTTTGGGGCCTTCTAGTGTTATTAAAATTCAGTGACAATGCAGGTACAAAGAGTGCACTCTTGCCTATCCAAGAGGAACAAAGACTAGGCTCAAAAGATGGCCACCGGTGCGAACGATCTATAGGTGGTTCCCACTAGCATGAAACAGCGTGATTCACTTTTCATATTGCAAGTCAAAACTCGGTTGTTGTTTTTACGTGTGCTGAACACTAAAATCTCAATTATACTTGCGTTTCAAATCATGATTCAAATTGCAGTTCTTGCGATTTTTCAGAAACATTGCGAGTGTTTGCCAGGCACTGTATGTGAACGCTATCGAAAAAGAGAAAATAGGAAAGTTACATCCCACAATTCAGTGCGCGTATATAAACATCCAGCGTCACCTCATGGTTGTTCGCGAGCTGTATATTGTATGCACAAACCAAGTGTGTGCAGTCTGGAAAGTGCCTCTGACTGGGTCACATTTTAGGCACAAACAAAATAGATTTTTGTATCACAATTCAATTTTCAGATTCAATTTTACCGTGTGTGAACGTAAGGAGAAATTAAAAAAAAAAAAAAATAGATTTTTCAATCGGGGTCCACTTTTCGATAATTTTGCAAGTGCGAACGCACCTAATCACTCCATGTCAGCACCATGCTGTTTTGGACACATGACCAGGGCAGCCAATTCCCTATTGATCCAAATGTTGATAAAGATGCCTTATTATTACAGGCATGATATTCTTCCAAAATATCATGGTTGTTTACATCATTAACACTGAATAAATGAGCATGTTTCCTCTACATGGAAATAATAAATGTGGGATTAATTGCCAAATGTTTGATATGCTTGAATCTTCATTGATCGTAGAACACATTATATAATGACATGTACAGTAGGTGATGCCTGCGTAACAGTATGTGTATAGGCATATATATACACTTACATGTGGATGCAATGCTTTGATAGCACCTTTTACGTTCCGAAAGAATTCCCTACTGTTTTTCAAGGTTCAAACATCATGCCTGTTATTATACTATGGTCCATTTCCTGTACCTCTGTGTGCATTCAGCTATGACCCTAGCCAGTGGAAATAAACTGCATTTTCTCAACAATTGGAAGTGTCACTCACAAATGTAGAATGGTTTTGCCGTTGAAAAAGGTCCTGCTTAGTTTGAAATATCAAGCCCTCTACAGTAAAGTCAGTTGGCAGTTTTCAACATTTTGGTATACTGTCCTAATTTTAATCCTTAAAATTTAGTGGGCCTGACGTTTCGATCCTAGCAGGACCTTTCTCAAAGGCCTTTGAGAAAGGTCCTGCTAGGATCGAAACGTCAGGCCCACTAAATTTTAAGATTTACATTTTGGTAATTTTAGTCAGTAAGCAGTTTGCAACATTTTTGTATATCACCCTAATTTTAATCCAATAGGAATTAATTGACCATTGACCTTTGTATATTGGTCTTTAGTGATCTTTACAGATTTATAGAAGACATCTCGGTCAGAGTTTACGATTCCAGGCTTCACCCGTCAGTTTCTCTTGAAATATGTGACCCAGTTTTTCCAGCGGAACCGTCGGCCCTATGTGATCACCAGAGAGAGCAGCCTGCCAGTCATTGTGGAGATCACAGCCAGCCAGCAACGTGTGGTCTCCTCCTTGGACTATGGCGGCACCAACGAGGTGAAAGCCTCCTTCACTGTGCGGCGAGCCGGTCTCTACACCATCACCGTACGCCTTGGCCAGATGAACATCAGGGGGAGCCCATACAGAATGAACTTTCTTCCCGGTAAGCACCCTGGCTCCCCCCCAAAAAAAAAAAATAAAAAAAAAATAAAAAAAATAAAATAACCTAACCAGTTAACCATCAGTTTGAGCGGTTAACCGGTTATTGTTTTCCTGTTCGGTTAACCATTATCTAATTTTTAAAATACCACTTCTCCTCTTTGGTGCAATAAGCATGGGGTGAAAAGTTTCCCGTCAAGCACAAAGGAAAAGTTTAGACAGAGAAGCCTGAAAGTCATATTTCTTCCTACAGGAAATCCTGAGATTTGCACCCAGTGTTTACGACCAAGCCCAAACATTTCCAAGAAAATAAACTTACTTCCTTTGTATATAGGCCCTTTGCCGCCCTTCCTGGCTTGTCATCGAGTGGATAGAAGCAATTAATCCTGACACGGGTCCAATTTTACAGCCTTTAAAAAAGCATCGGAATGATGACAAACTCTTAAAAAGATTCTTGAAAATACAAAATACTGCCTAAAGTAATGTCTCCCCAACATACATCAAACCTGCAAAGGCTTGAGGGATTTTTTAAAAACTGCCCCCACCCAGCAAGAAAGCCTTTTTCAAATTCGATTTTGGACAGAGTCCACCCCCCATCCAAAGCCCAAGCCACCAACCTTTGTGGCTGAATGTTGTGAATAAATTGCCGTGATAAACAAATGGTCCAATCACAGTAAGTTTTCCAAGACATTGGTCCCGCCCAGAAAGAAGATTCTAGACTCATGATTGGCTAATTGAACAAGTTGATAGTTGTATCCAATGCAGCCATTTACCAGACACCCAATCAAAGTAGACTCTTCCCCAGACTCCCAAACAGGTGTTTATTTGTTTGTTTTGGGGGTTTGGGTTTTTGTTTGTTTGGTTGGCTTGTGGCTTAGGGCTGGGAACCAATGAGTGTTCATCAACTAGGAATCTCTGCAAAGTTCATTGGCTCAAGTCACTTCTCTTCTAGCCAGGAGTCCAGGCCTCAACTTCCCTAGATGTCTGGACAAAAGCCAATCTGTATACACTGTAATACAAACGTGATACTTTTAACAATAGAGCTGTCAATCATTCTCCCTAGGTGTGTTCCCACTAGAAAAAAATTGAAAATTGGATCCTGATTTCGCATGCATCCTGAGGCTGCTAGCATGGGAAATTGAGACCCTCTAAAATGTTGAGACTACTGGTAATCCACAGAAATGTTACAAATTGCCCACTGACACAAATGACCAAAAATATGCAAACGTCAATGAATTTGTATATAAGGTACCTGGCATTTCAATCGTAGCAGAACCTCTCTTCAAAACAGAATATATAATATATAATTTTTAATTAGTTATGACCATTTTTAAGTTTGGGGTATTTTTGTACATGACTTCACTACATACAACGTGGATGCATTGTATTATCATTTGCTATTGATTTACGCAATAACATGTAATGCACTTCTGGGCTTTCAGCCTTATGGAGAGACACTCGTGTTTTCTTTTGAGACGCTTGAGCTCCTATCCTACATGTAAATAAGGTTAACACTTGTTGATCTGTATTGCAGGGCCCGTTGACCCAGCCAAGTCGGGCTTTGTTCGGCACAGCTCCACCATGGTCATGACCAGGGGCCAATTCTGCCCCCTCTTCATTGAGCCCAGGGACCGGTTTGGAAACACCTGCTTCACCGTTTCAGACACGGACCGATCGGATCAAGACCACTGCAAGGACTACTGCCTCCGGGTCACAGAGGTCAGTCGGGTCACAAAGGTCAGTAAGGTCACAGAGGTCAGTATAAGGTCACAGGCTGCAGGGGTAAGAGGTCACATGGATCAGTGAGGTCACAGAGGTCATTGGAGGCATAAAGGTCACTGAAGTCACAGGGGTGATTGAGGTCATTGTAGTCACAGGGGTGATTGAGGTCATTGTTGTCACAGGGGTGATTGAGATCATTGTAGTCACAGGGGTGATTGAGGTCATTGTTGTCACAGGGGTGATTGAGGTCATTGTTGTCACAGGGGTGATTGAGGTCATTGTAGTCACAGGGGTGATTGAGGTCATTGTTGTCACAGGGGTGATTGAGATTGTAGTCACGGGTGATTGAGATCATTGTAGACACAGGGGTGATTTAGATCATTGTAGTCACAGGGGTGATTGAGGTTATTGTATTCACGGGTGATTGAGGTCCTTGTAGTGACAGGGGTGATTGATATTATTGTAGTCACAGTGGTGATTGAGGTTATTGTATTCACGGGTGATTGAGATATTGTAGTCACTGGGGTGATTGAGGTCATTAAAAACGATGAACATAATTTACATTTTTTCATTACACTGAAAAGTATTGGGTAATTAAACTCTGATCCTTACCAGAAAATGCCAGGAAGCAGTAATGGAATTAAGTGTCAAATGATATACATGATGGTGTGTGTATACCTTTGCAGATTGGCAGCGATAGTGTGGACAGCATACGACCACATTATGAAGTGAAACCTAGTCAGGACGGTAGGCAGTTGGCCTTAAGTGTCTGCATGGAGTCTACAGGCTGCTACAAGGCATTGACAACCTACAAGAAAGACAAACTCAGTAACGGGGAATTCAACATTCTAGTTTTGTCTGGTGAGTGCTTAATTTTGTTTCATTTTGTTTTGTTTGTTTCAAACCAAAGCATGTCCCTTACACCCTCCCTGCCTCCCTCCCTCCATCCCTCCCTCCCTCAATGCCTCCCTCCCTCCCCTCCTCTCTGCCTGCCTGCCTGCCTCCCTCCCTCCCTCCCTCCCCTCCTCTCTGCCTGCCTGCCTGCCTGCCTCCCTCCCTCCCCTCCTCTCTGTCTGCCTGCCTGCCTCCCTTCCTCCCTCCCTCCCTCCCTCCCTCCCCTCCTCTCTGCCTGCCTGCCTGCCTCCCTTCCTCCCTTCCTCCCTTCCTCCCTGTCTCCCTTTCTCCCTCCATGTCTCCCTCCCTCCCCTCCTCTCTGCCTGCCTCCCTGCCTGCCTCCCTCCCTCCCTGCCTCCCTTCCTCCCTCCATGTCTCCCTCCCTCCCTTCCTCCCTCCTTCCTTGCCTCCCTTCCTCCCTGCCTCCCTTCCTCCCTCCATGTCTCCATCCCTCCCCTCGTCTCTGCCTGCCTGCCTCCCGCCCTCCCTCCCTCCCTCCATGTCTCCCTCCCTCCCTCCCTCCATGTCTCCCTCCCTCCCTCCCTTCCTCACTGTCCAGGCTTTCTGAGATCTTACTGGCCAAGCCAGTGAGAAGACACCAATTTTGACCATCACAAAGAAAACCACTGACTCTACGCCTGTTATGTGAGGCTTTGTTCCCCAGGATTTGATATTTTATGTGTCTTGTATTTTTCTCTTTGATTGGGGTCACCACAGAAACAGATGCTGAAAAGGTAAAGAAAAACCTTGACAAGAGGAGCACAGAGGGCTATGAAGCCACCCTCCTTAGTCACAATCACTCCAAGCAGAGACGGCCCAAGAAGGTCTACTGCTACATCTCACCCAAGCAGCTGACTGTCAAAGAGTTCTACCTCAGGATCATTCCTAAGAGACTGCAGACGTTCAGGGTCTGCCCAGCAACTAAAGTAGGTCTCTCTTTATTTCCCTCGCTGGCTCCCTCCCCCTCCCTCCCTGCCTCCCCGCCTCCCTCCCTTATACCCCTCCCTCCCTGCCTCCCTCCCTCCCTGCCTCCCTGCCTCCCTGCCTCCCCGCCTCCCTCCCTGCCTCCCCGCCTCCCTCCCTGTCTCCGTGCCTCCCTGCCTCCCTGCCTCCCTGCCTCCCTGCCTCCCTGCCTCCCTGCCTCCTGCCTCCCCACATCCCTTCCTCCCTCCCTCCCTCCCTGCCTCCCTCCCTGCCTGCCTCCCCGCCTCCCTGCCTCCCTGCCTCTCTGCCTCCCTCCCTGCCTCTCTGCTTCCCTCCCTGCCTCTCTGCCTCCCTCCATACACAGGTTTTCTATGAGAGGTACCTGGCAAGGTCACATACCAAAATATTCCTGTACACAGGACCTGTCTACCAGTCACTATTCAGTCACTTTGAGTTAATAGACAAAGGGTTGGCATGTGATTACCCCGTCTGTCATGAACTTTCAATTGGGAAATAATATGCTCCAAATCCAGTGTGCGAAGTTTCAATTGTAGACCGAAGTATGAATTCCACATGTACGTTAACTATTTAAACACACTGGTCAAATGCTGATCAAATGGTGGTCATATCATTATCATATCTATCATACAGGATGTATGATTCACAGATATTTGATTATTGAGCCCTTTCCCAAAACCCGGCTTAGGCTCAGGCTCCAGCTTAGTCTTTCTTTCGTTCTTCCATTTTAAAATACAAGGCATGAAAAATGAGAGGCCTTTGGCTTTGTTTTGTAATGTTATACTGCATTTTGAATCCAAAGCCTCAACCTCAGCTTTTGGATAACAGAGACCAAGCCAGAGCCAAAGCCTAAGCCGGGTTTTGGAAAAGGGCCTTTGTTCAAAACGTATCATTCTTTCTTGTTGTAGTTTAACTTTACCGGTGATCAGACTGACGCTGAGGTGCCAGTGTTTAGCATTGAGGACGGCTGTCAGGCACCCATGCAGCTTTCCTCCAAGCACAGAGACGTCATGGCAGCCACCTTCACCAAGTTCCTGCTCACCAACATCGGTAAAAAAGTTCGATCCAAATGCAAGCCTTGTGCCCACCTCGCACTGTGTGCATTGACTGTTACAGTATGACCTGATCGGCTGCCAACTTAGTCGCCAAGATTCGACTGCTGACTGTTTGTGACTAGCAATGTGATTGGGGTTGCAAGTTGGTAGCCATGAGTCCTGGAATGCGTCGTGGTGCAACTAGAAACCGGTCAGATTGCAGCCAGATCAGGCAGTGTGCTGCAGTGACTAGGTTTTTGGGGGGCCAACTCGGGTGTCTCCAAAAATTGCCACCTCAGGGGCCAAAGTCAGGCTAGAAAGATGAACACCAGCATGTATAAATAATTCATATAGGATTTCTCCAGGCAAAGCATGTTCCAAAATGCAAGTACTATAGTGCTTTTGTCCCACTCCCAACCAAATTGGTAACTTACGGCACATCAGGCTAGCACATCCACAGTATACAGGCATGCAGCTTGTCCGCGGATCCGCGGATTTCCGCGTTTTATTTAATTCGGCCATTAAAAAAAAAAAAATAATAATACTTTTTTTTTTTTTTTTTATACATCAAAGTCATAAGTTGTCACAAACTACTCAGAATGCACCACAGAGCATCTAGAATCCAAAATTTTCCCGGGCCCTTAAGCAGGCCCCAAACCACACACCGTAAGGGCTTCGTGCTTTGCTCTCGCAGTTTCATTTGGACATTTTCCTCTTTTTTTACAATTCAAGAGTTGCATGCCTGAGTATACCAAACTCGTCATTTGAGCGCATAATCAGTTGCCACAGGGGATCCCCCTGGTAGTGACAACTCAGTTGCCCGCATGTTCAGCGCCGGATGCTCTGTGTCTTGAGCAACCCTGTTCTTGTTCCCCGCACTCGTGACTCTCCAGGCGGTTCAGAAACGTTTCAGGACAAGCAGCGATGCTTCTACCGAGAGGTTGTCAGCTTACGTCCCCGGAAGTCACAGTCTGTGGCCACCTTGAACATAGACCGACACAACCTGCTTGAGAGTGTGAGTGTAGAATTCCATCTCTGGTCAATTGTGCGAGAGATTAGGGCTATTTGAAACCACGATTCAGGCCTTGTGTCTGGCTTCGGCACCCCATTTCATCATTTTATGGAAAATGGTGATATATCTTCTTCGGTTTTCGCGATTTTCTCGAGACTCGGTTGGCGGATTGAGCTGAAATTTTCACAGGTGTGCTA
Organism: Luidia sarsii; assembly: GCA_949987565.1. Taxonomy (NCBI): domain Eukaryota; kingdom Metazoa; phylum Echinodermata; class Asteroidea; order Paxillosida; family Luidiidae; genus Luidia; species Luidia sarsii. The sequence goes on along the minus strand of OX465101.1, from coordinate 4,642,853 downwards.
TTTCATGCATATGTTGGAACAGACAAGGTATGGATGCTATTCTTTGACCTCGACCAATGTTGTGTAGGGGCTTTAAACACTCTTTCAGAACCATGGTGGCAAACCATTTTTTGTTCGCATTTCCACCACCTTCCCCGCTCTGTCTAATCTTCTGTCATCCATATCCTAAGACTCTTTCCCCTTTCTGTTTTTGCCCTTGTCATTCTGCCCTTGAGAAACGCCCTCTTAATTGTTTAGATATTTGAGATCTTAGATTATGAAATGTCTTAGTTACATGTAGATGTCAAACATTAATAATTCATCCCTCTCCCATAAGCTTGCTTGTTTTTTCTGTTCATATTCTTGATCTGATTTCCTTGTGCAGTCCATGAAAGCCTGCAAGCCTTTTTCCACGTCCGACTGGTGCAAGCGATTTGAGATCACTTTCTTAGGGGAAGAGGGTAAGTCAAAGAATTGTTTTTATCTCATTTTCTGTTCGTTCATCCGTTCGTCCATCCATTTGTTTGTTCATTCTTTAATCGTTTGTTCGTTTGTTTATTCATTTATTTGTTTGTCCTTGTCTGCTTGTCTATCTGTCCATCTGTCCATTCGTCCATCCATCCTTCATATTTGAATACAAATGTTGGTATTGTCTGTCAACAGGTCAAGACTGGGGTGGACTTGCCAGAGAGTGGACAGAGCTAGTCTGCACCTCCCTCTTTTCTCCCGAGAATAAATTCTTCATGAGGTTTCGAGACAACAACCAAGGGCTGGTGAGTGTCCCCACGTTTGTGATGTGGTGACCTGATGAGGTCATAGGTCACTTAGAGGCTCTATGGCTCTATTTTCAAGCATTTGCTGATAGTAGAAGGAGTAGGTTTGCGGTGACACCATGTAAAATTTCTCTTTTGTGGTTCTGAAAAGAACCGGAGGAACTCGACGTTTTGAACAGTGTACTCTGCTCGTCTTCAGGAGGCAAATGTGCACTGTTTGAATACGTAGGTTTCAGGCGATTAGGTGTACTCCTGAAGACGAGCAGAGTACACTGTTCAAAATGTCGAGTTCCTCCGGTTCTTTTCAGAACCACACTTGCTCACAAAAGAGAAATTTTACATGATGTCACCACAAACCTACTCTCTGCTATCCTCACCATGAAAATCTCATTTGCTGATAGTTTGATCTTCCAAAAGACACTTCTACAGTGCCTCCTAAAACCTCTCTTGAACTTTCTGAAGAAAAAGGGATAAAGTTCCTCCAAGCTCGTCTACAGTGGGTCTACCACCTGAGCTATTCAGCCCTTTGGTGGTAGCCTTCCCAAAGAGTCAACTATCCAGGGGAATGGATGAAAACTTTTCTGGCATTATTGAAAATAATCATGTGCATGTACCAGAGAGCTGTCGTCAAAGAGCAGCGTTTGTATGCGCCAGTCCTGAGTCGGTTAGTTTTACCGATCGTCTCGGTTAGTTTACCCGAGTCAATAGTTCAAGTGCGGACGCCTGGAAGATTTACCCATTGAAATGTTACCCACAGGCTCGGTAAAAAATCAAGTCCAGTGCGGACTCGGCTCATGTACCTACATGTACTGTAGGTACACAAACAGATTGTGAACCCGCGCCCGCACGAGTCTTGCATACAGTAACGTAACATAAGGGGCGCCGGATGTTGTTTTTTACCGAGTCGTTTACCGAGACGTCGTGTCTGGATTGGACTTTTCGACTGACCTGGTCAATTTAACCGGGCAGAAGTTTGTCGGTTAAACTACACATTTAAGTCGGATAAGTTACCTGGGAGGAAAACTTCCTGTGCAGTCCGCATTGGACTTAAAATGGTCAAGTTACCCATTTGCTGGCTTAGTTTACCCAAATTAAGTCCAGTGCTGACAGGGCTTAAACCAGCTTCAGCAATATTGACGATTCAAGTTACAGAAGATTTCTTGTGCATGAAGACCTATTCTTTTGTCGGGAATGCAGTATGCGTTTGAGGTGTGACTTATTACCGGGTTCGACTTATCACAATTTTACTGTATACTGTATATCAGCAATCATCACGTCCCCTTTTAATTAAATGTAAAAAAGCATAAACAAATTAAAATGGAGCTACAGCCACTTAGTGATCACATAAATTTAATGCAGATTTTTGATTGAATGCATTTAAATTGTGTCAACATTTACGGTAGGTATGTTGCACACAGCTTACTGGTTTACAAATGACCAAAATTTCAAACATTTAGAATAGTTTGCCGATGATGTTTGTGTGGGTCTTGAACCACTTTGCTGTCTGCTCTCTGACCAGGTCCACCCTAATCCTGACAGACCTTCGCACCTCTGCAAGCCAAAGTACTACGAGTTTGCCGGAAAGATTGTGGGCAAATGCCTGTATGAGTCATCGCTGGGCAGTGCCACCAGACAGCTGGTCAAAGCCAGGTTCTCACGCTCTTTCCTGGCCCAACTCATTGGCCTCAGAGTCTCACACAAGGTAAGTGCCAAAAGCCGTGTCTGCGCTGGATTTTTTTTTTTTTTTTTTTTTTTTTTTTTACCGAGACAAAGGTAAAATGAAATATGATCAAATGTAGCCACTGCCCACACTTGGACTTGATACCACAATGTTACCAAGACTGTGGCAGAAGTATCCGAGCTGGCAGTACAATGACTCAAAACAAGCCAACACATGCATGATGGCCAGTGCAGCAGGATCTTGTTCCCACAGCCGGATGTACACTTGCCCGCCTGCTGCTTTTACCGACTCCCTCTGCATGCACTGTCCGCACTGGACTTGTCGTCTCGGGAAAAGAAAGTGACCAGGTAACTTTTCCTGGGCAGCAGTTGGCCGGTAGTAGCTGCTGGACTCGGGGGAGAAGCGACTGAGAGGAAAACGTCTCAGGCTGTCCCCACTGGACTTGAAAATGGGAAATGTTCCAATCGTCTCAGTAAGTTTTACCGAAAAAAAGTCCAGTGCGGACACGGCTTTAGGTTTCATTTTGGCCAGTCACCTGGCAGTGGAAATTGGCTTTGGCTTGCTTGTTGATTTAACCACTTCGCGCCGGGCGTTTTTCAGCGCCGATGACCGCCATACGGGGGTTTTTGAACAATGCATCATTTTAAAATCTTGCTAAAACAATCGGAACAATATATTTCTGTGAAATAAATCGATAAGGGTATACTATGGGTACAAGAGAGTAAAACCTGGCACAATTCGGACGTCGTTGTGGCTTTTGTCAAGAGATTATCCGTTCGAAAAAGGGCCCTTTGTGCGTCGTCAATGGACCGTAACGGATGCGTGTGTGTGCGTGCGTGTACGCTGCTGACAATCCCTGACCGCAGACTCCAGCCTCCACTCCAGGCAGTCAAATCTTCGAGTTGGTCGGCCACAAACGAGCGTACAGATTACGGTAAAGAATGTGGGGGGAATTCCAATGCCAGACCGACGATCGTTGGGCTGTGTGGCATGCAAAGACAATGTCCCCCGCGTGCTTTCAGCTGCAGCACGGTATCCCTCGATCCTCCACAGTAAAAGTCCCACAATTGCACAATTACTGCTGCTAATCTTGCAATTCATGTGGCAACTTGCGTCAAAAAGGGTCTTTGTACTGATTCTAATTGCTTTGTTCTAAGCTGAAAAGAGTCTTTGTTTTTGTGGACAATAGTGGTGCCCGGATTCGGAGGGCCCCGTTGCAAAGGCAATCCAATTGACCTCCGGATTCGGAGGTCCCGGCGCGAAGTGGTTAACAGACTGTGCATTAGTGTGAACAATAGGCCATCAAAGCAACAGTGCACCTCACTGGTCTAATCCTCTGCTTCACTGCAGCTCAAAGCAAAGCAACAGAGTACATCATTACGAAAAACACTTTAAAAAAATAAAAAAATAAAAAAAATTACTACAAGGTTTGTAAAGTCAAGCAAGAAGATATTGCTGTGGCCCTCTCTTGGAAGAGTCCAAGCCAGATATAGAAATGTTGCCATCAATGTGATGATGAAGACTGTGCCAGACACATAGAGTGGAATGGTTCCGGTACTTGTGTATCATTCCTGTCCATAACCAGACTTTGGATATGATCAAGCACATCGAAGAAACAAAGTAAGGTTCTAATGCTAGTTCAAAATTGGTCTGTGCACAATGGTCCACCAATGCTTCACCAGCCTAGGTTCAAATCAAAGAGTGAGTGGTTGACATCAATTGGCATTCAAAGTGCCCATGTTGTTGGGGGCAAACTTATTTTTGACTTCATCTACTTTTTTTGTGACAGTATTTTGAGACAGATGACCCTGATTTCTACACCACCAAAGTGTGCTTCATTTTGGACAATGATGTGGACGATATGGAATTGACCTTTTCAGAGGAGGTTTACAGCAAAGCAGGGCAGCTCACCCAGGTAAAAAAAAAAAAATTCAGTGATTTATTCAATAATCTAAGGAATGGAAATTGGGACCTGCCCTTGGCTCACTAAAACATGGAGAAAATTTGACTGGACTTGGATTTGAACCCAAGCCTATGGCTCAACTTATCAGATCCCGGATGGTTTCAACACGCTTCGAAGCGGAGATAGTGTGAAAAGGCCTTAAGTGTGATCTCTTTTGAGAATGAGCATGGTGATAACTAATGCACAGTTACTGGCTCTTAAAATAAAAAAAAATAATGCATCTGGATATTTCTTCTCCCCTAACTATTATTTCAAACACATGCTGAGATCAGGTTACAAACTTTGATGTTTACTTTTAATTTGTGTAAAAAAAAAAAATCAATTTTCTGGGTGTATGCCTTGAAAAAGGTTAAAATCTGTCTCTCAGCTTAAAGTCATAAGTTGTCACACACTGCTCAGAATGCACCACATAGCATCTAGAATCCAAAATTTTCCCGGGCCCTTAAGCAGGCCCCAAACCACACGCAGTAAGGGCTTTGTGCTTCGCACTCGCAGTTTCATTCGGACAATTTCCTATTTTTTTTACAATTCATGCCTGTATTACACGTTGTCACTGCAAACTTTCCACAACTGGCCTTTCATGCTCTCTTCCTCTTCCTTTACAGGAGGTGGATTTGATACCAGGTGGAGCCAGCCTTCCTGTGACCAACCAGAACAAAATCCAATATCTGGACAAGCTTGCCCACCACCGACTGGCTAACAGCGTCCAAGATGAAATAGAGGCGTTCCTGAAAGGTAAACAGACATTGAGGCATTGTTTGTGAAGACCACTACCAGGGAGACGCAAGCGTTTGGGTGATCTCATGGAATAGGGGTAGTGATTCAAACTAGCTCTATGATCCAATAATGGTGGGGTTCATCCACCGCTTAGGATGGAATGGAGGCTTGCATGTAAGTTGTGTCTTTGCAAGTGCAAGAGTCTTGCTAGGACAGAGGATATACTCCGGTTCTTCCCAGAACTACACCTCCTCTAAAGAAACTCTCTCACATGGTGAACCTGCAAACCCACAACTTGTGAATTACATCCATTATGCAAAGCTCCAAATACCACTTGAGACCAAGACTTTCTGAATTCAGGAAATGATGTTAAACTCTGCTTATCTCTTCCAAATCTCTTCATTTTTTTGAAGTTCACATTTTCAGCACCCTTATGTTAGCAATTGTAAAGGTTGGCTAAGCTATGTCATTCCAGCAAACTTTCTCAGTCCACCGTGACAAGCAATATTTTGACAAGACCACAACCAAACAGATGTAGGTTTTCTGCAAACATGTACATACATATTACATATGGTTGGTGTTACTGGCTGTAACTATGCTAGGATACATGTACATGAGTTGTCTGATTAATTGATTTATTATGATTTGTTGATTAATAAGAATGTAATTTAATGAGGGCTTTGTCCTATCTTAGGTACAGTTAGCTTTGTATGCTTTGCCCGATTGTCTATTTGAAGAAAAAACACCTGAGGAGCGATTTCAGCCCATGACTTCTTCTTATTCTTAAAAAGATAACCTAAGGAAATAATTGACCCACTGATCATTAATTGTGAGCTACTGATGTGTGCATTGTCAGTTGTCCAACTTGTAACATTTTGTTTCCCCACTTACATATGAAACCATTCAGCTTTCCTACATGTAATACTGTCACAACTTAATGAAATGTTCTGTTGATTGAACAGTATATTATACTGTTCAATGCTGTTCAATCTACAAAGTGGTTCCTTACTTTGTTACATGCTGAATGGTTTCCTATGTAAGTGTGGACATCAAAATGTCCCAAGGTTGGAGGTCTGCTTGATGGAATGATCCATGACTGGGCACCCTGCAGGATTGAATGACATGATCCCTGACCAACTGCTGAGCATGTTTGATGAGAACGAGCTGGAGCTGCTGATGTGCGGCACATGTGCCTTCAGTGTGACAGACATGCAGAGGTACTACGCACCGTCCGGCCAAGGCGAGCAGTTTTCCCAGGTCAGTACAGACCTCCTGCCTGCTGTCATCATGCAGCCACAAATCATAACAGGCTCCAGGGCCGTTTCCACTGCCCAGATAATCAAGATTTGAATCGCAATTGAAAAGCCGGGGGTTTTTTTTGCTTGTGTTCACACTTTCCAAATAATCGCAATTTGAATCGCGATTCAAAAACCAGGGGTTTTTTTTTGCTCGTGTTCACATTGGCCAAATAATTGCAATTTGAATCGCGATTCAAAAACCAGGTTTTTTTTTTGCTCGCTTTCACATTGGCCAAATAATCGCAATTTGAATCGCGATTCAAAAACCAGGGGGTTAGTTTTGCTTGTGTTCACACAGGCCAAAAAAACGGGAGCTGATTGTGGTTAGCTTTTGTGGTCAAATGGTGGGCTTGTCCTTGAGGGTGCCAGGAGAAATATAAACAAGTACGGCACTTCCTGTCAGTCAGAGTGTGAGCGGTGCATTGTGGGATTAAAAAAAAAAACTGGTACAATTCAGGAGAGGGTTCCCACACACATCGCATAGTAAATAAGTGGAGTGTGAATCGCGATTCAAATTCCACGAGTAATCGCGTTTGACTCTTGACACAAAATCATATTTTATCTATGATGAAGTCGAATAGCAAGAATGTATTGAAGGTGAACATGTGCCATACATCATGTGTGGTAAAATTGCAAACTCAGTTCACTCATTTCTCGTTTTGGTTATAAAAGTCTAGTTTTGTGCAGTCATCTGGCACTCTGGCATGAATTTTTCCACGATCCGTTAAAAAATTGCCACAGTAGCTTAAAGCCCCTGGCCCTACACACTATTGATAAAGGTCTTAGAAACGTGTCCATACTTTTTCTAATCCAGCATATGCATGAAATAACACACCAGTGAAAGTTTCAGCGTCAACCATGTCACAAGAAAATTCTGAAAAACTGGCTCATTTTTTCCTCAAACTGTGTCAGCTTCCAGGATCGTAAAATGCACCAAGCAGAATTTTCAATAGCCCCACCGTGTTTTTAAACCGGAAAATTGCAAGTAAATCTCGAAGCAGTCATCGGTTATTGCAAATGGACCATGTTGGATATTGAAACCCAAAAGGGCTCACTATATCCAAACAATAGAGGCCGTATCTGCCGTAAGCATGGTTTTTTTCCAAAGGTCATTTTAACATGACTGTTGGAAATCATACAAAATTCCACTTTTCATGAAAATGGCAGCATTCCAAGCTCCTAAAGATCACAGCATGTCTGAGACTTGTATTTACTTGAGGAAGTTACTTAAAAAAAATTTGTCAAGTCGAAATTTGGATTTGTGCAAATGGTGTGTAGGGGCTTTAATCCCCAAATTACCGCCTACAACCGTGTTAGAGTTACAAAGTGTTAGGGTTTGATAGTGACTCGTAATGATTGATGTTCTTCCTGGATATCCGGAGCCAGATGCTGGACTGGTTTTGGACAGTCGTGGCAAGCTTCACCCAGGAGGAGATGGCCAGGCTGCTGCAGTTCACCACCGGCTGCTCCCAGCTGCCACCTGGCGGCTTTGCCGAGCTCAGCCCCAAGTTTCAGATCATCGCCGCCCCGACCCACGGCACCCTGCCCACCGCACACACGTGGTACGTGACGGCCATCCTCTCCCCACACTTCCCCACCTCCACCCTCCTCCTCAAACCTAAAGCTACCGGCACATTGCTGGCAGAGTCTGGAGATTCTTGAAGGGGAGGGCCGGATCACCTAGCCAAAACATTTATTATTTGTGTCGGTGTTGACCTACCCCTTTTAACCAGAGAGGTTACCATATGTACTCATGCAGAACAGCTCAATTGGACCACAAACAATAGGGCGAGTCACTTTCCAGAGTTAGTCAAGATTAATTGTTCTATTGAAGCCTGCATTATCAAGAGGAGAGGAGTCAATTTGCTTAGCACATGTTATCTATTGATATTAAATGCTCTCTGGTTTCCTAGTGATGCCATTTCCGATGACATAGTCAGGGTCATACAGCCCCTCTGTATGTCTATGATTGCATTTTTATTTTTCTTCCTTAGTCCTAGGCTACTTTAAGCCCTTCTCACTTTTCGTATGGCGTCTCAGAAACTCAGCGAATTATGGTTTGTTTTTTTGTTTTTCCGTGGCCCAGTTTCAACCAGCTTTGTCTACCGACATACGACAGCATTGAGCACCTGCAGAAGGCACTGGTCTTGGCCATCAATGAGGGAGGAGAAGGCTTTGGGCTGCTCTGACCAGGGCTGCAGTGCAGGACACACACAGGAATCATGCAACCAACCACACCAACCTCAAGCCCACACCTTTTTTTGTGTGGACATTCAAAGCAACTCCCCCCCCCCCTCACACACCCACACACACACTTCTCACACATCCCAAGAAGGGCTCTGGTGTGGTAAGTCAGCTTATGAAGGCGTGGGAATGGACAGCCCCATTTTTACACAGGATTTTGTGTCTAATGGCAAAGAAAACTTTGACTGGACCTGGATTTGAACCGGAGACCTCTGGTTTTATGCACCAGTGCTCTTCACATCTGAGCTATCCAGCCCTTAGATGGTGGCCTCCCTAATATTCAACTTGTCATTACCAGGGTGGGGGCACCAGTCAGAAGCAATTCAGCCATTTAGTGCCGCATATCTCCAGGGATCACACTCCCCTGCCATTCAGATGAAAACAACCAATTGTACACCTGGCTACAGCAGCATGGGGATCACACAAAGTGGATGGATTTTTTTTTCAATTCAATTCAAGTGAAAAACTGACTGGGAACTTTTGAACAAATTGAAAATATGGCAAAGACTTGTGTTTTCTTTAAATGTTTCATATATGTGTACAGACTTGACATCCATTTTGTTTCCTCTGTTGGAAACGAATTTCTCAGTCATTTAAGTACTAGTCAACAAAATAAAAGGAAATGATTTACTGTAAATGATAATTTACTTTTCAGTAATCTTTCATCCCTTTTTTTTAAACATAATTTCATCATGTCAATATTTGCATTCACTACTTGAAATATGATTTGATTTTCACTCATCAGTGCATCGTAGAATGTATGATGAAACTATTGAATATTGCCATTCTTCATTACATTTTCTCCAGATGTCAACATTTTCATTATAGGATGTTATTTCTAGATTCCAAAGTATGTATATATTGGATCTCGAAAAATCATTTGGCACCATCGGACCTCCATAGAAAACCACTTTGTTTACTAGTGTGTGCTGTTTTGCTTCTTACAAATAATAACATTTTTAAATTTTCTTGCATCATATTTGTCAAAGATCCTATAAAACATTTTTTTTCATACACTTCTGTTAATTTCCATTTTGTGCTCTTAAAGACTTTTAAAAAACTTTCAAAGTTATTCCCATTGAGGTGCAATTTGTATTTATTATGCATGTATTCATTTTTTTTTTAAGTTTGTCATTAATGCAACTTTATTTGATATTGTTTTGAAATTTTTGTATGACAGATCAAGTAACTGAGATCAAATCTCATTGATGCCCTTATAGTTGGTGCAAAAAGAATGTTGTTTACAATAGCAGATATTGTTTTGTTTTTGCATGCTGTAACCCTAATTCACAGGTTAGGTTAGTTGTGGCTTCTCAAATGCAGTTCTCATTATAACTCAAACCTCTGCCCAAACTGGACCTTTTGGGCTGAAAACAGACTGTGTACTTTTCCTATTTTTATGTCTTAACCAAAATAGCCTGTGGATGCTGTTAAAAGAAATGGTTATTTCCTTGACCACAATTTACCACAAAAAGTCCTGATTGGACAGTGGTCAAGGCTTTATTTGCTTATAGGGTTAGCAGAGAAATCCACGTTATGCGACTAATAGTGCTGTCAAGAAAGAAATATACCTAAAACTCATTCCATGAAATTAAGCCTAGAATTAGTGGTTTTCATTTTCTTTTGTTCCTTTTTTTTGATTTCAGCTTCTGAATTGCCCAAAAAAGCCATTTCAAAAAAGAGTGGAATGAGACACAACTTCAGGAACTTTCAAATAAAACAGAACTTTTCATTTATAAAATTTGATGTTTTCTTCAAAGGCATTCCTCTGAAAACAAACCCTATGAACTCAGGTCTCCTTTTGTATACGGTCTTTATAAATCAGCCGTACATTTTTGGACAGAGACACAAATGAAATTGTCTACTCTTAAAAGCATAGACAGCTCTGTGATGCTTTTTCCAGTGCTTTTTCCAATCACTGTTTCACTTGTAAAAATGATTGTTCTTTGCCATAGATAGGAAAAGAACACAAAAAGATATGAAATATATGCAGAAGTTGTTCATATCAAGTGGCTTAAGAAGTCAATATGAGATAACCAAGACAGAAGTATTTTCTGATTATACACATGGGGTTTGTATGGAAAAGAATTATGAGATTCTGAAATAACAAAGCATTCCTCAATAGTTATTTGGTCAAAATACCTTGCCCAAATTAATTGGCTATGGCTTCAAATTACAGACGAGTCAATGGAAAGCCGCTAGCTCTGTAGCTTGTGGCTGCACCCAATACTCCTAGAATTGTGTGCAATTCTGTTAGAGTCATTGCCAGTGGAATTGGGCTTTGAATTTTACCTGTACATAAATTACCTCACGGGGGAAAGACATGTTGCGTTAATGTAAAATGTTGAGTTGTTTTTTTATCAAAATGGTATCAGTACATTATTCTACTTGATATTCATTTGAGAGAAAAAAATACAGTATTTGTTCTATGTAAATTGTTTGTCAATGAACAATGGGATGTTGTATACTTGGTACTGTTTTGTAGCATGGGGAATCATTGTAATATTTCATGGCTGATATGTGGATGTTCAAGGCATTTACATTTTTTTCTTGTCATTCATATGTATTTCATTCACCCTTCTGTCTTAGGTAAAAAGTTGTACTTTCAGTATACTTTCAATTTATTTCATGCAAGGTCAAAGCTATGCTCTATGCAACTGCTGTACCAAGCTAATTTAAAATGAGCATGATAACGTCCAAATTTGCAGTCAATGTCAGATGTAATCCTGATTGTGGCTGTCAAGTTAAGCAAACTATCATTCTCAGCACCTATGAGTATGACACAGCAGTTTCAAGCTGAAGGGGGCTTGCTCTGTCACCATTGGTTTGGTAATAGATACCACCAACCTGTAGCTTTGTCCTTGAATTAAACAAAGGCTTATCATTGGGATTTGTCTTTATGTCCTAGTGGAGCGGGTTGTGGTTAATGGGATCATGTTTGGTCAATAGATTGTCGTTACATGTATTTCCACAGTATATAGCAATTGTGTTTGATATAGTGTGTGTACTTACGTCCATTTAATATGAGATAGATTCTCTCATCAAGACTTATTTACCTGAACATGATTTAGGTTCTGTGTTTACATTTATTTATTTAATAGTTAGCCGTGCCTCCAGTTGGCCAAATTAACATTTGAATGGCCAGAAACTATGTTTGGTTTACCCCCCTGTTGGGTGGTCAACCAGACATTTCAGATGGTCCCATGACCATTGGCTCCAAGGGCCACAGTTTAAGCCAAGCCCAGTCCTTCTTTGTTAGTGTGCCTGCTTCAGATACTTCATTTTCTCAATAAGTGTGCTGGTTCCTGTTACAGATTGATACTTAGAGATTGCCATGTGTATATTGGTTGTTGTTATTAGGCTGTTAGCTCATTGTTGTGCCTGACTGACTGTTTTATGTGATAGCTGAAACTATGTTCTGGTGAAACATACCCTCCACTAATGTCAATTGCACAGGTTCAGTTGGAATCGCAGGTTCGAATCCAGCCCAAGTTGCTAGTGTTTTTGTTTTGTTTCTAGACCAGATGTTATTTAATCACCAAAATAATAGAGGACCTGATAGATCGATCCTAGCAGGTCGTCTGTAAAAGAAAGAATCCTGCCATTGACTTGCTAGGATCAAAATGTCAAGCCCTTTCTGAAATTCGCATTTTTGTTATTTAAGCAATGAAGCATTTTGCAAAATGTTTGTGTCACTTCAAGTTTCATTTTTAACACCTACGGCTGTGGCCATTGTAGCAGCATCCTCTGAAACTGAACCATAGGTTGTGCAGAGGAATGCCCCGTACCTAACGCCGTAGCCAATTAGCGTTTTGATTCAGATCGACCCCTCAAACATTCTCACCTTGTGGCATATGTCAGGTTGATAGTCATGATCTTTGTTGAAGAGTGTGAGCAGCATCTTGCTCCTAATGAATGGATTCACTTTGTGGGCCTTGTCCCAACCGCGGCTCAGGCTCTTAGAGACTGTTCACATTGATTTTGAAGAAAACACTTCACACCAAAGCCAAGCTTCAACAAAGAAGTTCAATCTGTTTTTCTAGCTTGAGGGTAATGTAAACACAGCCAGAGATTTTTTTAAGGTCACAAAATCAATCACATCACAATTTGTTGGGTCATGTCATAGTTTTTACAACAGATACAAATTTAGAATAGTGAGAGATAAGTACAAATGTGTGTATGAGATTTTCAAAGTGTATAGTGTCTGACATTTCAATCCTAGCACTGAGGAGCTTTTTCAATGGCATGAAGGTCCTTTCAGCAAAGCTTCGACAGGATCCAAATGTCAGAAGTTTTTTCCCGTTGTCAGTCAGAAGTTTGTATCATTTTTGTATTTCTATATGAGGATTTGTTAGCCTAGCATCAGTATTACGTGGATGCAATTTGATCACCAATCGGTACTTGAGAATATTTTTGTCTGTATAAAAAAAGTGCAATTTAAGATTTGTTGTAAAACCATTTTTATGTGAAAGAAGAAACAACCGCTGAACTCAGTTGCCTCTTTTTGGAAAATTAGTTTATTGTGCTCGACCGTAACATTAATCAATATCTCTGTGTAATTCATATCATTTGCATGTTTTTTTGTGTAATAATAATTCGGAAGAAAATGTTTTAATGAAAAGCGCCCACTCTTCTCTTGCCAAGGTGGCAATAATTAGTAAGAATTTATTTTCCTTTGCAGTTGCTTATTCAATTGTTTCATTCATAGTGTCAAATTGCTTATCATATTCTAAAGACCAAAGCATTGGCCATTTTGTGATTGTGGCATTACATGATTTACATGTAGGTATAGATACATGTTGGCATTTTCTCCTTGTTTTGGCTTTTTATTTTTTGTAATAAAAGCGTATTCGGCAACTGAATTTGTAATTTGCACTGATTCAATTATGTGTGAGATACTGACATGTCATTCTCTTTGTTTTATTTGCTAATTTAAAAACAAAATCATTCTAATAAAAAACCCGGGCAGTCGATGAATGGTTGAAATCTTTCTAATGACAAATTCTGAAAAGGGAGATCAATTCATGTTCAGTTTGATGAAGCTCAGCCTACATAAATGCAATGAGTAGTTCGAGTAATGATCGAAGGGCGGGTGTCATTCACCATCTTGGCGCCGTCAGAATCCATTCTGTGTACTCATGTACATGAATAATATTATACAGATACATGTATATGTACGTTTACATGTACATATGTTTCCTTGCTCTATGATTATACATGTACCATGCCATATGGAGCTCTTTTTATAGCTGAATGATTATTAATCTAAAAATTTAGTGGGCTTGACGTTTCGATCTAGGTCCTTCTAATTATCTAGCATCGAAACGTCAGGCCCACTAAATTTTGTATTTTGGTAATTTTAGTCAGTAAGCAGTTTGCAATTAAATTATTATTACAGTAAAATGGGTCGCTAACTCAAGCACTAGAAATTGCTGAATTGTGAATGCTGAATAAAAAAAAAATTGTAGTAATTCAACCTCAAAGTCAAAGTTCCTATTGGGTATTCCCTCTGGTTATAAAGACATCATACTCCTATAATTAAGTTAAAATACTACAGTCGGGGCCGGGACCAGACACCACACACACGTATAGCAGGTGTCGATCATTGGAGATCTTGGGCCACTGTAACTGTAAGTGCACCTGCGATCTATTTACGATGTGCGCGGGCACTTGGCAGGGCGTTTGCTTTGTTTGCCTTGCGGTGGAGGTCGCGAGTCCATTGTTCACCGATAAAAGGCCAAGCCGCCCTTGCATTGTCAGCGCCCGGGCAACGGGGAAAACCGACCAATGGCAGCTGAGCCTGACAACAGCCCGTCCGATTTGAATGTGCTCTGACTGACTGCCTCGTCATCGAGCTGTACTGTACATTGTACATGTACATGTACTTGTGTACTAATAATATGTAAACGTTATGACAATACTCAACACTCCCAATACTAAATACATTTTGTAGGCAGTTATAATGCTCTTGTGTGGTCCACGATCGTGCGCCGTTTAGCGTGGATCTTTAACTTTTAAGAACCGATCGGAAACCTGTTCTGTGTGATTTTGTTCGTGAACATAATTATTTGGACACAGCGTGAGGATTCGAGGTTTGACATCATGAATCGCTACACGCCGATGGAGAGACTGTGCAGCGGCTACTTCGGATCCGACCACCGCGTTCGGGAGCGCAGCGGCCGGCCCAGCGTGGCGGCGGCCGGCGGTAAGAAGAGCAAGGAGCGCCTGGTGAAGCTGGTGCCGTGCGGGAGCCGACAGTTCGCCCTGCGAGCCCTGTCCGTCTACAAGGAGATCGCCGTCTTCCTTCTCAAGCACGAGAACGTGGTCAAGGTGAGGGAAGCCTTCCTGCACAGGCAGCGGGGAACGGTGTATCTGTGCTCGGTGGTCAAGGCGTACGTGGGGCAGACCCTGAATGACTTCTTGCTGCGCAGGCACGCTGGGTTGAAGGACGACAGCTACATGACACTGTTCCTGCAGATAACCACGGGCCTGGCCTACCTACATTCCAACAGCATCGCCCACAACGCCCTGACTGCCTACAGCGTGGTGGTGACTGAGGCCACACCCGGTGGGGTAGGCGTGGCTAAGCTGACAGACTACGGCTTCCACCAGCTTTGCCTGCTGGCCACGGATGCGGACTACGACCTAGAGGAGGGCAGGTCCCGGAGTCTGACCTACGGCCTGCCGCCTGAGGCCCACGGTCCCGAATGGGGCAGGGCCTTTGACAGGCCTCAGAAGGCGGCCGATATCTTCATGCTGGCAATGCTGTTCAACGCAGCCGTCGCTCACTCGCTGCTGCCAGAGCCACAGGCCGACAAGCCCTCACAGCCACCGTCCAACGAGGAGAACAAGGTCAGGGTCCTGGCCACCTACCTCCCCTTCCCCGGCTACGGGGCCGTGCCCATCGGCAAGTTCCTCCACAGCAACCCCAGCGTGGACCTGGATCGCCAGCTCTTCCGCTCGGTCAGCCCCGACCTGCGTCGGCTGCTGCGTCGTATGGCCCTGCTAGAGCCTTCCGACCGCCCCGCTCCGACGGGTGTCATGCAGATGCTGGAGACCTGCGAGATGCTCCGCCAGCCGCCTGCAGATGCCTCAGGAGAAGAAGCCCCATCCGCCTCCGCCTCCGCCTCTGCCTCCTTCAAAGTGCCCCTGGCACCTCTGCTGGCCTCTCGAGGGTCCAACAGGAAGAGGCGGTGCTCATCCCTCTCCTACGACGATCCGGGGTCGACGGCTGATGCGGCCAAGAAGAAGAACACGATGACCGGACCAGCCAGGGAGTGGGAGAAGGCAGCGTCAGGGGCTGCGTCTAGTCTGGTCCGAAGAGCCTCGGTCCGTCTGTCCCAGAGAGCCAAGAGTATGAGCGATTACCTCAATCAGAGGAAGTCAGCCAAGATCACTGACTGATGCCAGTGCCACTGACATCCAATTATTAACCCTACCCAAAAAGTGGACCTCCGCATGTATTTATGAGTGTAAATATTTTTTTCTTTAAGGCCTTAGGCCCAAAAAATAAATAGTTGTGCTTCCTATTATTACTGTATATTTGTATACTTTCATTTGTGTACTTACATTTGTGAGCTTTCCTACACATAATCATTCTACAAAAATTCTACACTACAAGTTTCCATTTTTTTTCACTGGTAACCAAATTACCAGATCACTCAAATTCATGACTACCCGCAATGCCATTACAATGCGATCATCAATGTAGCCGGAACACCATTTAATGCAAAAATAGTAAAATATGCAAAAGTACATGTATATATACAATGTTCCACACTTACACGCAGTCTGAATTGTTCAAAGTGTAGATCTTAGCTTGTATAAAGTTGTAAATTATTCTATATGAAGGATCTACTATCAGTGACATGACGAGCCTACCTAGCTTTGAAGCAAAAGTAACAGCTCTACTAATACCACGAGTATGAGATTTTGTATGAATTCCCGGATTTGGATTCTACATGATATAAATTGTACAGGTCTGTCAGAATAGTCCATTTGGGGCAACTGTGTGCATATTTGAGGGGGGGGGGTGATAATTCTGTTCCAGATGTGACAGCCATCTTGAATTTCAAGTGGTCCACTTAATGTTTTAAAAGAGTAATGTCTAAGCCTGTAATGTCTAAGCCTGTAAGGAGTTTTTGTGCCAAATTTGGTGAAGTCCTGTATCATAATTTGAAAGATTGTTTTAGTTATCTGCTGCACAATTGAGTAGACCCCACTGTATAGCTAGAAGCCTTCATGTTTTTTGGGGCAAGAATTTATCCAGTATTCTTGATGAAGGCTGATGTTTTCAAAAACAAATTCAGTTATTCCATCTTCTGAATGCCCAAGATTGTGAACTGAATGAAATTTTTTTTTCTAAGAAAACCATTTTTACTTGTATATTTGTAAATATTTATGTTTATTCTAGAAACCTTTCTGGCCAAGTCAAATTTTCTTTGCAAAAGTTTTATAATGATTTTTTTTTTTTTTTTACAAACTACCCTGCTGGCTAAGATTTGGCAACTGAAATGTCTGTAAATATTGAAAATGCGAGAGTTTTGTTTTGAATCGGATCTGTGCAGGTGTATTTAAAATGTGTCCGTATGACTGTCAAGAAGCTTTTAGTCAAATTAAAATATGAACAGAAATACTGTAGATGAATTAGAGAGCTGTTTACCATGTATGCATTACTGCAGGAGAACGAATCACGGATTAAAATGGTTGTTGTGCATAAATTGCATTAATTTGTCAGGTGGAAATTGTTTTGTTGAAATCTACGAGCCGAGACTTCCTTCAATACAATCTCCTACAATTCTCTATAGAACATGTTTGCAAACTGCTTAACTGATTGTGAATGACCAGAATGTAGACGTCAGAAAGTTATGGGGCCTCCAGTTTTGATCCTAGCAGGCCCTTTGATGGCGATCAAAAAAACAAAGACAGGTTTGGACATTAAAGAACTCTTGCCACACCACACAACAAGTTGTGCAACAGATGTTTATCCTTTAATATAAATTACGGACATCATTTGCATTCTTATTGCTCAACATCAAATTATCTAACCAGTCTTTTAATATAATGCCCATTCCCCCATAATTATCTTCTATGTCAAAACATACGCCACTAGAAACATTTGGTGCAATATCAATATAGGCATAACATCTGCAACTACCCAGGACTTTGCCTCCATTTCAGACAATTATAAGCTCAAATTAAAAATGCTTTTGAAAATTGAAGACGAAGTGTTTATAAACCATTGCTTACAAATGCAAGGATCTCAGTCTTTGGAAACTGGTAAAGTATCTGCAGTGGTAATCAAAAAAATTAATTATTTCAATGAAAAAAATAAAATAATAATAATTCGATTCTGCGCAATGCCCCAGTGCACCACTTTTAGACAATTTACTATAATTTTATACAAATAAATGGTTGAGAACAACCCTCAGGAAAAAAAGAATGTGGTTCTTCCAAAGAAAAGAGATGAATGGCATTTCCATTCTTTCCAGTTCATGCCCGGAGTGTCTTTTCGTCCGGTGCTGAGCCACTTTGAAGCAAAGGTCATAATGAAAGGTGATCAATGACTGGACAGAGAGGGAAAACCCCAGCACATTACTACACAGCTCATTATTTGACTGAAAGAAATTGCATTCCGGAAATAAACTTCAAGCTAACCTTGTGCTTGTCAACTTGCTATCAAAAACACACCACTTGACTAATTTGCTCACTTTAGGCTCACTTAAGACTGAGTTTTGGTTCAATGATTTAATCATAATGTTCAACCCACTTTTTGATCCATCAGACGTTTAGATCTTTAAAAGAGAAAGGAATGCATTTGTATGAGTTATTCCACTCATAATAACATAAGCTTAATAATGGGGCTGTGATCAGGTGATTCCAGTCAAACATTCTTCCCAAATCCTTTCTTGAATCACAAGAATGAATGTTGTCTTTTCATGAAAGAGATACAAAATTCTGATAAACCACTGCATGGCTTTGCTGTAAAAATTCAAGCAAAATGCACAGCCATGTCATGATTGGGGATCTGTATTGGACTGCTGAAATTATTTTCTTTCTGATTTATTTATTTAAATATGGGTGTTTTTGGGGGGAGTGGGTGTAATGTCAGGCACCTGATTGTGTTAGAACCCTTTGATGTTGATGTGTTTTCATACTATTCAAGGTTATCATTTGATTTGTAAAAGTTCAAAACTTTCCAAAATCTTTCAAAGTTTTTCATAAGACTGTAACAAAGTTGACCTTTTTTAAAAGAGGTAAATCCTTTTCCAAGAATCCTTGTCACTGTAACAAGGGTTCTAAATTGTTCACATACATGCCACTCATTGAATATGCCAAATGGTGTGTGGGTCCAGCCCACTGACCCTTGTTTGAAAATTGGGCGGAAGAAAGTTTCACTTATCAATTCCCTTAACACGTTTATTTCGTCCCTCATCAACAATTGTACAAATCTGGTGGGTATATGTATAGTAATTCTTGATTAACAAACACATGCTTGCCCAAAACCTGAATATCAAAACTCTTCAGGAAATCTTCAAATGGCAGTTAAAGACTTGATAAGCTGTGAAGAAAATATACCTTCTAAGTACCCATTAGCTATCTTAAAGATTGACCAAAAAGCATAAACAATATATAATATTCAATAAAAATGTTCATATAGGCTTTATGCTATAAAATGACTCTGTGTTTTTTGTTCAAAGTAGATCTTCACCACAAACCCCTTTTATGTAGCTTAGATCCACCCTCTACACACACACATCCACACACCCACCCACTCACACAAAAGCATTCTACAGAGTTTAGTATTTTGCACAGCAAAGTGAATACAATTCTGGCATAAGAAGTCTAGAGCTTCACCAAACAGTGTGCAAGGAGATTCCTGACATTGGTGGCTATAGTGCCTCTCAACGCATGCCGCTTTTTGCTTATTACACCGTAAGCCAGGCTTTCAAAGTATGGCTGATATGCAGAGTGTAGTATCACAGGAGAGTATATCCTAGTACACTGGTACAGAGAACTGAAATCACTCACATATGAACCCTGACGTATCAAAGCACACTTTCAGAGAGCATGTGAATTTGGTGCTATCACAGGTATCAACTCAAAGCACTGGTTGCCATGGAGGCCAGTGAAGGTACTCATAATCCCATAGGGTCCATTATACTGCATTATACTGCAACACTCCTTGTCCATCTTTGGCCTATTGCACTGATTATAAGCAAAAACCAGCTGCATGTATGCCTCCAAAAGGCAGGTTTCTGTGTTAGAGCAACCAATGAAGCTGACAGCTAGCATACAACGCTCTGACTAAATGTCCATTCCAGACAGGCATTCCATTTACGACCAGGAGTGCAGGTCCAATATTACATTAAACCTGAGACAATATCAGCTTGATTTCACAAATGACTATGACCATGTGATTTCTGAACCAAAGTGATACTACTAATGGTGGTTTTGCCTAGCTGTAAGTCTTGTGTGCACTTTAAGATCAGGCACAACGTTTGGTGGCTCAAAATTTGGTGAACTCAAATCCACACAATTTTTTTGGCAAAGTTCAATGTGACCCACAACACAGGTTTTGCTCAGTCTACCAATCCTAATCATCATGTATATTAAGACCAGTCTCAGCCATTTGTGAAACCGAGTGCTGAGATTGATCAAGAAATGCATATAGTATCATTCTTCATTGCAAAGCAAGTAATCCAAGCAATTACAGCACAGCCTATAATAACTGCACGATGATCAGTCTCTTTACTTTTGTAAAGTTGACTCCGGGAGTCTACAGTTATGTTGCCCAAGTCCTAATTCCTCAGATTATATACAAACACACATTTAACAGCACCCTCCTGAACTGTTCCTGAAGCGTCAAACATTTCCTGCAATTCTTTTCGTTCTTTAGTCTGTGCCCACAAATCTGAAACACCAGTCTGGAATGGATTGGGTGGGTGGGTTGGCGACAATATCTTACACAATGGAATGGTAATCATTACTGTGGACGCATGGCGAACAACACCGTGTTTCCTCCAATGCCATCCACTGCTCACATACACTTTAATACCCAATGCTCTAAGAAATGTATGGCCTTTGGAAGACGACTACTGTAAATATGTAGCTTCAACCACTCAACGCCTCTTGGAACTCAAGAGTAACTGCTTACAATCTATGGAAAGAAAAAGATGACACAGAGCAATTTCTTTGGGACTTTTAATTCTTTCACTACGTAGTTTATCTGTGACTGCTCAGGCTGAATGTATAAGCACAAGGCTAACAAGGAGCCACTGCCAGCCGCTTGCTAGCTGGAAGTGCACATTGCTGGAGTCACTTTGAGCAGCTAATCATAGGGAAAGATTTAATTGCAATTGCTGACAGGAAATACAGAGTGTGAAAATTAGATTTTCAACTGTATCACCTCCGAACGTAGACAAAAACTCTTTGAGATTAGACCCTCATTGCAGATATAATCATTGTCTTCAGCTGCAATTTCAGGTTCCATGACGACCACTGCTACGACAGAAATAGAAAGGTCTGACCCTGCTCAGACAAAAATACAAACAAAAATACTTCCCCTAACCAAGTCATGTTCTTTCATGGAACTTCTCAGTAAGCATGATAACACTAAAAACAAACAAACAAATTCAACAAATTGAACAAAAAATCTACACAACATCTGACATTTTCAATACGTTCAACAATTTTCAGTGATATACAAAAACGTTGCAAAGAGCTCTTTACTGCTCTGCCTTTGAGAAAGCTCCTGCTAGGATCGAAACGTCAGGCCAACTAGATTAAAAAAAATTCACACTTGACATATAATAGACTTTTTCAAAACATGGACGAAATCATTTGGGGACTTCTAAATATCTAAGCTCACATTCCTCCCCATAAAATGCGTGCATACTATGCCTGTTTGAGCTCATATGTATGTACAATTTGGTGTACAATAACTACAGGTACTGGTTTACCCCTAATTAGGATATGCAGTACAGAAAACTTTTAAAACTTGTGTGTTTTTTTTTTTAGGGGGGTGAGTTACGGTATTTCTCTCTTTCCAATTTTTTTTTTTGAATAAGCACCACTGTCAGATCAATCTAGGGCCCCTTCAATTCAATTCGTCAAGCTGCTAATGACCAACAATGACATTCACAAACAAAGGAGACAAAGTGTGCTAAAAGTACAACCTCATAAAACACTACCCAAAACCACAGTTTAAAAGAAATCTATCAAAATATTTTAGCACTTTTTAAATCAGCACTACCAAATAAAAACAGCACTACCTTTCAAACCTTACAAACCTTGACCAACATTGGTATACACAAATTTGACCTCGCTTAGTGTTTAATACACTGACTGGGTTGAGAATACCTTGCCCAATACTTGAATTACATTAGTGCTAACCAAAGATAAAACCAATTACATGTAACAAATAATATTTTGAGCGAATCTGGGAAACGTATCTTTTTTTTATTTTAGTGTGAATGGTTTCATTCATTAGGAAATCTTTCCCAATAAATGCAGCCACTCACTCACCCACAATTGTTTGCACACACAAGAGGGACCAGGCAAAGCTCCATATGCAGGTTTGGGCAGTAGAATAGGTAACAGACTGCAACTCAATAGCAATGAGTATCCCATGTAAATAATGTATCATTCTGCCTGTACACAAGGCAGGAACATTGTGCCAAATACATTTAAGTACTTAAGCAGCTCTATGAAACCGCCCAACAAAATGGGACCTTAACCTTCACTTAGGTAGATCTTGATCTTGATTTTGTTTTCCTTTTCATTTTCCATAATTTTTTTTCTGAATTTAAAAAGCAGAAATGAACCAAACAACACAAAGATAACACAATCTTGGTTTGAATATAAAAAACAAAATAAACATTTTAAAATCTTTTTCCCAAATCCAAATCCCAACACCATGTACAGTCATAAGTCAGTTCTGGGAAACAACTGAATGAATTCTGTAAATAAAATTCATTGATATATAAGTTTATCTTTCCACAGAAATAAAAGTGCCACAAAATAACACGCTGTATGTACAGTTATCATGATACAGATTTCAAATTTGAAACTTCCCAATGATCAAAAGTTAATAGGCATTCCCCTTTGAGAAAGGTCCTGCTAGGATCGAAACGTCAGGCCCACTAAATTTTAAGATCTAATTTGATTGTTACATAGATGTTATCTAAAAAAAAAATTGAAGCCTGTCACTGAGACCAGAAACGAAATTCAAAGACTGTAGAGAATAAACACACATCTAAAGTAAACCCGTGCTCTTTCAAAAGCCAAGTGGTAAGCCAAAATAATGGATACCTGAGTGAATTACTTGGCATGGATTTGGCAGAAGACTTAGAAATTCTATTTGGCAAAATACAGCTTCATCATTTCCCCTGATAGCCTCAACCCTTTACATACATCTCTCCCAAAGTTTGGCAATGTCTTGAAACAATTACAGAATACTTTGCATCCTAAAAATATATGCAGAAGGAACCTTTTTCCAAAATGTCAAGCATGCCATTTTCTAACTTTTCAGTGTACTGCCCTATACCCCTGATACTGATACTCCTTCAGCACATTCACATCAATTGTTCTACATGTACTTTTGAAGCAAAGCCATTTGCAAATCTGCGGATGAAATGCACCAGGGGTTGAGATTCCTGAAATTTCTCTGAAAATAATATATAGCATTTGGCAAGCAGACTTATAACATTTCTCATTGTAAGAACTACATTACAATCATACAGCATCTGATATCTAAAAAATACATTTTGCTTTGCTGTAGAAGAGAAGGAATGGTGTTCTAACATTCACCATGCTGCATATCACAAATCTGCTAAAGTGACATGCTTTCTTCCCTTGTCAACAGAATCTGTGAAACCTCTGTGAAGATTTGGGCATGTTAAGGATGTTAAGCTAGGCGTTAGCGGCAACACTTCACCAATGAAACATTGCAGCAGTATTTCTGAGGTTCAGGGACAGGAGCTAGGGTTAATTCAGTAGCAGGAAAGGCAGGATTCACTTTTTTGGTTTTGCTTTGGTTTTGTTCTTTGGAGGGGATGCTGTTTTCTCAGCTTCGTCTGTTGAGAAGACAACAAAATAATTGACAGACATCATCAGGAATCATCACCATGATGTGATTGGGAGCATCTCACTGAAGAAGGTGGTGGTCTTGGTCAATAGGATGATCGGAGCGTACATGGAGAGTGGAGACAATGGGTGGAGTTGGAGATGAGATTTGACAAAAGTGGCAGATACTGGATAAATTAGCGGTGAAGGCATCAGGATTATTGTTGCCATAACCAGACTTCCTTCAATTTGTTTCCCCTTTCATGTTGTCTAGATGAGAATTTGGATCAATTCCACACTAATTACTGTATACTGTTATAAAGAATCCAGACTTTCAGAAATCCTGAGCATCTTGATCAAGTCTTCTGGGGACTGTTTAATCTTTGGCTGAAACAAGGTTTGTGACTTTATCGTTCATGTCAGTAGCACCAACTATATGAAGAGAGGATTTTCAGTGTCGTACGCACTGCAGGATGGCACACTGCCATCCCAGGTTCCCACACTGTCATGTTAGACTTGACCGTTAGAGAAAGCACTGCAATCGCTTGGCACTGATGGAGGAAACTCTAGAAGATTAGTCCTGCACCCCAACGGTGCTGACTGAAAGCCAAGGGCTATGGCAGGGCAAAGACCAAGACAAAGTGTAGAAAAATCGAGTTTTCTTCTTTTAAAAGGATATATATTCACTCTCTTCCCCTGAGTTGTGTCAAAAATTGTAAAACCTCCATTTTAAGTTAAGTGAAAAGTGGTAATCACTGTGTTAAATCTTTTCCTCTTTTTTTTTTTTTTTGGGGGGGGGGTTCGGTAGCTGAATTTTGCACAATACATTTCTCATAAAACCATGGCATTTCTCTTTAGCCTCTGGACAGTTGTCTCGGCGACTGGACAGTGACATTGGCAGTGGTGACTCTGAGAAGATGGAGGAGGAAGAGGAGGATGGTGATGATGGAGAGGACAGAGCGGTTGATGGTGGAGATGACAGCAGCCCTCGTCTTAGTGCTGGTGTTCTGGGTCTCAGTAGTAGTCCCTTTCAAATCTGTCTCCCCCTCCCCTTTCCCAATTTTGCAAATTAAAAAAAACCCAAAAAACACATAATAGGCCACACCAAATCTGGGAACGTGATTTCACGATAAACTTGGATGGATACTTTCCCACGGCGATTTTGCTTTGATTAAGCAACTATAAGACTAGACTGGTGGGACTTTTCAAATTGGCGCACAGCTTTGGTGCAACCATGCCCAAGACTAGGGAAATGTTAGAAACACTGTGTGCCTATTACAGGACATTGATGCAGGTCCAAACAATTACTGATGGATCCGATGCTGACAAAGTGCTCCAATGTCAACCAGAATGGAGACACTGTGCGTGCAGCTAAGAATGTATTTCTAAATAACACACATAATATCAAGGAACCCATGATCACTCCGTGCATAAGCATTGGTTTCTAACAGTCCCTACCAGCGAGCCAATGTAGGAAAACAGCTTCATGAATCAACTTCATGATGGATTAACCCATTGTTTGGTTGTGGTTGGCAGTTTATGTACGCAGTGCACCATTGATAATTCTTACTACATTGAGTCCCAGATGATTGATTTTATCATTTTAGCATGGGCTTCGACAGCAAGAGTCACACTACATGGTCCCAAGACTACATAGTATAGTCTGATAGGAGACCCTACAGGAGAGATAGAAAAATGAAAGAAAGAGGTGTTAATAAGTCAAAAGCAATGGTTTGGCATTTTTCGCACAATTTCAAACAGCATTTTTCTAGAAAGCACCTTTTCACATTGCAATCACTTTCCCCCCTCAATTTCCCAAGGGAAAACCCGGAAACTGTAATATCTAAAACCAGCCACCATTGATGAGCAGTTGCAAGAATATGAAAGTGCTAACCCCAGCAGTTTGTGCTGTCTAATCCAAGGTGGGGGCTGATCATGATGATCAGCAATGCACTTGCACTTTACAATCAAGGATGGGTTAAAAAAAAAAAAACACAGACCAACTTGCCCCCGGGAAAAGATTGGCAGTGTGAATCAGCCAAGAATATCCCTGGGAGGTCAGTTTCCCTTGGATTGAGAACATGAGTGGGAGTGTGATTCATTGGTAGGATACTGATTACCGGTATTTTACCGGGACCTTTCTGGGGGAGGAAATTCAGGGTAAGCAGCTATGCAGAGTGAAAAAGTCTTCCCAGAGGAGTTATTAAGCATTTTCAATGAAATGACAGTACTACCAGTTTAATCTAAACATCTACGCCACAAGTAAATACTGTAATGAGGAATGAACTATCAGGTATATTAGTAGAAGCACGGCAAATGGTTTGTTACAGACAGCATTTCTGTGCTTGAAAGAAACTCAGGTCGGCCTCTCCAGAACCTGTACAAAGTGAATAATTAGTAGCTCAGTATGCAGTGTATAGAGAGAATCTCTTAGAAGCTCTTAGAAATCATTTATATCATGGCTGGACTGTAGACCTTATGAGTTCACCTCATCAAATTGCTGCATGTACCGGTAGGTTAGACATAAAAAGCACACTAGAACAACAATCATGAGAAAAATTTGTGTGCAGTATGTGCGTGCATTGCTCAGGACTGTCTAATAAGCTTTCCTCTAGGAGCGGGACCTTCAGAAATGTCATCATGTGCATCTTGTTATAACCAATGTAGCAATGCAGGACTTTAACTACATGTGTCTTCAATGGACTTCTCTGACCCCCTTCTCTCCCCACGCCACTCTGACCTTTCCTGCAACTTAATAATACCCAGCATCACAGCAAGGTAGGATTAGAGGGGGAGGGAAGGGTTTATCCCAGGTCTAGCCAGAGAAGCTATTCGGATGCACACTGTATTGTAGTTATGAAAAAGTACGCACTCGATGCTAATTAATGATATTGAATGTAATTTGAATGACCGACTGGAGCTTCTTATTCACATAACTGTCATACAAAGGGGTTTATTTCTGCCTTGTCATCGTCTGTCCATGTGAAATTGCTTAGGGATTGTGGCCTGTGTGCATATACACTACTAGCAACCTATATAGAGACACTGCCTGCCTCTGTGGGTAAACTGTAAGTCATTACCGGTATATTCTACAGCTCAAGCTTCAAGCAAGAAAGCATTTTGTTTAGTGCTGAATCGTCACATTTTGAAACATTATTTATGATTATTACAAAGGCGCAGATTTGTCTCCAGAGGCAGTACACTGATGCAGTGGCACATTATGGTCCAGTCCTTGTTGAAGGTTTGTGGTGACACAAAGAGTTTGCTTCAGTCAGATTGAGAGACTACAAGGAAGAAGGATAGATGCAGACAGACGAAGAAGTCTGAAGTTTGTTAAGGGAATATTAATGGTGGAGAAATATTAATGGTGGAGACTGAAAAGCACATTCGGATAGGTTCCAATTGCAAGGCCACTGCAGTATGACAGGATGCTCACTGTGGTCTCCGTTGAAGCCCACTCTAGATCTGGTATCCTTAGACGGCAAGAAGTAAAACCTTCCATCGGCCACGGTGACTTCTTCCAAAGCCTACACAACATCCTCTGTGTCCCTCTAAGCTATAAGGGAAGCTAGGGGTGGTCTGAGGAGAGCACAGGGCTACATGCAGCGGTCGTAGGACAGGTTGTATACATGCACGATGATGGTGATGAATGGATGCATGGATGGTTGACAGGGTGCGATGTACAATGCTTCCTGATGATACGATGCCTCCTGCCACACTCATACCGACGTTTCCATACAAAGTGCTGGGAACATGCCCTGATGCTGTGGTGGTGACACCAACTCTGATCTCATTAGGGCGAAGGCTAAAGACTGAAAAGACCCATCGAAAGGGAATAGAAAATACACAAACCCGTCTCTACTCGGCATCTATTTTGTCCGTGTTTTGAATGCGGGCTGAGAGGTGCTATGACCTGCAAACCATGACCTGCAGCCGATTTCATGAAACAGTGCGTAACTTATGCTTTATCTGCTTAGGGCGCAATACTTACGACAAAAACCCATGGCATAGTTCTGCAATAACTTGAAAATAAATTTCACGAAACTCTACGTAGCAGCTGCGCAACATCATATTTTCACTTTGGACAATTTTGGAGGAGAGTCCAAATGCTTACGCATGCTTTGAACTACACACACTACATGAAATGTTCATTGAGAGCACACATGCCGTGGACATTTTTATTGGAGGCATCCATTTATTTGTAGCAACGTACATAGGCTGTCAATAAAAAATAAAAAAAGGATGCGTGTGAGTTAACATTTTGCTGTTGTCGAGAATATCCAAATGATTTGCTTTGTCGCGAAACGATCTCTTTGATGTTCAGGTTGTGGTAATGCCATATTTACAACATGTAGCAACGAATTACGCCACAAAAGACTTAGCATAAGTTACACCATATTTTATGGCGTAAATCAAGCCCCCGACTTGCACCCTATCCTGATAATAACTTTCCTATGATCCGTCATGAATTTATTGCGCAACTAGGATATGACGTAAGTGGAGTTACGCCATAAACGAATGTTTCGTGAAATCGGCCACTGCCCTCCCCAAGTTTTCCTAGGGTAGGCCAGCCAGTCAGGTCAGCTGAGCAACTTTCTCAATGACCCGGCCAATAGATCTTCTGGTCGGCCCTACACTTTGAACAAGACAAGTGTTTGAAATTTTCTTAACCATAATTGTGCCAGTATTGTTTTGGGGCAATTTTTTTTTTTTTCGGTGGGGGGGGGGGGTTGTCAACTAGCCCTAAGGCTATTACTAGTGGATACTAACACAACAAAATAATCTTCAAGCTTGACTTTCCATGTGTACAAGGTGGATCTTCAGCAATATTTTCTCAGACAAATTCCCTTCCCCCACACACAAAATTGCTATTAACATATGGACCATTCAGTCAGCTACTGCCTTCAACTGAATAATGTATAGTTGCAGCCAGCCCTCAAATGACAATTCAATTTTTAAAAACCTGATGTACCGGTACTCCCTTTCCTTGCAGTGACTCCTTGTGATTCTTCAAATTATAATCAGACCATTATTTTGTTGTTGCTCCAAAAATGGAGTCCTCCATTCTTCTTCATATATAAGAAAAAAATGTGGGTTTTATTTTAGTACCAATCATAAAACAGTTGTACAGATAGGAGGAGACCAATCTTAACAATGCATCTAGATAGAGTCTGGGGTATTTACCCCTTTTTCCGCAGTCTTGACAGCAGCGTCATAGGATGGGGGCTGGGGCTCCGTGGACAGGGCAGGGGCGCTGGGCTGGGGCGGTGCGGCCTCTGTGTGCCGCACCTCGCCCAGGGGCACCTCCTGCAGGTAGCGCACAATCTGGTGCGACTGCAGCTTGGGCTTCGTCAGGTGTGTCCAGCGCTGCATTGGACAAACCCCCCAAAAAACAAAAAGGCAAATAGAAACACTCTGCTCTGGTGTGGGTGGGGGTGGGGGTGTGGGTGTGCTGGGGGTCAGGGTGTGGGTGGGGTGGGGTGTGGATGGGCTGGGGTGGGGGTGTGGGTGGGGTTGGGTGGTGATTTGGGGTGGAAGGAAGGCGTTTGTGGTCAGGGGTTGGTTGAGGTGCGGGTTGGGGATGGGGTTTGGATATGGCGAATGGGTCTGGAGATTTTGGGTTTGGATTGGAGAATTGAGGCATTTTCACACTTGCATGTGCCAACTTACATGGGCCTGACCCATGTGAAGTTCAACTCAGGTCAATCATACTGTGCATTTACATAATTATGCAATACAAAATTGGCTGTCACACCACACATGTGAGTCTTGGCCTGTGTAATGAGTGGATCTGTTCATACTGTTCGAGCACACACAGATCATATACAGAAAAGTCCCATAATGCAAGGCATCCAATTGTGGCCCTTGGCCTTCTTGTATTCCTGTCGGAGGTTTTTGAGTTTGTCCTGACTCTGAACCACTGTCTTCTGGAAATCAGCCACCATCAATTCCTCACTGGTCTTAACAGAAACATTATTACTTTGTGTCCTTGGTTTTGGTGCCCTGGCTCTGAAATCGTACATCTGCTTCATCAATGACAGTCTGTTTTCAATTTTCAATGCATACAAATTGAAAAGAGAAATGTTGCGTCTTTCTTGTCAGTCTGTGTTCTCATTTATTGCACTGCAAGCTTTGGCGCGTGTGTTGGAAGTATTGTGGAAAATGCGGAAATGCGTAAAGACCCGCACATCACATCGACTGGACGCATGCTGACACGAGTTGAGATGTAACACGGAGCGATTTACACTAGCACTTTCCGCCCGTGTTGACATTTTCTACTCGGGTCAAACGCTCTCAATCCACTTCCCAATCAGAGTCTTGCACGTGAGTGTGAACAGGTCACTCATTTTTTACATGGGTCAGACCTGTGTCCAAAATGGGAGATTTGATGTAGTGTGAAAAACCCTTTGGTGTTGCAGTGGCAGTGGGGGTTGGAATTTGTTAATTGGATTTGGGTGGGTGTTGGGGTTATTAGAGGTTAGGGTTTAAGTTGGGTTGGGGTTGATAGTGGGGTAATGGCGTTCGGGGTGGGGTATGGAGATGGGGTTTAGGGGGTACGTTGGTCTGTAGTTGAGGGAAGTTGGCAGCATATAATAGGGATGGAGGCCATTGTATGGGGGAGTGAGTCACTGTCATCTGGAAGCTCACCTCACGCAGAGAGCCTTTGGAGGTCAGCATCTTGTAGACAAAGAAGAGTGGCACTTGGACCATGGAGGAGAGAGCCATGATCCAACCAATGGCCTGACCCCAGGCAGGATACTGATAATTGTTGTACTCAAGGGGCTTGTAACTGACCAAGCTGAAGATAAACACGCCCTAAGAAATGGTAAAAAAAAAGTACACAGGCAGTGATCTTAACATGGATGCCTATAGTGCCATCATTCTGTCTACACAGTGAACACTTCCTCAGCTGCCTCAAAGAAATAAGAGATTATAGGTTCTAGTGCTGTGTTTTATTTTTCAAGCAGACAATTTGGCAAGGCATCGATCCTGCAGTGCTTACTGCTATTTGCTTTCAGGAAGAGCAAACCTTTATTGAGTTACCACGTACATGTACATGTACATGTACTGTAGTTATGAGCTGCAAAGGGGGCAAGGTACGTATGCCAATGCACAGTCATATAGCAATAGGGAATTTAAGTCCAAATTCTTTCAAGCAGAAAATATCATTACGCAAAGTACTGAGCACACACAGACACGTTTTAGATAAAGCATCATCACAACACGACTTTGTGTTTTTCACTCTCATCATAAAGGGGACAGTTACCACTAGGGTCATGCATGACTGCATTCAGCCTGCACAGATTGTGTAATTCACATAAAGTGCACCCCTTTCACCGGTTTGACAAAATGACCCTACAGGCTATACTTGACTGTATAGACTGTGTATATACACAATAGCAAGGTTGTTCACTGTACAAATGGTTGCTTTAACCATGAAGGAAGAAGGGGCCTTCTTCCTTCATGGTTAAAGTAACCAATTTTGTATTGCATAGGTTGACCTCTGCCCACTAAAACTAGTAAAAGTGACCAGGGAAGTTTAACCGAGCCAATTAGTCCAGTGGAAACGCACCACTTGGTAAAACACTCATGACTGTAAAAAAAAAAAAATACATCCGGCCTATGACATAACATGTCTGGCACTATACTGTATGTTGACCATGCATATCAACCAACATGGAGTGGCTATTATGTAGATAGGTCTCTCTAGGCGTGTATCATTGTTTCTTTTTGTCCCAAAAGTGTAGCAAGCCATGAGTTTCTTCATGGTTTTTATTCCGCCACTTTTCCCCTCCAGGCTTCTGTTGCACCCATTTCCTCGTCCGGAAGTTGTGTTTGTTTTGAACGCTTTCGATGTCATTTTGTAACCTAGTAAAAGGTCACGCACAGCTTCCCCGTGAGCAGTTATATTGCCAACTCAGTTACTTTAACCATTGTTTCGGTCAAACTGACCAATTCAAACAGACCAAGTGGTAACGGCGGTAAGATTCAACCATTTGACGTTTAACGATTGTCTCGGTGACATTTTAGTGGAAAACGCGGCGTCAGCTCCCAATGATTGACTCACCATGGTGAAGAGGGGAGTCAGAAACATCCAGCAGATCTTCAGGTAGGGGCTGGGACGCCAGTTCAGCATGATCTGGAAGTCATCGTAGAACTTGTTCGCTCCTGTGATGAAGTCAGATTTTTATATCGTTGTGTGCGTGCAAAAATGTCGTATCTCGCTTTCCATAGTTTTCGCGAAACACGTGGAAATAGGTTTGGGCGGGTGCACTAAATTCAGTGCGGGTGTGAATTAGAAAAAGTTTCATGACATTAAGGAATTGAAGCATTGAATTTTGTGTTAATGTCACCCAAGTTAGATTAGAACGTCGTATTTTTTTACAAAATGAGTTAGAAGTTAATAAAATCAACATACAACGTTTTTGCATTGATCAGCACGCATTGATCAACGTCGTATCAGTCAGATTGTTTACATTATATCCAAGGGGAATGTGGTGCCCTCTATGGACTAAATCGGACTACGTTGAGATGCAACGTAATATTGACGTCACATTTAAAAAGAAAAAAACAGCTCATCAGAATCAGTGCTCAAAATTGTTTACAAAAACATTTAAAACCCAAAATTGATTTTTTTTTTTTTTTTTTTTTTTTTTTAGCAGATAAGACGTTATTGCACTGATACGACGATATATGTGTGTGTGGGCAAATTATAAGTTTAAGCATAAATTGTCTGGCAGAAGTGATGAGGGATGGATAAAATGCTGTCCATGATTACTGTATCTCTTTCGGAATATCTTAACCTGGTACAGTGGTGTGTACCCGGTATACATCTTGCAATTACCATAAGCTCGAGTGGTTACACAATTTTAGATGCATTTTAGATGGGAGATTGATGAACATGTTTTGGAACTGTTTTGGAACTTGTGCGAGTTTGGTATTTTGATAGGCATGTTTACGGAGCTTTATAATCGGCAATTATGGATGCTTTAACAAGTTTTGGAACTTATCAGGAATAAATGGGAGCTCAATTAAGTTTAGGAGCTTAAACTTAGGTCCTTACAAAGTGTAGTCAGTAAGTATGGGTTCTTAAGCAAGTGATCTTGGGCACCTCGTAAGCCTAACAAGTATGCTTGTTAACTTAAGCAATTTTGGGAACTTAGCACATTTGAGAGCTTAACTAGATAGTGTTTTTAAGCAAGAGCTAGAAGCTTCATAATCAATCATGGGTAGGCAAGTTTGGTAATTTAATCAGCTGGATAGGCCTTTGTGTAGTTTCATGAGACTCTCATCATACTACACAAAGAGACTAGGGCTTGGATGTCTTTTGGTTTGCCTCTTAGTCTTACCGTAAACCCAGCCGATGACCACCGACTCAAAGAATGCCACCCAGAGAAGTGCAAAGCCACTGGCTGCGTAGGTATCAAATAGCTGGAACAAGTACATTCCACCCTGAGGGAAAGACACGGGACACACTAAGTCAAGCACTTCCATATCCATATTGTTTACAAGGAATGCACAAATGTTGCCATAATTATACTGACTTAAACCAACCAAATAGGGGGGAAGGGACTCCAGGGTCAAGAAGGCCTTGCAGCCATGCCATGTGCAAATGATCTCAAGTTTTTGTGGTTTGGAGAGCATTTTTGAAATAGTAGTCTCCTAATGAGAGCATGGTGTTTCCAAACTGTTGACTGTTGCAGTTCTACTTTGAACTTTAACACAGGCCAAAAAATTGCATCTCAAAAAATCCCTAGCCGATTGTGGTTAGCAGTTGTGGTCAAATGGGGGGGGGGGGGAGGGTGGTGTTGTCGTTGAGGGTGGTCCATGCAGGGAGACATACAGTATAAACAAGCACAGCACTTCCTGTCAATCAGAGCATGAGCAGTGCATTGTGGGATTAAAAAGCCGGTGCGATTCAGAGGAGCGTTCCCACACACACTGCGCAGCAAATAAATTTGTGGAGTCCAAATCGCAATTCAAATCCCACTAATAATCATGTTTATTGTGTGGAATTTAAATTGCAATTCAAATTACGCCAATACGTAATCGTGCTTATTTGGGCCGGTGGATCAAACTGCCCTAATATCTCCTGAGAGATTATTTGGCACAATGTGTCGCCGCAAACAATTCTACAAAAAAAACCAGGTAGCACAGACTCACGTTGCAGGTCATGGGTATGCCAGCCAGGAAGAGGAAAAAGCAGACAGCCAGCACAAAGTAGGGTCGGCGCTTGCCCTTACGGAGAGCGGGGAAGGTATCCACCAGCGCTGTCACCAGGCCTTCCACTCCCACAAACTGCAATCGGAGGCAAGATTTCACCAAAAACGTGAGAACAGTGACGTTTATGAGGGGGGTTGGTTTTGGGGACTTTTTAACTCACTCCGATCCTGTACCTTATGTTAAACATCTGCTTACCAAAGGAACTTTTTGAATTCAATGGAAGTAAGCTGAAATGTATAGATGTAAATTCATTTACTTTGAACGATATGAATCGCAATACATGTACCTCCCCTCAAAGGGGAATGCCTTTGGGAATGGAAGCTAGGATGCTAGGATGGAACCAATTTACTTTGATTTAACTTGACAGGACCAGGATATGAACCAAACCACTTGTTTGATGTAAACGAGAGCACCAGCAACTAAGATATCCAGACCTTAGGTGGCGGCCTCCCCAAATAGTGAACCATCTCCACTAGGGAGGGGCGCCAGTCGGATTAACCGGTAACCATCGACTACTGTATATATCTGGAGATCTCTCCCACATCACATGCAATTATAGCAATTAGTTGTAAACTTGGCTTCGGCAATACGGGATCACTCAAAGTGGATGCAGCTTTTTTTTTTAAACTCAAGGAAAGGAAGGTGACACGGAAATATTCATCAATCATCTAGAACGGACCGGATAGAATTTGACCGACCGAGGGTTGAACTGTGATTGGATCTCTGGTCCAAAGCACCAGTGCCCCATCAACGCATTTATTTAATAAGCCCTGAGCTGGGTGGGTGGGTGTGCTTCACTAACATGCAACTATCTCTGCTGAGGTACAGACATCAGTCAGAAACATTGAATCTCATGACTGATGTGGCAAAAGGAAGACCAGTGATTTCCTCTCCTGTAATGTTCTGTTGTGACAAGAGGCATCCGGCAACTACATCAAATAACAAATGTTGCCTCTCATAGATCAGCACACTAGACACAGCAGTGCTGAGTCAGTGGCTGTGAAACTTGGATGGTTTGGGATTATCAGAGAATTGAGTACCGTACAAAAAAAAAACTGACTGAGGAAGGCAGTCGCTCTCAGTGAATAGTGACGGGCTTTTGTGACAGGCAAGATCTTGACCTGTGCACAATCGTTAGACATGTCCAGATTGCATTCTTCCAAATCAGCTGAGACTGGGTGAGATTTAGTTTTGCCACCACAAGGCCAAAGCCTTCCAAGAGTGGAAAAAGAGAAAAGTGTAAGTCATCAGTTGAAGGCTAATTCATTCCTCCTCACACGCGAGGATTGGCCGGATAGACTGAATCTTTTGTCTTCATGAAGCAATGGAAGTGAGGGATTGTGGAGCAGAAGTGCTTCATGCTGACAAAGCTTATGTTGGCAAATGCTTGCATGCCGTGACATCTGCTCAGTCCTCGAAAAAAAAAAAAATGATGGGCAGATGGTTCAGATGATCAAAGCATTCAGAGGAAACATTCAGTGACAGGTTTGATATTTATATTCCTGCAGTGTAGGGTGGGGGCGGAGACGATCAGATTTTTAACATAAACCCTTTTCACACTACAGGGCAAATCACCGGGGAATAAATCTCCTGGGAATTCCCAGGGATATTTACCCCCCCCCCCCCACAACCATTCACACTGGACATATTTGGAAACTCCCGGGGACCCTATTTCCCCGTGGAAATCATACAACCCCGTGGTTTTCTCCTTCTACCCTACCCCCCTGAGCAGGGGTAAAAAATCCCTGGGGATAAGCTTATCCCTGGAGATTTGGTCCGTAGTGTGAATAGCCCGACCAAAATCGTCTATTTCGTCTAATGCGAAAGCCCCTATAGGTTTCCTTTCACTTCCCATTCCAGGTTGGAAAAAAAGTCAAGATGATCATTGAGTTAAAATCAGTTTGTGATGACATCAGGTACTAATAATATCTATTTTTTATCTTATCTTTTTTACTTTGTGGGGTACTGAGAAGGACTGAGGCACTTTTAGGAAACAATATGCGGTATCCTACTGATTAAAAATCAAGATGATCATTGAGTTAAAATTAGTTTGTGATGACATCAGGTACTAATATCTATTTGTTTTTGTTTTACTTTGTGGGGTTCTGAGAAGAACCGAGACTCTTTTAGGAAACAGTATGCGGTCTCCTGCTGATTGACAGATCATTCGTTTCTGAGATGCAAGGTCCCAACTTAAAAACAGGTATGATTAGTACATGGTGTCACCGAATCAAATTTCTCATGATGGTCATTAGTTATTAAGTGGGCTTGTTTTGGAAAACTTGGACTTTAGAGTGAATGCCCTCATTCCCTTCTCGTTGACTGCCGCGCAAGTTTAAAATAAGACTCCCACATCTAAAGACAAAAAGGACAAAGCTGGATGTGAGCAAAATTTTAACCGTATTACTAATTTAAACAATTTCAGCCTGACAAAGTACTTGGACAGCAATTCATTCAGTGCATTTGATTAGATTTCAAGGTTGACCCCGCGATCGGTTACTCTGTCATGTTGTGGCCCCACTTCCAAGGAGGTCAAGTTAGGGGCAAGAAATGTGGGAGCAACCACAAGTCAAAGCAATACAAATGGGTAAATCTAAGAATCTAAGAATGAGTGGATGTTTTGAATGTGTATTAAAGAGGCAGATGGTTGGTTGATACTTACCCAATTCTTCTCTAATTTTGAAAAAATGGCAAAGAAAATCATTTTGATTGGACCAGGACTTGAACCTGAGACCTCTGGTTTTGCGTACCAGCGCTCTTACCACCTGAGCTATGCAGCCCTTAGATGGTGGCCTTCCCAACTAGTCTTTGCCAATTCTTTTCTACTCTACCCATTATTTTGTTTTGAAACTCAAGTATTAATTTTTGGGTTAATTTTGTGGAGGGAGGAGGCATCAGTAAGAAGCTGGATTTGGAGGGAGGAGGAGGAGGAGGAGGAGGAGGAGGAGGAGGAGGAGGATATCTCCTGCAAAAGATAAATGGTTACCCCTCTCCTTGCATTGTCTTCCTCTCACCCATACAATTTGACAATTTACTTCTTTACACCCACTTAAAGCCCCCACACACCATTGGTAAAGGGCTTATCCAGCATATGCATGAAAAAACACCTGTGAAAGTTCAGCTCAATCCGTCAACTATGTCGCAAGAAAATGGTGAAAAACTGGCTCATTTTTTTCATGAAACTGTGTCACCTTCCAGGATCGTAAAATGCACCAAGCAGAATTTTCAATAGCCCCACCGTGTTTTTAAACCATAAAATTGTGAGTAAATTTTGAAACAGTTGTGGGTAATTGCGAATGGACCATGTTGGATTTGTGCAAATTGTGTGTAGGGGCTTTAAGGCTGGTAAGCATGTTTTTGTTTTTTCAAAATTCGTTTTAAAACGACTGTTGGAAATTCATACAAAATTCCACTTTTCATGAAAATGGCAGCATTCCAAGCGCTAAAAGTTCACAGCATGTCTGATACTGGTATCTACTTCCACTTGAGTAAGTTACTTTAACCAAATTTGTCAGGTCGAAATTTGGATTTGTGCAAATGGTGTGTAGGGGCTTTCAGCACGGACGTGCAGCTTGCTAGTCCCTTCTCCACTTCAATGTGAATCCTCCCCACTTGGTCTTCAACTCGTCCCCGTGCTCAAAACCCTGGCTCCACTATTGAGCACAGGCAACAACGATGCGGAGGTACAGCTGATGACTTGTCTTTTTGACTGATGTAAAGAGTGACAGAGAGAGGGAGGGGTAGGGGAAGGAGCAAAGACTGCTTCATGTGGACACATCGTTGATGGTCAACCAAGCCTTTTATGTGGGTAGAGCAAAAAAGCTCATCCATAACCAATTGCTCTATCACAAGTCAGGCCTGTTGCTATTAAGGGCTCCGGCATAGAGGGGCCATCATGCTTCAGTGCATGAGGCAGATGCAGTGTACCATAGCTAGCCATTCATTCAGATAAACCCCCCCCCCAAAAAAAAAAAAAAAAAAACACCAAAAAAAACCCAAAAAAAACAAAACCGTGAATCTCCAGGGAGATTTTTGAGTGGCTGAAAATCTCACAGCTTTCAGATCATGTGGACTTGCAGCATTGTGTTTGCACGCTTCTTAACTCTTTCACTACAGTACATATGGTAGTTTATCTGTGACTTCCTCAGATGGAATTTATTTGCAGAAGGTTTACGACAGCCACTGTCAGTGGCCTGAGGTGCACTTTCCTTGAACCGCTGTTAGCGCCTCATTAACAGGCAAATGACACTGCAGAGAGGTTTTTTATTAATGGGTGTTCTTCAAAGTCTCAAAAATCACCCAAATGGGGTAGGTTAAGCAGGTTGGGTTTTTTAAGGGAAGGTTAAAAAAA
Organism: Luidia sarsii; assembly: GCA_949987565.1. Classification (NCBI taxonomy): domain Eukaryota; kingdom Metazoa; phylum Echinodermata; class Asteroidea; order Paxillosida; family Luidiidae; genus Luidia; species Luidia sarsii. The sequence goes on along the minus strand of OX465101.1, from coordinate 4,604,557 downwards.
AAAAAAAAAAAAAAATATATATATAATTGTGGTGTCCAGTGTTTAAGATTCGCGTGTTTTTCTCCTCATCAGCCTAGTCCTGGCCTTGTACCTGTTTGGATTGGAACAACATTAACATACACAACATGTAATATTAGCACAAGCCGTATGCACTGGGGAAGCTGCGGAATAAGACCGGTCCATGGGTTCCTTGAGAGGTCACTGCAAAGACAATCTGTTATAACATGCAGGAGATGGGGATTTATACACGAGTATATTTACACCACACTTGTATAAGCAATGCAATGCCCTGTGAGAATTAATGCAGTGCTATCAATAGATACCGGTAGCGTGCACAAGCCAGGTAGAATGGGGTTGAGCCATAGGATAAACCCAATGTCACGTATACTTGCTTTGTAAGAACCACACAGATTTGCATTGTTAGCACCAAACAGCTAGTATAATGCTACATGCTCACACAAATGAGAAAAACCCTGTCCCCAAGTTTGATGTTCCTGCAAGTGGCCTTGTCCCAGATGTGAAATTGAGTGCATTTATTTGCCTTGCTGGTACCAGACAAAAATACAATTCGATAAAGGCGTCACTCAGCTGTGATAACATGCACGGCTATAATGCAATTTCCAGTAGAAAATCCAATAACTGCCCAAGTCCATAAAGAAAACCAGAAAAACAAAATTTCAACAAGCAAGTAAAGTTAAGAAATATAATCTAGATGTTTTTGAACATGTACATGTATATAGTAAACTTAACTACAGTATTCCTATCATTTTTTGTTGTACAGTACTAGCATTTTATTTCATCTTATTTCCACTTTTGCAACCATAATTGTACATTTATATAGTTTCGAGAAACATATTGTGGAAGTTTCTCAATAATAATGAATGTTTAATGATGTTTAACTGAATAATTCATCTTTTCAAACAGAAAGCTGTGCCAGCGAGTAAATACTATTCTTAACTGCCATATTTCAATCAATCCCCTACAACAACAAAAACCAAATAAAGGACAAACTGACCAAGAACGTGAACAATTTTGAAAAAATGACAAAGAACACTTGAAAGAAGAACTCTTGAACCCGTGACCTCTGGTTTTGTGTAGCAGCACTCTTCCTATCTGGGCTATCCAGCCACGGAGGTGGCCTTTACCAAATGTAGTCAACACATTTTTCGCCGGGCGTATAGGGGGACCAGTCAGAAGCATTCAACAAACAACCACCAACTGCCCTACATTTCCAGGGATCACACCCCAGTTTTCGTTCAGATGCAAGCAACCTATTCTTGTAAACCTGGCTACAGCGGTTCTGGGATCACAAAAGGGGGTGCAACTTTTTCTCAATTCAAGTCGAGCAAAATATACAGGAAAACACGTATGGGGAACTTCAGAACAGTGCTGCTCGTCCAATTATGAAACCAGCCAACATTTTAGGCTTTGTACTCTCACTGAGAAAAGGGTTCAGGGTGACCTGGGCGCTGGGGTGGGTTCAGTAAAATGGCATCCAAATCGGCATAGAATTGAACGTGAAGAACTTCAGTCAGTCTATTGCTACGATTACAACCCCCTCTGCCCCTGAATGAATACAATGGGCATCTTTGCATATTTTTTTTTTCTTCGAAGAGAGCCCCTGGTCGTCAAGCCTTTATGTCTGCTATTTACTATTGTGACCTGCGGGTATCCATACATCTACACGCAGAGAGAGTGTGTTATTTTTTCCATAATCTCTCCAGCACGGATAAGCTGACTGTGTCGTGGGTGAACCTACATGTACATGTATGAAGGGCATGGATTTCTGAAATTCTGAATCTATTCTATTTGAAGTCAGTATATTATGGGGGGGGGTGAGGGGTGAGAGAAGGTTGGGACCACCTTCAGCATGAAGATGGTCTGTAGCATTGCTTCAGACACTGTAACAAAGAGTACACAAAGGTCAGAGCAGCAAGAAAAGAATGGTGCCTCACTTTTATCATGCGGGTGCAGACGGATGGAGTTATTCAAGCAGTGCAAATCTATGATGCATTTTGCAATGCTACGCATACACAGCATGACAAAGTAAAGAGCTTGCGGTAAAATGAGAATGGATAGTAGAGGGAATACAGCAATATCAACGAGAGATCTTGTCAAACAGTAACCGACTTTAAGGGGGATTATTCAAACTAGATGACAGAATGTCTTTATAGGCATGTTTGGGGGATGCCACAGGACTTAGCATTACTTCTGCGTGAGACCCAGTCTTCAATCAGGCAAAAATGGGCCTAGACTAATCTGCTGTCTGGAGTGAACCGCCAAAAGACAGGAAGGTCGTCCCAGTGTTTTCTTTGCTCATTATGGGTCAAACTAATCCGATTCGGGGTCTGTCTCTGAAGCCAGCGGTTGACAGTGGAGAGAGAAACAAAAGGCGCCCGCCTGCCATCCTGGCTTAATGCCAGAAGTCATCTGCTGAAAGCTTCCAAGGAGGACATCCTAGATCCTAGACTCAGACCTAGTCTTTGTGATGGCGCTTGTGAGAGTACAAAGCAATGGAATGATGACAGTGACAAATAAATGAACACAACTGCTGGGAAAGAAGGTGCATGAATGTAAAGAATCGCAGGCTATCTGCTGAAGCAAGCTATGACGTAAAAGAAAACCACCCTCAGTACAAACTCCGTTGATATATCATCTATAAATCATCTCTCAATCAAACAACGGGTTACATATTAATAAAAAAAATCATTTAATCATTCAGTAGATTAGTCAATCAACAGGTAAGTCCATTAAGCAATGCATTGATATACCAATGCACTAATCTGTGGCAAATCAAGGGATCAATGGACCGATTGACCGACTGATTAAGGGGAGGGTTTACAGAGTTTGTCGTGCAGGTGGTCTCAGCCTCGTGGGGCTGTGATTGGCAGAAGCATGGAGCCACTAGTGTCATGCAGACGACTGAAAGCAAACAGACCAGAGTGATTTGTGCATATTTGCCTCAGGTCAAGCAAACAAAAAAGCTGCATACATGTATATGTATATGTGCAAAATAAAAGAGATGAGCAATGAAGACTTACTAAACAAGAAGAGAGAGAGAGAGAGAGAGAGAGAGAGAGAGAGAGAGAGAGAGAGAGAGAGAGAGAGAGAGAGAGAGAGAGAGAGAGAGAAATGAAAATGCATGGCCAGTTTTTTTCAGGGTTTGAAGACTCTTAACACCCAGGAAAACCAGAAAACAGTATTTTAGTCTGCTTCCTTTCAGTCTGGGTCTCTCTATTAATGAGTGGTGTGTTTTTTTTCTTCAAACATTCGGCGCCGCAGATGACATGCAGAGTTATTATGACTTATTAGAGGGGGGAGGGGGAATGGGGGAGGACTACTGCTGGGATGTACAGGCGATCAGGCGGGCAGGTTAACTCTTGGATCAACATTAGGCGACTCCCGTGAGAATGCAAGCCTTGTTAATGACAGCTGAGCCATCAATGGCTAACATTGGCAATGGGGAGAGACAGGCAGTAGTCCCAGGCACTCGGACTAGAACTCAGGTGGCAATCTGAAGGCCTCATCACGCCCACCGCACTGCGCGCATTCTACAATTGGATCAGCTTCTGACGGGAGTTTAAGTCCCATCTGAGTCAAGTTCTTTCTCTCTCTTTTTTTCTTCTTCTCCAAGTCGCAAAACTAAAACACATTGCCAATTGAGGAGTCAGTGGGAGGCCTACTGGCTCTTGGTTGGGTCTTTCCGTAGCGTGTGACAGACTTTAACAGCTGTAAGTACACACAGCTTTTCATCATTCAATGGTCTAGTGCCCAAAGGGGGGGGGGGGTTCTCCACTTATTTTCTCAATTTAATGGGAGTTCTCGTTTCTGCCAAAGCCAGGATGCACTCCACTGGACAATCCTCTGGATACTATGCCTCACTGGTCATCTGGCCAACGCTAAATCCAAATTGTACGGCTCAGTTCCTCTCCACACACCCAGGAGAGGGGCTGGGGGTTCGGGTGAGTGGGGGCAGAGTCTGCACGATCAAGCCCTCATAGCAGGCAATCATCCAACTTCTCTCCCCCCCCCCCCTATCGACACGAGGATGCCCGCTACCCACCGCATCCTGCTTTCTCAGGAAAACCTCATGAATCTGACAGTCATCAGCCATCTGTCAATTGCCTCGGCAACACTGTCTTCCTGCATTTCTTTCTGGTGACCCTGACCTTAAGTGACCTTAAGGTCAGGGTCACTTAAGTGACTTAACCAATGCCCACAGATTCAGGATTATAATAATGGAGGGATGCCAGACACTGTGCAATGCCAACAACAACAGCTACAGAGAGGGGTACGTAACCCATTATACCCCTGATCCAAATGGAAGGCCGAGTCTGATGTAACGATGACTCGGTTGTTGAGTCATTCATCACCTCGTGGGGATGGAAGGGTCTGGTGGAACATGTCCGATGGTTCATTTCCTGAACCATTCACTGAAGGCAGTTCCTCTACAATTGCAACTTGGAAGGGTTTTTTTAGTGAGGGGGAGGGGGGGGGGAGGATCGGAGTTCCCTTCTGTGCAAGCCATGCGCCAATGGTATTTCTTGTCTTGAGGTTGCTGAACCTTCTCTAATTTCCAAGGCCACGTTCTTTGAACCTCCTAAACGTCTCATCGGGCCGACCTGACTTGCAGTTTCAGCACAGATAGCGTGGGGTGGTCGGGGTCGGGGTGCAGGGGGGGGGGGGTGTGTTTTGGTAGACCAGGACACAGAAACATGTTCCCCCTGATGCGGAAGTCACAGTGGAAGACGTTGGTCCCTCCAAACTGACGGCAACATGGTGCTTCTCAACGTGGACGCTGAACATCAAAAGCAATTAGCAAACTAAATCCCTCCCCACAGATAGACTCGCTGCTAAAGGGGAGCCATCTCGCCAGTCAGGGGTTAGATTAGAGCATGATTAGAGTGAGCTTGTTTGCAGGGCCTGCATGCAGTGGTTGGCTTCTGTCCAGATCTTCAAAGGTGATAAGAAATGAAAATGTGATGTCAATACTCCTTGCAGATTAAGGATACGTTGCAGTTGTCATCCTGAATGGAAAAAAAAAAAAAAAAAAAAAAAGGCCAAAAAAATGAGCTGTGGTAGAGATGGTGATCATACTCATCTGGCCTATAAAAGTTTGATGATTTTTGTACCATCCACGTAGCAGGTTGAAACGTGTTTCTGCACTGTGATCACCAAAACACCTCCCTGCTATGTTTTGCTTATGCATCTTAAGTTCTATTCATCGTTGCATTGAAAACAGTTAATGATTTGTTAATGCGTTGGGCACGGAGAGTGCTGCCTCATCTCCTACTGAAGTGACGTGGTCGGGATGACTGGCCGCCCGACTGCACTGAGGCCCCGCACGCTCCCCCCCCCTCTCCCCCCATCGTCCACCCACCGACCCAGACCCCGGTCTGGTCTTCCACTTGCTCCGCTCAAGCTGATGTTCCTCACTGCCTCCCGTGGGTCGAAGTGCCTTGGCTGGGCAGGAAGGTTTGGGGAGAGAAAAAAAAAAAAATCTGGAAAAATAACGTCCCCTTCCTTCCCCCGGTGCTGTGGTGACCTCTGGGCGTTTCTTCGGTCAGGCTCACTCCCGCTTCCATCATTTTCCGTTTCCGTGGAAATTTTTGTTTAAAAGCCGCTTGCCAGCTTCTAAAGAACTCCAACTTATTGGTTGCTCCACACGAATAAATAAAGCAAAACAAATCATAAAAAAATTCACAAAGAAAAACGAAAAACCAAATAAAGGAAAAAACAAATTAAAAATTCTCCAGCTGCTTGTTTGTGCTGCGATGTCCAAAAAGCCTGATTCTCCATCTCCTCTCTCTGGTCCAAGGTATCGGTCGTCATGGTTTGGGGCTGGCTTTTTTTTTTCCAAGCGATGTTCCTCGGCGGTGGATGGGGGGAGAAAAAAAAGGTGCCAAAAAAAAAAAGGAAATTGGCTGGACACTGCCATCAGGGTCTACTTGCCTTCGCGGATGAATCTTATAATCAACATCCGGCTATAGAGAGGGGGTTACCCCCTGACTTGATGTCTTGCCTGTTGACGATCAGCTTCCCTGTCTAGCTCCCAAGTGCTAGACACCCCTCTTATTACCTGCCATCAAAGGAGGTTATAAAAAAGAAGACCGGTAAAATACGGAAATATACGCCACAACAATGTTTTGTTTAAAAGAAAGAGCAAAATGCCAACAATTAATACATGATTTGTGTACATTACAGCATTTACCACACAGTAAACAATAAAAAGATGAACGTACATAGCGATAAAAGTAGAGATGAACAAGAGATAAAATGAACAAACTTTTTGAGAGATGTCAGGAATAAATTATGACTACAGACATCCATAATGAGATACATGCTTAAGCTACTACTGTGTTTCAAGTCAATGTACTTCTTCAGGGTTCTGTGGAGAAAGACGTGTCATGGCAAGAGTGTCAAATGATCAGTTACTTGAGAGAAAGGACGTCAAGTCAAACTCAAAGGGAAATCGGGACAATTCTGACTATTCCATTGGTCCTTGGCTTTGAGGGATGGGCAAAATATCAATGCTTGTTTGTCCAGAATGTCTGAATGGGCATGCCTCCATCAATAAGACTTGAAGGTTTGCATGGCGGAAGTGGAAGTTTTGGGGTGACACCATGTAACACATCTCTTTTGAGAAGGAGTGTGTGGCTCTGAAAAGGTGTACTTTGTTGCTTGTGGCATTCAAGGTAGAAAACGTAGAGTAGTGGGGCTTTCTGTAAAACCAGCTCAGCTCTGATGACCAACTTCCTGAACCTGACAGGAGCCAGGTGGGATGCATTGTGGAAACTCATGGGACAAAACGTGGCTGGACTTCCTATCAAAGGTGCTCATGTCACTGAGTTACAAGCAACGCGCAGAACAGGCACAGTTTCACAGTCTCTACAAGAGTCAGACAAGCTGAGCTGATTATTACCGATTAACAATAAGATACTGAATCAGAGGCAAGCAGAACACAACAACCATAGGGTAAGCCTAGTCTCAGACATGTTGCACATCCAACTCGTGTGCAAGGACTTCTCCTTCAAGAACAAAGCAGATTCTTATCTAGGATCAATTCAATTAAGGGTTTATTAGCCCTGCACCCGAGCAGGTAACACGTCTGCACTAGAAACCTGGAGTCGCGGGTTCAAATCCTGCCCGAGCTGCCTGTCATTTCAGTCAGCCAGCAATCAGGCAAAGCACTGCGCATACAGGGCTACATGTACATGTAGTTATACAAGTACAATGTACATTGAGTAGGGCAAACCAGCAATTGATTTAAAATCCCACCACCCAAAATCATATCATATCTATGACATTTCTGATACAAAGTTCTCCTGATCAAGTATGATCTTTATTTCATGGATTGACACAATCTTTCTATGATGGAATTAAAATTGCAAATGTTGCAATCATTTCTGGGACAAGCTTTCCAGTATAAGGCAACCTGATGTTTTAAATGACCCACAGCTGAAATCCAACCCAGCCCCCCCCCCAAACAAAATTTGTGTTTAGAAGCTGTCAAAAGCTATCATTATTTTCACTGTAGTGCACAGAATACTAATGTTCAAATACTCTTCCCCAGCCTTTTACAATTCCCTCCCTAATTCCCTCCCCTGTGTCACAGGACCAATCCACAATGCAGGCCAATCTGTCAGTATCATATGCACACATACCGGTACCCTGTATCAAATTCACAGACAATGCTAACTGTAAGTCAAGTTGGGCAAACCCTCACTGAATAACACTAACAGTATTGTTGAAATGCTACTGACTCTAAAACCGACTTTGAAAACGCAACAAAAGTTGTGCAAAGTGCAAATAAAAAATAATTTCAACAATTTGGATTTGGCCTCTACATACATGTACAGTACTGTACAAGTGGCATCAACTTTTCTCTATCAGAAAGGGATCTTCTTTGCAATGAGTATCCGTCGAATAATTGGAGGCCAGTGAATTGTAAAATGCGAGTCAAATGAGTTCTATGCGGACAACATGTTACAACGCGAGCTGCCAATGATTCTTTTCACTTATTTTGCGTAATTTTGTGGTGATTTGCAGTACGGACCACACAGAAACCACCTCTGCTACATGTACATAAGGGGGTGGCATTCCTATACCTGTGCTGTATTTTAGAGAGATACAAGAATGTGTTTTGACTTTTTATGTTTTTTCCTTTACGTTTGTTGACTTTGATTGGTAAGGGGAGAAGCAAATGAGCAAACTGTCTGCATTGCCAGGCTGCTGGGATGTCAGAGTGCCTGTTGTTGTCAGTGACCCTCCCTGCATTGTAACACCAAGAAAGCCCTGACTTAAATTGGGTCGTGTTTGTATTTAGCTCAGCACTGTTCCTATTTACCCTGGTCAGATCAAACAGCCTGATGTCCATATATACATTTACATGTAGGCGCTGTTGGATGTTCTCCTCCTTCTCCTCATTCTGTTGAATAGCATCTCAGACGGCAGTCTTCCATTCCAAGGCTGATTCCACATCACCCAAGGACCATTCAATGAGAGATGCTGGATGCCAATGTGCGGCTACAGGTAATGGCTGCACAGGGCATGTATAGCACACCCAGTCTGCTCAGAGGAAGGGTCTATATTAAGCCACAGCCCCAGCCATTAATTTGGGTCTGCATGTCTGCACTTCTGGGAGAAAAAAAAACAGGCCAGAAAAGGTGGACTCCCGAAGAAAGACACGTCGCAAGAAGATGATCAATGCACAGAAACCAAAAGACCCATTACAACTTATCATGCTCAGGTTATTCATCGTGAGCTACATGTACATGTACGATAAATCGTAAGGCTTTGTGAAATCCACCCCAGACATGATGTCAAGAAATAGCCAGCCAGAAAGGCTGAGCCAGAACAGGCTGGATAGAAAAGCTGGCATTAACAACCTCATGCTGGGAACTCCAAAGTCACAAATCCTGAGTGCCAGTTGTCTTGCACTACTATTGTCCAAGTTGGAATCCAAAAATATTTTCAGCCTACCTACAATGTACCATAGAAAATGTAGCATAAAAAAACCCCACACATATGTCTGATTGCACCAGGTTGACTCGCTTTTACACAAAAGTGTATTCTTATCGGTTTTTTTCACACTATCGTTCCTGATTGTTTAGGGAGTCTTGAAAATGGCATATTATTCAATCCCCCCCACCCCCTCTCATGTGGTGGTCACGGGCACTGAAAATTGGCCTGTTGCAAAGTGGTTAATGTTACAGTGTGTATGCCAGCTAGAAAGCACCAGTCCATAGCGCTGAGCTCTTGCTTACAAACATGGTCAAGGCAGGACACTCTCACGCATCATCTGCGACAGAGCCCTAGACAATCCAGTCTCCTTACTCCACCTCCTCCTCGACATCCTCCTCTTCCTCCTCCTCCTCCTGCTCCTCCCCCTCTCAACATTGCCATATTACTGAGGAGGGAGGGCTGGAGGGAAGGAAGAAATTCAGCGGCAAGTCTGGAGCCAGGGCTTCACGATGACTTCAAGATCCGTGACAGTGCCATTTCCTCGTCGCCACCTGATCTCCTCTTCTTCAGAGCAGACGAAGCAGATCAAATTGCCCCCCCCCCTCCCCCCCGACCCAAAAAGAAAGGAAAAAAAGCGCAACGAAAGAGCCATCATATGCTACTTCAACCAAATCAAGACACTCTATAACACGCTAGAAGAAAAAAAAACCTAAACTCCCAGAGCCCCATCACAATTGAATTAATACATCCGTACACTTAATCGACGAGAGAGACCTGAGGATTTCTGGTTTGGCTTTATTTTTTATTTTCTCAGAGGAATGCGCGTGACTTTTGTCTGTGACCTCTTTGAGAACAGGGTCAGGGAGATGATCAGTCAAGGAGTTTATCAGGGCAGCCCAGTAGAGAACACACATGTTCTGGTGCGTCACATCAAATTCTACATCTGGAGTAGGGCTGCAAGTTTTATGGTTAATTTTGTAACCATGTTGCTGGTTTTTTTTAAATGGTTAGGGCAGGGTTACGGTTAACGGTAACCAAATTGGAACCGGATGGGAATTTCCTCCATCTTTTGAAAGGGCTCTAAACGCTCTGCCACCCTCTTGTATATAATTTGTAAATATAAATTGACATTCGATCGTAATATTTTATAAACTTTTAATGCTTTTAATGTTTTCTAATGTATAATGTTAATGTTTTAATGTTTAATGTTCAATGTTTTTAATATGCAGGGCCCCAATGGAAATCAGTTTTAAAACTGTTTGGGCATACCCTGGGTAAAGAAACGGAATAAATAAATAAATAAATAAATAAATAAATAAAACGGTAAACAAAGAAAGAATTTGACTAGGTAATCAAAACTGCAAGGCTCCCCAGAATTGTCTGAAGAGCAGGTCCATCAGTGGGCCATGTGCAGTCATCAGTTTACATCAAACAATCTAGGGGCCAAAGGGGCCTTTGCAAAATGTGTTTGAAATCACTCAAGCCATTGCAGGTTTGACGTCTGTTGGAAAGACATTGCTTTGTATCTTTAAGAATCTGGAGTTTGTCATCATTCCAATGCTTTTTAAAGGCTGTAAAATTGGACCCGTGTCAGGATTAATTGCTGCTATCCACTAGATGGCAAGCCAGGAAGGGCGGTAAAGGGCCTAATATACAAAGGAAGTAAGTTCATTTTCTTGGAAATGTTTGGGCTTGGTCGAAAACACTGGGTGCAAATCTCAGGATTTCCTGTAGGAAGAAATATGACTTTCAGGCTTCTCTGTCTAAACTTTTCCTTTGTGCTTGACGGGAAACTTTTCACCCCATGCTCATTAATTATTGCACCAAAGAGGAGGTGTGGAATCTTAAAAATACACCGAACCAGAAAACTGTAACTGGTAAACGGATGTTTGACCGGATAACCTGCAGCCCTAATCTGGAGCACTCATCATGAGGGGGTTCCACTGAACAGACAAGGGAGATGAATTGGAGCGGGGGAAATTGAAAGTGAACAGATTTCAATGAGAGGCTTTGCTCTGAAGCTTGAGCGCAGTGACCCCCAGAGCTATCAGGTCTTTAGGCAGTGTAGAGGGGGGGGCTTCAGTGATAGTCTACTTTCTTGGAAGGATGTTTCCACTGTCCAAATAATCACGATTTGAATTGCGATTCAGAAACCCGGTTTACTCGAGTTCACACAGGCCAAATAAATCAAGTCGTACAAAATTGCGAGCCAATTGTGGTTAATAGCAGTTGTGGTCAAATGGTGAGTGTAACATGTGTCCTTGACCGTGGCCCATGCAGGGAGACGACTAGGTAATCAAAACTGCAAGGCTCCCCCGAATTGTCTGAAGAGCAGGTCCATCAGTGGGCCATATGCAGTCATCAGTTTACATCAAACAATCTAGGGGCCAAAGGGGCCTTTGCAAAATGTGTTTGAAATCACTCAAGCCATTGCAGGTTTGACGTCTGTTGGAAAGACATTGCTTTGTATCTTTAAGAATCTGGAGTTTGTCATCATTCCAATGCTTTTTAAAGGCTGTAAAATTGGACCGGTGTCAGGATTAATTGCTGCTATCCACTAGATGGCAAGCCAGGAAGGGTGGTAAAGGGCCTAATATACAAAGGAAGTAAGTTCATTTTCTTGGAAATGTTTGGGCTTGGTCGTAAACACTGGGTGCAAATCTCAGGATTTCCTGTAGGAAGAAACATGACTTTCAGGCTTCTCTGTCTAAACTTTTCCTTTGTGCTTGACGGGAAACTTTTCACCCCATGCTTATTAATTATTGCACCAAAGAGGAGGTGTGGAATCTTAAAAATACACCGAACCAGAAAACTGTAACTGGTAAACGGATGTTTGACCGGATAACCTGCAGCCCTAATCTGGAGCACTCATCATAAGGGGGTTCCACTGAACAGACAAGGGAGATGAATTGGAGCGGGGGAAATTGAAAGTGAACAGATTTCAATGAGAGGCTTTGCTCTGATGCTTGAGCGCAGTGACCCCCAGAGCTATCAAGTCTTCAGGCAGTGTGGAGGGGGGCTTCAGTGATAGTCTACTTTCTTGGAAGGATGTTTCCACTGTCCAAATAATCGCGATTTGAATTGCGATTCAGAAACCCGGTTTACTCGAGTTCACACAGGCCAAATAAATCAAGTCGTACAAAATTGCGAGCCAATTGTGGTTAATAGCAGTTGTGGTCAAATGGTGAATGTAACATGTGTCCTTGCCGGTGGCCCATGCAGGGAGACATATAAACAAGCAAGGCACTCCGTGTCAATCAGAACGTGAGCGGTGGATTGTGAGATTTAAAAAACTCGGGTTCGACTCAGCGGAGCATTTCCAAACACAGCGCATTGCCAAAAAAACATGAGTCTCACTTATATATAGTGGAGCCTGAACCACGATTCAAATCTCACTGATAATCGCGTTGATTGCGTCCACACACACAAAGAGTGGAGCTTGAATCGAGATAATCGCGATTCAAATCGGAATCCAAATTATCAAGTTTATTTTGGACAGTGGAAACTGCCCTAATATCACAGGGTCTATGGTGGACACATAAGAAGTCATTAACCCTTAACACCCGTATATCTCATTTACCTGGTACACTAAATAACACTCAACCTGCCTGTAGCTTTTTGGCTATGTCTAAACCTTAGTTTTGAAATGGACTCAGAAAATCAGTTATTCAAAGAGCAAAGGGGCTAAGTGATTCATATCCTTCATAGAGCTCCATTCCTTTGCCTCTTAAAGCTGGGAAACGATTTCATCCATGGCCTCAGAGAGCTGACAGGATTCATAGTTACTTTGGGTTGGCGATTGGCAGTTTCCCAGTGAGGTAGCGTAACAGAAGCTTGAGTGCACTCTGAACATCTTGTGATTTCAGATCATCATGACAAAGGGAATTTCCCACCAGGGGAATAGGGTCCCTTTGGCACATCCCAAAAACCGAAACTTACAGCTGGTGACGAATGATCTGTCCCACGTTTTTGCTGAAAACTGCTTCCCGACATAAATGACCCAACTGCAAATCCACCCAACTGGTGAGCCACCTTACCTCCCTGTCCACTCTATGACCTGAACAAATCCACCCAACTGGTGAGCCACCTTACCTCCCTGTCCACTCTATGACCTGAACAAATCCACCCAACTGGTGAGCCACCTTACCTCCCTGTCCACTCTATGACCTGAACAAATCCACCCAACTGGTGAGCCACCTTACCTCCCTGTCCACTCTATGACCTGAACAAATCCACCCAACTGGTGAGCCACCTTACCTCCCTGTCCACTCTATGACCTGAACAAATCCACCCAACTGGTGAGCCACCTTACCTCCCTGTCCACTCTATGACCTGAACAAATCCACCCAACTGGTGAGCCACCTTACCTCCCTGTCCACTCTATGACCTGAACAAATCCACCCAACTGGTGAGCCACCTTACCTCCCTGTCCACTCTATGACCTGGACAAATCCACCCAACTGGTGAGCCACCTTACCTCCCTGTTCACTCTATGACCTGAACAAATCCACCCAACTGGTGAGCCACCTTACCTCCCTGTTCACTCTATGACCTGAACAAATCCACCCAACTGGTGAGCCACCTTACCTCCCTGTCCACTCTATGACCTGAACAAATCCACCCAACTGGTGAGCCACCTTACCTCCCTGTCCACTCTATGACCTGGACAAATCCACCCAACTGGTGAGCCACCTTACCTCCCTGTTCACTCTATGACCTGGACAAATCCACCCAACTGGTGAGCCACCTTACCTCCCTGTTCACTCTATGACCTGAACAAATCCACCCAACTGGTGAGCCACCTTACCTCCCTGTTCACTCTATGACCTGAACAAATCCACCCAACTGGTGAGCCACCTTACCTCCCTGCCCCCCCTAAGACCTGGACAAATCCACCCAACTGGTGAGCCACCTTACCTCCCTGTCCACTCTATGACCTGAACAAATCCACCCAACTGGTGAGCCACCTTACCTCCCTGTCCACTCTATGACCTGTACAAATCCACCCAACTGGTGAGCCAACTTACATCCCTGTCCACTCTATGACCTGAACAAATCCACCCAACTGGTGAGCCACCTTACCTCCCTGTCCACTAAATGACCTGTACAAATCCACCCAACTGGTGAGCCACCTTACCTCCCTGTCCACTCTATGACCTGAACAAATCCACCCAACTGGTGAGCCACCTTACCTCCCTGTCCACTCTATGACCTGAACAAATCCACCCAACTGGTGAGCCACCTTACCTCCCTGTCCACTAAATGACCTGTACAAATCCACCCAACTGGTGAGCCACCTTACCTCCCTGTCCACTATATGACCTGTACAAATCCACCCAACTGGTGAGCCACCTTACTTCCCTGTCCCCCCTAAGACCTGGACAAATCCACCCAACTGGTGAGCCACCTTACCTCCCTGTCCACTCTATGACCTGGACAACTCCACCCAACTGGTGAGCCACCTTACCTCCCTGTCCACTAAATGACCTGAACAAATCCACCCAACTGGTGAGCCACCTTACCTCCCTGTCCACTCTATGACCTGAACAAATCCACCCAACTGGTGAGCCACCTTACCTCCCTGTCCACTCTATGACCTGAACAAATCCACCCAACTGGTGAGCCACCTTACCTCCCTGTCCACTCTATGACCTGAACAAATCCACCCAACTGGTGAGCAACCTTACTTCCCTGTCCCCCTAAGACCTGGACTAATCCACCCAACACTTCCTAAACTTCTGTGACACTTCCTCAGTTCTGTGGATACATCTATAGTTCTGAGGATATAGATACATACATTGTACCACTTGGTGGTGAGCTTTCTGATAAATGCCACAGGATTGACCTGGAGAAATGACAGCAAGAAACAACCAACAGGTGGAAGCAAAAAGAAAAAGAAAAACAAGGTGAAAAAACCCAAAGAGGGAATGACACATTTCCACATGATGTGCCTGCCAGACCTTTCCGGTCTTGACACAAACAAGGGATTATGTGCTATATAGATTGACAAAATGCAACAACCATGACCACCGTAACGTTTGCACTTGTCAATAACAAAGCAGGAAAAGATCACTTAAAAAGAAAATTGCCAGAATGCAGACCACAGAAAACACTCAGTCTGTAAGGGAAAGGTTCTACCTTCACATTGCACAACTAAAACTATTAGAAGCACTGGACTTGTTGAAGATCAGCCTGGATTCTAATGATATGATGCTTGTGATATTGAAGACAGCAAAGCCAAGTTGTTCACCCACCATCCACCTTTGTCTGCAACACCCAGTGAATATCATATGAAGATGCAGCCATTGTTTCCAGAGACAGAAGGAGCATACATGTATATGTCTACAACACCCGCAAGCTGTTTGATCATGATACCAGCAATAGTGCATTAATACATGATATTCTTCTACTCTACAGTATATCAGGAAGAGCGAGCAGTAGCCAATTCAATAGACAGCTGACTAGAAGAGATCATTCTCTGGCAGAGCAAATTGGTTTCCTTACACCTGAGTGATACGTAAGACATCTTAACCACTCCACACTGGGCTCTTCAAATTCGGAGTGATGCTGGTGTTAGTACATGTACGTATGCGCTGTTGTTGGGTTCTCCCAATTCGGGTACCACTATCGTCAGAGTTTTAAACAAGGACTTTTCTCAGCCTAGAACAAAGCAATATAAAGCATGACAAACACTTGTTTTGCAGCAAGTTGCCACATGACTTGCCATGAATTTTAGCGGCAACTATTGCGCTATATTGTGGGTCTTTTGCTGTGGATGATCGCAGGAGAGTTCACTGAAGATCGCGTGTTGGCATGTCCCACACTCCAACAGTAGTCGGACAGGCAGTGGTATTCAACTCACCTTATTGATTTTTTTCACAGATGTACTTTGTTCCAGATTGTTTAGACATTTGAAAATGACACATTGATAAAACAACAACAACAACGGTATGTCGATCATGGGCACTGGAAATGGGCCCGGCATGAATTTGTTAACGGAACCAGACAGGTACGAGAGCCCAGATTTCACTTCAATGATCTCTGGGGGTTTAAGGAGCAAGTCACGCCAGCTCTTTGATCACAAGTGCTCTCCTAAAAGCCAGGTGGTTTCGCCCACCTGAGGAGGGCAGAGCCTCAGTCTTAACCTTAATCGCACTGCTCTCTGACAGATAAAGGTACGAGAGTGGCCACAAGACGGAGCGCTCTAATCTCACATCTTCTGTACCTCAAATGAGCATCACTTGTTCCCCCTTCGTGGAAAGTATGAAATGTCTCCTTGAATTGAAATGCATTGAATTAAGTACATTGAGCAGAAATCTAAAGAAATTTACTGTGGGCCCTGCTACAGTACATGTACTGTACTGTACATGTAGGATCAACATGTCGTGGCCTTCTCGTTTTTGCAATTTTTCAAAAATATTTCTCATGCTAGATTCAATTACACTTGATTCAATTATCACACTTGATTGAATTATGTTTTTTCTGCATTTTTACTCAGATAGGGGGGGGGGGGGAAACCTCTTTTCTGGATGGATCACAAATTTAGCCGCCCACCCCCCCCCCCCTTCCAAAAGAAATCTAACATCTCTTGCTGCTGTGGCAACATCGCCATCTCATAGTTCTAATAGTCAGCACAAGGTCAACTTGCAGTCACTGCCAAGTTGGGGCTTCAAGTGGATGAGGACATAATTCCAACGATTAGCCAGGGGGAAAGAGAGGACTTCATTCCTTGCTGTAAGTTGTCTCTCCGTCGCTTCCAAGGAGGTCAATTTGAGCATGATAGTAGAAAACTGCAAACTACACGCACACAAACACTGACAGAGTGAGCAAACAAACAAGTGAAATTATAAACAAAAGAAAGAGTGACTGAACAAACAAAGTAATGTAACATCCAAACAATAATATACAAAACAATGTCTCCAATATAAGTACACACAAATGTCACTTATTGAGTGGGTACTTTCAAGTTCAGTGGAATACTACATGTATTTACCAGACTCGAATCTAACCAATGTCTCATACAAACCAAGGCATTCATTTCCAGATCAAAATGCAGCAACTTCTGCATAGTGCAGCAGTGTCTTTGATCACTACAACCATCACTACTGAGTGACAACCACCTATTTTTCCTCAGACCCTCAAAAGAGGCATTAAATGTATAAAAAAACAAAAAAACTTAAAAAAAACCCTCAAAACTCACCCTTGTTAAATGCAACCACTTGGAGAGAATTATGCAATTGTCAGTTGATTATTACACAACACCTTGAAAATAAAATGAGGCTGAGTAAACTTACCACTGGTTGACACTGAGCTAGCATTGCAGAGCCTCAACTTTGCGGGAAAATCTCTCTTGGACAGTGTGCGTGAGCAGGTAGAGTATACAACAGCTAAAAGCTTGAAATCCAGATTCAGTCTTGCCTGAGCAGTGGACTGGTTAGAGAAGGGTGTCGGGGCGAAAAAAAAGGTGGGGGGGGGACAAGAGAGGGAGAGGGAAAGGACTTCTCACCTCACTGTCTATTCCAAGGAGAAGGAGCATGAAGAAGAAGAGCACTGCCCATAGTGGTGAGACTGGCATTTGGACCACTGCCTCAGGGTAAGCTATGAAGGCCAGTCCAGGACCTGCCAAGAGGGAAGGTAGAGAAAATGAAAAAAAACAAAAAACCATTATCATTTCATGTGTAAAGCCGTGTTCGCATTGGACTTAAAATTGTCAAACTACCGCGGCAGAGCGGAAGAATGACAAAAATAAATCCAATGCGGACGCGCGGGAAAACTACCCTCCCTGTCAAGTTACCGGGAGCGTGATGTAAAACTAACAGGGCGAGAGACGTCGCGGAAACTTTCCGCTCAGCCACGGTAACTTGACAGGGCCATAATAGACGACATTTTGCCAGCCTCACACAGTGAATTTCTCATTCCGCAGCGGAAGATAAATCCAAGTGCGGACGCATGGTAGAATCACCTTAAGGAATGTCGCGGTAAGTTACCGCGTGGCCGCGGAAGAAAAAGTCCAATGCGAACACGGCTTAAGCCACAACATCACAAAACATAGTGTACATGTATGGACGTGAATGGCTCTGCAAAAATATAGTATACAAATTAACCATATAGTCAAAAAGAGCATTCATGAAATAAGCTTTATTATGATGCACGTTTTGCCTCTGTAGCACGTCCCATTCCCGAGATTCATGCGTATATTGAAATCCATGTAGCGATTTCTGTCACCGAAAATGAAACGCCTAATGAAGAAATGGCTAGTTAAACATTTTACTGGCAGAGAAATGTGACAAGGTGAAGCTCACAAATGCTTCATACACATGTATATTATATTAATTTTTCGTCTTTATTGATGCAGTCAGTAAGCAGTTTGCAACATTTTTGTATATCACTTTACTGATGTAAATTAAGGGTCTCTCCTACTGATTATGAAAGAATGGACATCAACCACATCAAAACGTCGACATCTTGTTTTTTATAAATTCGCTGTTGGGTGGAACAGCTGATTACGCACAAAGGCATGCATGCCTTTGACTTAAGCGCCTCTTTTTTTGGAAGAGTGGGTCACATATTGCAGAGCTGCAGTTGATTAGGATCACTGAGTGGACAAGAGACCAGCCACGATGCAGTCACTGATTACATGACCAGGGCTGGATTTCACAAAGCCTCAGGGTGTATCGTAACTCAACTTACGATGGATAACCCATGGTAAGTTGTGACACACCGTATGGTTTCTGTGTATCACTCATCATCCTGCGATTGATCGTAAGTTACGATGGGTTTGGTGAAATCGTCTGCAGGAGTCTGAAATGTACCACACAGCCAGAGCTCTGTATTATAGTGAGTCTACAATACCCTAATCCATTGCCATCTTACACATCTTGCCATCATTGTTTTTTCTCCTTGTCTGATTTCTTCTTTTGTTATTCTCACTGGATAATGCATAACCCACCAGGAATATCATTGCCCCTTTTACCGCTTGAACCTTTCAAAATACCACAAAGTGCACAAGCACCCTTGATTTCTGAAGCGCAAGGGTTATTTCCCAAAACGTATCTACTTGAGAGATTGTTTTGCAAGGGGAGGGAATAATCTCATCGCTTTAGGTAAATACTGTACATGTAATACAGAGTCCTGCTGAATAAAAAAAAACAGTGAGTGAATAAAAGCAGTGAATACAAGATAGTAGGGTGGATTGACAGGAGTTTCAGATTCAGATAAGCAAAATTGAGACACTTAAGTGCATCCGATGAAGCCTTTAATTCCAAAAGGAGAGTTATGAAACAAACATTGTTTTCGCACTTTTGCTGTTTTTCTGAGTGCGGAGTGCTCTCTCGAGTTTCAGAAAATTCAAATGAGATCTTTGCTGTGGCATGTACATGTACATGTGTAAAGCAATCTGGCTTCTGACTTTGTAGATGAAATCATGGAAAGGTTTCCGTCTTGGTGCATGAGTCATGGCTATTGAATTGATCAGCTTTGAGAAAAGGGAATTGCATATATATATACCAGTAGGCCTATAGGGCAATTAAGAACAACCTTTCAAAGAAATGACCAATGTTTGGGTCAACCCAAGTTGATGTTGGCCACAAATGCTTGCTTCTCTCCATCAAGTTTGTCTAGAAACCAATTGTGGAAGACTAAAACAATTTGCATACTACTGTACATGTGCATTTACAGTACTGTACATGGACATCGTATGATTAATTCCAATTACAAGTTTATCTGTGATACAGTGCAACTGCTAATAATTTTCACATTAACTTTCCATTAGGTTTTAAGCAAAGTCTGTTCCATCCCGGTCATAATCCTATTTAGTTCCACGGTGGATTTGGTTCATTTGCCTCTGTTGCTGCCTTCCCCAAAAAGCTGCATTTCCTAAAATTAATCCAATCAAATCTACATGTAAGTCAAATGTGACTGGGAACTTTTGAAGAAAACTTTGACGGTGACGTTTTTCCAGTCTTCGCATTTCGATCCTGTTCCTGATTTTGTATTCCTAGACTTGAACAAATATTGTATTTTATTTGGCCTAATGGAAAAAACTTCGGATTTGAATTGAAACTCTTGGTTTTTTTTACAGACAGGGAAATAGATTAACGATCAGATAAGGTAGGGAACACTTGTTTTTAATGACCAAACACACAGGGTGGACCAGTAAAAGTTGTCCAGTACTTTTTTGCGGTCACGATCTTCCTTCCTCAATGGTCCATTGTACTGTGGTTGGCCCAGGTTCCTTGGTAAAAGCCTTTACGGTCGTAGCGTAAAATCCATAATTTGAAAATTACTTAGATGAAATAATTATAGAAAATGTGCTACGAAAGTGACTTATCCTCCTCGCCAAAAAATGTACATGCGTGAATCTTTTTCTGTGTCGGCCTGAACTTACGATATTCCGCGGTTAGACGGTGTTGTTGTCAGTGATGATGGCCGTGGCCTACGGTCAAAAAATTGCTGTAAGCAAAACAAGCAAACCCTTTATCTGGCCTCCATGCCCCGTTTCAATCTTTGTCATTGGCCTTGGTGTCTTTATAAGTCGCCTTGGTGCCCCAGGAAAATTTGACTTCTCAAAGGCCAAAACGGCCTTGGACCTCAAATTATGAATTTCTAACCCTGTTTAAGCTACACAAAAAATTGCCTGACAACTAAATGGAGCTCATGGTTTCGGATCAGATCAGCATAAACCAAAGGTTGAAGCACTTTGCTTTATTCATTATCAATAATATGTTCAATTAAAACTGCACAAAACGGTTGTTTAAATCGTTGATTAATTCAGCCACTGCATGTTACTGCATGTCTGAAATTCAGAATCTAGAAATGACAGAAAGAAAAACTGGTCATTTGTTGAAATATTGATATAAAAAACTTAATGATATATTGAATCTCTTCATGTTTTTTTCTGAGAAAAAGTACTTAAAAAGCCCAGGAAATGCTCTAAAATGCAGCAGAGAGCATCTTAAGTCCAAAAATATTTGGGGCCATTGGGCGAGGCCTGAACCACGCCATGGCTTTGCAATTTGTTCGTAAAAAAAAAAGCAAATCCCCCACACGTTTGAAAAATCCTGGGGAGAACCCAGACATGTACATGTACAGTCAGGTCTTTTTTGCACTTTTATCAAATGATTCTGCTTCTTATAAAATCAAACAAATGAAGGAAAGGAGAAAGGTCCTACTAGGATTGAAACATCAGGCCCACTAAATTTTGAGGTTTGCATTTTGGTAATTTTAGTCAGTAAGCAGTTTGCCACATATATCATTTCCAATAAAGGAAAGAGTGCAAAAGTATGCAAAACCAGAGACCTCAGGTTCAAGTCCTGGTCCAGTCAAATTTCTTTTGACATTTAAAAAAAAAAAAAAAAAAAGTTCTGTCATTTTTTTCCTTCTTTTTTTTGACTTGAATTGGAAAAGCTGCATCCACTTTGTGTGATCCCCCAGCTGCTGTAGCCAGGTTTACAACAGTTGATTGTTAGCATTGAAATGAAAATTGGCAATTAACATGACCCCTTGAAATATACTTCAGTGAATGGCTGAATGCTTCTATGACACACCCCTCCCTGGCAATGACTAGTAGACTATTTGTGAAGACCATAATCTACATGTATAATCCCCCACCTGCGTTTATAAGAAACACAGTAATTAGCTTTTTTAATTTAACAAAAGCCAACTGGCCTTAAACAAAATGCTTCCTATACATATTGAATCACTTAAACACAAATTGAAAGGAGAACAGTGAATTAATGTCTGTTCTGATTGATTGCATTTTATTTACAGACAGTATAAAAAAACCTATAATCCTATTTAGTTCCTCGGTGAAATCTGAAATCCAGATTGGATTTCAGATAATTATCACTGGTGCCAATGGAGACATTTGTGGCTGGAGACCGTAGACACAGTTTGGCAGGAAAACTTCATTTTAAACGTTTTTCCCAACACTGCCATTCAGTTGGACACTACCGCCACTGATGGAACACCCATACAATAGAAATCAAACTTCAGCTTTCTGCATCACGCCCATTTCATTTGCACAATTCTTTTATGTCAAAACCCAATCCATGATGATGATGGATTGTTTGTTTCAAGCCTGTTCTAAATGCACACACCATACCGGTACATGTACCGGTACATATCAAGAGTCTTAATTCATAGCAAAATATTCCATCTTCAAAATGCCAACCAAAAGCCTTTTCAACAATTCTATAACCATACATGTACAAGGTCACACAAATGTGGGCCCATTGTCTGTTCTTGTCTTTTCACACTCTCAGTCTTAGGTCTCTCAATTTCCAGACACTGTTCCGCAAAGGACAATGCTCACTCAAGAGAAGCTCTCCTCTGCAAGCAATTATAACAAAACCCATCTGGCCCTGGATAATTGCAAGTGCTTTTAGATTTTGAGATTACGCATTATTCTCAGACATTCCCCAAGTACGGTAGACAGCAAATTCCTCATTTTGACTGGCATTTAGAAACTCTAAATTTAAATCTAAATTTGGCAGTGACATTTAATTTGCTTGTATTCCCAGTTAGCACCAGGAGATATATTAGAATACAGTTCTTCTCTTTTCCCCTTTCCCACTCCATCATGAAAACAGGACTATTTCGTCAGCTGCCTCCACAATAATGCAGCGCCACAAGAAAAGGCTATTTCCCTCTAGAGTTACAGCACCGATGAAGGCACAAAGAATTCAGTGTGGGGGGAAAGTGCTCGCTTTCACTAAAGAAATGGAACAGCAATTTCTAGAGAGAACAAAATTGGGGAGTTGGTTCATAATGTGCCTCCTACTACATAATATGTCTGGAATTTTAAAGATAATCTCAACAAATTTCTCGGGTAAAATTGTTTTGATCCGAGTAGGACCTTTCTCATTATGCCATTAATCAAGGGTGATTTACATTTATTATCATTTAAGTCAACACGTACTTTGCCAATTTTTTAAATTATTTCATGAAAATCTAGCATTAAAATTCTACAAGAAAATATGTTTGCTCAAAGCGCATTGTCAGCGTATAAAGAGCTACATGAAAACTGAGAACAAACTGCTCCAATGCGATACATTACATGTATGTACAGTACAACTGTACAAGTACATGTACATGTATGTGAATGGTTGACCGATTAGTTTTCCCATGGATACAAAAGATGGTCAGACAGACTTTGGCAAATCCTCCTTCATCCAAGCATAGAGGTACACAGTATACCATGATCCAATATGTCTGCTTCAACATTTGAGCAGACTTCAGTACATGTAGGTGCAGTGAAAGCTGGGACGTTCTCAATGCCATTATGGGATGGGGGCGGGTGATTACACCACGCCCTGGCGGATTTTTCGTGTAACCCCAAACCTCCCCAATAGACAACCCCTGAGCTTTTGAAACAACATCTGGCAGATGACGTTGCTAGGAGACTCTAAGATGGAGGCTTGGGGTTTTGGCACTTGCCCTATGAAAACAATCCCTGTTGTCTCTGTGTCCACTTAAGTGCACGACTTTTAATTGATTCAATGAAGTTATGCCCTTCCTTCCTGTACGTGTAGTTACATGTACATTTTTATTTTACCAATCTGTAGAGTAGCCATAATGTACAGTACCTTTTAGGAACTTTATAGTGGAATCATAGATATAACATGATGTTTGCGTCGAGGAGAATGTAATTCGAAGAGGTTTTGCCCTTACTCGACGTGGTAAACACTGATTAAACTAAAGCCTGATTTGTGGCAAAGACAAGGACAGTTGTGACTCTCAATGTGGCCGCACACTTTTTTTGTACAGGGCCATGGACATACTGCCTGAGATGCAGTACATGTAGCTTGGTTGAGATGGCTGGACACTTACATGTACATGTAGCACAATTGGGCACCAAGGCCAAGTCAGATGCATGTAATTCCCTCCATTCACGAGGCAGGGCCAGTTTTGAATACACTTTGACCTCCAATATCCCCCTATCATTCAAAGACCAGGAAAACAATACCCTCATTCTCAAGGCCTCTTCGACCTGAGGGTACAAACAACACATATATATATGTGCATGTAAATCCTTGCCCTATTTCCAAGATTGAACGCTGCTGAAAAGGGTAAAGGAGAGAGACAGGGGATGAATAACCACATGTACCGGTATTGGCTCAAGTACTGTGCATGTGCATTTCAAGTGGTGCAATATCGCTGGCTAACATTGCCAGCGAGCCATTCACTGACAAAACATGACATCCTGTGTGTTGAGAGCGGAGGACCTATAATCCTCCGGGCACGATAAAGAGCTGCATAAGTCTGATATGCGTGCTTTTATATGCTCCCTCTCCTCTCTCCTTGTCTCCGTCTCTCCCGCTCTGCGGTCTCTCCCTTCTCTCTCCCTGTCTCTCATCCCTGTCTCTCTCCACTGTCTCTCTCCTCTGTCTCTCCCTGTCTCTCTCCCTGTCTCTCATCCCTGTCTCTCATCCCTGTCTCTCTCCTCTGTATCTCTCCTCTGTCTCTCTCCCTGTCTCTCTCCCTGTCTCTCTGCCTCTATCTGCCTCTATCTGCCTCTTTGTATCTCTGTATCTCTCTGCCTCTCTCTGTCTCTCTATGTCTCTATCTGTCACTCTCTCTCCCTGTCTCTCTGTTTGTCTCTCTCTCTGCCTCTCTGTCTCTCTTTGTTTGCCTTTTTCTGTTTCTGTCTCTCTGTCTCTCTCTCTGCCTCTCTCTCTCTCTCTCTCTCTGGCTCTCTTTCTCTCTGTCACTCTCACACTCTGTGTCTCTATGTGGCTCTCTCTGTTTCTGTCTCTCTGTCTCTCTGTCACTCTCTCACTCTGTGTCTCTATGTGTGTCTCTCTCTGTCTCTTTGTCTCTCTGACTCGCTGTCTGTCTCTCTCTGCCTCTATATCTCTCTTTGTCTGCCTTTTTCTGTTTGTCTCTCTGTCTGTCTGTCTCTCTCTGTTTCTGCTCTGTGCTTCTCTGTCTCTCTTTATCTGCCTTTCTGTCTGTATGTCTGTCTATCTGTCTCTCTCTCTCTCCCCCCCCCCTCTCTCTCTCTCTCTCTCTCTCTCTCTCTCTCTCTCTCTCTCTCTCTCTCTCTCTCTCTCTCTCTCTCTCTCTCTCTCTCTCTCTCCCCATGTCATGACTCGTGACCAGGGTATAGACTGTCACACCATTTGCATACTGGCAAGTGCAATGTATTTGCTTTCTTTCCTTTGACCCTTGTCCATTTTTTTCCTGACAATTATGATCCAGTGCCGCAAGCGGCAAGCTAGTATTCATTCCACTGCCAGGTCGACTGTGAGTATAATCAGCAAGAGTAAAAAAGCCATGGAAAATATTGGACTGTATTCTGACACTTGAGTAAATTTCACCATTTCACCTGAATTAACATTTGGAACCACCTTGATGAGGGCAGCCTTTACTGATTGATGCTGTATAAACTAAAACACAAAAACATGTACATGTTGAAACACAAACTGCAAATGTTTCCCACAAGAGCATAATCTGAACGATGCACAATGTTGGCTTGAAAATAACCCTGAAGTACAAATGTACAGTAATAATATGCAGGGGTGAGACACAAAAACCTTCAGATATTTATGACGTGAAAATTGAATTTTGGGCAATAACGGTTTATGTACAGTATGGTTCCGGTACATATATAGGCCGATAAGGTCCTTTATAGACAAAAGGATTACTTTTATAAGGCTCAGTCTCTATTTTGTGCAGCCATTATTACCTCACAGGGATTAAAGGTCAACCTTTTGATCACGGTGCCGTACTCCCATCCCACTGCAATCCAGAATGCTTCAACAGTTTAGAAAAACTCTTCAGAATATAACACACTTGTTTGTGATCAATTGTTCCTTGTATTAGATGTGCCGTGCTCAGTTTGTTCTTTGGGTTTCATATTCCTGAAGCACTCTGTATCCCTTGGAAATATACAATTACACGGTATTGCTATTCTTGCTGACCGTGAGAATGATCCGCAACTTGGTTTTGGAGTAATGGGGACCAAGCCCAAGCCTTCCTGAGCATGAGCCAGGAAGTGCAGGCAGGACCATGGTCAGAACACTCCAGTGATATTCTACCTATAAGGGCCTGGGGGAGAATAAACAGTTTGCCACAGTCGGCAAACATCTTGTACTTCTGAAAGTGAAACAAAACACTCAGATACTCACCGGGTAGTCTTTAACTCATATGAAAAATCAAACAAACGAAGGAATTTTTCATATATGAAAAATAATAAAAAGTTTCACAGTACAAAAAAAAAGGCAAAACCGAAAAAAAAACACCCGCAAAATTGAAACAAAAAACACACTCTCAAACACAAAACCGTAAAAAAAATGGAGAAAGCAGTAAATCGCTCAAGCCTACATGTAGTTTACATGAGGGTTCTAATGTTTTGAGCACTTCAATTTGTGTGGCAATATTCAGGCAAAATTAATTATATTAATTAAGTTAAATAATTATACACAAGCATACATGTATGTACATACCAACATACGTGTACATGTACTGTGGTCGATTTCACCAAACTCATCGTAACTTACGAGTAATCGCAAAGGCGATGAGCGATGCACAGAAACAACAGCCTATCACAACTTACGATGGGTTATCCATCGTAAGTTGAGTTACGATGGATCGTAAGGCTTTGTGAAATCCACCCCTGTACACGTATGTACATGTACAGTTGTAGTTGAGGTACCGGTACATGTGTGCGTACATGTATAGTATTTTGTGGGGGTTGGAAGAATTATATGTACGGTACGTGTACATGTAGCGTTCCAAATATATATAAGAGTCATAATTATGTAAATCAATGTAGCAAAAACAATTTCATGTACCAGTACTAGTACTTTGATCTTTTGGAAATGACAATGAGGTCATATTAAATGACACTGCTCATAGC
Source organism: Luidia sarsii (assembly GCA_949987565.1). NCBI lineage: Eukaryota > Metazoa > Echinodermata > Asteroidea > Paxillosida > Luidiidae > Luidia > Luidia sarsii. Next base: position 4,577,733 of record OX465101.1, on the reverse strand, counting down.
AAATGACACTGAGTTCATTAATGTATTAAACAGTGTTAATTTTCAAATCCGCCCGGACCAAATGCCATTTTATTTCCTTCCCCGTTTCACAAAGAGGAGCAGGAAAGCCAAGGAGGAAATGGCGAGTATTTTCATGCCACTGTAAAGAGCTCGCCCCCTAGCTAGGCGCCCGAGATGTCTATCACAGAGAGTGCTGTCCTTACACATACACTGCGCTCCCATTCTGGGCATTTTCTGTGAGGAAAGTGGAGCCTCTGCCGCCATCATTAACATTTATCAACGGACATGGAGGAGACAGAGGGAGGCCCCCCCCCCCAAAAAAAAAAAAAAAAAAAATCAATTCTTTGGGGGCTCTGTGGGCAGATTTAAGATTTGATAAGGAGGGGAAAGATGCGATCGTGCGTAGTCATAACAACTTCGGTGATGCTCTGTGAGAGAGAGAGAGAGAGAGATGAAGAGGGAGAGGGGAGAGGGAGGGCGGGACGATGCAACGTGGACCCCCGTGGAGCAGACGAGGGTTTCAATCGGCATAATTTATGCACCCGTGGGTGCTACGTGTAGCAATGCATGGACACGTTTGCCTCAGTGGAATGGTTCTAGCATTCCCCCCCCCCCCCCCCAAAAAAAAAAGAAGAAAAAAAAAAATCTCATGAGAACGAGCCTTAGCGTTGGCATCCATGCACGTTTACTCACGTGCATTATTTACAACAGTGGCTAGGTGGGTGTCGGGATGCATGGGGAGACAGCAATAATAACTGATGATGAATACATGATATACACAGTTTGAACAAGTACAGAGAAACAGCTGCCACATAGTCAAACCATGGAGAGACTCACTGTTAAGACAGTTTACTGAAAAGACCCAAAATGAAACTGTAGTACATGTACATACATACATATATGTATGTTCAATGGCATGTGCATACAACTGACAATTGTTATAAATCAAAAGAGTGGTGGTTTCTTTGTTCTTTAGTCACACTGTGTGGTCTCGTCTTGTGTCACTGCCCATTTGTCCAACTGAGAATTTGGTTTGCTGAGAATTTGGTTTGCTGAGAATTTGGTTTGCTGAGAATTTGGTTTGCTGAGAATTTGGTTTGCTGACAATTTGGTTTGCTGAGAATTTGGTTTGCAGAGAATTAATACACATACGCTGTACATATTCTGGCTGTCTCTGCCACTGACGAAAAATGAGGGCAAAGCGTGACGTACATGTACATGTGCTCGCATAATATGAGCCATCTCAGTCCCTGTCAACGACCACCTCCTCAACCCTCCCACCCCTCAGCGTTGATAGCGATTAAAAACCAACATCAATTCTCCCTCCATCCCTCCCCACTCCCCGTCCTCCAAACCTCCCACATTGGTATAGTCACCCACAGACAGCCAGAACACATTGACGGTATCCATGGAGCTATATTAATACTGTGGCTCCATGCTGTTATCTGTGCCACACTGTGAAAGAAAATAAATGTTCTCTTAAAATGTCAGCAGCGCTACGACAAAGCAAAGGAGGGGGGTCGCGAACACTGAGTATGTGCACCACAGGAGCTGACATGTCTGTAATAAGATACATGTACATGTACGTCATACTGCTTTTGGACCACTCTTGGCTTATGTCCATATCTTTAAGGAGCACTTAAAAAGGGAACAACTCCACAGTATATGAATCAAATACGTTAATCAAAATCTGAGAGAAATATCCGGTAAATTAATGCATTAACAGTAAATAATAAGGTACAAGGATGATATACAAAAATGTTGCAAACTGCTTACTGACTAAAATTACCAAAATGTAAATCTTAAAATTTAGTGGGCCTGACGTTTCGATCCTACACCAAAATGTAAATCTTAAAATTTAGTGGGCCTGACGTTTCGATCCTACATGTAGCAGGACCTTTCTCAAAGGCAGAGTGCTCTGCCTTTGAGAAAGGTCCTGCTAGGATCGAAACGTCAGGCCCACTAAATTTTAAGGTACAAGGATGTACAATACATGTACATGTACATGTGGATGTACATGTACATGTACATGTACATGTACAGTTACATGTACATGTGGATGTACATGTACATCTACATGTAATTTCCCATGTACCCAGTACATGTACAGTATACATGTACATGTACTGTAATAATAATTATGCAGGCAATGCTCAGGATGTGTGCAGTATACACATACATTGTACATACATGTACATTGTACATTGTACATGTACATTGTACATGTACAATGTACATGTACATGGCTAGCAGAGAAAATATTTTCATAATTATAATTTATTTATATAAAAAACGCTGCACAGGTCAGACATGAGACAACAGGGATGGGACAAGCAGAATCTTACATGAACATGTACATGTACATGTATGTAGCCGGTACATGTGTAAGACTGACAATTAACAGGAAACATTAACAGAAACAAATGGGAAGGGAAATTCTCAAAGACATTTGGGTGAGTGATGTACATTGTGTGATCTACATGTATTTCATGTACATGTATCTGGTCTGCTCAAAAACTGACCACATTCAATGTTTGAAGAGGTTGAGGATTTGGGGGTTTTTTTTGGGGGGGGGGTTTGGGGGGGGGGTTTGGGGGGGTCAAGATAAATCAAATGTGTTAGCATTAAAATATGTGATAAAAAAAACACAGTGCCTGCACCTTCCCCCAAAATAAATTACATGAATTTTCTGTGACTTTTCCATGGTAATATTCTTAAATCCTGGACTTTATTTCCTCAGCAACTTTGCATCTAAATGTAAGTAATTAGCGTCAAAAGAATAGACATTACTGTATTGTTAGTCCAATTTTACTGAATTTGAAAATAAAATTAATTACAGCATACTATAAACGGACATGAATTGAAAAATCATGTATTGACAAACAATTTTCTGTGACTTTTTTGTGTAATTTGTTTTCATTTTCCGTGACTTTTCCTGGCATGGAAAAAAAAAAAATTCCATGACTTTTCAAGGAAAACAAAAAATGCTGCTCTGAATGATAAACAAAGTCACTGCATCATGTATACTTGTATTTTGTGTGCCCTGATAGTCCTGACCAGTACATCATGTACATGTATTTCAAAGAATCCGGTAGTGATTCCGGTAGTGATTCCGGTCGTGATGAGAAAAATCACAACATGATTCACCATCTCTGCCCTTCACCACCAGATAAAAGATGATGGCCCAGAGGGGGAATTTAATTTAACTAAGACATTCAATGGCTTGCAAGTGACTCATCTCATTTGTTCATATTGTCTGCTAACCATTTCGTCATTTTGTGGCCTAAGTTCATTCAAACATACTGTTCATTGGTACATGTATGTAATTCAGTAGTCAAACCTAACATACAATGTATTTGTAAAACAAACAATGCAAAGGGAGAATGCAGAATCCGTTTTTCAACAACTGATTGAATAGCAACCAACGTTGGACTTGAGAAATTTGCATCTGAGCCTCTGGTTATAGTATTCCAGCATTATACCAGCCTTTGGTGGAGAGGGAATGGGGAGCTTCAGAAATAGGATCCACCATTGCTGGGAAAACCAACTGAATTATGTCATCAAAAAGGGTACCAGACCATATTTTCTGTATAGAAAGTCCACTGGTTATTTTTCTATTTCCCCCCTAAACAAACAAAATACCTACCCAATACCGGTATGTAACGGGTAGTAACAAACTACCTTTAGCCTACATGTATGCTCAGTGCTTTGCCCATTTACATACATGTATATGTACATGTACCTTCTTGGAAAGTAACAAAATCATGCCCGGCTCAAACCTGTGCTACATCTGTTAATCAGTGCAGACATCTGTTAATTAGTGCAACGCAATTTGTCTACTTACCCGATTTGGCGACCTTAGACACATCAACACCTTGCTTGCCCGCCATGAAGCCAAGAATGGAGAAAATGACAATTCCAGAGTAGATACTTGTGCAGCTATTGACCACAGCAAAGATGATGCCATCTCTGTTCAGGACAAGAAAATGCATCATCAATCGACATTTGAGTAGATAAATGGTGTAGACAAGTAAAAAAAAAAAAAAAAGTAAACAAATAAAATAGTCACATCTCCCCTTAATTGCCCATAGCCACTTGAAATTCCATAAATCTGAATACATGTATAAGAAATGAGTTGATTTCCAAAATGCTCCACAAAATACTCCTCAGAATTGATAAGAGTCTAGAATAAAAGGAAACACTGACTGGCAACTGTTTAAACAATTTTGAAAAATGGGTAAGAAAACTTTGTCTGGACCCCAGTCCAGTCAAAGTTTTCTTTGCCATTTTTTTTAAAGTTAATAACGCTGCGTTTACACTTGATCCCGGAAGGAGGAACAGACCCTGCAAGGAGGATCAGATCCCAATCAAAACCGTGTGTAAACACAACGCAGAATCAGATCCTGATCCCAGGATCTGATCCTCCTCTCGGAAAGGATCAGACCCGGTTCAGATCCCGCAATTTGCAAGTGTAAACACAACGCGGGATCAGATCCGGATCAGATCCCAGAAGCTGACGTACAGTATGCATAGTCTAGTTTCGCCCGTATTGGCTGCCGTTGTGCTCCAGTGCCCATTATCAGTGCACATAAACTTTGCCCCAAGGTTGCAGCGCTTCATCGATGCCACGCGGGATCAGCATCATGTGTAAACGCGGCAGGGATCTGATCCCGCTCGCTGATCGCGACCGCAGGATCTGATCCTTTGTTGCGGGATCAAGTGTAAACGCAGCGCAAGTGTCAACAAGTTTGATCTCTAGATTATGATCAAATTTAGTGAAACAAATTTGCCCACATACGTGTGTTTTGCATTCTTTCTATCATTTTCAATTTAAAGTTTTGGCTAATTGTTAGTCACACAATAGCCGTTGCTGGAGCCAGCTCATCAGCTTGGCTGCCCTTGAATGCACATGGCCTGATTTCTCTCACACTCCTTGACAGCGCGGGATTTGCCGTCCATAAACCGTGCGTCCCGTAGGAGTGTGCAGACTCGTAATTAAAAAGGTCCCAAGGGTACAGCCTATAAGTATGTACATTATACTGTACACTGTACATATACTGTACCTCGGTACATGCACAAGGAAGGCTTTAGGATTTATTGCTTGTCTTGATCATCACTGTGCTATCAATAGCACAACTATCATCTGATTTGAATTTGCAGAAACAGGAAATTGAGGAAATTCTGTTGATCTTCTGCCACATGGTGTGAGCCCCTAGTCATGCTTGGTGCCTGGGCTTCATTGCTGATGGCCTCTCTCAGTGTTAAAGCCTCATACATAACAGGATTAGGCATTTCATTTTAACCAGCGACTTCACAGGGCTATTTTCACTGTCCCAAATAAATGCGATTACCGTTATCTGGATCACGATTTGAATCGTGAATCAATCTCCACTTCTTCTTTTTTTGGACTCAATAAATGCGATTATCAGTGGGGTTTGAATCGCAATTCCCGACTTCACTATTAGTGAAGCTTTTCCAAAAATTCGCATTTATTTGCGATGCAATGTACATGTGGGGGAATGCTCCGCTGAATCTCTGATTTAATCCCAAAATGCACTCCATGCGCCTTGATTGATAGGTACATGAACATGTAGTGTCGTGCTTGTTTGTATGTCTCAATGGATGGGCCACCCTGAAGGAAATACCCAACATTTGACCACAACTGCGAACCAGATTCGGTTCGCGACCTTTTTGGGACGCTTTTTTTTTTTTTTTGCCTGTGTGAACGCCAGCAAAAAAACCTGATTATTTGGACAGTAGAAACAACCAGATGTTTCAGATGTTTCACATGGGTCTTGGATTGGGTCTGGGGATCCTTGCACTGGTTCCTACCCCTGACTTACATTGATTAGATGAGGAGAACCAGTGGACAGACTACACTTGTACCAGATGCAGACCGGTGCAATGTAAACTGACAGAAATATAAAGCTGACACTCAGGGCAAAGACTGAACACTGGTCACAATGACTCCAACTGTGTCAACACGCTGCTCAAGCACCCAAAAAATTTGCTCACAACAGAAATGCAATACAATGAGCCTTCCACTGCTAAGGCATCTCAACCCTTTTTTTGTCCCAAGCCATAAAGAACATACTGTCCATGTACATGTACAATGGGAGACTCACAAGTGTCAGAAAACGGTGGCAAACATACATTTGTGCACCTTACCAAGATTTGACCCTGGGCCCATTGTTCAGAGCATGCATGCACAAATAGATCTAGTATCTGGGCATGTGAATTATACTATGTACACAAAGGGACCAGCGGTTGATTTCACCAAACCCATCGTACATGTAACTTACAATCAATTGTAAGACTATGAGCAATGCACAGAAGCCATACAACCTATCATAACTAACGATGGGTTACCCAACGTACACTGTATTAAAGTTGAGTTACGATGCATCATAAGGCTTGGTGAAATCCAGCCCAGTATACCGTACATGTAGGCAGAAGCCATTCATTAGGCCCCGTAAAAATTGCCCCAAGACTGTTCTGTCCCCAAAGAGAAAAACAAAAATGACATGTTTAAAACAAAATCCTCACCTGAAGAAGTTATGGTGATACGTGTTGTAGCTGCCCAGGGCAGCCATGTTGCCCAGACCGAGGGAGTAGGAGAAGAAGATTTGGGTGGCTGCATCCAGCCAGGTCTGTTTGGGAGGGAGCGACATATATGCCAGTGATTCTACCAAGGGTTGATGATCATTTTTCTGGTATTAGTGCAAGCAAAGATTTGTGAAAAGCTTGAGGCGACATGAATGAGTATGGGTCTGAGAAGTCACTACAGCCACACTCTCTTAAGAGAGATCAAACCTGGTGTCACCCACCAGAGGCTTTCCACATGTTGATTCCACTGTGCAGACATTCCACAAGCAGACATTTGTTTTTTCTGTATTCATCCACTGAAAGTGCCCCACATAGAATGTTTAAAAATGATATCACTCATGAAAAATGGAAAAGTAGCAAACTGCTAATTCCTTTCTTTCAAATTGATCAAAACGAGTCTCGATCGCTAGCAGGGCCTTTCTAAAAGGCAGACTGCTTTGAGAAAGGCCAGCTAGGATCAGAACATCAGACCCACTGCATTTGTTTTTAAATGAAGTACAGTGTAGTTGGAACATTCATATTGAGAGCATTCTACCGTACATGTCCTATGAAATTGAATCAGCTGAAAACCATGCCATACTCTCTGAAGTCAGAACCTGAAGAGAGTGTGAATCTAAAATTATAAAAAGCTTGTTTTGTTTTTCTTAAAATGTTTGTCAAATTGGCCATTACATTCAGGCCTTGCCATTGCCCTAGGTAATGTTAGAATGACGAAACTAAACTTTGGGTGAATAGAAAGGAATGTTCTAGGCCTGTGCAGATGAACCAGGTACCCGAAACCCGACCAAGGATAATGGGTTAACAACCATTTCCATTTTGTGGATTTGATTACTCGATATTACCATATGTAAAACAAGGACTCTGTTCTGGTATCCCCTTTAGACCAACGGGGAGTGTACATCAGGTGGCAACATTCAATTGCTTAAACTATTATCAGGTACCCAATACCCGAAAACCCCATTTTGCCCAGGCCTAGAATATTCACGCTTCAGTAATGCAGAACCCTGACAACAGAAGCTAACAAAACGATAACAAACTGCTGGGGGGAAAAAAGGGTCAAGCTTTGTACAGAGTTTGTAGAAAATGGCAACAAAATCAATAAAGTCAGAATCGCACATGAGGCCATCCACATCCGACTTCGCCGAAACAACATCAACCGAGACAGCGGGATTGACATCCCCGGTTTCTGGCTCCCCACCATCAGACGCCACGACCGCCGACCCACCACGGAAGGGTCCACTAGTGGATGCCAGAATCGCGCGCCAAACCGCACGATCACTACTACGACGTCCGCAAACCGGTACACAGGAACCGGCAAAGCGGACATAAACAGACGCCGCAGCGCGCATTCTTCAGTTGCCTGATGAAGGTTAGCAGTTAGCAACCGAAACGTCGCCACCAGCAACGACACATCGCGTGACTTTGATCACCCTTTCCACTTAAAATAAATAAAGTAGTTTACTCGGGCAAAATGCAAATGGTTTTAATATTAATAGCCTTGTACTGAATGTACATGGACATCTGACTGAAGGGGAACCGGGGGGGGGGGGAGTTACCTGTCCATCTATGAGCCGGTTGATGTCTGGCTTGACGTAGTAGATCAACCCTTCCACGGCATTCTCCAGAGTCACAGCCCTGATCAGGAGGATGGTGATCAGCACATAGGGAAAGGTAGCCGTGAAGTACACCACCTGGGGAGGAGGTTGAGACCCAATTGAAAACCATTTGAGGACGTGTGGGAAGAAGGGGGAGGAGGAGGCTTGTCAACTGCTTACTCAAATTGACTGTGAATAATTGACTGATTGACTATTTGCATGACTGGCTGAGTAGCTGAATGACTGATGATCAATTAACTGCTAAATTGATGAATCTCCAAAATAAGGAGGGCTTGATGTTTGGATCCTGGCAGGACCTTTCCCAAAGGCAGAAAAAGTCCAGCTAGGATCCAAACATCGGGGCCAACCCTAATTTATTCGCTTTTTGGTCACTTTAGTCAGTAAGCAGTTTGCAACATTTTTGCATATCACTCTGCTCAACTGAATAATTTGTTCCATTAATTTGGTCCATACTAATTTGTTTCATTGATTAATCGATCAGCTGACGAATTGCTTGATTGAATTCAATCAATGTAATCAAGCAATTGGTTGATCAATTGATCAAACATAAGACAAATTGATGGATGGATCAATCAACTCATTGATTTGTTCAATAATTATAATTATATTCTGGAGAACAGTTGACCACTCAATTAATGCATCAATTGATTGATTAATCAACCATTCAATGGACTGATCAAATGGCCGGGTAAAAGATGAATTAGTTCATCGATTTGATTTGATTCGGAGTCCTCTAGGCATGATAGAGCCACTACACCTGTATATGTGCAAATACACCTGTACGCGTGTAGACCGTGGGCCAAATCAAAAAAGCTTACCGTTTTTTATTTGATCGGGCTCAACTCAGACAGCCAACTGATAGTCAAACAAACTGTTGTCAAAAAATCGGGAAAATGGATGTGCGGATGTTCTTTTGAGATTTTCTTGCACGTTAATGTGTAAGAACAAGAAATATCAACGGAAAAGTATACGTCCTGATCGTATTTAAACATACAAATGTATATGGTGACGTTTGGGAGCCACGTTACATAGCAAAATCCAAGGTGGCATCCCGTAACGATGGTCACGAGGATTTCCGTTCTGAAAGTCGTGTCGAAAGATCACAAATTGAGACATAAAGTGGACAGATGGCAGCAATGTTTTTGTCCGTTTTTCCGAAGTAGCAACAGATGTGCATCTGCAAACGAGTCTGGACGTTCCAACTTCCAGTTCCATCAATCATTTATCATGCAATCATGGACATGGTCCCACTCCCAGCTCCCACACTGCACTGCATTGACAGGACACACAGGTATAATGCCTAACTTATTATTTTTTATGACGATATACATGCCGGACTATGGAGCTTAGTTTCTACCTCGGTGGTCGGTCTCATGTTAGATGGCATTGTTGGAAAAACAATAAATGACCTATAACACGTGTGTTTTCTTTATTTTCATGGTTTTATTTTACTACACCCATCCATATCATATTAATAATCATATGAGCATGCAGGATGGAAAATAGAATAGAACAATTCAATTAGAAGCTATTTGCACGGGACAGGGGGTAATTCACTCAAAGCCATGGAGAAGCCATACAAACAAGAAAAACATGCACCAATATTATAAAAATTAACCTTGATATTTGACTTGATATTTCACTTGATATTTGCCTGAAAAGAGAAACAATGCTCACATTTCCATAATTTCAAATATTTACATTATTTTCTAATTATGTTGTTGGAATCCTTTCCTAAACAATTAACCAACAGTTTAATGCTTCGAGCTACATTTACTGGCACAGAAATGTAGCTCAAAGGATCCATGCATTTTGTTTTTGTTATGGAACCACATTAGTCAAATGACAGAATATGTGACATTAGACATGTTAGAAAAGAACTCATTGACATTTTCAGAAATACTTCTTTTGTTTGTTCCAGTTGTGCAGTCAAATGAGGGATGACATCCTACCACCTACTGAAAAATGTTCCTGTATTCAAAGGAGTAGGGGTATCCACTTCTGACAGGAGACATGGGCTTCCAGCCTTCCACACAAATGCATCATCTGTCGTTGCTATCAGTGGCAGACAGATCCGCTGATGAGGAAGAGAAGACTTCAGCAACTTGTACAAAGCGAGACCAAGACAGGAGGTTTGCTCCTCAAGGCTGCACATCAGAAGGATGAAGCTTTTCTCCTCAGTGTTCATGGCAAAGATTTAGTAGATTTAGTGGATTCCCGTGGATAGTGATGAAAAAACCTGAAAAGCTGAGGCAGATTTCTCCCACCAACTGGTAGTCTATGTAGAGATTATAAGACCAATTTTTTTTTCTTAAAACAAAGAGTTTAATCAATATGTCAAATCCATTTACATGGTTTTAGATACTGTATAACATGATGTTTTTGATTTACATGGCTTACCAAAAAATAAAAAGGAAAATGCATTTTGTCTGAAGTGAAGACTTTTTGCACTAAACAATTTCTGAAACAAGATTGTTAACTGCAGACAGTAAAACACAGAATAATGGGAGTATGCAGTGTTTGACATCAATCTCACCCATTTACTTTTCTATTGAAACAGACTGAAAACTGTATAATATTTGGTATACACATGTATGTAGTATCTATGTATAAAAGGATGACAAGTATTAAAGCCAAGTCTCTAAAATATTGAATATTTTGTCTAGATTTTCATTATCTCATTTTCCGAAATATAAACAGATAGATGCATAAAATGTGCTACCTTTTGAAACTGATAGTCATCTGGCAAATACAGGTACATTACAGGAAAACATGAACTCTCAAGCTACCACTTTGCATTCATCAGAATTTACTATAAATGTTACTGGCTGTGAGCCCTGCAATTTTGTTATTGATAGATACATGTACATGTACATGTACTTGGTATGAAATAACCAGCAACAGCTGAAATTGCATTTCAATGGAGGGACACGGGAAAAGTGGTGGACCCTTAAGTGCAACTTTGCTGAGCCATACAAGCTTTAAAAGTGTTTTCCAGCAATGTTGATAATTAGTGTCAAGCAAGGTGGGTGCCGGCATAAGCCAGGACAAGCTACGGGGAGTCTCCCTTTTCCAGATTTGAAGTTCAGTTGCCCATACTGCATGGATACAGGAAGGGATGTCACAGATCCAAGCCGCGTGCGGTGTTAGCTGTGACTTGTACCTGCACAATGAAAAGTGGAGCCACAGAGAAAATCAAAATGAGGGTTTGTTATTTCAATGACAAAAAACAAACAGTTGGAACAATCAGCAAGTGATCTTCATTAATTTTTAATCAATTCTGAATTTTTTTGATAATGCTAGACTCATTTGTTCCACACTTCCGACTTAAAATTCTGATTTGTGATTTGGAGTTACACCATGTTGAAATAATTCAAAAAAAGTCACGGTGGTTCTGAAAAGAACTGGTGAGTGTTTGATTCTGCAGATTTTTTTGGGAGTAATGTACTCACCGGTTCTTTTCTGAACCACATCTCTTCTTGAGAGACACTTTGACGTGATGTAGCCGTGGTTGAACCAATCTTCCTACCATGTCCACATGCAGTTTCAAATCTTACTTTAAATTTGTTGCCATTAAAATTAAGGTTTAAAGCTACAGTATTCCAAGATTAATCCCTTCCCAGTCCAGTGCTATTAATTTCTTTGTGCATCCAAGGAAACATTTGATTGCATCCTGAAGAAAATAATCTCCAATATAAAATCTACATGCTCTAAGATAGTACTACTAGTACTTGTATATAGTACATATACTAGTAGCAGTAGTAGTAGTAGTACTTCTACTCTACTAATAGGCCTACTATATAGTTCTAGTACTAGTAGTAGGGCCTACTAGTATTACAGTAGTAGTAGCCTAGTAGCAATGGGACAGGCCCTAGCAAAAATAATTTGCCCTGCAACAATGGCAAAAGCACAGCAGAAAGGAAAATGTTTAACATGGATCTTTATAAGAGTGTGACACAATTAAGATATCATAACAAACACAACCTACCTCCGATGTTGAATGCCGTAATCGGCAGAAGTGACGGTGCAGTGGTGCCTTCCCCACGCCATACTAAAACTAAATTTACATGTAGCTGGAACGATGATATGGACTGCGGTCCAGCTGATCAGAATGCACGACACTGCCATTCAATGTATGGGTACGTAGCACGGAAGTGCATAGTACGAGTTGCGGCAGGTAAAAATGATCTCGGTCTTGTACATCATATGTTTTCCAAAAAAATCGCGTGATATGGAAACTACAAACAATTATGTGCTTCAGTTTGATTGCTTTAGTAATGCTTCTACTCCGTCAGTGACATTTATGGCCCTGAAAACAGACAACACAGCCGTATGTTCGCAGAAAACTCTCAATACTTTATGCACATGTAGTACAAGTAGTCTCCACTCGACGGCTGAATTCACGTAAACAAATGGTCGGTCACGTGAGAGCTATCGCTGGTTCCCAGACGTCATTGTATGACTTTTAATAGCACCAGACTACGTTGATTTTTAGGCACATTCCGTTAGAAATAAACGAAGAAATACACATCGTTTTTTCATTCTAGCTCATTAACGTGCAAGAGTTGAGAAAAAGAACAACCTGTAAGTGGGATACTATATTTATTTCTGTCGGATTGTGTAAATAGAAAGTAAGCGCGTGAGTTGAGCCACGCAACAAGGACTTTTGGGCACTTGTCCAACGGTCAAGTGTAAGTTATAACCAAACTCGTCTTGAATGCCACAGCTACAATGTAAATGAACATGTAAGTACAGTACATGTACACATGTATAGTAGAGGTTTCGCACACAAACGGATAAGTGATTGCATACATTTAGCAACATGTATCCGTATCAGTACATGTAAGTGGCCATTTCGCCGTTTTCCAATCCTGGCCTATTGCATTGGTAGCACTGTTCGCAATTCCAACACTGTGTAAAATAACAACTGCTACCCACAATCAGCGCACAATTTTTTTGCGTCGCAATTTTTTGGCCTGTGTGAATGCAAGCAAAAAACCCCGACCCTACAATGAAGGGCTACAGTACAGTAGGGCTATTTACACCAAATAAACGCGATTATTTGGATCGCGATTCAAACTCCACTTTCTTTGCGTGTGTGGACACAATAAACACGATTATAAGTGGGATTGAATCACGATTCAGACTCCACTATTATAGTGCGATTTTTTTCAAATAATCGCATCTATTTGCGACAAGGTATTTGGGAACGCTTCGCTGAATCACACCGGGTTTTTTAATCCCACAATGCACCGCTCACGCTTTGATTGACAAAAAGTGCCGCGCTTGTTTATATGTCTCCCTGCGTGGGCCACCCTCAAGGACACACCCACAATTTGACCACAACTGCAAACCAGAATCGGCTCGCAATTTTTTGCAACACAATTTTTTGGGCCTGTGTGGACACAACCTAAAAAAAAGGTTTTTGAATCGCGATTATTTTCATAGTGGGAAAGGCCCTACTGTCATCTGTGTACACTACACGTAGCACAAAGCACTCCTTGATTAATTGCATGATGGGCAATAAATGCTGGCTCATGCGTGGCCATGGCCTCCTGCCATTCCGGCCTGTCAAGTCAAGTCACACAACCAAAAATCTTGTTTCAGCTTGGACAATGCCACAGAAAGCTGTGTGTTGGAAAGAAAGAAGGGCAACAAAACTACAAATACTTCGACCCAGTGAGCAAAAGCAGGCGCTCCTTTCTTTAGAGAGTTGACCTGGGGGGGAACCATGGGCATTGCATTCAAGATACACTGTACTGTATGAGCTTTCAGCTGCGAAGACCATTTATTCTGATCTGGGCTTTTAAAGATGGCCAGTTTAATGGGATTCTGTGTTTTATTTGTTGCCAGAATCTCCTCTCCCATGATCTGTCTTCACAGTTCAGGGGAAAAAAACCTGGTATCGGCCCAGTTTTTGTTGTGTGTTTTACTCTTGTAAAAGAAGATTTTAGCAAAGAAATGTCAAGTGCACCCATAACCTCCACGATTCCGTGTCAATGCGCCTATAGAAAAAGCAAGGAAATGCAAATGCATAGAAAACCTCACATTCAATGGAATTTTTTCACAGGGCCGCATGCACAAGATGGGAATCAGTACAGGTACAGTACCGGTACATGCACAGTAAGAGACTCAAATGGGTAGTGAGTTTAAAGCCACGTCCGCACTGGACTTAAAATGGGTAAACTAACCGAGCAAATGGGTAAATTGATCATTTTAAGTCCACTGCGGACAGCCCAGGAAGTTTTCCTCCCAGGTACATGTACATGTACATGTAACTTTAATACCCAACTCCAGTGGGTAGTTTAACCGACCAACTTCTGCCCGGTTAAATTGACCAGGTCAGTTTAACAGAGCTGAAAAGTCCAATCCGGACACGACGTCTCGGTAAACGACTCGGTAAAAAACCACATCCGGTCCGGCGCAAGACTTGTGCGGGCGTGGGGTAGCAACGTGACTACAATACATCCACATGTACTGTACATAATGTACACACACGGCCGGTAGATTGTGTACAGACATCCGGTGAAAGGTCACCACGAAAGTGCCCTCATGCGTTTGTTTGCGCCAGTCGGTTAGTTTTACCGATCGTCTCGGTTAGTTTACCCGAGTCGAATAGTCCAAGTGCGGACGCCTGGAAGATTTACCCATTGGAACGTTACCCACGGGCTCGGTAAAAAATAAGTCAAGTGTGGACACAGCTTAAGCCCTCAAACTGTCACCCAGCACAAAGAAAGTGAGAGTTCACTAGTAAAGTCACACAACCAAAAAATTTGTTTCAGCTTGGACAATGCCACATAAAGCTGTGTGTTGGAAAGAAAGAAGGGCAACAAAACTGCAAAAAATTTATACTTCGACCCAGTGAGCAAAAGCAGGCGCTCCTTTCTTTAGAGAGTTGACCTGGCAACTCCATTTAGTTTTTTTTTGGGGGGTGGGCGAACCATGGGCATTGCATGCAAGATACTGTACTGTATGACCTTTAAGCTGTGAAGACCATTTATTCTGAACTGGGCTTTTAAAGATGGCCAGTTTAATGGGATTCTGTGTTTTATTTGTTGCCAGAATCTCCTCTCCCATGATCTGTCTTCACAGTTCAGGGGAAAAAAAACCTGGTATCGGCCCGGTTTTGGTTGTGTGTCAGGCAGAAATGATTGGCTATGGTACTCTTGTAAAAGAAGATTTTAGCAAAGAAATGTCAAGTGCACCCATAACCTCCACGATTCCGTGTCAATGCGCCTATAGAAAAAGCAAGGAAATGCAAATGCATAGAAAACCTCAAATTGAATGGAATTTTTTTCACAGGGCCGCATGCACAAGATGGGAATCAGTACAGGTACGATACAGTACCGGTACATGCACAGTAAGAGTCATGTGAAGCAATACTACGGGGTACTATGCATGCACTTACATCACACAGATGGCTAATATTTACACACATGTAGGTGGCCAAATGGATCTTATTGGTGGACCCAAAACTTAGTACATGTACATGTACCTACTAAGTATATGTACATCTAGTACTATGATTAGAATTGCTGAATGGTGCCTTCACTGCGGGGAGAAGGAACTGACTGGGAATTGTGTAACATCTGATTGGAAAAGGAAACAAGGAAAATGTCCTGATCCTGAAATGGATACAAGTTCCTGCTAGAGATACATGTATACACATGTACATGTACATGTACTGTAGATGATGCTAATGATGCTGTGGTAGGCTAGGGTGTGTTGTGCAGTGGATTTTCATTAGAACCAAAGTCTCAGGTTTAACCTCCATGGTTTAACATACATATGTACCTGTAAGATTGTACCAGTGCTCTACTAGTACTACCTGAGCTGTACAAGTACCTGAGCTGTACATGTACACAATGTACATGTACTACCTGAGCTCTACCTGATACCTGGTGGAGTACATGTACACTGTACATGTGTACTCTACTCTAGATGTACCTGATACCAATTGCTGATACATGCAACCAGAAAAGATATATGTACCTTAGTTTCAGAGGTTATGTCACTCAGTTTTGTGTACAGTATTAATTAAAGGCCCAATACAACATTGGGAAGATCGGAAAACATTGATTTCCTTCTAATTTACACAGTGTGTAGATGGTCATGATAGAATCCTCGTGATGAAATCTTACGGTCTGGGATGCTGTACTTCCCTAGAAATCTTCAGTCAAACATTGATGAATAGTTTATTACTCGCAAGTCATAAACTATTTCTTACACTATACAGAATGGTGCAAAAACCGTGATGGTTTTTAACCGTTTTCTACTTTCTCAGATCACCATTTGAGTTAAAACCTTCACAGGATTGCTTTTTGGGGATGTTTAATGGTTTAACGCACAAACTGTGGCAATCTTTTGACCTTTTCCAATGTTGTATTGGGCCTTTAAAATAAACTAGATTCATATTGCCAATTCTACCGGTACTTAGTTTACACGAGTCGGTAGAAAAATGTTTTGAGAAACCTATGCAAGTAATCACATTTCAGAGAAATGACCCCCACGTATACATGCCCTT
Source organism: Luidia sarsii (assembly GCA_949987565.1). Classification (NCBI taxonomy): domain Eukaryota; kingdom Metazoa; phylum Echinodermata; class Asteroidea; order Paxillosida; family Luidiidae; genus Luidia; species Luidia sarsii. The sequence continues at coordinate 4,560,987 of OX465101.1, read as the reverse complement.
GTCAAAACATTATGAAACTGTTCTGGATAACTTTGTGGTTAGACTGCACACTATTAAGCCGGAGTGCATGTAGACTCTATTTTAAAAATACCAGGTAGGACAGTGTTCTGGTGCTGGCAAAGGGTTTCAAATCAGCTTGGGCTGCTCATAGGGTGCACTCTGGTCAGTTTGCAAAGGGCAAAGGTCACCCTCATCCAACCCCACAAACAATGGTCTTTTGATAACATTATCTGCATGTACCTAAGCACTTTTAATCCTAACCCTACCTGAAACCCAGAATTACCACAACCATATTTTGATTTACAAAGTGTAAGGGCTCTTGATGAAGCATATTAAAGCCAAAATCAACATGAAGGCCATTTGGCATTGCCTGCCTCTTTACCTGTAACAGGGATGATGCTCTCACAGCACACTTGGCTACGGTACTTATACAGTTTTACAAGAGGTATTCACACTGACATACAATTGCAATTCAAACTGCAAGCCGCTCTGCATGTGTGAATGCTACATGTACTTAGGCTAGACTGCTGTTCCAGCTTCATCTATTAGCGACAAGCTGTAAACATACATTACATAAACGGTTAAACCGGTACATGTACAGTACTGTAGTACATAAGATGTAGGTTCTTTGCTACATGTAATGATGTAAAGTCGAAGCTTGGGAGTACATTGTATCTTCTCCATAACTAAAGACAATTAAGTGCCTACCATTTCCATGCCACTTTCAAATAGATGAAAGAAATGGAGACTAGTAGTAACCCCTAACTCATGTTCTGTGAAAGCCCTGAGGATTGTTGGTCAAGGTTTTACCACAAGTCATCAGCAGTCGGTCAGAAGTCTGTATAATGTGCAGGGACTGTTATCTTGGCCCTGACTATTTTTTCCATTCAGCTTCCAGGTTCAAAGTCCAGACACTCAACTGAAACACACTCTCGCATAGATCTCTAATATATCAGCCATAATTATGCTATTCCGGTCAGGTTGTTTTTTTAAGTCATCTTTCACTTAATATTGTATCAATTTCTATCTTCCCCTTAGGGTATTACGTGAAACAGCATGATTATTTGATGGGAGACAAAGTTAGAGTATGAGCGTAGGTCATGTTCTGTGAAAGCCCTAAGGATTGTCAGTCATAGTTTTACCGCTGGTCAGAAGCCAATTATACTGGTAATGTGCAGGGACTGTTATCTTTAGTCCCCTTCCAAATGATTATTTATTTTTCCATTCAGCTTCCAGATTCAAAGTCCAGGCACTCAACTGAAACACACTCTAGCATAGATAGAGTTTCATCAGTCATTATTCTTTGGGCAAAAAAGAAAAAATAAAACCAAATATTTTGCTTTTGGCATATAATGTACGGTATGACTATGAGTTTAATCCCTGATGAATTTTCACAACTCCTGAGTGATTGATACTGATAAAAACAGTTTGAAAAATTGGCACAGAAAACTTTGACTGAACCCGAGACCTCTTGTGGATTAACATACCAGAGGTCTCAGTCCCAGTCCAGTCAAAGTTTTCTTTGCCAATTTTTCAAATTGTTCAACAGTTCCCTATCAGTTTTTCCTTTGTTTGTTTGACTTATGATAGATTACATGTACATTTCTGTGCTGAAAGTCAGTCCCATGATCTCGTCACACGGACTCAAGCAATCAAGCAGAACTAGCTGGAGAGAAGAGTTTTATAACAGGCTGTTTGAACAAATAAAATGCGCTTCGAAGAACCTGCCTCAAATGATTCTCACACATTCCTGATGGTAGCGTATTGTTCACAAATACAGCTCGGATGTACATGTACATGTACATGTACTGTAGTTGGAACACAATGGGAATGTTTAGAACACTGTTAGAATGCAGTCAGAATTATTCAGACTGCACTTGGAAAATCCAGGAATATTATATGCACACAGTACAGTTTGCTTTCTGACAGCATTCCGGCATCAATATCTGCCTCTAGTGTGACTAGGGTTTTGTCCATAGCCTCAGACACAGCCACAGCAGCAGCTGGAACCACAGTTTGGCCAAATTCTCCATTTACATACATGTACGTACATGTATAAGAGAGTCTCACGTTTCAACCAGGCTGTATTTACCGGTACCTAGCTTTCTCCCCTCCCCATCACAGCAAACATGTACGGCATACATCATCGATGCACCCACTCTTACCTTTCCAGAGCTTTTTACGCCTTTGAATACACAGAGGTAGACTAGGGCCCAAGACAGGAGCAGGCAGAGGGTCAGCTGCCAGTTGAGGTCTCCCAAATCGTGCAGACCCTCAGAGAGGTGAATCTGCAGAATTTTCCGCCTAATTTGTTAGTAGAAAAGGAAAAGAAAAGAAAAACAAAAATGTGAAATGTGTGCTTCTATTTTGGGGAGTTTTTCACTGCATTGCTATGTGTTTGTTGGTATTGGTTATGCTAGTGTTGCTATTGTTTGTTTATTTGTACAAGAAAGAAACGATACAAAAATCCAGGATACTGAACTGATACAGATTAAACCTTATGTTTACTTGTGTACAGGAAAACATCCATAAAACCTTTCAAAGGCCAGTTCAACATCTTATCTTGAGTTTAAATTCTCCTTGCTGATATGTCCTTAATCTTGGTTTGGTAAATATTGGATATGTTTCCACAAGTAATTAACTTCACTGCTGACTCCACACATATAGAGCATGCTCCAAAGTTAGCAGGGAAGTTAACACAAATTCGTGCTACATGTACATGTACAGTGTACATGTACATTGTACTGTACATGTACAATACATGTATTAATTTTCACCAGTGAACCACCCACAATGGTGGAAGTGTGGAAAGTTTTGCGTTTCTCTACAATTCCCGGGATGACATAGTGGATAAAAAAAAAATGGTATTCAGATTATTTTGTTTACGTGTTTATGTACCGGTAATGAAGGTGTCATTTGGATACATAAACATAGATGCAATCGCAAAATCATTTCAAAAAACGTTTTATTTGGTCTTTACCTTTAGCAGCGATAAGTGGATGTGGAATGCCATGTGGATGCAACTGACCTACATGTACATGTAACTGCATACAGGTGAATTCCACTCCCCTAAGGCTTGATGTACATGTACATGTACACTGTACATGTACAGTATATATTGCTTACCCTTGCCCTTACCAACAAGTGTTCTTGCCAAGCATTAAATAGCGTGTCGGGCCAACTAACAATCAAAAATTTCAAACACGCTTTTATTCTGTTGATATGCTATCGATACACTAAAATAAACAGCCCTTAATGAATTTTAGTCAAACAAACAAAGGAAAAAGGGGAGCATAAAAGGGGAGCATAATTATGTACGTGCTTTTTCGTCATCTAATCAGACTACCGTTTCCACACCAACAGACACTATGAACATCTTAACTGTGAAAATGGGGTGAAAATGTAATTTAGCCGTGAAAGAAAATTCACAGCGTTTTCACCCCTATTTCACGGCACACAGTTTGCCAAGGCATTTTCACTATGTTTTGACCAGTGGTCTCCAAGGCCACATTCCTGGTGGTAAATGGCTACAGGTGATTAAGAACTTAAGAAGTATCTCTGAGTGACAGTTACAAAGACACCACACAGTACAGTACCTCTATGGGGGCTGGGGGCCCCTACTGGCAATTGATATAGCCATCCCTCAAGACTGCAGCTTGCCACCCTATATATTCACGGTTTCTTCATGGTCTCTTTAGTGACCTGGAGATGGCCTTATCAGGTCAGGCGAGACGCCCTATAGGAGCCTCCATAGTTTTTACCCAGAACGGACTGCCTCAAGTTCCGTGATATATTTTTTTTCTACGGATGTTGGGGTTTATTATGGTACACTCAGATTTTTTTTAGGACCAACAATAAAGAAAACTGGAGCTTCGAAGCAACTGCCAATTTTGTACCTAGGAAAATAGACCCCAAAAGAGCAACTTTTTGAATCACACGAGTTTGGCCTACTGGAGAAGTCTTAACTTTCCACATTTTCGGTGACGGACAAGAGCAGGAAACTAACTGTAAGATACGAAGTCTGAGATCGTTATACGGAGTTGTTTTCATCGTGCGATGTGAGTTAGAAGGCTAAGCGTCAAAAACGTGTACCGTCGAAAACGGGGGTTCCCACGATACAGTTATACAATACAAGCGCATGTACTAAACAATGCTCGACTAGTTATAACTTTTCGCGACTATTACGCCAATGACTTATCGACTCTTTGAAAATCAAAAGTCGCCCTGCACTAATACACACGCACCAACTTAAGGCCATGCTACAAAGCCATTTCTGCAGGCAATGCCCTGCGCGCTGCGTGTGCAAGGGAACGCTAGAGTCGCACAATAACCAATTAAGGGCATCTCTATCTGCCAACAAGGACTCAATTCAAGTACATGCAGCAATTCAAGTACATGTACATGTACATGAATCAGAAAATCTGGAAGGTTAGCAAATATTTTCTGAAGACTTGCCAGAGGAGATTGCTTGTGAAATGCCCTATGTGATCACAGCGACACTGCATTTTATGGACACGCCTGGGTTGGAAATTATAGCAACGGCCCTGGCAAGTGGAAAAGATGAGGGTCAAAGTCAACACTTACTCCCAAAATTCCGTCACCGAGTTGGTCCGGTTGATCAAGGACAGAGCCTCGCAATCCACACTGGCCAGGGTCTCGTTGGTCACTGAGGGCACCGTGGGCACGGTCCTGTTCAATGCCAGGAGGTCGCAGACCCAGAAATCAGTGCCTTCCTTGCCCAGGCTGTGCGGGTCCAGGCAGGTGTCCGTATTGAACTCGTTGTTGCAGTGGGACCAGGGCAGAATGGAGGAGAAGGACATGAAGAGGTAGTAGATGGACCAGGCCAGGATGACAATGTAGTAGGTGTTGAGCAGTATCAAGATGACCACACTGCCAAGGCCAATCCCTTCAGAAGTACAGTACATTGGGATGGAATACAAGAGGAAAGATTCAAAGAGGATTCAACACTGGGGTTCAGTATGAGAGGTTTACATTGACACCACATATATAGGCCTATGGCACTATGAACATCTAAACTGTGAAAATGGGGTGAAAATGTCAATTATAGCCGTGAAAAGAAAATTCACAGTGTTTTCACCCCTATTTCACGGCACACAGTTTGCCCAAGGCATTTTCATTAGCCATCCCTCAAGGCTGCAGCTTGCCACCCTATATATTTATGGTTTCTTCATGGTCTCTTTAGTGACCTGGAGATGGCCTTATCAGGTCAGAGAGGCATTTTTTTCACGGTAAATTCACTGTAAAATGCTCCTTGAAATCACAGTGAATTTTTAGTTTCACGGCAAAATGACATAATTTTCACCCATTTTTTACGGTTTAGATACATGTATGTTCATAGTGTGGGGGCACAGAGTTATTCTCTTTTCTGGAGATAGGCAAGATTGGGTTGAGTTTCCACACTGGATCCACAATGTGAGAGATTTGCGCTGAAACTGTGCACCAGGGATTCCCCTGGAGTAGGACTACCCTGGAGTTTTGTTAGTCTGTGGCAACCGATAACTTGCTCAGTAGATCTGCTACATGATGACATTTACTGTACAGTTGTATGTTGAGGTTCCATGGGTCACAGAATTTTTTATTTATTTTTAAACATTTATTTTTCATTCATGACGTTATAATGTAGGAAAGGAAAAACTAAGAAACAAAACACAATATACCTTCGGTGATTAGATAACAACAAAAAAAGTTGACTGTACATGTATGTATTTACAATGTAGTATAGGTGATTCTTGTTTATACATTATAAGGCCACAGATGAAAGGCAAGACCTACATGTATTAAGCCGGAGCTTGAGTCAGGTATGCCTTGACAAAAGGACAGGACAGTTAATGAAAGACAGACAGACAAACAAAGAATGGATAGGACATGAGTCTCAACTTGTAATAGTTATACAGTATGTGCATGTACATGTAGAAGCATACAGCAATGTGCAAGGAAACATCAGATATACATGTACATGTACCATACCGGTACAGCCTTTGCACCTGCTAATTAAGGTGCTATTGTTTTTCTGCCATTTTTTTTTTCAAGCATGATTTTGACCCTGGATGAGGTCGCAAGTCTGGGGGACAAACACCTGATGAGGTGGTTCATCAAAAGGGTGAGATGGGCAGCCTCACAGTTGGATATGCGGGGGAAACCCTGCTGTTCACAATGTTACAGTACTCTTTTGTGAGTGAATGTGGCTCTGAATAGACAAACACATGTGAAGCTCAACATAATTGGACAGTACACTGTAGAACATGTACAAGTGTGATATCCATCAGAGAGAAACCATTTGTAACAGAAAGTTGAGATAAACAATTTGTAAAAAAAAAAAATCCTTGAAGACGATGCTCAATAACATGGCTTGATCAATTTTCAGCAGTCATCCCTAGCTAAATACCTTCACGAAATAGGTACAGTCTGTGCAGCCACGAACATGGATAGAGTACACATGTATCTGTGTTTTGATCAATCCTGGAAACAGGACAGGATCACAGACAAGGAGGGATGCTCACCCTTGAAGAGTGGAGACAGCTTCCAGACACCGATGCCTCCCTGTGCCATGAACTGTCCAAGACCAAGCTCCAAGAGCAAGAGAGGGACCCCACCCACCACCAGACATATCAGGTAGGGAATCAGGAAGGCACCTGTATGCAGAAGGCAACAACATGAGGCAATGAGATTAATTATTAGCCTGAGAATGGTGGATGAGGTCAAGGGGTCTGGGGGACTAGGTACATGTACAATACATACATGTGCAGTCGGTGGGAGTTTCATGTTCCCAAATAAACACATTATACATACATGTATTACATACCATTCTCAGCAATGTTAAAATATATAGTGAAGACTGGGGAAGGTCCCAAAAGAACATGGGACCCTTAGGCCTATACATGTACTTGAAAAAACACAAAAGGGACTTTCTGGTTATAAAATGATTATCAATAATTATTGGCTCAAAGCATATTTATGCTGAACTATAAAAAAGAAAAAAACATCATCTACATGTGTACAAATTACACAACAAACATTACACAACTCAAACAAGGTCAAACAACAAACAATAAACAAGGCATTTCCCACTGGACATCGGAAATAGTGAAGTGTATCACTACATGATAAGGCAAATCAAAGATAACTAAATGGGAACTTTTTAACAATTTTGACATGGAATTATGATTTGGCCCGACTCCCCTGGATTAATGTATCAGTGCTCTCTTTCATCACAATATGTAAGATAACTAATTAGGCCTAGATAGTCATTTAGTAAGTCGAATTTATAGGTATTCTTAAAAGATGAGAGATTTCTACTTTGTCTTAATAATGAGTTTGTGGGAGGTGTGTGGAATCTGTGGGGCTATTGAAGTCTGTCAGGGTCTTGAGGGATCTTGAAGGGTGTTAATTTGTTTTGAGGGGTCTTGGGAAATCTGTGGTGATCTGTGGTGATCTGTAGGGAAGCTGTGGGAAGCTGTGGGAAGCTGTGGGAAGCTGTGGGAAGCTGTGGGAAGCTGTGGGAATCTGTGGGAATCTGTGGGAAGCTGTGGGAAGCTGCGGGAAGCTGCACGGGAGTTGGAGGAAAATGGGCAAAAACATGAAAGCCCAATTGTTAACAGTATACATGTACAAATGTTAAGTACAGCACTTGTACAATGTACATGTACAAGGAGCAATGGCACCACATGCATTAGCCCCCTTTTATACCAATTCATTACACGTAATTGACAAAACCCTCTTTAGTCATTCTACATATACACTATAATTATGTAAATTTCTTTGGATTAATTTCTTTTTTTTGGATTAAACTGAATACCCGGTAGTGGTGACCTCGCTTGTTCTTGTTCAGAGTAAATTCCTGTTTGGAATGTATGGCAACAATTAATACTCTCCCAATCAATTCATACTGTAAATAATTATACTATGTACAGTACCCGCACATGTACAGAAACATTTCAAACGTACATGTACCGGTATGTTTGAAATTTAGGATTCATCCATACTGCCAATAATTAATAATAAACAGTAATTAGTACATGTACATGGACACATATTTTACATTTATGAGCATAATGGGAACTTCTAGAACAGAGGAGCCATTTCATGAATCATTTTCATTTAAAAGATGAAGAGAGACAAAATACATGTAAGACTAAACTTTTTAGGTTACATGTACTGTAGGCCTACAGGTTGTTCTAGTCAGTAGGCTAAGCTTGGAGAGGCAACTGCTTGGATCCTCACGGACCTTAGCAGGAGCTCTTCTATGCCTTTGCAAACATTCCGACTGAGATCACATTAGGGCCGTTCCTACTGCAAATAAAAAAAAATTGGGGGGGGGGGAGGGGGCTCGCAGCCTCGCACACACCAACAAACACCCAAAAAAATGGGATGCAAGAAATTGTGAGCTGATTGGGGTTACCAATTGTGGTCAAATGGTGTGTGTGTCCCTGCAGATACATGTAGCCCATACAGGGATGTACATGTACCGGTACATGCATACATGTGTACATGTAATAGTGTAATACGCATACGGCATACACAAGGAAAGCACAAGATTGCTGTCATGCAGTCGAGCATGAGCGGTGCATTGAGGGATTTTCTTTTTGCAATTCTTTGTGCAATTTTGAGCATTCCCACATGTAAGACGTGGCAAACAAACAAGATTATTTAGAAAAGTCGCACTAGTGGAGTCCGAATCGTTACTCAAATCGTGATTCAAATAATCACATTATTTTGGAACAGTGCGGAGCTGCCCTAATGTACACTGTACAGTACACGTACATGATGTACATACATCACATGTACATGTACGTGTACATGTACATGTACGTTCACATGTACTTTGTACATGTATGTAGGACCTGCTTGTTTCATACTATTGCTTGGCAGAATGATAGTCAAATACACTCAGTGATACAGTATTTGAATTAAGGAAAATTTGTTTCAGATTTGCCAGGCTGAAAAAAAAAGTTTAACTAAATATATACATGATACATTGTGTACATGTACTTACATACATGTACTTTGTGTGTACATGTGTATACATACTGTATACACAGTACCGGTATACATGTACACTTGTCTTTAATATTGATGTGCTTCAGCATTTTGTTAGGCTAATTGAGAAGCTATAAGAAATTCCTCTGGGAAATTGCAAACTGTGCAAGAAAGCACAGAACTGATTAGCATATATGATTAACACATCAGCAGGACTTTGGAGGATTGAGGCTAGTAGAAAGATGAAGCATCGGTGGAATTTGGAGGATTGAGGCTGAATGCAAAATTTTTCAAGAAGGAGATGGAGGATTGAGGCTGGTTGGTGTTTGACTCAAACAAAGATTTTGGAGGATTGATTATCACAATTTTGGAATTGTGCTGCGTGTCTAGTCTACTGAAAGCAGTTTCTTGGGGGGACAATAATTATAACTGAGTCTATCATCAGCCAGTAGTCACCACTATGTATGAGCTTTGGATACCTTCCCACCCCACCCTTCCCCAACAGTGCCCATAGGGGGCAAGCTTTTAGATCAGAGAATTTTGAAGGATTGAGACAGTGGGCACCACTCATTTCATGTACCAAAAATTTGACGATTTCGGAGGATTGAGGATTTATGCGATTTTTCATGTCTTAAGTTGGAGGATTTTGGAAGGTTGAGGATTTATGCGATTTTTCATGTCTCAAGTTGGAGGATTTTGGAAAAATGAGGATTTATGCAATTTTTCATGTCTCAAGTTGGAGGATTTTGGAGGGTTGAGGATAGATTTCAGTGGCTTCTAAGGGAGCTAGAGTTAACAGAGAAGAATGGTCTTTATCAAGGCCTCAGTTCTTATTCAATGTCACTTCATTGTCCCTACAGGTCAATCACTTACAATGTGAGCTGGGTACAAAGAAGCAATTTCTGCTACATTGAAGGTGTTGTTTAGTACAGTATCTTATTTCATTCAACTTCTGTTTTATTTTCATTTAAAAATGAACGGCTTCTGGCAACATCTGGTCCAGTATTCAACTAATTCAGCTTTGAGCCCTGGTTTAATATCTGAATATTTCTCCCATCATGGCTGATCTAATCACATTTGATTATCCAGCATTTTATTTTACTTGCAATTATGGAATGTGATCCAGGTTTTCGTGCAGTTATTCAAAATGCACATATCACTTTGTTTTTCTGTAACTTCTGGTGTCACATTGTATACTATTCATTTTTCATGCATTTTTCAATGTACATTTTTTTTTTAGTAATCTATATTCAGGTGCTGATTTGGGGTAAATGAGAATAGGATATTTTCAACTTCAGGCGAAAAAGGTGATATTAAGTTGTTGCAGTCCTTGTCATTCTAAACGTATATATTTATTTATGGTTTGATGTAGGGCCCTACTGAGTGTTGTTTGATGAATGCCAAATAAATAATGATAATAAATAATGATATTTTGACTCCATCAGATATCAATATGATGCTTGCGTCAGGGAGAATGTCAATGAGGGCTTGCCCTACTCGACACAAAAAGCACTGAGTGCTCAGTGTTTTGCCTGATTACCTGCTGAAAAAAATCAAGCAGCTTTTACTCCAAGCGAAAAAGGATAGATTAAAAAGTAATGATTTATTAAAAGCATCAGGACAAGTATTTTTTCCTATAAACCGGAGCCTAAGGGCATTTAGGGTAGTGCAACTAACCACAGCTGAGCCTAAATGCAACAAAGGAACAGCAGCTGACCAGAACCTAAGAAATCTTTCAAGAAAGCCAGAGGCCAATATAGCTTATTATAATATTTGTTTCTATATCAATTTTGAGTCTCAAAAAAATACATAAGTGAAAAATGAAATGAGTGATTTTTTTTATTTTTTATTTTTTTTATCACATCATGTCCCTAATCCCCAAATTTAAAAAACAGCAATTCAAACATACACACAAACAAGCAAGAAAACAAGCAAATAGATACCCCAGACAAACAGACAAACGGACGGACTGACAGACAGACAGTCTGCAGACTAACAATTATTCGGTTAAAAAAGAGTACAGAACTCGAAAGGATTCGGACTTACCCCCGCCGTTTTTGAAGCACAGATATGGGAAGCGCCACACGTTGCCAAGACCGACGGAGAACCCGATGAGGGCTAGGAGGAAATCCAGCTTGCTGCTCCACTTCTCTCGCTGCTCCTCTTCCCCTTTGTCCTTGGCCGGCACCGCCGCCATCTCGTCCAGCTCCACCTTGGAGGTGGCCACCGGGCCTGCCCCCTGCTGGCCGGCCGTCGCATCCTCCTCCTCCCCCCAGCCTCCCCTGCCTCCGCCGCTCGCATCGTTGTCTTCCGCCGTGTCAGTCGGCGTCCGTTGGGCCTGGTGCTCGCTCTCCAAATCGGTCCCCATGGTCGCGTTCCAATTAAAGAAAAAACGATCGAAAATATAAAAAAAAGCACCCTGAAACTAATAAACCAATGAAATGAGGACTTAAGTCTCAGTTGCTGTCGGATCTTAATGTTTTGTCCCTTTTTTTCTCTCTCACTGGCAAGTGGCAGTTTATATTCCTCTCATCACATGAGATGTGCTCTTGTTGGAGAACAGGGGCAAAGTGACAGATTACAGACAGCGTGGGTAGTACTGGCACTACTCATCACAATCACGCACACGATAGGAGCCATGAGGCGGTACGGTCTGTGGCAAAGGCTGCACAGTGCACACACACACATGGCACATGAGCTTGCGCGAAAATCCTTTGTATAATGTACGAGACGCCGGCGGTTCCCTACACGCATCACGTGCATTCGGCCGGTCTGCGTGCTTGTCGCAGAAAAGTATGCACACCCACCTGATTGGTCCCCCCCCCCCCTGGCCTGAAAGATTACTTCTTGCGTGAATGAAAAATGAAAGTGTATAGCGAAACTAATAATTGATTTGACTCTGCTTGAATATAATTATTAATAATAAAATTCCATGCAACGCATCGGGGCTATCTGGAAAAAAAAACCACTAAATAATTTAAATACTGTAGACCTATATAACTTGTTTTTATGGACATTATCATTCCCGCCATAGACAATTACATCAAGTTTTACTACTTTTTTTCAGTGAGTGAGCATGTAAAATTACACAACCACGACCGATATAACTGGAGTACTACCGGTATAGAAGGCCTAGTAACATAATGATGGGACGTGGGGTAGGGATAGAGTTGGGAAATTGCTGCAAGGCATAAGCTAAGCATAATATAATGTGTACAAAGTACTGTACAATTCGGTTTTTGGTCGCTTGTCGACCGAAGACCCACTTTGGGAACGGGGAAGGGAGAATGACCGTCTGAACAAAGGCGTTGTTATGCGTGCCGTACGCGCTTGGCCCAGGAATGCTTGGTAGCTGGAAAGCTGACCAACAATGGGGCCGGTCAGACAGGGTTTTTTAAATTTCTGTTTTTGTTTTTGTTTTACATGGTCATATGAAACGTACCATGGGAGGATCCCCCTTTGGGAGTGGGATATTGGTTGGCGGTTTGTTCCCCGAGTACATGGGGCTTGGGCTGCCCCGGCCTTGGTTTTTCCCTGCTTGGGCGCCCCTTGTAGCCTGTGGGGTGGGGGTGGGCCACAGAAATGGTGTCAAGACATGCACTCGCATATTTTGAGCTGTGCTAGTCTACGTAAGGTTAAACACATGCGAGTGGCATGTACAGTTTAAGTTGGGCAAAGGTAGCCTATACTGCTGGTCGCAGGTACTGTGTTGGATTGTTTGAGAATTATCATATTGTTGACCAAACAATTAAAGGTTGGTGAAACACGTTTATTATGGACGTGGATGTTTTGAAGTGTATAACTTTTTGCACTCAATAAAAACCCAGCGGGGGCAGTGTGTCCGAGTGGCAGTCGCGTGTCCGTGTGTCTCTCCATTCCTCCGGGCCCAATGTACCATGTGCATACACTACGCTACGCTGTACACAATGTACATGTACATGTACACACATCATGTACAGCACTTGACCGTGACCGCACATAGCTGGCTATAGCATTGGGGGCAACCCCATTTTTAACCAAATGTGACCCGGCACAACTACATGAGGAATATCCCACCAAAACACTTTTTGAGTAAACAACGCCTGAAGTTAAAGTATCTTCACAATTCGATTACAAATCAATTTTCTTTCTTTTTTGTATTTTCGGAAATGTTTAGTATTAGAGGATATTATATTTTGATATCATTTGAAAGCTAATGGTATACTCTTTCACATCATTAGAAAACCTCAAAATCTCAAAAGTGGGGTTATTCCTCATTATGCTGTGCCGGGTCACAAATGCCAAAATATCTCCCGAAGAGAAAAAAAACACGGCGTAGCGCAAACTTCACACTCTATTGTTTTCTAGCGCCAGAAAAGCTTCAACTCCTTCGAGTAACAATATATAAACAATATATTTTAACCATAACAACTAAATAGGCCCTCGATTGGGCATTCGTGTTTTCACAACACAATGCTTACCGATATGGCGATAGCAACGAGACGTTTAATTAATTTTAAGAACGATCGAAGGGCGCCACCGTGTGACTGAAACAATTAAAAGCAGGAAACTGAACAAACTTGCAAAATAAAACCAACATCGTTCAACCAAAATCATTCATATTGTTGTAATCAACATTCATCATCACCATAAGTGCCATTTATCTTCATGGATCATTATAATTATTATTCAATTACATGAAAACACCTAGAGTGAAAATCAAAGGCTTCGTTGGGCCTTGCTCTATGGTTGGATCGAATCATCATGGTCCAAGCACCCTGCGCTATAGCTCGATAGCGGGCTGTTACATCGGTATAAAATAAAATTATGCTGGCCGTCGATGCTCCAGACCTAGTACCTATAACAGGCGCGACCGGACCATCGACGATCTCACCCGTTACTTTATAGGCCCTACATTCAGCGGTCCTGTACCTACTGATTATACACACGTCCGGTCAAAAGTGTTGCCGGGGCACAAATCAGTTGCCCATCACTGAGTCTGGCTTTATCACTAGTTGGGAGTTTGTGATTGACTTTCAACACAGTCCAATGAATTTACTTGCCTGTTTATATTTGAACCAGAGTTGGTCGAATATTGGTTGAATATTGGACTTCATTTTCACGGGTTGAAATGGGTTCTTCGGTAAATGTAGCAATACAAGGGCTACGAGCCTACGAGTATACTCTTCCCTGCCTGTGGAGCACGGTCCACAGATCGGGCCTATTTCAACTGCACATGCAACATCCCGGTTTGAATTTTCCCGCCGATCTTTAGTGACGGAGATCCGCATAAATATGCCTATATGGCCGCCTCTGTGAGTGACGATGACATAATATCGATATGTTTCAACTATCAAATTTTCATCGCGCCATTTCATCAGTGCAGCTATAGGCCTAAACATGTTTGACATTTCGCAATCGCAATAGGAAGGACTCGGGAATCTCGAATTGTGAGTTTTGTGATTTTCTTGGTGACAAGAACTGAGAATGACTTCGTCTGCATTAGTTACCCTACGGGCATCGGGGTTTCCCAACATCACTATACACTTGCCAGTGGTGGTATCCGACTGTCACCACCGCAGATTTCCTCAAAATAGCTAACAGCCAGGTCATTAACACCTTAATACCAATAATTTGTTGTATCTTGCGATTCAGGGTAGACACCAGGGACGATTTGTTTTAATTGTCAAGGATCTTGTCCTTCACGAAACTGATGTATTTACTTCTCTCGTTCAGAAGCGGTTGCTGCTTCGTGATGTCAGATTACGGCACCCATTAACCCACACACATTAACCCACACCCATTAACCCACACCCATTAACCCACACCCATTAACCCCCTTTTATACCAATTCCTTGTTCAGAATAAATTCCTGTTTGGAATGTATGGCAACAATACTCTCCCGATCAGTTAATACTCTAAATAATAATATTATGTATGTACAGTACCGGTACATGTACAGAAACATCAGTACATGTATGTTTGAAATTAAGGATTCATCCATACTGCCAATAATTAATAATAAACAGTAATAAGTATTTCATACATAATATACCGTACCCGTAGTCCTGTACATAATTATTATGTACATGTATGGTGCACGGACACATATATGTATTGTACATTAATATGAGCATAATTGGAACTTCTAGAACAGAGGAGCCATTTCATGAATCATTTTCATTTAAAAGATGAAGAGAGACAAAAGAAGACTAAACTTTTTAGGTTACACGTAGTGTATAGGCCTACAGGTTGTTCTAGTCAATAGGCTAAGCTTGGAGGGGCAACTGCTTGGATCCTCACAGACCTTAGCAGGAGCTCTTCTATGCCTTTGCAAACATTCCTACTGAGATCACATTAGGGCCGTTCCTACTGCAAATAATTGCAATTTGAATCGTGATTCAAAAACCTTTTTTTTGGGGGGGGGGTGGGGTGGGGAGGGGGGGGGGGCGCTCGCACACACCAACAAACACCAAAAAATGGAAGAAATTGTGAGCTGAAATTGTTACCAATATTGTGGTCAAATGGTGGGTGTGTCCCTGCAGATACATGTAGCCCATAATAGGATGAACATACATGTAATAGTCTATTACGCATAAACAAGGAAAGCACTTGCTGTCAGTCGAGCACGAGCGGTGCATTGTGGGATTTTTTAAAGTGCAATTTCTAGGAGCATTATTCCCACATGCAACAAATGGCAAACAAACAAGATTATTTCGAAAAGTCGCACTAATAGTGCAGTCCAAATAGTTACTCAATTAATGATCCAAATAATCACATTACTTTGGGACAGTGCGGAATGCCCTAATGTACTATACACTGTACAGTACATGTACATGTACATTGTGTACATGTACATGTACGTACACATCAACTACACATGTACTTTGTACACTGAGGAGCTGATAAGTTGAAATAGAATGCATGTTTCATAATATTGCTTGGCAGAATGATAGTCAAATACGCTCAGAGGTACAGTATTTGAATTAATTTGTTTCAGATTTGCCAGGTTGAAAAAAAAGTACATGTATAAATAATGTACAGTACATGTACACTGCACCGCGTAATGCCCGTCTTTGATTTTGCCCAATGGCCGTCTGCCACCTCAAGAGGGCGCGGTTCATCCTTTTCAGAGTACAGATAACTGTAGACGGGAGGCGAGCGGGGGGGGGGGCATTTTTTTTTCTTTCTCAACATCGCATCTGCAGATATTCAGCCGATATGGCTTTCTGACTTCTTCCACTCATCCTCCCCGCACATTTCGTTACCAAAATAGAATTAAATAATGCACGTTGATCGGCTCAATGGTATAGGTGTTACATCATGATTTCTCGTAGCATGTTGGTCAATGTTGGCAAATTGAGTTATACTCAAACAGAAACATAGTTGACTTTTGTTATACAAATTTCCGCTTAAAGTACACTAAAGCGTCTGGATTGGTTGAAGGCTAAACCCAAGAAACCAATCAGAGACCGCCTGTATATAGCAACGCTTCGGATTGGTCACTGACAGAAACCTGGGATACAGCCCCGAAACCATTATGCATGTAAATAGCGTCGAATGATTAGTGTGCTCAATCTCACATGATCACATTGTTCACTCCTCCACTTCTCTCTTTGATCTTTCCCCCCTCCTCTCACTAATTCCTACCCTACTCCTTGCCCTTCCCTTTGATGTTACCCTACCAGCTGTCCTCTTTGTCCTTTGTTTCTCATCCGTATCCAATTCACTCTCTTCCCCTTCCTTCGTGTACATGTATCTGTTTTGTCCTTGTCACTCTGCCTTTGAGAAAGGTCCTGCTAGGATCGAAACGTCAGGCCCACTAAATTTTGAGATTTGCATTTTGGTAATTTTAGTCAGTAAGCAGTTTGCAACATTTTTGTATATCACTTTATGATCTCACACAGCACACAGAACGTGCCAAGCAAGCACATCGCCTGCCACTGTAACCATGCTGTAACACAACGGGAATAAAGCATGACTTGTGTACATGGCAAAAACTCTGCATGCACAAGTGTACCACCAAACAAGGCTATGGACCACCGATCAAAGCCGGTCTCCACGAACTCGGGATGCCATCTTAAAAGGAGACAATATCTTCCTTTTACTGAGTATAAAGCATTTTTTATCGTTCACTTGATAGAATGATAAATAGGTTTGCGGATACACCATGTAAATTCTCTTTTGTGAGTAAGTGTGGTTCTGAAAAGAACCGGAGGAACTCGACGTTTCGAACAGTATACTCTGCTCGTCTTCAGGGGAATGCTGGATTCCAACTGGGAGTGGGGCTTATGTAGTGTGGAGAGGGATCCTGGTGAGGGGATTAGCTCAGTGAAGGGTGAAGGCGGGAACTGTAAAGGCGGGAATAGGGGGAACAATTTACATGGTGTCTCCGCAAACCTATTTATCCTGATATTCTCACCATGCAAACCTTCAAATATCATTTGATAGAATGAATTATACAAACAAACATGTACAGAAGAAATTCCCAAAATACAAAATCAGTTTCCAAATCCTCACCTTTTATTTGGGTGTTTGATCCCAAACTAAAAATATCTGCCCCCAAATGATGATCATCATGGTTTTATTTTGTGATTTTCATGCACAAATTAAATTCCTGCATACAATTGCATAATTACTTAGCAATTACAGAAACACAATAATTGATATTAAAAATAAATAGTAGGCAATTTAATCTATAGCATAATAAATTATCTGGGTGCCGAATTTGGGGGCAAAAGCACATACTGTTGTCTGTGCTGTCAGAAGATCTCTTGAAATGGTCTGTTCTTTTTAAGTTGAAGGCCTTTCCTCAATTTCAAAGATAATGCAATCATTAAGAAAATAAAAACCAAGGGCTATGATTCCTCTGCATAAAAGCTAACCAACAGATTATCATTAGAACCAACAAACTCTTCTTATTAAAATGGATATTTCCATGAAATTAATATTGCATGATTAATGTTGTACAATTTCCTCCATACACAATTTGTCACTTAAAGTCAAATTGTGACCCGGCACAGCATAATGAGGAATAACCCCACTTTTGAGATTTTGAGATTTTCTAATGATGTGGAAAAAGTATACCATTAGCTTTCAAATGATATCAAAATATAATATCCTCTAATATTTAAAATTTCCGAAAATACAAAAAAAAGAAAATTTATTTGTAATCGAAATGTGAAGATACTTTAACTTCAGGCGTTGTTTACTCAAAAAGTGTTTTGGTGGGATATTCCTCATGTCGTTGTGCCGGGTCACAATTATACATGTTCATTTTTTGGCTGGTGTGCATTTGTGGCAAGATGTTCATCTCCTGAGATGTTCATCTCCATTTTTTGCTTTTGTGGACAATTTGGAAGATTCAAAAGCAACACAAAAATGCTTTAGAATACATATATAGGACAAACAATTCTTACTACATCCAAGAAAATCCCCTTAAAATTGACAGGTGAACATGTTCTTTTCTTTCTTGAAGATCACTGAGAACTGTCTGCTAGTGCAACATGGCTTTAAAACCACTTCATGCCAGGCATTTTTCCAGCACCGATGACCACCATACGGGGGTTTTTGAACAATGCATCATTTTTAAATCTCGCTAAAATAATCCGAACAATATATTTCTGTGAAATAAATTGATAAGGGTATACTATGGGTACAAGCGAGTAAAACCTGGCACAATTCGGACATCGTTGTTGCCATTGTCAAGAGATTATTCGTTCGAAAAAGAGCCCATTGTGCGTCATCAATGGACCGTAACAGACTTGTGTGTGTGTGTGTGTGTACGGTGCTGTCAATCCCTGACAGCAGACTCCAGCCTCCATTCCAGGCAGTCAAATCTTCGAGTTGGTCGGCCACAAACGAGCGTACAGATTACGGTAAAGAATGTGGGGGGAATTCCAATGCCAGACCGACGACCGTTGGGCTGTGTGGCATGCAAAGACAATGTCCCCCGCATGCTTTCAGCGGCAGTGCGATATCCCTCGATCCTCCACAGTAAAAGTCCCACAATTGCACAATTACTGCTGCTAATCTTGCAATTGATGTGGCAACTTGCGTCAAAAGGGGGCTTTGTACATCAGTATTGCTTTGTTCTAAGCTGAAAATAGTCTTTGTTTAGAAAGGGGACAATAGTGGTGCCCGGATTTGGAGGGGCCAGTCGCATAGTCAGCCAATGGACCTCCGGATTCGGAGGTCCCGGCGAGAAGTGGTTATTAAACACGGGTCACCTGTTGCATTGAAATTTGATTTGTTAGTTTTGGTTTTAACATAGGCTTGAGTTTCCCCTGGAATTTTGAGGCCCTGAGATGACGAGGGATAAGTAACTGAATATGGATTTAAATTGAAGAAGCTGTATCCACTTTGTGTGATCCCTGAGCTACTTGTGGCTAGATTTACAACAATTGCTTGTGAGCGGGGAAAAGCGGGGGCAAGATTCCTGGATTTGCCGCAGCAATTGCAAAGGATGGGTCGCGCCAAGGCAATGCACTGTTTCAACTTCTCCCTTCTGCAAGGTGATCCAGAACTGTAGCAGCCAATGGGTTATACCCCAGTGCCTGCCGAGCTAAACAACTCAGTGTAGTGTTTTTATACTTTTTATTCTTCGATATCATAATATGTACATTTTTCCTGTTTTTGGTATGCTTGTATTCCAATTTTGTATATGTTCTTATAGGACCGATATATTTCCACCATGTATGTTATTTTTTTGTTTGACGAATTGTAATAACAATAAATTGCCCTTCCCTTTGATCTCTCCCTACCAGCTTCACTCTTTGTCCTTTGTTTTCTCATCCGTGTCCTATTCACTCTCTCCCCCTTCCTTCGTGTACATGTATCTGTTTTGTCCTTGTCACTCTGCCTTTAAGAAAGGTCCTGCTAGGATCGAAACGTCAGGCCCACTAAATTTTAAGAACAATAAATTGTAATAACAATGAATATATATGGTAGTTAATGGTTTTAAGCTGTCGCCCCCACCCCGGAAAAAAATAGTTGACTATTTGGGGAGGCCATCATCTAAGGGTTGGATAGCTCAGATGGTAAGAGTACTGGTACGCAAAACCAGAGGTCTCGGGTTTAAATCCCGGTCATGTCAAAGTTTTCTTCGCACTTTTTTAAAATTTGTTCCCAGTCAGTTTTTTTCCTTTATAATGTTTGACTAAATATGAACTTGGGTATATAATTGACACGTTGTTGCTTTGTGTTGAGATTTCTAGCCTAATTTTGATCCTTGAAGTGGTGATTTACGCAGACAAAAACTGCATGCGGCCCATACAAGTCTTGAAGTGGGCCACCTCACAATACAATATGAAGGGAAACCCTGACACGATCATTCGTGGTATTTAGAATTGGACGGTTCATGACAGCTTGAAAGCTTCCAGGAACGAAAAGGCGTTGTCCATAAGCCAAGGTCACGTGGGTGGCAGGACTTTCAGAATCCAGTCCAGGACCATCTGAAGTTCCTCGGCATCCAGTTCGTGGTACAGTTTGGGGAAGGTGTGGTACTGACAGGCCACACCCAGCTCCCTGAGCTGACAGACAGTGTCTTGGACCCAGTCGCTCAAGACCAGGGGATCCTTGAGTCCTTGGCAGGCAAACAGTGGTGGCAGGGTTGGCTTGGACTTCATCTCCTAAAAAGTAGAAAGAAAGAAAGAAAGAGAATGCTAAAAAAAGAAGAAGCACTAAGGTGCTTACTGACTTTGTTACCATGAATGAGAATTTATGCCCCCACAGTCACAAATACTACTTGAATACGGTATTAGGGAAGGCCACCATCTAAGGGCTGGATAGCTCAGATGAAAGAGCACTGGTACGTTAATCCAGAGGTCTTGGGTTCAAGTCCCAGTCCAGTCAAAGTTTTCTTTGCTAATTTTTCATAAATGAAAATGTTGAAAAATCTTTTTCAATTTGTTCAAAAGTTCCCAGAGGTTTTCCTTTGTTGTTGTTTTTTACTTGAAATTAAAAAAGCTGCATCCACTTTGTGTGATCCCCAATCTGGTGTAGCCAGGTTTACAACAATTGGTTGTTTGCATCTCAATGAAAAATGGGGGTGTGATCCCTGGAGTTAATGGTTGAATTGCTTCTGACTGGTGCCCCCACCCCGGCAAAGACTAGTTGACTATTTGGGAAGGCCACCATATAAGGGCTGGATAGTTCAAATAGGAGAGTACTAGTACCATAATCCAGAGGTCTCGGGATTAAGTTTCGGTCCAGCTAAAGTTTTCTTTGCCAATTTTATTATTTGAAGTAAATACAAAAATCTGTTGCAAACTGAATAAAATGACCTGCAATACATAAATCTCAAAAGTTGGAGGGCCTGGCATTTCGATCCTAGCAGGACCTTTCTCAAAGGCAAAGTGACAAGGACATACAAAAACAGTCAGGTTAAGGAAAGACATAACAGAAGAAGGACAAAAGGGAAGAAAGTGGGATGCAGATGTTTACAAAAAGGGAGGGGCGATCAAACATGTCAAAGGAGAAAAAACAATAATGTGTTATAATTTGTCATATTTTGTTCGAAAGTTCAAAAGTTCCCAGTCAGGTTTGTATGACATAAATGAAGATCTTCGAAATTTAGAAGGCCTGGCATTTTAATGCTGGCAGGACGTTTCTCTCCATAATGGCTTGTGGCTCAATATCAGACTTAGAAATCAAGACAAGACAGACTTCGACGTTTTAGTCTTGGTCTCTGTGAAATCCATTCCTGGTCCATGGATATGTTCATCTAGCCACAGGCCATCTTGAATTCGCTCTAAACTTCTAAAGTGAATGCTGCAAATTGCGATCAGAAAATCTTTAAAGGAAATGAAAATAAAATAGACGTTTCAATCCTGTCGGGACCTTTCTAAAAGGTCCCGACAGGATCGAAACATCAATCTTTCTACGCTTTTTGAAAAAAATGAAGACTTCCAAAAAAGTTTGAGAATTTTCTGAGGGGTGTTCCAAAGGGCTAGTATTTTAAACCAGTTGTAGAGGCCTGATGTATGAGAGGTTGGGCAAGAACACTGGTCTCCATGCAAAGCTGGATAGCACCACCAGCTGTCAGGAAAGCATGTGCATTCGGTTATTACACACGGCATCATGAATGTCCAGACTGTAAAACCTGAAGGAAAAAAGGCTGTTCAATCTATCGCATTTCCTATCGCAACACCTGATAGGCTATCCAGTTTGAATGGAGATTAGTGTGGTCCGAAGGGGTGTTTCTCTTTACCTTGCAGACGGCAGAGTCATTATTGAGGAAGCTGGAGAGGGCAAAGACACCAGCCACGTCATGGTGGAAGCGGTAGGCCAAATGCATGGCCATTACTCCTCCCATTGAAAATCCACCTTTAGCAAAAGACACACACAGCTGCCTTAGAGAGAGATACTGGTAATATTGGGCCCTCTACCTTTCTAATAATTGATGTTAATACAACTAAACTGCCTACTTATTGCAAAGACCAGAAATTAAACAAATTGTAATAGGTCAGAATGCAAATACACCTTGATAAAAGCCAAAATATTCTCAAAGGCAGAAAAGTTCTGTTTGAATCAAAATGCAATTTTAACTCTCACGATTCATGGCTTTATTCCTAAAAGCATGCAGTTTACCAGATTTCCATTTGTTCTCGAACCTTTTTTAGGTCCTCTAAAAATGCTCCCATTTCATGCATGAAAATAAATTTTGGTCAATCTCCCAAATCTTCTTCCAATTACTGTATATATGTTGATGCAGTGCCAAATTAATGGATAATTTGTAGTGACATAGTTCTGCATCTATATTAATGTATGGGTCAAAACAAATAGTTTCAACCACTTTGAGCCGCGACCTCCGAATTTGGAGCGCTGATAGTTTTACTCTTTGCCAGATCCTTTGAATCCCGGCACTACTATTGTCTGAGTTTTAAACAAGGACTCTTTCCAGCCTAGAACAAACCAACAATTTAACAAATTAATAATTTGAAGCATGACAAAGACCTGTTTTGATGCAAGTTGCTGCATGAATTACCAGAATAGCGGCAACAACTTCAACATTGTGGGACTTTAGCTGCGTTTCCACTGGACTAGAATTTGACCGAGACGATGGTTAAATTTCTAATAGTCAAATTTGACCGTCGTTCCCACTTGGATTTTTGAGTCGGTCAAATTTAACCGAGAAGAAGGTCAAAGTATAAACCGAGCGGCTCATGAAGGTCAAGTGTCAGCCGGATACACAATGTACGTGTGTACATTTAGCGCGCGAAACAAAGCAGACGCTGTGCACAGTGCATGTACGTGTTACGTCTTAGGCCGGATGTGGTTTTTTACCGTTTGCACTGGACTAATCGGCTCGGTTAAACTTACCTGGTCACTTTTACTGGGCAGAGGATGCTCGGTAAAAGTAACCATTGGACTCGGTTAAAGTAACTGAGAGAATTTTGACTCGGCCGTTTCCACTGGACTTATTTTGGTCAAAGTAACCATCGTCATGGGCACAGGAAATGAGCCTGGGGCAAAGTGGTTAACCATAGACCTTGACTAGTACATCAATGCCAGCCAAATCCTTTGAATCATTCAATGTAGGTTTCAATCCTTTCAAGGCTTAAAATTGAGTGGGCCTGACATTTCGATTCTAGCAGGACCTTTCTCAAAGAGTGACAGATACATGTACACAAAGGAAGGGGGAAGAGAGTGAATAGGAGTAGGACACGGATGAGAAACAAAAAGAGTAAAGCTGGTAGGGAGAGATCAAAGAGAAGGGCGTGGAGTAGGGTAGGGATTAGTGAGAAGAGGGGGAAAGATCAAAGAGAGAAGTCTGGTGGAGTGAACACAAAATAAGGATTATCAGAAAGCTGCATGGTGTTAGTTATTACCCTCCTGGATGTTGAGACCATGTGGTTGAATAGTCCGAAGACACTTCATCCACATTTTCTCACGCCTAAGACGGACAGCATTACTACGGTGACCAAGGGATTCTATGCCCAGTACACTCATATCTGATATCGAATGATCCTGAGGGAGATTGAAGTGATACCCAACAGGGGTGTCCATTTTACCGGTTTTGATTGTAGACCTATGGCCATAGATACGTTTTTTGAGGGTGTTTTTGGTCTCGCCAACATACTGAACATTACAAACTCTACAAGAGATGAGGTATAATGTTTGAGGTAGTGCACGTGATAGAGCCATAGGTCATGTGGGTAGTTCCAGAAGAATGTCCATTGAAAGAGTCTATTTCCTTGACATGTGTCTTGCAAACAATGCATTCCGAGGTACACTTAAATGTACCAAATTTAGCGGGAGGTGAAGTGTCCAAAAGGGGAACCTCTGCTCGGACAATTAAGTCACGCAGGTTACGGGGGCGTCTGAAAGCCAAAACAGGCGAATTTGGAATTGCGTCAGCCAGACAATCTGAAGTGTGGAGAATATGGTGGTTTTCCTTAGTTATCTTCCTGAGAGGAGGAAGAGAAGGGTGGTAGGAAGTAACTAAGGGAACCTTTCAAGGCTTATCAAAATGGTAATTACAAAAATGTTGCACTGCTCACTAAATTAAATGACCAAAACGTTTCTGTAAACAAAATGTAGAGGGCATTTGAGTTTGACTATTGAGAAAGGTCCTGCGGTGATGATAACATCAGGCCTTCTACATTTTTCAGATTTGCATTATAATCCAATGGTCCTGACCAACCTAGAATGATCCTGCTTTTGGTGATCCCTCTGTCCACCTCAGCCTGAATGATTCTGCCCAGCTGGTCGCAGATGGGGTCCAGCGTGTCCAGAAGCTCTGGTGCGTTGGGTGCAATCCGGACTCGATCGAACCACACGTTGCTCAGGGCACCGCCTTGTGGCTTATACGGCCTGTGAAAAAAAACCCAGAGGGCCAAGAGTGTCAGGAACAAGGAGACATTGGTCACCGTGACGGTTTTCTTGCTCAATCTCGCAGAGCTGCCTGTGACAAAACTTGCTCAACCAGCTCAACCAGACGGAGACGAAGCCCGAGCCCGAGCCTAAGCCTTCATTTCGTAAACGGCCTAGATCTCAAGCCAACATGGAAGTCCTTTTTCTCATGACCTGGGTTTGGACTTGGGTCACAATGACTGGGAGTCAGACTAGCTGATACAGACTTGACCAGTGTGACTTCAACTCAAGGAAATATTGGTTTTTCATTTACGCTGTTGAACTTATTTCTCCCTACACCACATGAACCTATCCCTATAAAAAGAAAAGAAATACCAAACAAAGGCAAACATAGTCATGTTGTTTCAAGTTTACGTCAGTGTTGGGGCTAAGATAAGTCTAGGCCTCTTAAAAAAAATCAAGCCCTGTTTTTGTTTTCATCTTAAAAGACTTTTAATCCTGGACATGATCCTGCTTTTTTTTAAGGATTTTTTTAAGAATTGAAACTTGGAGCCAAATCCATAACACTGTGTGGAAATTCCTTTGCCTCAGATATGTCTCAAGCTCAAACAGGACTGAAAAAGTCTGACTGCCAAATGATGTTGTGAATTATTTTGTGATTTTACCGTTTCAGTGGACCCAGCCAGCTTTTGTTCAATAATCAATACAGGTGTAGTATAAATAGTTTGCTTCAACTGACTGTTGTCAGTATATGATTTCAAATGGATGGCAACCTGGTTTTTTTTCTTCAGTGAAATGAGCTCAGATTACACTTCAGTAAATTCCATTGTTTCTGCACCTCCATGAAACTGGCTTCTCCAGATGGTTATATGAAACACTGAGGACTGACGGGGAGTATTAAACTCTTTTGAATGTGAATCTTAGAAAAATAGAGAGCCAGGTTTCGATCCTAGCAATCTTCTCAAATGCTTTTGGACGTCTTAAAATAGTTTCTGAGTCTTAGGCTATCAGCCAGGTGTTTCACGCTAAAAAATCAATACACCCTTCTACTGACATTTCACTCTCATAGCAATGCATCCTGCTCTTTACATAGGCTTGAATGAAATACAACTAAGGGGCCATTGGATAGTGCTTTGATCAATGTGTTGGCATCCTGGCCGGATCACAAGAAGTGGATCTATGGCAAAATAAGTACCTTGTTGAAGGTAAAGGGGGTGGGTTTGTATACTGTACCTCAAGGGAGCTGTTGGAAAGATGACTTTTACATGAGGGAGCTGGAAGCGATCTTGGACGAGTGATTGAATCCAGCCTAGAAGGCCTTCTGCCGTATCACCTGTGGCATTAAACACATAAGAAATCATACATAACTCAGAAAAGACTTGTAGCACTTGGAAAACTGATTCCAGGTAGAAGAGCTTCCCTACATCAGATGCAGTGGAACGGCAACCTCTTCACTAACTTCTATAAAAAAGCTCTCATTGATTTGAATGATATGACTTTTTGCTTCTTTCTCTCCAACAAATCATTTCCTAAATGTTTGCGGATTAGAAAAAATTATCGCGGCCGGGCGAGGTTTCAATTCTGCACTGTATGCACCGCACCTTCAACTTCTTGGATCACATTGGCAAGGGATCCGGATGCCAAAATTGCCTAACAAGTAACAATCAAGGAGGCTTGGCATCAATTTTTTTCCAAATATTTATTTGTTATATGATTTATACTTATTTATTTAATTAATTTATATTTGTTTACTTCATAGTCTTTATTCAATGTTTGATGCGGTGTGACAGATCACTGTCCATAGCGATTGTTAAGTGTTTATGTCTCTCCCTTGCCAGTCTTGTATGTGTTATAAATTGAATGGCATGAAAAAATAACAATAACAATAATAATAACGAGAAATATATGTCTGTTGTGAAACAGAGCATAGAGCTTTTCCGCTTCTGTTTGTAACAAGTCATAGAATAGCCCCATTCCTACTCCAAAACGCATGTACAAATTTTGTGCACAAAGCCTATGGGACTCGAGTGTGGTATTCAAAAATTCATAAAAAATATAAACAATGGTCCTTCGGTTCCAAACTTTAGATTTGGAATGTCTAGCACGATAGCTAACTACATACCAAATTTCGAGATGATTGGCCAATGCCTTATATGTGTTTTAAAATCACACATTTTGATGACGTCATGATTGCGTAACGACATTTTGGCTCCGGAAGGTGTTTCTAAACCATGTCCCCAATAGATATCAAAGAAAAAATGAAAAAAATCTCGCTCCGTTGGCCAAATATGCTCATTTCAATGTGAAAATCTGAAAAGTTCATGACCTCATAAATATTCATGAGATGACGTCACGGTCAATCGATGGCAATTTTTGGATACACCTTTTCCCAACTTAGATACAGTGCAAAGTTGAAACCAAACGAACTTGCACTTTTGCTTTGAATGGATTTTGAAATTTGCCCCTTCAAAGCAAGGTCACGTGACACGTGATGACGTCATGATGACATCAAGGTGTTTAGGATCAATTTCAGCATGGGCTTTATGCATTTGCCACGTTTGAAAAAAATCCAAGTCTGTTCAATGACCAAAGTCGTGCTTACAAAACCCCTGTGCATTGTCTATGGGCTTTGGGGGAGAAGAAGAAGAAGACTAAGAAAAAGCCTAACAAAAGATATAGCTTTTCCGCTTCCCTGGAAGCGGCGGAAAAGCTAATAATACAAACATACATGTAGTAATCCTGCGGGAGCTAATTTGGTATTGTTAAATGTTATCTACTATAGTTTTTCTTAAAATTTAGTGGGCCTGACGTTTCAATCCTAGCAGGACCTTTCTGAAAGGCAGATCTACTATAGTTTTTGTCAGTGTATAAATTTGTCTTCCTTGTTATTTATTGTTTGCCATATCGCGGAAAATAAAATAAATAATTCAAATATGAAATCTGCCTGACTGAAACACACTGCATAGGCGCCGTCATTCTGGTTGAACTCAAGAGGGCGCTCTTTCATCACTGAAATAATTATTGAATCTCAGGCTTTTTCACTAGGCTTGTACTTGTAGACAGACACAAAACATGAAACAGCCGTAGAGGTCAGGGTTCATTGCTGGCCGGTTGCACTTTCACTTTCACCAGTTTCAGTTTCACTAACTAGATCCCTCGGCCACATGTCATCTTGTAGTTGTATTGAGACGTGTTTTCCGGTATTGTGTTTTGTTGTATGCTTTCCGGTATTTAGTTTTTTTTGTGTGTTTTCTGGTAATTAGTGTTTTTCGGTGTATGATATTTTCCAGTGTTTTCCGGTATTAGTGCGTTTTCTGGTATTTAGTGCGTTTCTGGTGTTTTCTGGTATTTGTCCGTAGTTTTCCGGTAGTTTGTTGGTGTTTTCCGGTATTTTTTCGGTGTTTTCCTGTGTTTTCCTGTATTTAGTACCACCATAGGAATCCTATAAGAAAAATCTAAAGGACTTATCCTAATGTAGTAATGGAATCCTATAGGCTATAGTATATAGGATTCTTATACTAGTTTCCCGTCACTTCCTATAGCCAGTATAGGATTTATGTACAGGAATCCCCTAGAATTGCTAAAGAATAAAGGATTCCTATATGACCATGGAGGAATAACCATGCTATGACTATGAGCCTATGACTAGCATGAGCATGGAGGAACTCCTTATTCCTCCATGGTATGAGATTCTTATACAAGGAAATATCCTATATCAATTAGGATAGGATTTTAGTATAGGATTTATGTACAGGAATCCCTTAGAATTGCTAAAGGATTCCTAGTATAGTATAGGATTTCTATGAGATCTTATACTTAGGATAGATATCCTATAGGATTTGTACTATTCCTACCATTTCTATAGGAGTATAGCCTAGGACTTTTTGTAAGGGACAACCACAACCCACTACTCCCACTACTAGTCCGAGTAACTTGGACCCTTACAATCGCCCTTTTTTAAATTTTGAGGGAGTCGGGCGATAGTATCGCCCGACTCCCTCAAAATAAAAAAGGGCGATTGCATTGTTACTCGGACTAACATTACAATTCACAAGCTGATGACAAGGTAAAATTTTAGAAAAGTCAATACCTGAACCATGGAGAAAAATAACACTCGCGCTGTGCCTTTCCAAGGAACGAAGAAAAACAGTTTTTAAATTGGCCGCCTTCGTTGTCACTGCCATGATAATGGTTGAACTTGGCTATCAAAATATTTACATATTATGTAGGTACTAACTACTAATAAGTAATAGTAATAAGCAATCCGGAGTACCGGTAGGTTGAAAAGGTCGTCTAGTCCAAAAACGCACTGAGTGATGCTCAGCGCCCCAACTGTGTTACTGCCGTCATACACAATTGGGCTTCATGCTCCAATTTTGTCAATGCGTTTTCCTCGCTCCAACTTTGTCCAAGGTTGAGACCACCACGTAGCCTAGCTAGTATTATGGGCCATTTTCGAAATGTAAATGGCTTAAGGCTCGGGCTTAGGGTTCGGTCATATGGCTATGTTACTCCTTATAATATCACAGACATCTAAAACAAGCATTTGGCCCAAGTTTCTTGGTAAATAGAATAGAATAGAATAGAACAGAACAATTTATATTGTCATATGTATATCAAATACATTGAAATTCTTCCTGGCCTTGCGAGCAATCACAAAAAGAAAAAGAAAAAGAATAATTTATAAAGTAATTCAGTAATTATCTCCATTCCTCTATGCAGTTGTCACCCCACACACTGTAAGACTGGTATAGCTTACAGCCAGGCCCTCAGATTGAGACGCAGTATATGTTCCAATGAGTCTGACTTTCGCCGCCATACACGTGTATTGGCCAGTAACTTGGTTGTATAGAGGCTATAGTTCTCGCCAAGTGAAGAACTCCATTGCTAAAGTCTATTCCATTCCCAGAAGTTCGGCACTAAAACAAAAGCCACCAGGTCCCAAACAAGGACAAGCCCAAAGTTCCCTTATACTTATAGTTACTTCCTACCATGCACCCTTCTCTTCCTCCTCTCAGGAAGATAACTAAAACCACCATATTCTCCACACTTCAGATCGTCTGGCTGATGCCATTCCAAATTTGCCTGTTTTGGCTATTAGGCGCCCCCGTAACCTGCGTCTGTCACCTCCCACTACCTCGAAATGCATTGTTTGCAAGACACATGTCGAGGAAATAGACTAGCTCTTTCAATGGACATTCTTCTGGAACTATACCCACACGACCTATGGCTCTATCACGTGCACTAACTCAAACATCCTATATACCTCATCTCTTGTAGAGTTTGTAATGTTCAGTATGTTGGCGAGACCAAAAACACCCTCCGAAACGTATCTATGGCCATAGGTCTACAATCAAAACCAGTAAAATGGACACCCCTGTTGGGTATCACTTCAATCTCCCTGATCATTCGATATCAGTCGGCATAGAATCCCTTGGTCACCGTAGTAATGCTGTCCGTCTGAGCCGTGAGAAAATGTGGATGAAGCGTCTTCGGACTATTCAACCACATGGTCTCAACATCCAGGAGGGTAATGACTATAACACCATGCAGCTTTCTGATAATCCTTCTTTTGTGTTCACTCCCCCACACTTCTCTCTTTGACCCCCCTTCTCACTAATCCCTACCCTATACTCCTTGCCCTTCCCTTTGACCAGCTTTACTCTTTGTCCTTTGTTTCTCATCCGTGTCCTATTCACTCTCTTCCCCCTTCCTTCGTGTACACGTATCTGTTTTGTCCTTGTCACTCTGCCTTTGAGAAAGGTCCTGCTAGGATCGAAACGTCCGGCCCACTAAATTTTAAGATAAATATTCAGTACCTATAAAGACAAAATTCGGCGACAAACCACAACCTGGATTGTCAGGTTTTGTCAGACGGAGACAAAGCCTGAGGCCGAGCCTAAGCATCCATTTCGAAAACGGCCTTAGAGCAATAATAATTTTATGAGACCACTATTTAGGCCATCATGTATGGATATCATCCATAGATATACCACGGAGGATATCCTCCATGGATATACATACAGGGATGAGGGCCTACTATACACTGTATGAATTTTGCGTCAAGGAGGGTTTGACCGGCTCGACGTAACTAATACTATAGTACATGTAATATGCACCGATCGAGTGTATCATTGCATTGTGCATGCAGTCTATCTCCCATGCTGTTTGAATAAATTAATAACTGCATATAATATCATGTCTAACCTTGTTTCATTTAACGGTTTCGTAGTATAAAACAAAACTGCTTTTCTTGCGTATTTGCGTTGCGAAGAAGCATGAAATACTATGCACTGAGTGCATAGTGCTCCGGTGCTTTGCCCGATGCCTATAGGCTGCCGGAGAGTGATGGAACTATTTTCAGGCAGCTCGGGCGGGATAGCACACCCGCGGGCCGCGACTCCCGGCGGCCGGGTGCTTATCTCAGTGCTCAGTGCGCCGGGTCGAGGTCGTGTATACGTGGTTGATTCGAATCCATCAAGTATTCGAATCCATCATGCACGACAGTCGACCAGCTCGCACTTGGTTACGTCTGTACTCGAAAGCGGGAGTCGCGGCGATCGAGTTCGAATCCCGCCCGAGCTGCCTGATAATTCTTTTATCAGGCATCGGGCAAAGAAGCACTGTGATGGGTCCTATATCGCTCACACTCCAGTTACGCCGAGAACCTGACTGGGGCAAACCCTCATTGACCACTTAGGGTCTTCTCAGTGAAGCGGCTTCGTCTCTGGTATCCAGAAGCCGAAAACGCAGATTGCATGTTTTGAAACGTAAAACCTTCAAAAAATATGTAGGCCTATTTAAGATTCACGAAAGAACGGAACGACAAAGCCGGAGCCTGAGCCGAAGCCGGGTCAGTTTCGATAAAAATTAATAGCCGTAGCTATAGCGCGCGCCGCCGGGCAGTGATCGAGTGCCATATTTACACCAGGGAGGGTCGGCTGCATGGGAGATCCCGACAGTCGCAAATTCGATTTGGCTGGATTACATTGGGCCTATATAGGCCAATACTAGGCTAGGTATTAAATATAGGCCTATATCAGTAGGCCTATAATATTATAGGTCGTAATAAGTCCTGGTGATCCATCAAACCAGAGAAGATCGATAGGATTTAAATCATGGTCACTGTCTAGTTTTATTAACTCTTGATTGCAATGGAGTTAAAGGAAATTAATTTGTTCATGTATATAAAAAATGTAAAAAGCTAAATTAATCCACCGTGTTTGATCCCCGTGTGCCGGCTGTAGCCCACCGGGTTTACAGCGAATTGTATTGCATCTGATCGGAAACGGGGTTGTGGTTCCTGGATGGAAATCTATACGGCAGTCGGTTTTCCCTTACTCTGTTTATTGAAAATTCAATTAAGTGCTTTGTTATTTTTTCGTCAAAAATATAAAAATAAATTCAAGGGGTAGGCCTAGGCCTATAATTATGCATGGCAAGTAAAGCTTGGCAAACCCCGGCCAGTTTTTGTGGTACGGTAAGCTGAATGGTCCAAAAACTACATTCCTCCACTTTGGACTGAGGTTAAAGTGTGCGTTATTTCATTAATTAGCCCTGTGTGTTCACGATTCAATTAAGTTATTTCAAGCTGCAGCCAATCACGGTATAATCAATAATTATCGTCTGCATGACGCGCACACAGTGGGCCTTCCTGAGTTCCACAGTCGGGGAAATGTCATAAGTTGGGTACTTGATTGATCGCAATTGGGATCGTGACCACAGTTGGGCAATAACAATACCAATAAGGTCACGATACTGCGCATGCTCTTGGCGTTGGAATTGTCCTGACAACGTTCTTGTCCAACTGAACTTGAGAGAAGTTGATGGCAGTTATTGAGCGTTTTTAGATAAAACGTCCCCGTTTTTCAAGGTAAGTGACATTTCCCTATGAACATGTGTCCTAGTCAAGTAACGAGTGGTTCGTTTGGGTGATTGAAGGCGTTCGTTACACGAAAACCATACACTAAATAGTGGAGTTAGAAAGGCCGAGCCCTACACCGTACTCGTCAAGATTTCCCGACATTGACTTGTGCACCACCCATGGCATGAAGCCATATAAACGTTACACCGAGCATCCTTCACTTCTCAACATTTCCAAGACTGAGTCCAAGTCCTGGGAAATTAGATAAAAAAGATGCTTGAATTAAAGGCCACGAAAGATTTTTAGTTTAATACCTACACCGAAAAACGGTGGACAAAACCGAAAGCGAAATGAGTAAATTCAATTAAACTAAAGTAAATCCACAATATTTTTTGGGGAAAGATTTTGATTTAATCAAATTGATGAATACCCTCACCGTAAAGCCTAAAGACAAGTAAATTAAAGCGTGAAAAAACGCCCTAAATCCACAATAGAAACTACACTGTCTTGAAAAACCACTTGCCCCCCAAAATTGACTTTAATTTAAATGCAGTACACCAGTACTAGTAAAAAAAAGTAGTATAGCAATACTACTTTTTACTAGTATTAGTAATATTATACTAATACTCAGTAATAGTAATAAAAGTAATATTAGTAATAAGTATTACCCAAATTGTGGGTTTGTGACGCCTATTTATTTGTCAACTGGAAGAAAGACAGCAGTGACAGCAGGCACTTTACTGTACCAGTTTTTTTGGCAGTGGCTATTGTTACGGCAGCCGTAAGTAGTAATGCAGTTTCCATTTTCTATAGTTATGGCACTCCAACTGTGCAAGCGCGAGGACACGTGCCAGATCGAACCATGAAGCTAGTGCTTCTGGCCCGCCGGCCGTGACATGCTCTGACTTCGGAAGCGCGATGTTAGCTGGCGACACTGCCGTCCGGTTGTCGTGCTTGATCTTGATTTGTTGCATTTGCATGATACATTCGTCATTATTTGTTGCCTCTGTTTGATTAGAGAAAATTACATCGTTGATTTATAGGTATAATAGTTTTATAATTTGTATAGTGGTCTTTTAAACCTCCCTAAAATCGAATGACTTCTCGTATTTTCTGCCGCCACATGCACGCACGCGAAGTCGACATCGTAGTACAGTGCATCGCTGACGACTTTGTTAGGGACCCGTTTTTTGCCGATCTCACCGTGCGAGAGCTTCTTATATTCATGATTGTATAAGACACCATTTTCCATTCCGATAATGACAGGGATATTGCTTCAAGACAAGCAAATTATGTGCCTACAGCCAGAGAATTTGCCATGTTTCTTTTGCCTGTACTGAGCTTGAGGCGGCACTGCCTGTGCATGTGGGGTTTAATAACCCATGCAAAAAAATTGGGCTTGCGCAGTTGCAGTGCTGTAACTATAGAGAATGGAAATTGCGTTACGGCTGCCGTAACAATAGCCACTGCACTTTACTGTGAGTCTGTGTACAGAACATGCACTTATTAAGCTACATAATTATGCACACACATACGCGCCACACATAACTCTATGGCGCCACACAATCCTGAAAACTGTGGAAAACTGGAAAAAGTCAAATTGTTTTGGCAAGTGGTTGTGCCAATCATGGATGTTGTCTACATACAATGGGTGTGACAGGCAGACATTGCCATTATCGCTATCACCATCACTCAGTGGTTGACTAGGCTGGCCATTGCCATTATTATACAGTGGTTGACTGGGCGACCCCATCCGACAACCTTGCAGGGGATCAGCGTGTATTGGAGAGTAATGACTGGTTGACAATATTTGTGTATGGTACGGATGATTACTGTGTCAGTAAACTACTCGAACTATATGACTTGTTGTCTATTGGCCATTTATTCAGTGTTCAGAAACCCCCACTTTCCCCCGGTGTATCCCAACTATCCACTCTTACCGGTGGTATATTTCCTCCAAAACAGATCGTCCCCTGGCGCTCAGATATCTACATGATGTCTGTCCCCAGGGGAATTGGTCAAGTTGTAAACTTTTCCCGCCACAATACTTAACATTCAAGGAGCCAGGCATAACGTTTGTTCGAGTACCTGAGGGCAGAGGCCTGGATTCAAATCTTGGTTCAGTCAAATTTTCCTTGCTATTTTCATTATTTTGTTTTCTTTTAAAAATTTCCTTGTCACTTTTTTTCTTTCCTTTGGTTGTTTGAACATTCATGTACAGTTAATGTATATCATTGATATAACATGATGTTTGCATTAAGGGGAATGTAATTCAATGAGGGTTTGCCCTGCTCGACGTGATAAACACCGAGTGCTCAGTGCTTTGCCCGATGCCTGATGTAAAAATTTCCGGCAGCTTCGGCAGTATTTGAACCCGTGACTCCCACTTTCTAGTGCAGACATCTTAACCACTTGACCACCGAGCTGGTTGAGGTCGTGTGGTGGATTTGATTATTGTATAGCGGCGGTTACCGCGTTGCATCAAAGATATAACAAGTTACCTGATGTTTGCGTCAAGGTAAATGTAATCCAATGAGGGTTTGCCCTGCTCAGTGCTTTGCCTGATGCCTGATGAAAAAAAAATTCAGGCAGCTTGGATGGGATTTGATCATGTCGCGCAGGGCAAATCCTCATTGAATTAGTGAATGCATGGTTATGACTTGAATTTTGATTGAACTTGATTTGTTGTATGGCCTTGTAGCTAGCCACTATGGCCTCAAGTGCTACTGATGATGACTACGATTCAGATGACTCGTGTGGCAGCAGTGACACGGATGCCATCAATGACTCGGACACAGACAGTGGCAACTCCTCAGATGCTGACACTAGGACCACGGACCGCACGGACGGGACATCTGACGTCGGCAGCGAGGATGAAGATGATGAGGATGAGGACGAGGATGATGAGTCAAGGTAAGTCCTCAGGAACCTCTCCCCTCACAAAATATCCTTATAAAAATGAGGGCGCTATTGAAAGGCAATGTCAGGAAATCAGGAACCCAGAGTTTAAAAAAGAAAAGAAAAACATTAACCTTCAAACTGCAAATTAATCCCTCTGGATTAGGTTTGATGAAAACCCCCTACATTGTACATGTATAAATGATAAATGAATATATTTTGGTTTACGGAAATGTCGGTTTAGGGATAGGTCTGCGGGAAAAACCAGACATTTTCAGAAACTTTTGTACACAACAAATTGGGTTTCTGTTGCATGATCCTGTGATGACATCACAAAATTGCTCTTGAATATTGAATTTATCATTAACATAAAACAAATTTAGTCTTGAAAATTCTCATTAGCATAAAAAGAAAAACTTAAAGCTTGCAAAATTATACACCCCCAGAACAAGTGTGAAAAACAGTGTGATTGTTAGCAACATTGCAAAACAGTTATGAAATATGGATTTAGTAATAACATGTCTATTGCAGAGACCCTTTAAATTTCACTTGTTTAACTTTCACCTTACCGGTATTCTCTTGCAGTAATCAAGCAAATATTGTATGGAGTGGCTTTCGCAAAACCATCCCCATCATCATATTCCATCCGGAGTGCATTTACGGCAAAGTCAGGCGACTCTATTCCACAGGAGGTAAGTCCTAGGAAGGAGGAAAGCCTAGGGCCAAATTGATTGGCTACAGCTTCAAATTACACGCGGGTCTATGGAAAGCAGTTCCCATAGACTCTTGCATAATTTGTAGCCGCAGCCATAGCATGTTTAGTGTGTGGTGGTATCCTTGTTGCTGCAGATGTTGTGCACAGCAGATCCTTCATGAGTAGGCAGAATGCCCTTATTTAAATGTGATGTCATCAAGGGCTCCCTCTGTAGGACAATTGTTTTTTTTTTGGGTGATGTCCACTTATTTTTGCCACCCACTATAGTCAGAGTAGGCTTGGACTTTGGAGTTTAAGACTGTGTTGGAATTCATTGGATATGGCTGAATAAAGAAAAAGCAAGTCAAAGGAGCTGCTGGTTTTTCATAGACTCGTGTGTAATTTGGACACTTACACTTACACTACTTACTTTCTTTGGGGTTCACATTATCAAATGACAATATAATTCAATCCATTTGTTTATGACATACAATTTTGTTATAGTAATTCATTTATTCAATTTAATTCAATTTAAGAGTTTTTTCATTAATAATAAAGTAAATTAAATATTTTCCATACAGAAAAGCACCACCTGGCTTATAAGATGGTCCGTACAGAGTGCAAAATTGTTCGTCAACTTCTAAACAAGCATGGATTTCATGATGTAAGCAGATTTTCTTATTATTCTGAAAGATGTATCTAATTGCTAAAATCCAGGTGACCTGACATTTTGATCCTAGCAGGGTCTTCCACCGCTTTGAAGGAGATTCTCTGAACCATGCACACTCACTAACAATTTTTTTTCCACATGTTATCACTACAATTAAAAATAAATCCTGCTAGGGTCAAATCACGTGGCCCTGTAATGTTAACTCTTTCCCTATGATGAGCTTCTCACAGCAGCTTGAGTAAAGTGCATGCCTGCCCGGCAAGCTACTGCAGTGGCATGTTGTAAACATCAAAGGATAGGGCCTGGTAGTGGTATTGATAGATGCACCATGAATGGTGGTTTCTAGCCAGTAGTATAGTGTCTATATGAAAACGTCACCGTCTATGTGAATGCTACTGCGGTAGATAATATTGAAATGTTGTCCGATGAGCGCCGCGCGTTGCCTTGTACTCGACAAAATGGCAGTTTCAGGAAGTAGCGGCTGCTCATGATCTAGCAGATTTTCAGTGCAGCAGACCATGAATTGACTTTCCCAGTTGATGTCAGGCAGTTAGTCTGATGAGGAAAGTAGTGGAGACAGCAGGAAGACAGTTGGTCTTGTTCAGAAAATGGACATTCCGAGGCACACTCTGACATCGATGTGGACAGTCGTGCTGGTCAAGGCAGTCATTACGTTGAACGACAACCCGGGCCACGTACAGAACAGCGTGTGAGTAAACCTGCACACAACAAGAATGCTGCAGAAGATGAGTTGAAATGGCAAAGTGTCACATCAGAGGAGACTGATTTGATCGATCCGTTTTAATTTGTGCCATCCAAACCACTGGGTGAAAATGCCAACTTGAGTAGCACTTCATCCACACTCAACTTTCTGCATGGGAGATCCTACAGGGCATCAGTGGCATAATCAATGACTATGCAATTCATCAGATGCAGGTCAACAATCCTCCATTTGCAGGAAGTGGAAATCTATCAGTGCCGATGAGCTGCTAAAATTTCTGCCAGTGCTCATTGCCATGGTCCTCAACAAGCAGCTAGTCCCCAAGGCCTAATGGTGCAAAACACCAGTGAAGCATAATCCTTGCTACTGGCAAATGTTACAGAGAGCCCGATTCAAAGTCATTTATCATTCAGTGCTGCATGCATCTAATATCAGGACTCAATCAATGGAGAAAATAGAGCCATTCTTAAAATAATACTCTCCTTCAAAAATTCCAGGATGCATTCTATCCCTTTGCTAATGTTGACATTGATGAAATGGTCATCGGTTGGAAAGAATGGTGGAAATACAAGCAGTATAGCCCATCAAAGCCCCAAAAATTCCAGAATGCATTCTATCCCTTTGCTAATGTTGACATTGATGAAATGGTCATCGGTTGGAAAGAATGGCGGAAATACAAGCAGTATAGCCCATCAAAGCCTCAAAAAATCCAGGATGCATTCTATCCCTTTGCTAATGTTAACATTGATGAAATGGTCATCGGTTGGAAAGAATGGCGGAAATACAAGCAGTATAGCCCATCAAAGCCCCGTAAACACCTCATCAAAATGTTTGGACTGTGTGACAGTACAACATGGTACTTGTTGGATGCTTGAATTTACTCTATTTTGATTTTTTACTCAGTTTTATTTAACCCACATTTGTTCTCATTTTCCGGTACCTGCTGCATGTGTTTTCCTGACAGGTGCATCCCAACAGCTCTGATTTTAACCTGATGTGGACAGGGTCTCATGTCAAGCCTTACACCCTCCGATCCTTCACTGAGTTCCAGAAGATCAATCATTTCCCTAGGTGAGTTGACTGAACCCTCCTCACCCCCACTTTCCCTTGAAGGCCAGGGTTCTGGCTTGGTCGTAACTTTCTTCTAATTAGAAAGCTGAGCTGCTTGGGTGATTATCAAATCCTAAAAAAGATTAAGCAGACTTGTTTTGACCCTAGCAGGACCTTTCTGAAAAGCAGAAATGTCCTGATTTTAGGTGTGAGGCCCTCTAAATTTGACTAAATTTGTGACCTGCTCCAGAAAAAGGTAATATAAGTTGCAAAAGAATAAAAATCTAGTTATATAAATGACTAAAGCCCACATTGTAAGCTTTCTTTTGGTATATACATAACTCTATACCCGTAGCAGAACTCTATAATACCCCTTCCTTTCTGTAGTCATGACATATCTACATGGTTGACTGCCTCAGTTTAACACAGGGGAAACCCTGCTGTGTTGGATGAAACTGAAATACCGCATTTTATGATATTCCAAATTTGTATTTTATTGATCATTAATTATTTAACTCCACCTGAAAAAACCCTCAATTATTAAGTGAGGCTGATAATCGGTAAGGTTGTCCATATTTCTGTTTATCAGTGACATGTAATTGTGTTTCTGAAGTAATTCGAGTATGAAAGGATCATGTTGCAAACGGTTCACTGACCACAATGAAACACAATGCTGCAGATGATTAGAGTGAAAGGTCCTAATGCTTGGAATCATTTAACTTTCCTATGACCAACTGGGCTACCAGGACAAAATGGCGAAATGCTTTTTTGGTGGCCTAGAATGCTTCTATTGGTGGTCTTGATTCTTGAATTTATCTTTTGGTGGCCTTGAATGTATCTTTGGTTGACTTTGAATTGATCTTTTGGTGGCCTTGAATAGATCTTTTGTTGGCCTAGAATGGATCTTTTGTTGGCCTTGAATGTATATTTGTTCCCCTTGATTTGATCTTTTGGTGGCCTTGAATAGATCTTTTGTTGGCTTAGAATGGATCTTTTGTTGGCCTTGAATGTATATTTGTTCACCTTGAATTGATCTTTTGGTGGCCTTGAATAGATCTTTTGTTTGCCTTGAATGTATATTTGTTCACCTTGAATTGATCTTTTGATGGCCCTGAATTGATCTTTTGGTGACCTTGAATAGATCTTTTGTACCATTTACTGTAGCCTTGAATGGGTCTTTTGTTGATCTTTTGGTGGCCTTGAATCAATCTTTTGGTGGCCTTGAATAGATCTTTTGTTGGCCTTGAATGTATATTTGTTCACCTTGAATTGATCTTTTGATGGCCATGAATTGATCTTTTGGTGACCTTGAATAGATCTTTTGTACCATTTACTGTAGCCTTGAATGGGTCTTTTGTTGATCTTTTGGTGGCCTTGAATCAATCTTTTGGTGGTCTTGAATTGATCTTTTTGTACCATTTACTGTAACCTACATGTAGAATGGATCCTTTGTTGGGCTTGAATGATCTTTTGGTGGCCTACCGTAGAATGGATCTTTTGTTGGCATTGAATTGATCTTTTGGTGGCCTTCGATGGATCTTTTGGTGGCATAGAGTTGATTGCTTGGTGGTCTAGAACATGTGTTTAATGCAGTTTAAAGTAAACCAGCTTTCCCTCATAAATTTAGAATGGCTGGTCAGTCAGGCTAGTTTTGGTTGGCGTCACATGTATGCTTTTTAGTGGCCAGTGACACCTGAGATCAAATTAAATTCAAATGCCAATTTTACTCCTACTCAGAAGACCGCAGGCCGTAGTTTTTACAGTTTAGACATTTGTTTTCTCTAGATCCTATGAAATAACAAGGAAAGACAGACTCTACAAGAACTTCCAACGAATGCAGCAGTCCAAGGTAAAAGGAAATAATGTACCAACAAAATCACTATGTCCATTAATGAGCTGTAATGAAATCCATAATATTGTGCATTGTGCACTGATAAGGATTTGGTAGTCAGGTCTCAGTTGAGTTGTATAGTATGCACTATGCAGTGGGCTTTAGGTACTTAGAATAGGTGTGCATTTTTCACCTTTGACCAATACGTTCTGTGGGAAAAATGCAAGCTGATCCCCATGAGGAACTAGCTATCATGCTAATGGTGTCCAGTTGGAATTTTCAGTCATTCAATGACTCAAATGAGTTGAAATCACTGTTTAGTTTTTATACCCAATTTTTTTTTATCCAAATATCAAATTATTAAATGCACAATTGGAGATTAGTCATGAAGTGTTTTTTTGAAGGCTGTGGAAACTCACCCCAAAAAGCATTCTGGAGTTATAAAAGTCTTGGTTGAATGAAAGCTATGCTTGATTTAATGAACAAATGTCATTTATTCTGTGCATTAGTAAATTTTGGCAATTTAGCTTAAATTGCTTGGCAATACTGTATCTTATGGCATTAGCAATGACTGCAGTGTATTTCATAGTGAAATATACCACTAAAGGTATGCCAGATATATTTTATGTACATGTATGGGTTAATAACTACTGTACATTGTTTGGTTTCCTGACAGGGTGCGCGGCACTTTGATTTCCTACCACAGACCTTCATCACACCATCTGAATATGATGACTTAAACAGTGAGTGCATTCCTTTCAATTGTTCAAACCGAACAATTCATTCTGAACTTGAAAATAACTTGGTCAATGGTACATGTACATGTATTTCTTGCCCAGTGTGTTAACAGGTGTTAGATTTCATTGTCACAATGCCTATGGGGTTTGCTTTTAAAATACCCAAATGGCAGCCATTGCTAGATACACGTACAGTGTATATGTACCAATACATCATCATGTACCAATGGACAGTCTTCATTGGAGTAAAGGTTTATGATACTGGTAGCTGTAATGGAAACTCATACACATACACGTACACAACCCCCCTACCAATAAATGCAGTACAATGTTTGAGTTTACATACACTGTATACCCAACACCTTGCTCTATATTTACCAGTGAGCAGTTTAGAAAAGACAATGTCGATTAGTATGTATACCGTACTCACCACTTTGAATGGGTTGCCTGGCAAGTGTTTGCTTAGCAAATAGGCTGTGCCACACAGCAGCCCATAGATACAAACATATCCGACAGCCAGGGTTAGCCTCTCACTTTCACACAATTCACAAGAAACCACACAAAATGTGCTTGTTCTGTGTATACACTATATATCATCCTGCTTTTAACCTTTTCTAAAGCATTGGTTTTTAACCACTAGACCAAAGCAGATGTGTTAGAAATTTTGTAATTTGTAATATGATTCATTTTTCTCCCCTGATTGTCTTTACTGTATAGACAAAAAATAGACATTGCTTTGTTTTTTGGTAACAAGTTGAGCTTGCAAAGCAGTCACATGTACTTGATTGTATACTCCCCATGGTGGTTGGGTTAATTACATCACCAGTCATGGAAGGTTGGATAATTGGCAAAACAAAGACTTTTATTTGTCCTCTAACTGCAAACTGGAAATGGCATTTCAAAGAGAATCTTTGCCATTTCATTTAATAAATACTCTTATTATCTATAAATGTTTTGAAAAAGACTCTATCGCATGGCAGTGAATGAACTATTAATATATTTAAATCTAAAAATTTAGTGGGCCTGACGTTTCGATCCTAGCAGGACCTTTCTTTGAGAAAGGTCCTGCTAGGATCGAAACGTCAGGCCCACTAAATTTTTAGATTTACTTTTTGGTAATTTTAGTCAGTAAGCAGTTTGCAACATTTTTGTATATCACCTATTAATATATTTATCAGCAGAATGTTACGAAATTTCAAATGTTTGCAGAATTGTCTCTTCATGAAAGCACTGATGACTTGACCATGTACATAGATCCTGGCATTTTATTTTTCACCTTTTTGCTGTCGCTCAGCTGCTCATATGAAGGAACGGGGAACTTGGATTGTCAAGCCTGTTGCTTCATCGAGGGGAAGAGGGATCTCCCTCATCAATAGTGTGAGTAGAGGCAGACACAACAGTGCTCAATTCCATGGCTCTGCTTGCCGTAAGCATAGAATCGGCACTCAGGGAAGCACAAATTAAGCGTATTTCATGGCCAATATCATTTATGTGATTTACGGTCTCGCAAAAAAAAATACCAAAAGACTGATCTTGAGGCCAATTGTTTGTTTTGGGTTAAGGAGTCCACGTTTTTAATAAATGAAATAATTAAAATAAATAATCTGAAATTTGTTTAAATTTCATTTCAATTCAGTTGGTTAGCCAAAATTGTCAAGAGACTTCTGACCGACTGAATGCCTAAGGTTTTAATGTTAATTTCCACTGATTACGGTTGCTTTAAACCAAATATTTATTCCATTCAAAAATAATTAAAACTTTTGTGACAGGTTATTATTTAGAATAACAGATATGATAATGCTGTACTTTTTGAGGGGGCAAATCCGCCATACTCAAAACAAACCCAACCTCAAAGCAATTAAATAAGTAAAAAAAAAAATCACATACAAATAAAGCATAACAATTATGTACGCAAAGCATGGGTTGCTGATCACGGGATGGGGGAAAACCCCTCAAAAACCCTATAACTTAAGGGAAAAAAACCCAGGGAAATTCCCAATCCGGCTCCAAGTTCTTTGGCAACCAAGTATACAACTCAGTAGATCAGAACCCAATATCCCAAGAGCTAGGCAGCAGACCGGCAGGTGGGGAGGGAGGAGGTGAAGCAAAACTGCTTAGGGTGTTGGTGTGCTCCGAGTGTAGTCAAAAAGGTGAGTGAACACATGGGCGTGTTCATCCTTAAATATCTGCGGGTCTGCCGCCCCATAGGCAGTGGACAACTGAACCCTAACAAAAGGCCTGGGCGAGTTTCACAAAGCCAGTTATGTAACCACTAGCGCTTTTCCGCGACTAGGAATGTGCGCTATTGCCTCTGTTAAAATCAGGCGGGTTCGTTTAGCCAGAAACGACTCGTGTCACATAAAATCGATTAATCAAGATAAATCTTTTATTTCTTGATATGATTCACTACTTGCATGCGTGAATTGCTTCCCTGCCTGGAATACAAAAGAAGCATTGGCGTTGTTGTCTGCTAATTGCCATGTTTTTAAAATAACTTTCGGCAAAGGAGGTAAAGAAACACCCTTAGTGGTTGAAAACTATACCTCGCCCAAAGCTGTGTCATTGAAAAAATTTAGGGTTTTTTTGTCTGAATTTGCGGTCGCCGTTGAAGTTTAGGTTGTTAAATTCAACAAATGACGGCCATTTTCTTCTGTTGATGGGTACGCGAAAACCTCTGTTCAATGCAGAAATGCCGCACTAGCTCTTCAAGCGCTGATTCCTTGCTTACACAATCCATGAAATTACTTAAGTAAAAAGGGGAACAGAAGAAAGGCTATAGAAGCAGGTTTTTCTTTGTATTTGTAACACATAAAAACACATAAAACAACCCACACCTACAGTAGAGAAAGGAAACTGAGTTGGACAGACCAGCCAAACATTCCCTATGAAAATGTGACCCCTCTGTATAGATCGTTTGCACCGGCGGCCATCTTTAGGGCCTTCTAGTGTTATTAAAATTCAGTGACAATGCAGGTACAAAAAGAGTGCACTCTTGCCTATCCAAGAGGAACAAAGACTATCAGGTAGGCCCAAAAGATGGCCGCCGGTGCAAGTGATCTACATGTATAGCGGGGTGATCTATGAGCATTTGCTCTGCTGTACAGTGTGGCTAACACTGGATGTTCAGTGCTTTGTCACATTATCTGCTTGAAAGCACACCCAGGCAGCTCAGTGGGGATTCGCTCCAGCGACTCCTGCTGGAATCGAGGGTAGCTTCATTGATGAGCCGCTCTGTCTGTTTTCATGGTTTTCTTTAGATGAATTGAAGCTGATAGATATATCCTAAGCTTGACAGGAATCAATGTGATGT
Organism: Luidia sarsii; assembly: GCA_949987565.1. Classification (NCBI taxonomy): domain Eukaryota; kingdom Metazoa; phylum Echinodermata; class Asteroidea; order Paxillosida; family Luidiidae; genus Luidia; species Luidia sarsii. The sequence continues at coordinate 4,516,420 of OX465101.1, read as the reverse complement.
CTATGTTATTGTTCTTTCTTGCAGCCTCAGAACGTTCCCATGGATGGTAACCATGTTGTCTCAAGATACATCAGCAATCCCCTACTTATAGACGGTAAGTTTCACAAACTGATGCCTTACAAAAAGAATTGTAAAACCTGATACCCGTAACGCAATTCCACGGATTCTGTTTCCATGATAACCATCCAGTTGTATTATTCTCTTTGCTTTTCAATCGCACATTAACAATCTTGCTAAAAAAAAAATCTGATTTCTCAGCAGAACTCTGCTATTTGCTGATTCTTGAATCACCAGGCCCTCTTAATTTATGAAATTTATGCATTTTGATAATTTTAGTCACTAAGCACTAGCAGTTTGCAACATTTTTGTATATTACCCTACATTTTTGGTAAGATACATGTATTTGTACATGTTTAATAACTCTTGATAGTGATCAGTTTGCAGCATTTATCTCAATAATTGTCTGGTTATTGAAGTCAAGATGTTATTCACTTGTTTTGTCGTGAAGGCTTCAAGTTTGACTGTCGGCTGTACGTGGCGGTCACATCCTTTGATCCTCTGAGGGCTTACTTGTACGAGGAAGGCTTGGCAAGGTGACCCTGTGTACCAGATATTCATTTCTCCATTCATCATTTGATGAGCATAATGAGTCCCTTCACATTGGCTGACATCGATAATACAGTGGAACGTCACTACAACGAAAATCCCGGGATCCATGAAAATTGTTTGGTATAGCGGCCGTTCGTTATAGCAGATGTGGCCACATATTTTGTGTACACAAATCGGCAGCCAAAGGGCATGTTCATTATAGCCGAATGTTCTGTACATGTACATGTATATCGGCGTTTGTTATAGCGACGTTCCACTGTAACAGGAGCGCCCGAGTGATAATTGATTTGATTTTTTTTTCCATTTTGAGTGGATTAAATTCAAGTATCTTCACAATGCCACCATCTTGAAAGCTGCAAGTCTTCATAATATATGGAGCAGTCAGAGGTCCGATACCATTTTCAAGTCAGTGGATGCATCGCTTGACAAGGATAGTAGCACAAGCAATCAATGGACAGGATGCATGGCCAGCACTTGGCTTTAATTCATTGCTGACATCAGCGTCAATGTAGACATGCATTGAAATATCAGGGTTTTGACTATTGTTTTGGGTTGCAAAATCTTTTTTCTATTTTGGTAAATGAGGAAACACTCTAAATTTGATGTACAATTAGAGAGATCAGAGCGAAGTCGGAGTTGAACACAGTCCTGAGTTCTGCCAAGTCATAAACTAATGTCTGTACATCCACATAACTATTCTTCTTAAAGACTGACATCAAAACTCCCATAACGGTTTCAAAATCCGGTTCTTCTACCAAGTATAATTTTCCACCTGAGTTTGACTTGAACATGAATCTTACACATGCTCTGTTGTTGGGGGGTCTTTTGTTGATTTTGCAGGTTTGCAACTGTGCAGTACAACCACACCAATAAGACCATCAAGAATGTTATGATGCATCTCACTAACTACAGCCTAAACAAGAGGAGCAATGACTATGTCAGGTGAGAACCTTGGCCAGGTTTGGACAGCTGAGGGCGACAAACAGACAGGAACAAATAGTGCAGGTTTTTTTTAAATCAAGTTTTGAGCTGAGTCCAAATGGATCCAAGTTGTCTTGTATCACATCTTCACCAGTGGTGGACTTGATCCGGAAGTTCTTTGGTTTATAGATATGAGACCATGACACGCTTGGAACACTGTTATCAGAAGTGGATATGGCCAATTTTATGTTAAATTCATATAGAAAAATATTGCAAACATGTTGACCAAACTGAAAATCTAAAAAATGTACAGAGCCTGACGTTTTGATCGGAGGAGGACCATTCTCAGCATTCTGCCTTTCAGAAAGGTCATGCTAGGATCTTAAGCCGCGTTTCCACTGGACTTATTTTGGTCAAAGTAACCAAGACGTTGGTTACTTTGACCAAAATAAGTCCAGTGGAAACGGCCCAGTCAAATTTCTCTTGGTTACTTTAACCGGGTCCAATGGTTACTTTTACTGAGCAACGTCTGCCCAGGAAAAGTGATCAGGTAAGTTTAACCGAGCCGATTAGTCCAGTGGAAACGCACCACTCGGTTAAATTCGACTCGGTAAAAAACCACATCCGGCCTGTGACGTAACACGTACATGCACTGTGCACTGCGCGCCTAAATGTACACACGTACATTGTGTATCCGGCTGACACTTGACCTTCATGAGCCGTTATATTGCCAGCTCGGTTACTTTAACCATCGTCTCGGTTAAATTTGACTGACTCAAAAGTCCAAGTGGGAATGACGGTCAAATTTGACCATTAGAAATTTAACCATTGTCTCGGTTAAATTTTAGTCCAGTGGAAAGGCGGCTTTAATGTCAGGCCCTCTACATTTTTGAAATTTTACAGGTACGTTAAAATGAAGAGTTTCCCAATTTACCTGCTACTGTATGCTCAGGGGGTTTTCACTTTGCTGGGACTACCCCAGTTATCCCGAATTTGCCTTGGCATAAGTATCTCCAACTTACATGTACCAGACCTCAGATGAAAACTGTTAAACTTGGGAGTTCAACTTCAGCCTTCTCAGGATGCTAATTGAATGCACATTTTGTATGATATTATATGAACAATTTTTTGTGGTTGAAAAATATTCTATTGAAAAACAAATGGCACAGAAAACTTTGACTGGACCAGGATTTGAATCCGAGATCTCTGTTTTTGCGTACCAGCGCTGGTAAACTTTGGTTACAATGTAAACTTTGGCTGAACCGGGATTTGAACCCAAGACCTCTGGTTTTGTGTACCGTACCAGCGCTGGTACACAAAACCAGTTTTTTTCATTTATTTGTTTCACTTGAATTAAAAAAGCTTCATCCACTTTGTGTGATCCCCGGGCTGCTGTAGCCAGGTTTATAGCAGTTGGTTGTTTGCATATTACTGAAAACAGGGGTGTTATCCCTGGAGATATACAGCAGTTAATGTTTGAATTGCTTCTGACTGGCGCCCCCACCCCGGCAAAAACTAGTTGACTATTAGGGGAGGCCACCATCTAAGGGCTGGATAGCTTGGATGGTAAGAGCGCTTGTACCAAAAAAAATTGAGGTTTTGGGTTCAAGTCCTGGTCTAGTAAAAGTTTTCTTTGCCATTTGTTCAATTTGGTCTCAAGTTCCCACTCAGTTTTTCATTGGAAAGCTCAAGCCCTCTAACTTCTATTTTTTTATGCCAAGTACTTTTAGTACATTATATACATGTAAGTAGTTTTTTTCATTTTGTCTGAAAACCTAAGATGGGAGACTAAAGCCGTGTCCACACTGGACTTATTTTTTACCGAGCCCGTGGGTAACATTCCAATGGGTAAATCTTGCCGGCGTCCGCACTTGGACTTTTCGCCTCGGGTAAACTAACCGAGACGATCGGTAAAACTAACTGACTCGTGTACATGTGTATGTACTCTAGGTACACAAACACGTTGTTACCCTGGACTTATGATTATCGACTCGGTTAAACTGACCTGGTCAATTTAACCGGGCAGAAGTTGGACGGTTAAACTACCCACTGGAGTCGGGTAAGTTACCTGGGAGGAAAACTTCCTGGGCTGTCCGCACTGGACTTAAAATGGTCAATTTACCCATTTGCTTGGTTAGTTTACCCATTTTAAGTCCAGTGCGGACGCGGCTTTAAGTGTGGCCATATCAAAATGAAGACTTCCTTTAATATGAAGCATCAGTAATTGTAAATGGTCATTTTCCTGTTAGTTTTTCATTCCAAATTTCTTTCTCTCCGATTAATAGGTGCAATGATTTGAATATTGAGGACTATGGTAACAAGTGGAGCTTTGGTGCTATGATGAGATACCTGCAGAAGAAAGGCAAAGATGTCAAAGGTAGGCTGAGGGCGCCCTCTATAGAGAGTTTAATACAATCTGTCTTCTGTCACTCTCCTTAAGCTATTGAAGGAAATACGAAAAACTGTTGAAAACTGCTCACTGACTAGAATGACCTGCAAAACATAAATCTCAAAAGTTAGAGGGCCTGACGTTTCAATCTTAGCAGGACCTTTCAAAGCCTTTGAGAAAGGTCCTGCTAAGATCGAAACATTGTGCCTTTGAGAAAGGTCCTGCTAGGATCGAAACATTGTGCCTTTGAGAAAGGTCCTGCTAGGATTGAAACGTCAGGCCCTCTAACTTTTGAGATTCCTTTAGCTTTCGTTCACATTTGCACCTTTTGAAATATTTAAAGACAAATTCCAATGCAGCGGCCACTTCTGTGTGCATTATTAAATGAACCCAAACCATAGAGCTCTATAAATAAACTAGAGTGCGCACTCTCCTATCAGTGCGTTGCACGAACGTGTTCCGACATGGACGCGCATCCGCCATTGCCAAAGAGGGCATCTGAAGCTCGAAGTGCCCGGATGTCAGTAGCAATCGCGCATAGTATGAATGGGGAAAAGTGTCCTGAAAGCCTGGCCGTTCACCGGGCCCTGGCCTCGCCAGATTCTTCGTAGGTCTGCAACACTTTCATGTGATGGCGGGTGTCACTGTGTCCGGTCAACTTTTAGCGATATTTTCTTTCTAAAACCACTGTGCTACTGAGCTACTGATGCTATGTTTTGTGTACACACACATTACATGTTTGTGTACGTGTACATGTGTGTGTGTGTGTGTGATCGAATGTACGTGTACACATGCAGTCTTCAACGCATCGCGTCTAGTTTGCCCTCTTTGGTATTAATGGCGTCGCAGTCCCCTTGTCGGCACACGTCACGCGACGAGTGCGCACTCTATTTATAGAGCACTATGACCCAAGCCAAAACTAATCAGTGCTCTCTACTGTCTGTTGCACATTCAGCTATGCTGGGTCGCATCGAGGACGTTGTCATCAAGACGCTGCTGTGCGCTGAGTTGCCTGTGGCCACTGCCTGCAAGATGTTCATGCCTCACAGAGGAAACTGCTTCGGTGAGACCTCAGTCTCGTCCAAAAATTCAGAGATTCTGTCAACTTTGTCAAACCAAAGCTGTATTGACCCTTCTTACTGACGTCATGTTGCTACTAGAAACAGCGAGATCCACCATCTTGGAGTACACATACGCTTTCGTTCGCACGTTTGTGTTCGTTTAACTTAGCGTTAGTCATCATGGCGAATTTGAATGCTACACGGTCGGCTTATTACAGTTCTCTCGACATTCTCGGCTTTATTGCTGGAATAGATCCGTACACAATTAACCCGCGACAACCATTTCGTCCATCTTTTTAGCGAAAGTGTACGAGTTGCGTCACCTTCTCTTGTCAGTACATTCGATAAAAAGATTCCTTATCACGATCCCCCTGCTTCCACAGCCAAGGACAGCGCAAAAGTTAATCATCTTTCAACAAAACAAGTACCTCCAATCCATGGTACAACCACAGAGGAATAAAAAGAGATTCCTCCATGGCACAACTAGTAATTGATACTAGTAAAAAGTAGCAGTATTAGTAGTACAAATACGACGAGTTCAAAACTTGCCGCCGTGCATGTGGAGTTGTTTGTATGCACAGCTGACTTAGTAACGGCGTTGACGTGCTCATGTGTGTAATCCAAGATGGCCGATAAACAAAATCGTGACGTCATCGAAGACGGGTCTATTGACAAAGAGTCTGGTTCCTTGTCATGTTATGGACATTGGTATGGGTCTTCCCATTGAGCACACTGGGGAAATGACCGAATGGCCCAGTCATGCTAAACTCTGTGCAGTGATTTTCTTGGACTCTGAATTGTGCTGACAATGAAGGGCACATTTTGTTTTTCTCTTTAGATATCAGAAATAGGGAATAAATATTGCCAATAACCAATATGAAAGGGTGTGGCTATGTAGCATTTGTCCATGAATTCCGGAAGGTCCCATCTACATGTATGAGAATTGAATTCTCTTTCTAGAGTTGGTGTTAAGTTGTTATTAAACCAAACATGCGGATCATTTTCATCATGCTCTGAACTGTTAATGGATCTCAAAGACCATATTAATTTGGTTTTGTTTTGCCTCCTGCCCCGTCTGCCTGTCCAGAGCTATATGGCTTTGATATCCTCATTGATGACAACCTGAAACCCTGGGTGCTTGAGGTCAACCTCTCTCCCTCCCTGGCCTGGTGAGTGACAGAACCTTTCAGCTGGCCCCAGCTTGACCCTTCCCATGATACAGATCAGTCTGTGACTGGCAGTTTATCCCTCAGTCCAGATGGTCACGGGAGTGGAGGTTGGAGTCTGCGGTCAGGGATTGACAGCACCATACACGCACACACACACACAAGTCCGTTACGCTCCATTGACGACGCACAATGAGCCCTTTTTTAAACGGATAATCTCTTGACAAAAGCCAGAATTGTGCCAGATTTTACTCTCTTGTACCTACATGTATATTGATTTATTTCACAGAAGTATTGTTCCGGTTGTTTTAGCGAGATTTTAAAATGATGCATTGTTAAAAAAAACCCGTATGGTGGTCATCTACGCTGAAAAACCACCCGGCGCGAAGTGGTTAAGACTTATTTTACACAGCATTGGGATTCGGAACAGTGCTACCCATACGTCGGGATCGCAAAATTGTGGAGTGGCCACTAACTGGTACGGATAGCTAAATGTATACGCATGCGTATCCGTCTGCATGTGAAACCTCTCTAATGTTAAAGTTTGATCTTGCCCAGCCTTGCCAAGGAATGTCGGAGTGATGATACATGCTATCCTCTAGAACCCCACATGCAGGTGGTGCTCCTCAGAATCTTTCAGAAATTAAGGATTTGCCGCTCCATTTAGTGCATAATGGTTTCTCAAAAGCTCAATTTTTAAAGTGAGACTGGTTTGCCATGGAAGGGCCACCCTTTCGGCAAACCAAGAGTAACGATGACAGCTTGAAGACGACGCATGCTGCCGTCCGTGGCTTAACCACTTCGCACCTGGGGGGTTTTCAGCGCCGATGACCGCCATATGGGGGTTTTTGAACAATGCATCATTTTCAAATCTCGCTAAAACAATCGTAACAATATATTTCTGTGAAATAAATTGATAAATGTATACTATGGGTACAAGAGAGTAAAACCTGGCACAATTCGGATGTGGGTGTGGCTTTTGTCAAGAGATTATCCGTTCGAAAAAGGGCCCATTGTGCATCGTCAATGGACCGTAACGGACTTGTGTGTGCGTGTAAAGTGCTGTCAATCCCTGACCGCAGACTCCAGCCTCCACTCCAGGCAGTCAAATCTTCGAGTTGGTCGGCCACAACCGAGCGTACAGATTACGGTAAAGAATGTGGGGGGAATTCCAATGCCAGACCGACGACCGTTGACCGCTGTGTGGCATGCAAAGACAATGTCCCCCGCGTGCTTTCAGCGGCAGTGCGGTATCCCTTGATCCTCCACAGTAAAAGTCCCACAATTGCACAATTACTGCTGCTAATCTTGCAATTCATGTGGCAACTTGTGTCAAAAAGGGTCTTTGTACTGATTCGTGGTTAACAATAGCAGTTGGTCGGTGGTCCCATAACTCCTTGCTATAATGCTTTAATCTGTGTACTTTATTATCAGATGCTAATGGATCGATTTGTGGCATGACCTGAGGGCAGCATTACTAGTACATAACTTCTTTCAAATTGAAGAGTTTATAGGCCTTTTCAAATCATGGGTCTTTGCTCACGGCTCAGGATTTAATTTGTCGTTGCCATCCAAAAAGTGAAAAAAATTGATGGCTTTCCTTTTTCAGGGATTGCACTTTTCTTTTCTTTTTAGTTTTGCTTGGATCCAAGTATTAGCCCCACTGCATTTTCAACATTCTAATGAATTTTTACTTTAAGTGATATATACAAAAATGTTGCAAACCGCTTACTGACCAAAATTACCAAAATGCAAATCTCAAAATTTAGTGGGCCTGACGTTTTGATCCTAGCAGGACCTTTCTCAAAGGCAGGACCTTTCTCAAATGTCCTTTGAGAAAGGTCCTGCTAGGATCAAAACGTCAGGCCCACTAAATTTTGAGAATGTTTACTTTGACGTGGATGTCAGGAGTGAATTTGTCTGTAAGTCAGGGTTTCTTCATGCAACCTGTCAATTGATTGCTTACAAGTGCTTATTTCCTTTCCCAGCGATGCACCCATTGACTTGAAGATCAAGTCCAACATGGTATCGGACCTCTTCAGTCTGACTGGTACGTATATTATGAAGACTCATAGCTGTCATGATGGTGCCATTCTTCTTCTTTCATGTTCATCATCCTGGAACTAGGACATTATGTTTGGCCAGGCTCTTGCACAGTAAAGAGCAGGGATTAGATTCTTCCGACTTTTTGCGGAATTCCGACATTGGAACTTTGACATTCCGACTTATAATTTCAGTTCCGACTTTTTCCGATCCGTGGTCTGAAAAAAAGGTAAACAAAATAAATAAATAAAAAATAAAAGAGAAGAGATTCAAAGTAAAGTGCCTGCACTGATAGGTTTTGTTAACAAAATTTATTGCTGCTGAAGGTTTTGTCAGATTTAAAAAAAAATGCTGCCGACAGTAGTAAAACATCATATGATAAATGTCAGGCATTTTCCAATACCGTGCAATTTCCAATACCTTTGACACTGATTAAACGACTGAAAACTCAAAATAATATTCAAATGATGATGTTTTGCTTTATAGAAAGATGGTTCAAGTGGTCGGAAATGGGCTCAGATTGCACCACAGAGAGTCCATAATCCAAAATTTGTCTGGCCCTTAAGCGGTCTCCGAACTCCCCTCTCTTGAGTCGGTCAAATTTAACCGAGACGATGGTTAAAGTAACCGAGCTGGCAATATAACGGCTCACGAAGGTCAAGTGTCAGCTGGTACATGTGTACATTTAGCGCGCGATAGGCCGGATGTGTTTTTTTACCGAGTCGCGTTTGACCGAGTGGTGTGTTTCCACTGGACTAATCGGCTCGGTTAAACTTACCTGGTCACTTTTACTGGGCAGAGGTTGGCAGGTAAAAGTAACCATACGGCTCGGATAAAGTAACCCAGAGAAAATTTAACTGGGCCGTTTCCACCGGACTTAAAATGGGAAAAGTAACCATAGTCTCGGTTACTTTGACCAAAATAAGTCCAGTGGAAACGTGGTTTTTGAAAGGAAAATGACCCGGAACCTTCCATGAACTATGTTTTTAATGTTTTTAATACATATACATGTACAGGGTGATATACAAAAATGTTGCAAACTGCTTACTGACTAAAATTACCAAAATGTAAATGTTAAAATTTAGTGGGCCTGACGTTTTGATCCAAGCAGGACCTTTCTCAAAGGCAGAGGTCCTGCTAGGATCGAAACATCAGGCCCACTAAATTTTAACACATATACATGTACAGTTTATAGCAACCTGTCAGTAAGACAAATTGATAACTTTGTGGTTTTTATATTGTTTGTTGTGATCTCTTGCAGGGTTTATTGCGCAGGATCCAATGATGCGACGGGTTCATCAGAGTAAACGCAACCAGGACCTGGCTGCATCAAGCGTGCTCCGGCAACAGGTAGGCCTACCTCAGTGCACTCAGCTCACCTCCGTTCACCCTCATGTTTATTCAGGTCTCCATGCCACTCCCATCAAAGCGTGCATTGTTCTAATTGGCTTTGTATTGCAGTGTGTGGACTCTGCCCTTTTTTCGAAATGCGCCAATCTGCAAGGCTGACTTATACTTATCCCTGGTTTTGACATCATTCCACAGCTACATGCTGTTCCAACCTGACTCTGAAGCAAGTTTTGTGGTGGTTTGACCTCAATTAATGGCAGACTTTGACTTCATTCTAAGGATAACTTTGACCTCATTCAAAATCTAGTTTTGACCTCATTCAAAAGCTAGTTTTGACCTCATTCAAAAGCTACAGTGTAGTTTTGACCTCATTCAAAACCTAGTTTTGACCTCATTAAAAAGCTAGTTTTGACCTCATTCAAAAACTGGTTTTTTACTTTATTCAAAAGCCGGTTTTTACCTCATTCTAAAGCTGGTTTTGACCTCATTCAAAAGTTGGACTTGACCTCTTTCAAAAGCTAGTTCTGACTTCAATCCAAAGTTCTATCTGACTTCAGTTCAATGCAAAATTGGACCAACATTTCAATGCCAACCTCCATTGAAGTTAGACTTTTACCTCGTTTTGTTGGATTTGACCTGTAGTGAACATTTCATGAAGGAAAATCGAGCCTGTTGACTCCCAGTGTAGCTTCCATTGCCAAGCTTGTCGTAAAAATTCTGTGTTTTCATTGTCCATGACAGTTTCCCTCTCATCCCTGTTCATTTTTTCCCCCTCATGCTCATGTCATTACCTCATCGCTGTGCTGTGTTGTGCACTATACTCCACCCCACATCTATCACCGTGTGTGTCACCATGTGTGTTGTCCACACCCTGTGTTGTCACCCCATTTGCCACCCTGTGTGTGCCCTGTCCGTTTGGGGCTGGTCACTTGACAGAGGGCACGCATTGGCTCAGAGTTCCTGGTAAGTTTTTCCGCTCCAAATCCTGCTGTTTGCGTCTTTTAATCTCTGCGAGAAATTGCTTGCTGCATCTTTATCCTAACCTCTTCATGATTCCTCTCTGCCATGCAACATATTGTCAATTATGTTTTTATTGATTTTTAAACTAAAATTGCCTGCTTGTCCATGTGTCAGTTGCTTCTTGCTTTCAATAAGACAAGCTTTCAATGCCCTTTCCTGACAAGCTTTCAACCCCAGCGTCTCAGTCTGGACATCTTTACCAATTGACCACCAAGATGGTGTGGAGGACTGGAAATTGTAAAGTGTTTGGTGCTATGGTGAATGATAGATGTACCATGATTTTAATATAGGAAGGTTTGCGGTGAACACCATGTATCAGGTCTCTTAAAGGAAGAGGTATGGTTCTGAAAAGAACCTGAGGGTAACTCGACGTTTCGACCAGTATGCTCTGGCCGTCATCAGGCCGTCTCCTGATGACAGCCAGAGCATACTGGTCGAAACGTCGAGTTACCCTCAGGTTCTTTTCAGAACCATACCTCTTCCTTTAAGAGACCTGATACATGGTGTTCACCGCAAACCTTCCTATATTGATTCACCCACCATGCAAAGCCTTAAGTCTCATTTACCATGATTTTCCTACTGCAAGAATGTAATTCAATGAGGCAATCCCTCATTGAATTACATTAGACGTGTTAGACACTGGTGCAAAATCACAATACATCCCTGCATCACACTTTGCTGCAAAGTTTTACAACATTCTCCAAACCCAGCCATTATATATCACGGCTCGACCTTAGCACTAGCCTGACGGTCATTGTCTAGTAAAAACAGCTGCGGGCTAGTAAAATGACCCACTTTGCTAGCCCGGTGGACTAGTAAAAAGTAGACAGCCATGTGGCGGCAAAAATTGATGCTGGCAAGGATGAGAAAGTAAAAACTAATCATTTGTTTTACTTGACCTAATAACCTTGTTAAATTTAATATTAATTATACAGGGCTAGTAAAACTTGCTGCGGGCTAGCAAAAAACTCAATTTACTAGCCCGGTGGGCTAGTAAAAAAAAAACTTAAGCGCGAGGCTTGTATATCAATTATCATTCACCATTCGGCTTTGCTCAAGGCATTTTTGTTTTGTTGTAAACAGAAGAACGACTTCCAAGTATGCTTCTTTTGTCGCAGTCCCATTCATTTATTGGATTTAGGCAGATTGGAATTTGTGTGTATTATAATGCTAAACAGAAGTCAGATTTTGGAATGGTGAAAAAGCTTTCAATGAACATATATAATCTAGCAGAGTTTTATTTAGCTTGTATAAGTATTTTGGAACCGGTATGCTCTGTCTGTCATTAGGGGACTACATAGGGGGGCTGTCAAAAATCATTTTTAGAAAATGGAGCCTTCTTTTGAAAGATCTACTAATCATAGCTTTAGATTTCTGTCTTTGAGAGAGGTCCTACTCGGATAGACATGTTAGGCCCTCAAAATGTTTGAGGAACACGGGATAACTTTTAATATCGCGATGTCTTCACCATCACTTACCGTACGTTCTTGTGTGGTTTTTTTATGTGAATTGCAGAGACAGCGTCCTCACTCGGCTGGTGTCTCAAGCCGTCCATCCTCTGCCAAGAAGGCTAAGGATGCACCTTGCCCTGGGGACAAGGGTCTGACTGCAGAGGAGAGGAGGGTGGTGGTGGAGAGCAAGGATGAGTACCAGCGACGGGGAGGATGGCTCCGGATCTTCCCCTCGCCGTGCAGCTGGGACAAGTACAAGTAAGGCTCTCTGTGGCTTGGGCTTGAGTTTGGGCCTGGGGTTAGGCTTGGGATTAGGCTTGGGGCTAGGCTTTGGGATAGGCTTGGGATTCGGCTTGGGATTAGGCTTGGGGCTAGGCTTGGGGCTATGCTTGTGGCTAGGCTTGGGATTGGGCTTGGGGCTAGGCTTGGGGCTAGGCTTGGGGCTAGGCTTGGGGCTATGCTTGGGGCTATGCTTGGGGCTATGCTTGGGGCTAGGCGTGGGGTTAGGCTTGGGATTAGGCTTGGGATTAGGTTTGGGATTAGGCTTGGGGTTTGGCTTGGGATTAGGCTTGGGATTCGGCTTGGGATTAGGCTTGGGGCTAGGCTTGGGGCTAGGCTTGGGGCTAGGCTTGGGGCTAGGCTTGGGATTAGGCTTGGGGCTAGGCTTGGGGCTAGGCTTGGGATTAGGCTTGGGGCTAGGCTTGGGGCTAGGCTTGGGGCTAGGCTTGGGGGTATGCTTGGGGCTATGCTTGGGGCTAGGCGTGGGGTTAGGCTTGGGGTTAGGTTTGGGATTAGGCTTGGGGTTTGGCTTGGGATTAGGCTTGGGATTCGGCTTGGGATTAGGCTTGGGGCTAGGCTTGGGGCTAGGCTTGGGGCTAGGCTTGGGGCTAGGCTTGGGGCTATGCTTGGGGCTAGGCTAGGGGTTAGGCTTGGGATTTGGCTTGGGCTTTGGCTTGGGATTAGGCTTGGGGCTATGCTTGGGGCTTGGCTTATGGCTAGGCTTGGGGCTATGCTTGGGGCTAGGCTTGGGTTTAGGCTTGGGATTAGGCTTGGGGCTTGGCTTGGGCTAGGTTTGGGATTAGGCTTGGGTTTTGGCTTGGCATAAGGCTTGGGATTAGGCTTGGGGCTTGGCTTATGGCTAGGCTTGGGATTATGCTTGGGCTATGCTTGGGGTTAGCCTTGGGATTAAGCTTGAACTCAGGCTTAAGGTTGTGCTTGTTGTAACTGGAGGCGGAACCGGGGGTTTCCCAGAGGTAGGTAATTGAACGCACCCTTGAAGCTCAAATCCACACTTTGATTGGCACTGGAATGAAATTGGAATCCAGGTGGAAGGCAAGGGATCTATGAGCAAAGTCTTGTATCATTTCAGTGATCTTTTTCTCAGTGCTTCTGTGTTTAAGTCTGTTTAAATAGTATTGATTCTCTGCCTACCCTGTGGTTTTGCAGAAATTTCCTGGAGAGTCGATCAAACATGAATCAGATTCTCTTCAACCGGCTCTACCCAGACAAGTAAGTGAAACCAAACAATGCATGTGATTTGGCTGCAATACCCTCATAAGTCTGTTAGAAAAATTTGAATCTGTAGTGTAGCAAATTTAGCAATATAGTAGAAGGCGCAGCTCAGCCATATTCACCCTAACTCCTCCCTGGCCCATTCTACTGACCGGTGACCTCTGCACTCGACTGACCAACCTTACATTCCCCACCCATGGCTCTGTAGAGTTCAGAGGTCAACATCACCCAAACTCACCTTAACTTATGATCAGTGGCAGATACAAATATGGACATCACCTGACAACGCTGCAATGGACAAGGAGATATCCATTGTAGATTGGATGGATTCTTGGGTCCTTCAATCTAGAATGTGACAGTTTACGTCCAAATGTTGAAGATGTACTGTCATGGGCTTTTTTTGGGGGGGGGGCACCCCCTGATTAGAATGAAGGTATGCAATTCATACAGCAGCACATTCATCACAGATTTGCACATTGAGACTGCTCTGATGTACATGTATGTATGTATAATGGCAGTGCTTCAATAGCCCCTTTGCTGAGAGATTGAAGTACATGTATTTGCAATGTAACGCTGTTCCAGAGGCCTAGTAGGAATCACATAATAATACTGGGCCATGCAGTTCACTGCTTTTCCCATCATGTACATGTACAGGCTGAATAGTGTAATTGTTTCCTCACAGCTATGAATTTGTGCATGGGATGGGGGTCCAAACTTCAATGGGTCCGATGGTTAATCCATTTTTTGAGGGCGCGATAAGAACTTGCACGGAGCACGACTCGAATAACACAGTAACACACAGGATTGCAGTGAATACTTGTCCATTCACTACTTAAATAATCAGTGTTATTGATTAAACTGTCTCCTAAGTCATAACCCAAATATGATGTCACCTACTCAGTGGTGATGCAGTTCCTCAGATGCTGAGTGTACACGTAGCTCCCCAGGGCTTGGATTTGCAAAGGGATTAGACCTATCATAAAAATGCATGTACCAATCTTAAAAGCTGGAGCATTGGTAGCACATCTTAACAGGGGCATGATCCCTGGTGATGTACAGCGATTATTGGCCAGATGCTTCTGACTGGGGCCCCCACCCAGGCAAAGGCTAGTGGACTATTCTGGAGAGTTACCACCCATGGGCCAGGCAGTTCAGGTGATTGGAGTGCTGATACGTCATACCAGAAGTCTCTGGTTCAAGTCCTGGTTCAGTCCAAAATTCTTCATTTATTTTCGCAAAAAGTTTGAAAAAAAAACCCCAAAACGAGACTGGTTGACTTTTTGGGAGGCCACCATCTAGCTCAGATGGGAAAAGGGCTGGTACACAAAACCAGAGGTTTCGGATTCAAATCCTGGTCCAGTCAAAGTTTTCTTTGCCCTTTTTTTTCAGTCCGTTGCGTCCATGTTCCTTTCCCTTTTTTGTTTGAAATTGCACCTCGTAGATGAAGCTATTAAGGCTGATGTAGAGTCAGCTTGTCTCTTTCTCCCTTTATATCAATTGACAGTATGAGAGGTGAACCTCTTCACTGCTGAATGTGTTTGCTTGTGAGCATTTTGAAGCTTGACTAGGCAGGAAGCGTTTTCACCTTTCCTGGCACTCTGTCTCTTTTTGCAGTATGGTTGATTTAGCTTCAGGGTCAGGCCTAAGCCTTAGGGCAAAGTAAGTGTACAGTGGGACTTTTGAAGAGTCTCGTCGCTAGACGCGCCCATCGGGATGAAGATCCCAAGCTTTTGCATGGTGGGCAAACAATAACGAGAGGGATTGTGATGCACTCTGTGAGAAATCCGTTATTTGGAGATCAGAAGAGATGTGGTTCCATGAAAAAACTGTGCGGCTTTAATAACTTGATGCTCAGGCCACTGTGCTTTGGCCAGTCTTTGAGAGACTGCATCAAAGTCCTGGCATTCTCCCAAAGGTGGGCCTGTGAAACCACCGGCCAGAATGTTTAAGGATTCCAACTCACAAATCACCCGGCTCAAATCTCATCCCAGCTGGGTGGAACCCCTATGTTTACTTGCTCTCCTGCATACTGTTGTGGAGGGTCAGGGCTTGTTAGCTTTGGCTCTGCAGTACACTGAATGTCTACTAGTGTACAATCTGAATAGGGTATCTATCCATGGCTGTGACTGTGATTGGGCACCCTATGGCCATAAGTCAACCCAGCAGTTCTGTTACTGAATACCCCTGGAATGAAGCGGCTTTAGTGGGACAATCATTCACACGGTGTGCCACAAACCCACTCATTGTGACCCCATCCGTGTTCTGTAGATAGTAGGACAGAAGCATGCTCACTCTGCCTTATCCTTTTTCTGGAGAGTTCTTTGTGTCTAGTTTCAGAAATGTTTGACAGTTTCGTACAGCTTAATGAGCACCGAAACCTGCTAAGGTGGAGAGAGCCTACCCTATCCAATCAGGTTGCTAGCCAGAGCTCCAGTTTGGTTATGCAGAGCAAACAAGTGGAGAGTACAAGGCAGTTGCATTAAAAAGCAATCACTGCCCGAACCGTCAAACCACCACAACTGGTTCTTCTCCTTGCGAATAAGTTGCTGTCTCAGATTGCCACCGCAGCAGCATTTGTTCTCATGGCCCACTGGGTAGAGGCTGACAACTGGTACCCCATACCATTACTACATTAGTTTTCTGAAGTACTTAAAGGATTAAGCCTTACATAGGCATTGTAGTTGGTAGCCTTGCACAAACTTTCCCCGGAAAGGAGATTTTCCTGCCGAAGCAGCCCTGGAAAAATTGGGCTGAGGAGTCTTGCTAAAAGTGTCAGACTACCAGAATGGATGCAACAATCCCCAATCTGACCACTGTGCTAATCATGCTTCCTTTAGATGATGAGTGCTTGTGAAAGTCATTGAAGAATCCCTGAAAGTCTCATTCAAAAGACCATTTCCAAAATGCATTTCTTGCCCACTGGTTGGTAACACACTCAAGTTTGAAGAAATCAACCATGTTCCCAATTCCACCTACTGTAAGCACAACGGATTTGGTTCAGAGCAATCCCAAAATGTTGCAAACTGCTTGCTGTCTAGGAGCAACCCAAAGTTCATAAATGTCCACCATTGAAAGGGCCTGATGTTTTCATAACAGCAGTATCTTTCTCAAAAGCAGATTGACAAGGCCAAACACAAATAGGAAGGAAGAGAAGTAATAATTTTCCTCAGCATAAGAACACTCAGATTGAAACACATGATAACCTACCAGATTTTTCCTGCAATAATTTTGAATAGCCCTCAGCTATCATTTTCCCCCTAGGATGACATTCTAGGAGAGTGGCTGTCTGCTGGCAACCTGATTGTATTAAGGCTTTCTGCATATTCCAGAATATTGGGGGGAAATTGGTTGGCTAAGCAATGAGCAGTCCTTGAACGGCGGTACTTGATGTGACACTAGGAACTAGTGGAGTGTAGCATGCTTGCTGTTGCTGTTAGCTGTTGAGATTCATAAGCTGTCATCCTTACCCTTATTCCAAAGGCTTTTGTTCAGGAGTGGGTGCTCGTGGCCACTAAAACAATCTACACTGGGCTTCTTGAGACTGTGGCCTCAGTGGCCTGGCTGGCCACCCCAAAAGGTTCCTGGGAAAAACAACCTACCTGGGAAAAAAAACCTATGCTGTTGCACTAAAATGAAAGCTTTTTGAAAAAGAAAGAAAAAACACTGGCAAAGATAGTTGACTTTTCGGGAAGGTTGCCATCTTAGGGCTGGATAGCTCATGTGGTGAGAGTGCTTGTATGTTAAACTGGAGGTCTCAGGTTCAAGTCCCAGCCCAGTCAGATATTCTTGGCTATTTGCATAAATTGGTGAACATTTCTCAGTCAGTTTTTCTTTCCTCCATTTGGTTTAGAAAAACAAACAGTTCTAGGCTACCAAATAATCCTTTCGATCGTCGAAGAACTTCCCTCTGCTTGCTTTACTGGCCATTGGCTACAAATTGAACCGCACATTGATTGGGTGATTTCTCCTGAATGGCATTGGATATGAACACATCCCGCAATTGGGAAGGGGCTTTTGAAGCCTTGGAAAACGTTTGATAGAAAATTCCCCACATTCCAGACAAAACATTCTGGAATGTGCCAAGTGACTGATTGATTATCCAAGCGGCATCCACCAAGCTGTGAATTTCCACGGCATTTGTATACTCTAATTGAGATCTATTGGCAGTCGCATACCGGTAACTGAAGACGTTGAATGTGTTTCCAGAGAAATTCCTGTTGGAATTCTGACATTTGGTGTTTGGGGAAGGGCAGGGCAGTGAACCCATGCCCTGACAGAAGCCACTTGGAATAAGGGCATCCCACTTGCATGACTGTATCTTAGATGCATGAGATTGAAAACTGAATGCTTTTTTTACATGTACAATGTACCTCTCATTCCATATCTGAAATCTCTAACACATTTTTGGTTTATACTGAATTAAACTGCATGCACTATGTCTGTTTTCTGTTGCTCCTATGGTGTACAATGTACAGTAGTACTGTCAGTCTTTAAAGTGTCATCTTGGTTTTCTTTGTTTGAAGTGAAGTTGAGGACCTTATATAAAAAAAGAAGGGAAATACATGCAATGGGTGGTGCAGAGTAGGGTCTTTTGTTATCTTAGAAATAACAAACACCAGTTCCTATTTCTAGCATTTCCAGGATTTTCATCTTTCTTTTTTTGTTATTCTATGACACCTGTTTTTCTTCCCCTTCACATTGCAAAGCCTTTGGCCTGGTTTAAGGATGCTTTACATTTCAAAGATTTCATCAAAGCTCTTATTAGCAGTCTAGTCTTGAGTCTGGTATGTCATGGTCCCCCTAACCAGAACCAAGTGCATACAGCTCTGATCTAAGCAGCAGCAGCACAGGCTTCCTTGCTATAGGTTCATCAAATAGGCAAACCATCTTATGTACTCTCATGTCTGTTTTCATTGTGCAGTGAATATGAATTGTTTTATAGTTGATTAGTTTTGTAATATACATGATTTGTTTTTACAGATTAGTAGTTCATTTGTTTAATTTTTTGATTTTGTTGTTTAAAAGTTGTGTAGTCGTTGCCTACAGGTACTTGACTACTAGTTGACTTTTGAAAGATTGACTGGTTGACTAGTCAACTAGTTTACTTTTTACAGATTAACTGGTTGACCAGTCAACTAGTTGACTTTTTACAGATTAACTGGTTGACCAGTCAACTAGTTGACTTTTGAAAGATTGACTGGTTGACTAGTCAACTAGTTGACTTTTTACAGATTGACTGGTTGACTAGTCAACTAGTTAACTTTTTACAGATTAACTGGTTGACCAGTCAACTAGTTGACTTTTTACAGATTGACTGGTTGACTAGTCAACTAGTTGACTTTTGACAGATTGACTAATTGACTAGTCAACTAGTTGACTTGTTCACTGATTGACTAATTAAGCAGTTGACTAGTTTACCAGCTGACTAGTTAACTTATTGACAGGTTAACTGGACTAGTTGAATGATTGGTCCAGTGAAATAACTCTTGAGTCTATCCAGTTACATTAGTAGGCATATCTAGATGCACTATTTTTTTTAAATTTCTACTGGCACTCTTTATTTATGGATTTTAGTCATTTGCAGGTTTTCCACACAATCCTTCCAGTATATGACCGTTCTAACATTGCATGTGCTTTGCTCTTTGTACTTTCACTAACAGCATTTCTAAACCATGTAGGATGAAAACTCACCAGGTTTGGGGTCTGTTGTGTTTATGTCTGGTTGAGTATAGTCGTTTGTTTCTTTTAGCAACATGACCCCAAAAATCTTTTATTCAACTTATTGCTGAAGTAGAGTAGAGAGTAGAGAGCTGCACAGTTTGTAGAAAATATTCACCAAGGGGGAGAAATATTCTCCATAAAAATTGGAGCCAATTAAGGAATAAAAAGAAATTTGAATTCAGAGCTTTCATGGATGAAAATATACAGGGGAAAAATTGACTGAAAAAAAATAAAAATAATTTGGCAAGGGAGGGACATAGATTTCCTTGAGTGGTCTTATTCTTCTCCTGAAATGTAGCTTAGTGCAATCACTTAGCAAGTGCTTTACACAATTCTTTGCTGAGAGAAAGTCTTCACTGCCAAAGCGGTCCAAATGGTTTGGCTGACTCAGTCTTCCATAACATGGAGCCCTGAAGGTCAGTTATTATTTACTCTCGGAAGAGTAGAAGATCTAGTTGTGACTCTGCAAGAACTCATCTTTTTGTCGCTGACTCGCGGTCGCTTCCATCCAGGCGAGTGACCAGTGCCTTCTTGCAGGACCTGGCTGACCGGGAACTGGAGGAACACCTTCGCCAGTTCTCCAGAAAGCTGGTCACCACAGAGAACCTGACGGGACGCAAACAGGTCCGCAACAAAGTCAGACAGCGCTACCCTGCACTCAAGAGGATCATCAGCGGTGAGCACAAGTCATTTCTCTTATAGGATAGGGAAGGGTTGGGTTGGGTATGGATGGGTTGGGTAGTGGGTTGGTTGGGTATAGTATAGATGGGTTGGGTTATGTTGGGTTTGGATGGGTTGGGTTGGGTAATGGGTTGAGTTGGGTTTGGATGGGTTGGGTTGGGTAATGGGTTGAGTTGGGTTTGGATGGGTTGGGTTGGGTAATGGGTTGAGTTGGGTTTGGATGGGTTGGGTTTGGTAATGAGTTGAGTTGGGTTTGGATGGGTTGGGTATGGATGGGTTGGGTAGTGGGTTGGGTTGGGTATGGATTGGTTGGGTTATGGGTTGGGTTGGGTTGGGTTTGGATGACTGAGTTGGGTAATGGGTTGAGTTGGGTTTGGATGGTTGGGTATGAGTTTGGGTTAGGCTTGTTAGGGGTGAGATGGATTGGAATTAGGTTGAGCTGTTTTGTATTGATTTCAATAATCAGATTATATTTAATGAGTTGATTTTATTTTAACTAAAATTTCATGATTGCATTGCACATTTGGATGATTTATAACCACTATATTAAAAAAAATCAAATCAAATTTCAGTGATATACAAACATGTTGCAAACTGCTTACTGACTAAAATTACCAAAATGCAAATCTTAAAATTTAGTGGGCCTGACATTTCGATCTTAGCAGGACCTTTCTCAAAGGCACACAACCCATAACCCAATGTCCAATGCAATCATGAAATTTGAGTTTGCGAAAGGTCCTGCTAGGATCGAAACTTCAGGCCCACTAAATTTTAACAGATCAAATTTCCTTATATTTTAGCTGGTGTAGTGCGGAGTGCGGTCAAAAGTGATCGCTCAGATCGGGAGCCCCTTGTCCAGGGAAAGTTGGACAGTGGTCACCCAGCCCGTCCGGCCTCCTCCAGACCACTCACCACGGCAGGCCACTCCACGGCAGCCTCCAGCCAGAGCTCACTGGCCAGCGGCAAAGCTCAGCAGCAGCAGCAGCAAGGGAAAGGAGGAGGCGGTGTTGCCGGGGGCAGTAGCTCCGGTGGGACGGATAAGAACCCCGCGGGCAAGCCGCCTGCGGGTCCCTCGTCCAGGGACAGCAAGGGGGCCCGGATGGTCCTGGAGGTGCCCAAAAAGCCCTCGCCCGAGGAGATTCGGGAGAGCGTCAACGTCCCTGAGATCATGAACAGCGGCGGTGACATATCGTAAGTCAGACCAGTGGTCGCTCTCATCTAAACCATTGCAAGGTACAACCAATAGCAAGATAAGTGGGAGGTTTGTGGTGACACCATGTAACACTTCTCTTTTGAGAAGGAGTGTGGCTTTGGAAAGAGCCGGTAACTCAATGTTTTGGATAGTGTGTACTCTGCCCGTCGTAAGGAGATGTACGGTAGTGTGTACTCTGCCCATTGCCTCTGACATAGAGAAAGCCATGACCACCTACACCCATCTGCATGGCAACTGACTGACTGACTGACTGACTGACTGACTGACTGACTGACTGACTGACTGGCGGACTGACTGGCGGACAGACTGACTGACTGACTGACTGACTGACTGACTGACTGACTGACTGACTGACTGACTGACTGACTGACTGACTGACTGACTGACTGACTGACTGACTGACTGACTGACTGACTGACTGACTGACTGACTGACTGACTGACTGACTGACTGACTGACTGACTGACTGACTGACTGACTGACTGACTGACTGACTGACTGACTGACTGACTGACTGACTGACTGACTGACTGACTGACTGACTGACTGACTGACTGGCGGACAGACTGACTGACTGACTGACTGACTGACTGACTGACTGACTGACTGACTGACTGACTGACTGACTGACTGACTGACTGACTGACTGACTGACTGACTGACTGACTGACTGACTGACTGACTGGCGGACAGACCGACCAAACGACCGACCGACCTATTGACAGATCAACTGACCAACCCACTGACCAACCTACCGACCTACCGACTGGCCAACTGACCGACTGACTGACAGACCGACTGGCAGACCGACTGGCAGACCGACTGGCAGACCGACTGACAGACCGACTGACAGACCGACTGACAGACCGACTGACAGACCGACTGACAGACCGACTGACAGACCAACTGACAGACCGACTGACAGACCGACTGACAGACCGACCGACCAATCAACCGACTGCCCGACCAACCGACTGAACAAAAAATCCCACTAAACCTGTGAGGTATCAATCAAGAAGCACTGTATAAAACAAAGAGTCATAGAACAAGCAGGGACATTGCCCTGTACCCTAGGCACAAAGTACCGGTACATGTATAGTGTTGTATCTCTTCCGTGTAGGAAACTCCAAGCCCGGCTGGCCTTTGCCACCTACCTCATGCGTGTGCAACAGAGACTGCTGGATGAAACCAGCAAACCTGCTGAGCAGCTGGAGGAATCGGCCCAGAATGATGAGCAAATGGTAGGATTTAGAAAGCCAGGCTTCTGGTTTAACCTGAGCAGCACCCTACCACTCATGCTGTTCAGTCCGTAGGTGCATAGTCAAGTATTTTTTGCTGGGGTGAGGTCACCAATCGGAAGCAATTAAACCACCAAATTCAAGGATCACTTCCCCTACAAGTAGTGACCTGTGAACCCGGCTACAGCACTTCTACAATCACACAAAATAATAGAAATCGGCTTCTTTGTCGCATAACGTTTTTGTTATACTAAATAGTGCTTTGAGTTAGGCTGCAAGAGTCTTTGTTTATAATGTGGACAACAGTAGTGAGGGATTAATAGTAACAGTAGTGCCTGGATCCAGAGGACCCGGTGCATAGCAACAGCACAGAGGCTCCAAATTTGAAGGTCCCAGCACAACGTGGATATTATAGCTGATCAACTGCTGCTGTCTTGACAGGATTTGGTGCTGCGATTCCTGAAGCGCGCAGCCAGCAACCTGCAGCAGCCCTTCAAGGTCATTGTTCCCAGTCGCAAGCTGCCCCCTCACGACAGGAGACGCATCTTGGCCAAACAGCTGGTGGACTTTGTCCAACTCTACAACAAGGCAAGGGAGTTTCCTTCTCACGCTCTGTACCTTTCTTTGAATCGCCGAATCGGGGTACTACAGGCACATACCGGTAATATCCACAGATCACTCCATCGGGCAAGTTGTGTAGGATGCTTTCAGACTAGGTCATGTATTATTGCAGACAGCATTACTCAAATGCATTTGGGATGCAGGGGTACGGTCTGTAGCCCTCACATTAAACCATTTTTATCATGTACTTTGTTTCTCTGCTTTGAGTCGTAGTGAACCGGAGGATTGGCCTAGTGAGTTTTGACTTTTGCTTTGGTGGGCTATTGTTGAGAATCACAGTTTATATGAGGTGGTCTTTTATTTTCCCATACACTGTACCGTACATGTATATACAGCCACTTTCCAAGTTCTTGGTATATGGGGTGGTGTTGAGTTGTGTTGTATTTTTGTCAGTGACCTTGAATTCTGTTGGGTTTTGTCATATTCCTTTACCTTTGTAAGATTTTGTTTCTCTAAGATTTTGTTTTTTGTTTGTTCTAGTAGATTCGGTAGGGTCCTGTATAGTTTTGGGGTTGTATTACATTTTGTTTGACATTTTTTGGCTGTGTTGGATTTTGTTGGTTTTTTTAAAGCTCAATCATAATCTGTTCTTGTTCTGTTGTATTTAGATGGAATAGGATGGATTCCTTTGGGTTTTATTGGGAGCTGCTTCTTTCAGTCATGCTCTGTTGTATAATTTTGTTGTGCCTCATCAGTCTGTTGGAATATGCGAGGTTCTATCACATTCGGTCACATTCCATTTCACTTCATTTATTATTTCCCAGGGCGAGTAAAAACATGAAAATAACAAAACCAATTAACAGAACATGGTAGCACCCTGAAGGATTGCCAAATACAAACGTAATCACAATCAAGGGGGCTCTCCAGCGTAACACAAATATGATAATCATAGAAATCAATTGAGAACATTGAATAAATGATGAATTGGAGTCATTGGTTAGCTCCATTCATTCTCCTTGCTTCTGTCACATCCTGTTTCATTCAGTCGGACCACGGAGCTACTTATAGCTCCACGATTGGACAATGTTAAAGTGACTGAAGGATTCTTAGGTTTGATATTTAATAGACTGATTGCGCGACCACTGTTTACATGCCATCATGTGACTTACGGTACTTGGGGATTTTTTCATATCTCATTTGGCACAGAGCATCAATGGAAATGTACAAAGAAGAATGTGGACAATTTGATAGCCTTCCTTGCTTATTTCCACTCCTGTTCTGCCCCAAATGTGATGCAAAAAACCCCACTATAAGTCACGTGACGGCATGTAATCATTGGTCTCGCAATCAGTCTGTTGAAATCATCGGCAGATTTCTCAGGATGTCACCCCGACCTGACAAAATGAAGCTGTGACAATGATGTGAAATCTTACCAAAATACAATGAGACAACCGAGTGACCAGGTGAACTTAAAGGCCAAGGATTTGACTATACTTTGGTCAGTCTAGGAAGACTCCTTAGTATGGCATGCCTACACTGTAGCAGACTTGAGGACAAGGAATCTTTAATGCAACATGATGAGAAATGCAAACTATTTTTGAAGGCTGAAAATGTCAGGGTCAAGCATGGCATTAGTTGCTTAGGCACACTGGAGGAATGACACGACTCTTGGTAATGCAGAATGAAACAAAAAAAAATCGTCTCATTTCTCAAGCCCAAAGGTTTATCCTTTGGGCAAAAGGGATGCTTTAGCTTGCACACGCTGACAGCTCTTCAGCTGAGAATGTCCAGGCTCAAACTGAAAAGGGCACGGTTTGATTTTGCCAAATACCACGATCCATTCCAACTGCTTGATGAATCTATCTTTAATGTGCCAGCAAAATACGCAAGCAAGGGAGTACAGGTCAAAATTGGTGTGCTTAGCAGCTCAGAGCATTAATGTGTATTCTTATGGGAGATCAAATGGAAATTCAGAAAAAGCACTGAGCACAAAAGGAGAATTGTTAGTAAGATGCCGAGATATATGTATCTAGGCCATTTGGTGAAATGGTGCAAAGATACCTCTTCCACAGCTATTCCCTGCTAGTGCTAAGACAGATACATACATACAATGTAATGTTCAGCATTTATGCATTCAGTGGCTTTCATGTAATCAGTGACTCATACAATGAGTGGCTTTTCAGCCTTGTTTTTGCCGATCTTGCATGAAAAATATCCCCCCCCAAAAAAAAATATAAAGGAATTCATATAAGAAATTGTATGGTGAGTCATTGAATTGACTTAAATGAAGTGATTTCTGTCAAACTTACCCAATCATCTTGTTTGGATGGTGAACACATGGCCATGAATGTTTGATATAGAGTCTATGTATACATGTACGTGAATTGTTTATGCCCACAGGAGACAGAACAGATGCATTTGCAGAGGAAGATGGAACAAAACCTGCCTAACCCTTCTAAGGACAAGGAGACAGATTTCAGCGAGAATCGCTTTGACCAGTTCACCTCCATCGCCACGTAAGCGTTGGTTGTCCTTGAGTCGCACCAGAACTGATTAAAGATGCGCTCATGTCTGAAAAAACACCTCTATTGTACCAAGTGTGCCTGGCAGAAAATGTGGTTTATAAGTTTCTAGCCAGTTTTTCCTTGAATCACTTGGTCACCGTAATAATGCTGTCATTCTTAGCCGTGAGAAAATGTGGATGAAGCGTCTTCGGACTATTCAACCACATGGTCTCAACATCCAGGAGGGTAATGACTAACACCATGCAGCTTTCTGATAATCCTTCTTTTGTGTTCAGTCCTTCACACTTCTCTCTTTGATCTTTCCCCCTATTGTCACTAATCCCTACCCCACTCCTTGCCCTTCTCTTTGATCTTTCCCCCTCCTCTCATTAATCCCTACCCTACCCCCTGCCCTTCCCTTTGATCTCTCCCTACCAGCTTCACTCTTTGTCCTTTGTTTCTCATCCGTGTCCTATTCACTCTCCCCCCTTCCTTCGTGTACATGTATCTGTTTTGTCCTTGTCACTCTGCCTTTGAGAAAGGTCCTGCTAGGATCGAAACGTCAGGCCCACTAAATTTCATTTTTTCCTTTATTAATTTCTTTAACTTGAATTGAAAAGCAAAAATTGCATTCACTTTGCGTGATCCCTGAGCTGCTGTAGCCAGGTTTACAACAATTGGTTGTTTGCATTTTAACGAAAAATAGGGGCGTGGGAGTGGTTAAATGCTTCTGACTGGTTCCCCCACCCCTGCAAAGACTGGTTGACTTTTTGGGAAGGCCACCATCTACACTGAACATGTAAGGGCTGGGTAGCTCAGATGGAAGAGCACTGGTTCCCCAAGCCAGAGGTCTCGGGTTCAAGTCCCATTCCCGTCATTTTTTTTTTTCACTGCCATTTTTCAATTGTCGTTGGACAGGGAGAGTGAGCTGGAAGAGCTTCTGACCAGCTACACCAAGCAGAACAAGTCGGCCAGCATCTTCCTGGGCACCAGTACCTCCTCTCCGGGCTACAAGAGCATGAACGATCTGACCAGCCGCCCTGCCTCCTCCTCCTCAGCCACCCAGTCCACCCAGTCAGCCCAGCCTGGGGGTGGTGTTCCCCGCCGGTCCTCTGTGGATGGCCTCGCACACAGCAAAGGCAGCCAGGACGCAGGTACGGTTGATCCTAAGCACGCATGTACCCTTGTCCCTCCCTCCCAATCACGAGCCAGGGCCCAATTCCCATACAGCCGCTGAAGGTCAAAGAATCGCTTCCATACTTTGTCAAACTCAACGTAGACATGAATAGCACACCTGCGTAAGTTTCGACCCAATCTGTCAAATATTTCGTGAGAAAAACCGTGGAAACGAAATTAAATGCCAATTTTTGTATAGACAAAGAGGTTGGTATTTGTGGAATGAACTGTTTGTTATTCAATGAGGGTTTGCCCTGCTCGACGTAATAAGCACTGAGTGCTCAGCGCTTTGTCCGATGCCTGATGAAAAACATATGTTAGCTCTTGCGGGATTCGAACCCATGACTCCCGCTTTCTAGTGCTAATCATTCAGTGTGCATTAAGTGTTGATCACGTCCAGCAGGGCAAGCCCTCGTTGATTTACATTCTCCTCGACACAAACATCATGTTATATCTACAGTGTATGAACTATTTGTTTCTCTTTTCTCGAAAATTATTTTCGAGTGCTGAAATGTCAAGGAATATCTGATGCCATTACAAATTTCCTAATGAGCAAGCAATTTTCCAAATTTGAAATATCCGTAAATGGGGCACTTTGCAAATGGCGTACCCTTCCTGTAAGCATCAGAATACACTGATGCGCAAAGATCTCCCCTTGCACATAATGTCTGAAACTGTTTACTGACTCGAATTCCGAAAATGCAAATGATATTTTGTGGGCCCGATGTTTTATTCCTGGCAGGACCTGGCACCACTTCCATCTCACACCGACCAAGCACTTTTTGTAATGCACTTGACTGGACTGTACAGTTATAAATATTTGGAAAACAATTTTCAATTTGCAAGGACTTGACTGGGACTTGAATCCAAGACATTGTCCTTAAGTACAACCATGTATGTACATGTACCTGTAGTCAATTTCACCAAACCCATAATAACTTACGATCAGTTGCAAGATGATGAGCGATGCACCGAAACCATACAGTCTATTGCATGTTGAGTTTTGATGTATTGTAACTGTAAAGCTTTGTGAAATCCACCCCAGTGCTATTTCCACTAGAGCAATCTTGTCTAATAGATGGTGGCCTTCCCAAATACCGGTAGTCAACTTTGCCAGTGTGCGGATGCTAGTCAGAAGCAATCTACGGGTACCATTGGTGCCGGTAGGTCTAAATCCCAATCCAGGCAAATTTCTTTGCCAATTTTCTAAAATTAATGAAACAATTTACGAGCCAGTTATCTATTTCTTTCATGGAAATTAGGCTTACAGTTCATTTTTGTTTCTTTTTTAATGTTCATTTTTTGTTGGCCTAAAAAAAGATTTTAATGACCTGAATTGTTAACATTTGTGATGAAAACATTTTAACTAACTGACTTTCTAACTTTTTCGATCAGTCCACCAAAGTTTTCTTAAAGACAGTTTTACTGGCCTGATATTGATGTTTTGCTGGCCCAAGGCCGGTGTTAGTAACAAGTTGATGACTATCGATACCGTAGTTATAGTTTGATCACTATTCACTCAACTACCAGGGGTATACATGTACTTTGTCACAAATTAGGAGGGCCTGTTGTTTTGATCCTAGCAGGACCTTTCTCAAAGGTATTCTGCCTTTGAGAAAGGTCCTAAGTTTTTGATATTCCCATTTTGGTAACTTTAGTCAGTGAGCAGTTTGCAACATTTTTGCATATTTTATAATGTCTGTTTTCTCATTTAAGGACTTACATGTACATGTACAGGATTTGGGTGGTTGTCAAATCTTCTACCATTGTTTGGACACCAAGGACAACTGGTGGCCTGCAATCATACTATCATATTTTTGTCAAGGGAACAATGTCTGGCAAATCCTGGCTATTAGAATGCCAGTGCAGTCCTTAGGGCCTATTGCCTATCCAACAACGCAGTACTCTCATAAAATCACTGAAAAGAACCCCCACGCAATTGGATCCCACATTAACTGATAATGGTTGACTTAGCGAGCCAAGGTTGTTTTTCCTATTTAAAACATCACAGGAAATTTTGCTGATGTTGCCCTTAAAGGCAATCATACAAAAAAAAACCACTGGGTCCAAACCAAGTATCTCTTAAATAAACACCACACTTGCCCCCACTATCAGCACAAACACCTGTAATGGACCACTGACAAATTGATGAAACCCAGGACCTAGGGTATCCCCCGTACATTGGGAGGGTGAGATTTATGAGTCGGGCCTGAAAACTAAAACCACATTTTTTTGTTATTCGGAAGGACATCAAAAGGGGACCGTGAGATATCAGACCTCATCTTTGTTTTCTTCTTGTTGTCCTCCCACTTTCTCTTGAAGCTGATTTGTGTGATTTATGGCACACCTTGAGGCCGCTGCTGTCTGGGGTTTAAGTCAGTATTTGTAGAGAAGAGAGAATTGCCCCGGTGGGTGGTTAGCTGTAAAACCAAGGTTCCATCTTGAGTGGGCTGAGGCCCTCTCCTACATCAACCCAGCTGTCTCTGATTTTAGGAATGTCCGTCTTCATTGGCAGACTGTAAACCTTAACCACTTTGTGCCCGGCTCAATGCCAGGGGATTATCAATGTGCCATTTTCAATACTCACTAAACAATTGGGAACAATATTTATATATATATCTGTGAGGTAAATCAATAAGGGTATACTACATGTGCATGTACATACATGTACATGTGCTTCTGTTAAGGAATTATCTGCTTGAAAAAGGGCCCATTTTGCATACAGCGTACAGTTTGCAGTGAAGACCGTTGGCTTGGGCCCTCATGCTGTCTCTTGGCAGTGTGCTATCCCTCTGTCTTCCACAGTAAAGGTCCCACAATAGTGGCAATTCATGTGTCAAATCGGGTCATTGTCATGCTTCTTATTCATTAAGTTCCAGGCTGAAAAGAGTCTTTGTCTAAATCTTGGACAATAGTGGTGCCTTGATTCGGAGGGTCCGTCATGTACACGTACTGTAGTGAAACCAGCGGTGCTCCGAATTCGGAGGTCCTGGCATGAGATGGTTAAAAATTGGCACTTTGTGAAGCATTAACTGCAAGAGCAAAACAATAGCAACAAAACAACAACTTGAACTCCACCTGAGATATTGAGAAATCGTTGGATGAGGTGGGGCCTCCTGAAGGGGTCAGCTACATGTACATTGTGTACCGGTACATGTATCTTTCCTTGGTTTATGTGCTCGATATAACAATTAACATGTGATGTAAATGTGATGTCACTATGTGATGTCACACAAATGCCCTGGAAATTCAGATTTGAAGGCATTTACGATGATCATATTCCTAACGTGTACTTAATTGTTCTCCTACCGCACGTACACATGTACATGTAGAATTTTCCCTGACTATGCCTGCCAGCCAATACAGTACATCTATATCAAAGGTGCTCATTCAATAGAAATGAAGGGGTTCTTATCGCGGCGGTATACAGTAGGTAAGGAGAAGGGTGAACAAAGTCACGCGATGTCTCGTTGCTGGTAGCGACGTTTCGGTTGCTGTAACGGCTAACCTCCATCAGGCAACTGGAGAAGGTGCTCATGTCTGTAGCTCCATGTGGTTTATTGCCAATAGCCATATCTATAGCCACAGTCTTAACTCTAAGAGTTTTCCAGACAGTCATCCAGAGAGGGATGAACCCACAGGTGACCCAAAGACCGGTGACCTAAAGACTTACATTTTGCACAGTGTGCACATGTACGTAAGATGGGGGTCATCTGTTGGAGGGAGAATGGGAAACTTAATGAGAATCAGCAGGGGTGGCTACCCTGGACTCAGATTGAGAACATCCATCCTTCTAATTGTCTAGGCTTTATCCTGGACATGGACAACAGATTTTCACTGGACCCCCATCAAGATCTGGCCGGAGACCTTTCAATCTCTCCAGTTTGATCAATGCAAGAGAAACGCACCCTGAGCTGCCATACAGTACCTTCTTTATAGCCCCTCTCTCCATCTCTCTGTCCACTCCCTCCCCAACAACATCGTCAATGCATCGCCTGGCTCTTTAAACGCATCATCATCCCTGCCATGACACACCCCTTTGCCCATGTTCCAAAATGTTATTCTAATAGGGAAGTGTCCCTTTATGGCCCTTTTGAAATCCCTGCCCCCCTTCAGTTCCGAAATCCGGTTCCATTTGCGGTCAGGCTCTCTCCAGGCCAATTGTCCCACCCACTTTGCCCATTTCACCCACCTGTAGTTTGAAGGGGTGGGGAGAGGGTCCCCCCCCCCCAGTGGTTGTTTCCCTATATATGGGAAACACCTGCAGCTCAAATTAACCATGAAAGGACCAGTTACTGGTCTAATGGCAGCCATATGTGTACCGCATGGACGAGTCATTTCTAACCAAGCAAAAGGCAGCAAGAGTTTCTTACAAATTGCACAGATTCAAGTTCAAAGATCAATGCGTTTTTTTTTTTTTCAATTTCTTCACGAACGATTGCATTCCCATTATCTATTAAAAGCAATTCCCGTTATCTATTAAAAGCAAATTACATTGAACTATATCTCGCCAAAGGTCATTGGTTGAATTCATTTCTTTGAATGCAATTTGAAGCTTTGTGTGGTGTTGGCCTTTAAGATTGACAAATAGCAAAAGAGGCCCTGTAACTTGAAAGGAGCCACAGTGGAAATGTAATCAATAGTCCAGCTAGTACAGTAGTACTAGTATGCTCCACTTGACTTTACGAGACTTTTATAGTATGCCACAAGGGAATTTTAAACAAACTTCAGGGGCTAGGCAATGGGCTAGATTTCACTAGACTAGACGGGAATAAACTGGACCGGATGACGTGATTTCATCCCATCCTATATCAATGTTAGCCGTATGCAACCATTTTCTTGAGCAGCATTCTGGTAATTTACAAGGAAAGAGGGTCCTCCGTACCCTAGGTGAAAAGATTCTAAAATCGTTTTTAACATGTAATGTCCTGTTTCAGACTAAAAACTCTGAACTGGACTGGATTGGACTGGACTTCATTTGATATCATCCCATCCCA
The DNA here is from genome assembly GCA_949987565.1 of Luidia sarsii. Lineage (NCBI taxonomy): Eukaryota > Metazoa > Echinodermata > Asteroidea > Paxillosida > Luidiidae > Luidia > Luidia sarsii. Next base: position 4,484,807 of record OX465101.1, on the reverse strand, counting down.
TCTCAATGTTGCCCTTATGGAACCGTTCCATCCACACTGGTAATTTATCAAGCAATAAGAGTCCTCAGTGCACTAAAGTGAAACTTAAAAAGTCCTGTTGCAAGCTGAAAACTCCAGTGAAGCTTTACCACACTGAGCTCTATTCTATAAGTGTCTGGACTCCAGACACTTATTGAATAGAGCTCAGTCTGCACTCTGGACATCCTATCAGGACAAAACGTTAGGTAGAGCCATACTGTGTTCAGCAGGGAAACGAATGGGTGAGTCTGCATGGTACCCAGACACTTGGTGCCTGGTACAGTTAGTGCGGTGTTGCTGCAACAGGAAATCTGCTGGCTTCAGTGTGTAAAAAAGCTAGGCAGTCTCGCCAATGCCAGATGTACCGGTACATGTCCATGGTACAGTACATTATGTGCATGTACCGTACAGTACATGTACCGGTACGGTACATGTGTGTCCCTTTACATGCACTGAGTTCTGGTTAACTTGTTGAACGGCCTGCAATTCTGATCAATCTTACATTGGTATTTCAATGACTGCCATGTTAGCTTTGCTTGCTGTGGGGTAAGTTTTCCTGCTACTTTAGAGGGGGGGGGGGTTCAGAGATGTGGATGGGTGAAATCGATCAACTTATTTAAAGAACGATTTTCTTACATATTGTATGTACAGTTGTAACCCAAATGAAGTTTTCTTCAACACATTAATAAGCGCATTGAGTTGAATTCAATTCATTACTGCATTGAATGAAATTGAATAATTCAACACTTCCTGCATTGAGCCATTCTTGTCGTCCCTAAATATTGGGGGCAGAGGTGCCAATGAGTCAATACTCTACAGATTATGAATCTCAAGTAAATTAGTAAATTCAATGCAGCAACACGTTCAAAATCAAGTTGATTGACAACTTTAGCGTACCGGTATATTGGCTCAGTAATTCCATGGTGTAATGTACAGTAGATAGGCTGCAGACATCCTCAGATCTTGAAGAAGTTAGGGAACCGAACGTGGTCAATTTGACCGAGGTCACAGAGCTCATCAATATACATGAAGTCGTGTGACTGAGGTCAAGGAACCCAATATGGAACCATTATGGTCAATTGGTCATGTGACTAAGATCAAAGCACCAGACATGGTCACATGATACAACTGATACATACAGACATGTACCCGGTACATGTACTGGTGCGGTAGCTTATGGTACATGTACATGTACAATGTACATGTACAGTACACAATGTACTGTACGTACAGTGTATATGTATACATGTACTATACATGTACATGTATACATGTACATGACTTTTTTACATGTACATGTATACATGTACATGTACAACTAGAAAAGCACTCAGAGAGGGCAGACCTCCGCCAAGCAGCTCAGTTCCTCTGTGCTCTATTTTTTTCCCTTTTCTCTTTTTTGATTAAACAAAAAAATATTTTTGAAAACTGAAGCATAGTATAACCTTTTAGAAATGGCATCAGGAATTCAGGATACTGCAATGGCATGTGAGACCCTGCTAGTGTCAAACTATAAAGTGAGAAAAGACTTGAAGGTTTACATGTTCATGGTGGAAATACACGTGTACGGTACTATCAGTGGAAGGTTTGCGGTGACACTAATGTACATGCATCTCTTCTTTTTCTAATGACGATGGCCAGTGTACACACTATCTGAAATGTTGAGTAACCGGATCTTTTCAGAGCGACACTTCTTGAAATTGCACCACCGTGCATTTGTATTTGTGACATGACGATCATTCAAATTTGCCCATGGTTGTATAAAGCTATGCAGCCAACTAACACACGTATGTAAAGTACATGTACATTTTGTACATGTACATGTATGTATATATTTTTTCATATTTGGTTGCATGGCGCGCCGTGCTCTTGACTTCTGCCCATACTTTATAAAAGATGGCAACCTCCATGACACTACAGGCCCACTGTTGTTGTGCATCTATTAGTTATGTACTGTATATGTAGAGTGTGTGTCTGTGATTTGGAACCCAGACATTTGAAAGGAATAGTCTTCAAAAGGAAATAAATTGCGGTCTAAAACCATAAAAGTGGATTTTTATGATTTTTTTTAACAACGATGGAATCTTAAGGTGATATACAAAAATGTTGCAAACTGCTTACTGACTAAAATTACCAAAATGTAAATCTATAATTAAGTGGGCCTGACGTTTCGATCCTAGCAGGACCTTTCTCAAAGGCAGAGTGAGAAGGACAACACAGATACATGTACACGAAGGAAGGGGGGAGAGAGTGAATAGGACACGGATGAGAAACAAAGGACAAAGAGTGAAGCTGGTAGGGAGAGATCAAAGGGAAGGGCAAGGGGTAGGGTAGGGATTAGTGAGAGGAGGGAGAAAGATCAAAGAGAAGGGCAAGGAGTGGGGAAGGGATTAGTGACAATAGGGGGAAAGATCAAAGAGAGAAGTGTGAAGGACTGAACACAAAAGAAGGATTATCAGAAAGCTGCATGGTGTTAGTCATTACCCTCCTGGATGTTGAGACCATGTGGTTGAATAGTCCGAAGACGCTTCATCCACATTTTCTCACGGCTAAGACGGACAGCATTACTACGGTGACCAAGTGATTCTATGCCCAGTACACTCATATCAATGATGGAATCTATGATAAAAAAACAAGCCTGCTCTAAGTAAAACTTCTTATTATATGTATGCTCTTGGGAAGTACTTGCAAGCTCCAACATCTAACCGGGCCCAGCATACCAGTAGACCCAAGCCCATATTTCTTATGAAGGGAAGAATAAGGCTCATTTATTTCCCTTCAGATCTTCGTCACCTTGAAAGTCCAGACATCACAGGCATTTGTAAATCCCTGTGGTGATGGCCAAGAGGACTGTGTTATTAGACGCATGCATCATCATGGGAGGTAACAGGGTAGTTGGCTGGACTGCAGATTCCGGGATGCACAGAGAGACGCTGGGTTGGCGTGGTTCAGAATTATCTGGGTCACAGCGAACCCGATGTACACGTGTACAGTACTAGACTCAAGCAAGAAAGGAGAGATGGAAGGGTGGGGGGGGGGTGGACTTCAAATGCATCACGGAGCCACTTAGTAAAAGCTCCTCTGTCATAATGTTCTCATTCCCCTCACGCTTTCTCTCCTTGGGGAGAGGTTTGTGTCATGTGCCTGCCATGCCGCTTTGCCGCCAAGGTTGCGCAAACAAATGATGGCACATGTCCGAATGCACATCAGTTGGTGATGGTCCATCAAGATTAGGCTACCAGTCTGCCTGAATGGTGCAATGAATACAAAAACCACCTGGACAAAACATTTAGGATTCCTGATAGCTCTGTCCTCGCATCTGATGCGGGCAGCATTACAATTTCAGTCATAGCCGATGTCAGGAGTATAGAGAATCATTTTTCATATTGCATCCTACTACGGTAGTATCATGAAACCATTTACAGTGTGTAAAGGAATCCCAATTCCTGTCCACACTAAACCATTCCTTAAATCTCTCTGATGTACTCTACATGTACCTTCATTGTCTTCATTGCGGTCGCCTTGATAGGACGGGATTCTTGATGCCACAGAGGAGCAGATTTAGACTGATTGATCATTGTCGGTATCATGAGAACTATCGAAATGCTTCTCTCCAAAACAAAACTTGCATACGTTGCTAAAGTGAATGGTTCTCTTAGGATTCCATTGCACTCAGGGTGAGATTCCAAGCCAGGTTGAAATATGCATCCTGAATATTTCCCTCCAAAAAGGATCGAGATATTTTGTGTGGAGGTTGGGTATCTGTCTGGGTCTGATCCATGTTTTGTGATCAGTGAAAACCAATTATGGTTAAACCTTTCCATAGGGAATCCACCATCTGTTATCAGTATACAGGTGTTCCGTCTGTATGGATCCACCTTCTATAATGTTGATCCACTGTCTGTAGGCCTACAATGTATGTGGATCCACCATCTGGACACGGATCCACTGTTTCTATGTGGATCCACCATCTGGATGTGGATCCACCCTCTGTATGTGGATCCACCTTCTGGACATGGATCCACTTTCTGGACATGGATCCACCAGCTCTACATTATGTGGATCAACCATCTGGATGTGGACCCATCTTCTAGACGTGGATCCACTGTCTGAACGTATTTTGATCCACTATGTAGATGTGGATCCACCCTCTGGATGTGGATCCATCCTCTAGACATGGATCCACTGTCTGGATCCACCCTCTGGATTTGGATCTATCCTCTAGACATGGATCCACTGTCTGGATCCATCCTCTAGACATGGATCCACTGTCTGGATCCATCCTCTGGATGTGGATCCATCCTCTAGACATGGATCCACTGTCTGGATCCACCCTCTGGATTTGGATCTATCCTCTAGACATGGATCCACTGTCTGGATCCATCCTCTAGACATGGATCCACTGTCTGGATCCATCCTCTAGACATGGATCCACTGTCTGGATCCATCCTCTGGATGTGGATCCATCCTCTAGACATGGATCCACTGTCTGGATCCATCCTCTGGATGTGGATCCATCCTCTAGACATGGATCCACTGTCTGGATCCATCCTCTGGATGTGGATCCATCCTCTAGACATGGATCCACTGTCTGGATCCACCCCGTGGATGTGGATCCATCCTCTGGATGTGGATCCACTGTCTGGATCCACCCTGTGGATGTGGATCCACCCCCTGGATGTGGATCCATTCTCTAGACAAGGATCCACTGTCTGGATCCACCCTGTGGATTTGGATCCCCTGTCTGTATGCGGAACCCCATCCATCACCCAGATTGATCTTTATATAATCTAAATTTGGACTTAAGTTCCCATCCAGAGCCACTCTTGATCCCTGAATTAAATACAGAAATATTCATCTTTAGAGAAATGAGAAGATACATGTATGTTTGCTAAGAATTGCGTTCTTCTTTGCAGGCAGTGGCGATGCTGCTTGCCATCCCAGTGCCGCTCCCCAGAAGCGGCCGCAGTCGACGCCCAGCAGCGGCATCAGGTCAGTGTCGTCCTCGGAGGCTGCAGCGGTGTCCGTGTACTCGGCCCCCAGCCATCGGCAGCGGCCAGTGTCGGCCAAGACGGGACACAGAGACGCAGGTTAGTTTCCTTCCTCGTGGCTGAGACCCGGCCAGCCTTGTGGTCGTGTTGTGCTCAGAGTAGACCACAGCCCATTGCAGGTCCAACACGGATCCAGGACCTCGACTGCAGAAAGCCTCGATGATTCGTCGTAATGTCATCGGCTAACACGTTGTACTCATGGTTGGTCATATACATACAGGTAGAGCTTCATGAATAAACTAGAGCGCGCACTCACCGCACTGCCCTATCAACGCACGGTACGAACGTGTGCCAACATGCACTCGCATCCACCATTGCCAAAGAGGGCATCTTCAGCTCAAAGTGCCCGGATGTCAGTGGCAATCGCGCGTAATACGCGCATTCTACATGTACATGTACGTGTCATAGATATAGAACTATATATCTATGGTACTTGTACGCGTGTGCGTTCGAACTTTGGTGCACATGTACGCGTGCAGTCTTTGATGCATCCAGTCTACAGGTAGTTTGCCCTCTTTGGTAATGGCGTCGCAGTCCCCTTGTCGACACACGTCACGTGATGAGTGCACACCTGTTTATCTATAGAGCTCTATGGTCATAGTTATAGCAGTTCTCTGCATCATCCCTTGTCCTACAATCGCAAGCATCGTGAGACATTGATACAGGGACCCATTGGCTTGGGTTCTCACATCAGTTCCCTTGAGCTAACATTAAACATTAAACAGTTGGCTCAAAAGGAAAACCCCTTTCTGAAGTTCCCCTGCCAGAGCTGAACTTGTGATTTGTGTGGATCAAACTGATCAAACAGTAGTTGAACTTAAGTCAGAAGTCAAGAGCACCACACATGCAATGGTCTGTCAGTGTGTTTATTCAGGGAGGGATTTTTATGCCAAGCAGATTTGAGCTTTATTGGCATGCACATGTTAGTCTGGGATCAAATTCAGATACATGTACCGTACACTGAGATTAATCTCAAGTTGAGTTGCAGTTAGTGATATGACAGCACTTTTTGCTTAATGGATAAGAGTGATCTGCACTCCACACTAAGTGTAGTTCTTTGTAGATTAGTCATGGCGTTCCAGTGGCAGTCGGCTTTGTCAAGCAATCAAGCAAGCACACAGTAACCATAATGTAGCCTTGACTTTTTGATGAGTCCATTAGAGAATATCATAGCAAACTACATGTAGGTGACCACTTTCAGCCACCGTAGGTCCTCACTGTAGCCATCAGACAAGTTGGTTGAATCACATCTATTTTATATCCAAGCTGGGGATGAAACCAGCCTTCCTAGGGATAGGAACCAGCCTTGGAAGTACACATGTACCAGCAGGGTTCAACCTTAGCACTAGCCAAGCGGTCATTGTCTAGTAAAAACAGCCGCGGGCTAGTAAAATGGCCCACTTTGCTAGCCCGGCGGACTAGTAAAAAGAAGACAGCAGTGTGGTGGCAAAAAATGATGCAGGCGGGGATGAGAAAGTAGAAACTAATAATTTGTTTTACTTGACCTGATAACCTTGTTTTAAATTCAATATTAATTTTACAGGGCTAGTAAAACTTGCTACGGGCTAGCAAAAAAACTAATTTTACTAGCCCGGTAGGCTAGTTAACAAAAACCTTAAGCGCGAGGCTTGACCGGTACATGTAGAACTGTCAGAGGTGGACCACCAAGGTGCAAAATATTGGGGTGGATGTCATGGTGGGCCTTCCTCCCAAATGCCCATCTGAAATTTCCCTTTCCTCTCCTCTGCCTCTTCTCAGTCTGTTCCCTCACTCTTGTCTCTCAGCAATGTCACTGGTGTCTATCTGAGTCGCAGGCTGTGTCTGTCTCTTTCTTGTGTGGCCGGCTATGTCTGACACAGTGGTGCTGTCTTGTGTCTTTGTGTGTGTTCCTATTTGTGTCACTGTCCCTGATGCCGTCCCTGTCTAGGACTCTGTCTCTGTTTCTCTGCCTCTGTCTCTCTGTCTCTCTGTCTCTCTGTCTATGAATCTGTATCCGCCTTCCTCAGTGTACATGTGGAGCTGTCTCTGGGTTGTAATTTCCTTGTCTGTGTTTAAGTCTACTCCTGTATCTCTGTCTATGTTTCTGTCTGTGTCTCTCTGTCCTTTTCCTGCTGTATTTCTCTGTTTCAGTCACCATGTCTTTCTGTATGTTTTCCCATTATTCTGGTCCATGTCTCTGTTTGTACCTCTGAATCTTTTTTCTTTCCAGCTGTCTGTCACTGTCTCATTGTCTCTATCTCTGTCTGTATGTAGCATTCTCAGTGTTCTGGTCCATGTCTGTGCTTGTGCCTCTGCCACTGTCTCCACTCTCTCCCAAGCAGCTCCTGCATGTACATGTACCGGTACATGTACATGTGTACATGTGTACCTCTGCCCTGATCCCTGCTGTCACTGTGTCAGTCAGCTCCCACGTCTCTGTTGAGTCTGTGACCTCGCCTGGGTGCCTTGGATAACATGTGGAGTTGACGGCCGATCATTCAGCAGCATAGTACCGAGGCAAATTGTCACTGATTTCTGTCTTTCTTTCTTGTTTGAGGGGGGAGTAAATGTCTTTGGTGGTTGGCTTTACCTTCAGACAGATTATCCCCCATTACAGTAAATGGTGGAGGCAGTGGGTAGGCAACTGTTTTCCTCATCACCAATGTCTGAATGGCTTGGGCAGGACTGGAGTGTCCTGTTTGACCGTAATTGGTTTTTGTGGTGATAAAACTAAAAGTAATAAAGAGTAGGGAGAGTAGGGTTGGGGAACAGTATGCAGAGCCCCTCCCTCTGTTGTACAGAGGTAATGTGGAAAAGAGGGGACCTTAACTACAGTACTGGTACATGTATGATTAGAAGAGTACCCAGTGACCTTCCTCCCTCCCTCCCTCCTCCCTCCCTCTCTCCCTCCCAACCTCCCTCCCTCCCTCCCTCCCTCCCTCCCTCCCTCCCTCCCTCCCTCCCTCCCTCCCTCCCTCCCTCCCTCCCTCCCTCCCTCCCTCCCTCCCTCCCTCCCTCCCCCCTCCCCCCTCCCTCCCTCCCTCCCTCCCTCTCTCCCTCCCAACCTCCCTCCCTCTCTCCCTCCCTCTCTCCCTCCCTCCCTCCCTCCCTGCCCTCCCTCCTGGCCCTCCCTCCCGGCCCTCCCTCCCGGCCCTCCCTCCCGGCCCTCCCTCCCGGCCCTCCCTCCCGGCCCTCCCTCCCGGCCCTCCCTCCCGGCCCTCCCTCCCTCCCTCCTCCCTCCCTCCTCCCTCCCTCCCTCCCTCCCTCCCTCCCTCCCTCCCTCCCTTTCTCCCTCCCTCCCTCCCTCCCTCCCTCCCTCCCTCCCGGCCCTCCCGGCCCTCCCTCCCTCCATTTCTCCCTCCCTCCCTCCCTCCCTCCCTCCCTCCCTCCCTCCCTCCCTCCCTCCCTCCCTCCCTCCCTCCCTCCCTCCCTCCCTCCCTCCCTCCCTCCCTCCCTCCCTCCCTCCCTCCCTCCCTCCCTCCCTCCCTCCCTCCCTCCCTCCCTCCCTCCCTCCCTCCCTCCCTCCCTCCCTCCCTCCCTCCCTCCCTCCCTCCCTCCCTCCCTCCCTCCCTCCCTCCCTCCCTCCCTCCCTCCCTCCCTCCCTCCCTCCCTCCCTCCCTCCCTCCCTCCCTCCCTCCCTCCCTCCCTCCCTCCCTCCCTCCCTCCCTCCCTCCCTCCCTCCCTCCCTCCCTCCCTCCCTCCCTCCCTCCCTCCCTCCCTCCCTCCCTCCCTCCCTCCCTCCACCCTCCCTCCCTCCCTCCCTCCCTCCCTCCCTCCCTCCCTCCCTCCCTCCCTCCCTCCCTCCCTCCCTGATATTTGAGACAGGCGCCTCCTTGTTTGAGCAGGCAGGCTGCTTGATTAAGCTCGGCCGTCCTTTGAGGACAAGATACCTAATTGCTCTTGCAGTCTAGCAATTTGTTGTTAGGGAGAGGGTTGGTAGCTTCGCAGGAATGCTTTGCTCTGCTGATATCAGTTTGGAGTTTAAGGCCATGCCACACAGGCATTTTTTTGGTATACTTTCACAGCCAACTTGCACTGCTTACAAGAGCATACTTTTGTAGTCCTGAGCAAAGATGAATTTATCTGTCGGAGTTTAATGACCAGAAAAAGAAAGGAAATTGAAATATTCTTCTTGAAGATTGCCTGTAATTTACCTTGCGAGGCGTGGCTTTGAATTAGGTCTCATAAAAGTGGGCTGCCAGAGCTACAATCATGAATATATGTCATTGTGGAGGACATTATTTCTGTAGGTTGACATGAGTTGAACGATTGTACAGTGTACGTACACGTAGAACATTGCACATGTACAGTAGCTGGTGGGGGAGATGGTCTGTACCACACATGCACAATGCATGTTTTCAGTTGACCAATTGCGCCCTAATAGAGCACGTCTCACAGGACGTCACCTGACCACCAAAGTCTAATCAGCATGTCTACCGGAGCGGTCTAAATCCTTGGAGGCGCATGCAAATAGCGAATCTGAGTATTTCCATCGGACATTTGATGACTCAAAGGCGCGCATGTTCCAAGTACATCCGCGTGCATTGAACGGTGACCGGCAAAAAGCATGTGACTGAAAAAACCTCTAGATGTATCACGTGACCTACATGTACCAGATAGTGGGTATCAGACAATAAAGAAACATGGCGGCTCCCATATCAAGGTGTCAGACAATAAAGAAACATGGCGGCTCCCATATCAAGGTGTCAGACAATAAAGAAACATGGCGGCTCCCATATCAAGGTGTCGCTGTTGAACAGTACATGGTGATTGTTGCACAAGTTTGTTTGTTCGATCGAGGCTTTTCTTTCTCGAAATCTATGACGAATATTCCAGAGTTTGAACCGGAGACCTTACCTGAATACCCGCTATAAGTCACGTGATGACATTGCGCAATCAGTCTATTGCTCCATCATTGTCTGGCCTCACAGATGGCAGCGTAATGACACATGGCCTAGATCCATTGTCAGCACATACCAACATAATGTGGTGTGAAAATCAAATATTACATGTATATCAGATGGTGCAAAGAGCTTGGCCCATTTTAGTACTGGTAGCTCTGAATAAGACCCTGCCCAACAATGGGCCCCTAGAACAACTGCCGAATCAAGTTATAGATTCACTTCTAGAAAGCATATCGGTAATTTCCAATAAACATGTAGTCTGACTATTCCTGATACACCCCTCCTGTCTGTACAATTTTGTACTGTACCGGGGTAATCTTTGGCAAGAAATCCCAATCCTGTACAAAGTCAATTGGCTTATAGATGACACTTGACAATAGAGGGCGCTCTTGCATGCTACACTAGTTTTATTTGTTGGCATCAATATTGTTGTGTTTTTTCCTCTAAAAAAAATAATCAGATTCCTGTTGACCATATACCTGTAAATCAATTGAATTGATATGAGCTTCCAAAAAGAAGGCTGTGAAACACCCACCCACTTTGTATTTTCCCACTCCCCAACCTGTATTGCCTGGAAAATTTACAGGCTTGAAAGAGTAGGACCCAGGCCTCCCCACGAGACACAAACATTCCAGAAGATTGGATAGAATGGGATAAGAACATTGGAAAACTGGAGAGATCCAGTAGGATAAAGACATTGGAATACTGGAGGTTGGATACCTAGACATTTCTTGGGGAAAGAATCCACAAGTCTGGTACAGGATTTGAATTTGTCCAAAATTTACCGGGCCTGACCTTTCGGTCCTAGCAGGACCTTTCTCCAAGAAAGAATCAGCCAAGATCTTACAGAGTGTTACCGTAGTCTATGGAGTAATAAAAAAAAAAAAAATGCAAACTGCTTAGTGAGTAAAAGGACCAAAATGCAAAACACATCCAGCAGGACCTTTTTTTAAATCCAAAGTTCCGAAGTATCCGAAATTCAAGATCAAGTTTATATCAAGATCAAAGTGTCTACCGTAATTTTTTTGGGGAAAAAAATAAAGACGCAATACTGCTGTTATTTGTTTTTCCCCCTCGGTCTTTATCCTCTTGGAACCCTTTGCACCCATTAAATGTTTGCCTCAGTCCCAAGACCCCTTTTCCACCAAGAGGAATCTCAATTTCTCTCCTGGTCCACTGGGTATTTTTTTTTTCATTTGGACTCTGTGACCTGACCCGCTTTCCCCCTCACTCTCAGCCTGGATCCCCATGTCACCTGGCTAGTGCTGTCCCTCCGTCCTGGGACGAGTACTGTACAGTAGTACATGTACACTGTAATTCCCCTAGTTCTATTAGAGTTCCAAATCCCATCAGTTGCTCCCTCTGAGCTGATCTTTGTTTTAACGCCCCGTCTTTCATCAGACCTCTTCACCTATATTTCCTATCTCCTGCCCCATCAAACTACCCTCCCCCTTCCCTCTCACCCTTTCACTTTAGTGGCAGCTACGGCCTTGTGTATTATGATCAAACGTGTTCATTCCAGACAAAAGTTGTGGGCCAAGCTGTAAATCATGGCCTCCGGGGAGCTAGGACTGGGAGAGAAAGCTTCACTTTGATGCGACATACTGCTTCCAAATGGTTTTGTTTATGGCTGTGAGAATGAGTGAGAACCTCCCTACACTGCATCATTACTGTCTCTGCTGAGTGCTTCATGTTGCTTGAGTGCACATGTTGCATTGTTGGGATTCATTGCTGGACTTTGGGACAGCAATCTAGAAGACCTCTATGCACTAACCCTAGAATGTCTACTGGATTCCTTAAACTACCTTTTTTTGTATCAATCATTCAAAGGAAAGGCAAACTGACTGGAAATTACTTTCTTTGTTTGAAAATAGCAAACAAGTTTGACTGGACAGGGACTTGAACATTTGACCTTCTGTTTAATGCACCTGGGTGAGCATTTACATGTACCGTTTTTGCTCTTAAGATTTAAATGTAAGGTTTTTGCTATCACATTGAGAAGGTATCACAAACTAGTGGGCATATGATGTATAGGTTTACATGCAAAATATATTTACACTTTGATATAAATATACAGTATTTCTGCTATGTATTCTGATTTGCTATGCTGATTGTTAGAAATGTTTTAACGATCTATAATTGCTTCCTTTTTGTTGGACACCAACCAATGAGGCACAGTTTGTGCTGATTGTAATCGTAACAATGAACCAAAGTGCTTACCAACATATGTGGTCTTCCCTTTGCTACACAAGCTTTGCTACTGATCTACAGTTCACCATCCCTAGAGTTCTCTGTGTTCATAGGTCACTTGATATCCTTGCCCTTGCTCTCCGAAAAAGTCTCATTCTACCTGCTCAGCAGTTTAACTTGTTCTCCTCTATTGGCCTGACAGGTGAGGCCTAGAGAGGGAGAGGGAGAGGGAGAGGGAGAGGGGGAGGGAGGGGGAGGGAGGGGGAGGGAGATGGAGAGTGAGAGGGGGAGTGAGAGGGAGAGGGAGAGGGAGAGGGAGAGGGGAGGGAGGGGGAGGGAGATGGAGAGTGAGAGGGGGAGTGAGAGGGAGAGGGAGAGGGAGAGGGGAGAGGGAGAGGGAGAGGGAGAGGAGAGGGGAGGAGAGGGAGAGGGAGAGAGGAGAGGGAGAGGGAGAGGGAGAGGGAGAGGAGAGGGAGAGGGAGAGGGAGAGGGAGAGGAGAGGGAGAGGGAGAGAGGGAGAGGGAGAGGGAGAGGGAGAGGGAGAGGGGGAGGGGGAGGGAGGGGGGGGAGGGAGATGGAGAGTGAGAGGGGAGTGAGAGGGAGAGGGAGAGGGAGAGGGAGAGGGAGAGGGAGAGGGGAGGGAGGGGGAGGGAGATGGAGAGTGAGAGGGGGAGTGAAGGGAGAGGGAGAGGGAGAGGAGAGGGAGAGGAGAGGGAGAGGGAGATGAGAGGGGGAGGGAGAGGGAGAGGGAGAGGGAGAGGGAGAGGGGAGAGGGAGAGGGAGAGGGAGAGGGAGAGGGAGAGGGAGAGGGAGAGGGAGAGGGAGAGGGAGAGGGAGAGGGAGAGGGGGAGGGGGAGGGAGGGGGAGGGAGATGGAGAGTGAGAGGGGGAGGGAGAGGGAGAGGGAGAGGGAGAGGGAGAGGGAGAGGGAGAGGAGAGGGAGAGGGAAAGGGAGAGTGAGAGGGAGAGGGAGAGGGAGCAAATGAGTAACATGGATCACCCCTTCTCTTCCCCTCTCCCTTGAGGGCTGTGAAAGGCCTGTGGGTACACATGTATTAGGAGCTCATTAATAATGAGTTGACATGTCCACCCTTGGCCTTGGCTTACTCTTTGGCGTTCAGGTCAGCTGGTTCACAGAGAGAATGAGATGAGAAAGGAGGGGAGTGAACATAGTGAATTAGATTGACATCACCTACTGTAATCCAGCCACCACCCCGTCCTACATTCTGCACATCTGAAAAACTCATCAGCATTAGGTCATTGATTGGCCCAATATTCTTTGACACAGAGATAGACAGACAGGGAGATGTTGAAATAGTTAGACAGGTACAGATACAGGTACCGGTGTAACGGTCTGAGCCGGGTCCCATGGTCGGATGAGACTGTTACCATATATGGATAAAAACATCATGCGCAGTGCGCGTAGTAGTTGTCCATTTTGAAGGCTGTGCTGAGTCGATACGGCCATTGGCAATGCAGCGCTTTCAGGCACGTTCGTTGACCCGTAGTTATTTACCAACAACGCTCAGTACGGAGCCTAGTAGTACCTAGGCCTCGAACTTGGAGTTTTACATTGGGGAAGAAATGCTACAGTTGTTCCCCCGTAATGAGGGTGTGTCGATTGACTTTATACAATCAAAAGCAAAATATGGTTTTACAAACTGTGTTTGTTCTCGGATAATCATAAACGACAGTCACATGAAGGGCTCCCTCAGGTGCTTGGTTCACTGACTCATCTGAGCACGCTTACTCGCTGAGCAGCTGAGAACATTGCCGCAACGTGCTGAGGTGAGCCAGTGACGTCACGGTCATGGCTCAACTCAGCACGGGAGCCCGTCTGAGATCGTTGCACCGGTACACAGTCTAGAGACAAGAGACATGAGGGGAGAGATGAGAGACAAGAGACTAGATACAGGGGACATACTCTGAGACATAGACAGAGGCAGAGGAGGAGACAGAAACACCGACAGAGACACCAAGATAGTCGGAGAGACAGCAACGGGGGGGGGATGAAGGAGACGGGGAGAGACAGAGACACAGATAGAGTGACAGGGAGACTGAGAAACAAGGAGACAGACAGATGAAACAGAAATAGGGAGACAGACAGATAGACAAAGACAGATACAAACAGACAAGGAGACAGAGACAGTGAGGCAGAGAGACATAAAGACTACAGACTGAGAGCAGAGAGCACTGGTCATTTGATTGGTGCTCAGGCAAGTACACTGTACAGTATATGTACACGTACATTGTGTACATGTACATTGTGTACATTGTGTACATGTGCATTGTACGTGTACATTGTACATGTACGTGCACTGCAGGCAGTACAGAGCTGATAGCTTTCAGAAGTCCAGACTGGCCATACTTAGTAGGGGGAGGGGGAATGACCTAATCCCAATTGATGACTTCCTCAGATGTTTCCTTGTATTAACATTCCTTCACCCATGAAGGACAGCTGAAGAAACCCCCCCCACTAGTCTGTGGAAGACGGGAGTCACCAACCACCAACCCCTTCCCCGTACTCACCACGCACCACACCACATCCTGACACTTTATATCTCTGTCACCCAGTCTCAAAGTCTCAGTCTCTCTGCTAGCCACTGTTCTTTGTCTGTCCTTGTTTCTCAGTCTCTTTGTCTCTGGCTCTTTCTCCCTGTCATTCTCTCTATGTCTCTGTCTTTCCTCTGACCTCATAGAAGGGCAGTGCCCACTACGAACATAATTGCGATTTGAATCAGGATTAAAAAAAAATAGGTTTTTTTTTTTTCGTGACCACACAGGGCGAAAAATCGCGAGCTGATTGCAGTTAGCAGTTGTCATCAAAATGATGGGTGTGTCCTTCAGGGTGGCCCAAGCAGGGAGACATATAAACAAGTGCGGCACATCCTGTCAATCAGAGTGTGAGCGATGCATTGTGGGATTAAAAAAAAAAGTGCGATTCTGTAGAGCGTTCCCACACACACTGCGTCACAAATTAACATGATAATTTGGAAAAGTCTCACTCTTTATGGTGGAGTCCGAATCGCGATTCAAATCCCACTAATAATCGCGTTTATTGTGTCCACACGTGGCAAAAAAGTGGAGTTTGAATCGCGATATTTGGTGTAGTGGAAATAGATTTAAGTTCCAATAACTGGCAGCAGTACAAAGTACACTACAAAGCCCTCCTGGTATATTACCGGTAGGTGTGGAGTCAGCTATGGAGTTGTTCAAATCTGATGGAGTGATGCTGAGCAAATATTACTCCAGCCTCCAGGATGAAGTTGTAAGAAATTTGCGTTTTTGCAAAAATGCTGCCCAACTGCCTCCTGACCATTGTATGGATGGATTGACCCATTCATATTCCATGATGGTGTTGAAACCTGAAGCATGCATCTTATGATTTGTATTATTGGAAATATAATTCAGCAAAGCTTTGCTCTGCTCACTGACACCACTCCAAATAGGCCCATTGTAGCCAGATAAAGTTATAACACTGGTTGCCTATTAAGTGTAGAATTAAATTTAAAGTACTTGTGATTGTCTTTCAATGCATGTATGGATCAGCACCCGAATACCTCAAAGTATTGATCCAACCATACAACCCCCAAATCACTCTCCGCTCACAATCAAAGAACTTACTGGTCCCAGTTTATTCCAATACTAAATCCTATGGAGGGAGGGCTTTCCAGAAAATAGCTCCGGACTTATGGAACTCACTGCCACAGCATTTGAGGGATGAAACAAATTTTGATACATTTATGGTTAAACTGAAAACACATCTGTTTTAATCTGTTTTGTTTATTTTGTAAACTGTTAAGCGCATTGAGGTTTCTTTCAGTAATGAAATGCGCTCTATAAGAATCACCTATTATTATTATTATTATAACAGGTTTTTTTCCCCCCACAATGAAGTTGTACATAAATGTTGTTTATCATCACATACCCTACTCATAGTGCCTGTAGTCAGAGACTAGTTCCCAGGGATCAGTCCACCGACCTTCTGAAGGCAGGTTGTTGATTGATCCTTCAATGTGGCACAACAGGTCCATCTCCATTCTTTTCTGTTTTTTATGATGTTGGGATTTGCAAGAATTAAGGTATCTTTGAGATGCCTGTCAACAAGAATCCAAGCTTACAAATCAATATATCCATTGCCCACTTTGATTGCGGGTGTGAGGGGTCTGTGCTGTGTCCTCTCCAAGGCTGACCATCTGTTTCACTTGGTGGGGGCAGGGTGGCATTTCTGTAGGAACATTTGGGCACATTGGGGGTGACACTAGGCAGGGCTTGCTTTTGCAGAAGAGATAGGAGGGTGGGACAAGGGTTTTGAGAGCTCCCTTTGATGAAGAGGTTTGGGACAGGTATTCAGAACTTGCAACCAAGGCCGACTGTATCATTGTCTACTGTTTTGGATCGTAACACAGGGTGGATACATTGTATTTTTGCACTTTTCACCGCAAGCAATAGAGAACACGGAATTGAGCTATCAAATAATAGAGCAATCAAGCAATGTAGAAATGTAACAATTTAGCAATTAAGCAATGTAGAAATGTAACAATTTAGCAATTAAGCAATGTAGAGTTGTAGCAATTGAGCAATCAAATAATAGAGCAATCAAGCAATGTAGAAATGTAACAATTTAGCAATTAAGCAATGTAGAAATGTAACAATTTAGCAATTAAGCAATGTAGAATTGTAGCAATAGAGCAATCAAGCAATGTAGCAATTGAGCAAGCAAGCAATGTAGCAATGTAGCAATTGAGCAAGCAATGTACAAATGTAGCAATTGAGCAATCAAGCAATGTAGCAATTGAGCAAGCAAGCAGTTTAGAAATGTAGCATTTGAGCAAGCAAGCAATGTACAAATGTAGCAATTGAGCAATCAAGCAATGTAGCAATTGAGCAAGCAAGCAATGTAGCAATTGCGCAAGCAAGCAATGTAGAAATGTAGCAATTGAGCAATCAAGCAATGTAGCCATTGAGTAATCAAGCAATGTAGCAATTGAGCAATCAAGCAATGTAGCAATTGAGCAATCAAGCAATGTAGCAATTGAGCAAGCAAGCAATGTAGCAATTGAGCAAGCAAGCAAGCAATGTAGCAATTGAGCAATCAAGCAATGTAGCAATTGAGCAAGCAAGCAGTGTAGAAATGTAGCAATTGAGCAAGCAAGCAGTGTAGAAATGTAGCAATTGAGCAAGCAAGCAATGTACAAATCTAGCAATTGAGCAATGCAGCAATTGAGCAACCAAGCAATGTAGCAATTGAGCAAGCAAGCAATGTAGAAATGTAGCAATTGAGCAATCAAGCAATGTAGCAATTGAGCAAGCAAGCAAGCAATGTAGAAATGTTGCAATAGAGCAATCAAGCAATGTACAGCAATTGAGCAAGCAAGCAGTGTAGAATTGTAGCAATTGAGCAATCAAGCAATGTAGAAATGTAGCAATTAAGCAATCAAGCAATGTAGCAATTGAGCAATCAAGCAATGTAGCAATTGAGCAATCAAGCAATGTAGAAATGTAGCAATTGAGCAAGCAAGCAATCAAGAAATTGGGCAATCAAATGAGCAATCAGGCAATACAGCTATTGCATAATCAAGTAACTGAACAATTGAGCAATCAAGCAATTGAGCAACTAAGTAATCAATCAGTCGAGCAATCCAGCAGTCAAGAAAGCAAGCAAGGGTGCAAGCAAGCAAGTACTGTAAGCAGCCAAGCAAGCTCTCATGCATTGATCCATGCGTATGTATTCAAGCAAAACCCCTATCATGCATATCGGTACATGTTTACATGTAAGTCTGTCTTACCCAACTGTGACATTGTGACATTTCTCTCTTGGACAAAGGTCCAGCTAAGAACAAAATTTCACTCGTGTGTGGGGGGATTTTTGGGGTGGGATGTTTGCATCTACATTTTAGGTAAGGAAGCGGCTTCTCATGTTGATTTAAGGGCTAGGCCTATGAGAGTTTGTTGCCAAATGCCAATTCTTTATCCACTGGGAAACATGTAGGACTGGTACCTTAAAAATATAAATAAATGAAAGCGAACCTTTGATGGATCAGTAAAGGGAAACTATTTTTCTCCAATTCGCGGCCGATATCTGCAGCGGCTCATGTGGTGTGCTGAATGTCATGTCAATTCTTGGAAATTGCAATTCGGTTGGGATTTCTTTTTTTTTAATGGCTCCTGGTTTGAGCCAGACTCTGTGGGAGTGGGCCCTTGGCTGTCTAGAAGGATTTGGGTCGTTGGCAAGGGGGAACCCCACCCACCCCTACCTCTTCAGGCAGGGTCTTTCCCCCCCCCCCTCAAAGTCACCCGCTGTGATCACGGGTAGTTTGCAGAGCGAAGCTCAGGCCCCGAGCAAGGTCCTGCCAGAATCTGCATGCCTGCCCCTCTTGCGAGATATTTTTTTGGCTGAGCAGATAGCTCTCGTGCGCAGCAGCCTTTAGAAAATTTTGAATCGCTATTCAAATTGCGACGCAAAAAATTCTGACCCAAATTTTTTGTCAGCTTTGTATTTACTGACTCAAATGACCTGATTTATAGACAAATCGCAGCAGTTAGAGTCTTGATGTTTCAATCAACAGGGCACATTGCAACTTTTTTACTGGCCCCTGAGAATGGTCTTGCAACATGTGACCTGGCACAGCGACATGAGGAATATCCCACCAAAACACTTTTCGAGTAAACAACGGCTGAAGTCAAAGTATCTTCACAATTCGAAAAAAAAAAAAAAATTGTTTTGATATTTTCGGAAAGTTAATGTATTGGAAGATATTATGTCCAAATGATTTTTCCGAAATCCGTCTCTAAATGTTAAAGAAACAAGGATTTGGGTGGAGTATTTGTGTACTGTTTTCATGAAAATGTAAAGTTCCTGCCGTTTTGAATGGCCGCTTTCGAGGAGTTAGAATGGTTCTCCTATATTGTGTCTGGTACCAAATGAACGAGCGAAGTCCCTTTATACTGTACTATTTACAACAAAGTTCACACGGAAATAATTTTGATATCATTTGAAAGCTAATGGTATGCTCTTTCACATCATTAGAAAATCTCAAAAGTGGGAGTTATTCCTCACTGATTAAGCTGTGCCGGGTCACATATGGAAGTGCCTATATGTCAGGCCCTCTACATGTATGTGACTTAAAAAAAGTCTGCTTTTTTGTCATTTGTAATCGTTTCCTATTCTGCCATTGCACTGATGTATTTGATATGAAGCTCATGTTACACAAGCCTTCCGGATGTCATTTGTCTTCCACAGTTCTGTTTCTCTGGGAGTAGAAAACTTTGATTTCCTGGAGGCACTTAATTCGCTGGCCAGTCAGATGGAAGATATAGTGGTGTTCAGGGTCGGAGGTCACATGGCAATGTCACCATTGTCTCTGAGGAACCTTCCTGGTTTTGCTCAGAATTGCGGGAAGGAGGGGAAAAAACAAAGCCAAGATTTTTATTTCTCAAGTTTTTTTTTATCTCGATCCTTAGGGCAATTGCGGTTTGAGGTTGATTTTTTTATGGACTTGCACTTCGACCGGTACAGGTAGAAAGGTTGCCTAGAACTCCTTCGATTTCCCATGGCGGGATCAATAAAAAAGTCTATAGTGTAGGGCTACATATACAGTAGCTGCCAGGCTTGGAGAGGGCGACAGAGAGACAGGGAGACACAGAGAGACAGGGAGACACAGAGAGACAGAGAGACACAGAGAGACAGGGAGACACAGAGAGACAGGGAGACACAGAGAGACAGGGAGACACAGAGTGACAGAGAGACACAGGGAGACACAGATAGACAGGGAGACACAGAGTGACAGGGAGACACAGATAGACAGGGAGACACAGAGTGACAGGGAGACAGAGTGACAGGGAGACACAGAGTGACAGGGAGACACAGAGTGACAGGGAGACACAGTGACAGGGAGACACAGATAGACAGGGAGACACAGATAGACAGGGAGACACAGAGAGACAGGGAGACACAGATAGACAGGGAGACACAGAGAGACAGGGAGACACAGAGAGACAGGGAGACACAGATAGACAGGGAGACACAGTGACAGGGAGATAGGGAGACACAGAGTGACAGGGAGACACAGTGACAGGGAGACACAGATAGACAGGGAGACACAGAGAGACAGGGAGACACAGATAGACAGGGAGACACAGAGAGACAGGGAGACACAGAGAGACAGGGAGACACAGAGAGACAGGGAGACACAGTGGTAGGGAGACACAGAGAGACAGGGAGACACAGAGAGACAGGGAGACACAGCGGCAGGGAGACACAGAGAGACATGGAGACACAGAGAGACAGGGAGACACAGAGACACAGAGAGACATAGAGACAAATAGAGACAGGAAGACACAGAGAGACATGGAGACACAGAGAGACAGGGAGACACAGAGAGACAGGGAGACACAGAGAGACAGGGAGACACAGAGAGACAGGGAGACACAGAGTGACAGGGAGACACAGAGACAGGGAGACACAGAGTGACAGGGAGACACAGAGTGACAGGGAGACACAGAGTGACAGGGAGACACAGAGAGACAGGGAGACACAGAGAGACAGGGAGACAGGGAGACACAGAGTGACAGGGAGACACAGAGAGACAGGGAGACACAGAGGGTCAGGGAGACACAGAGAGACAGGGAGACACAGAGAGACAGGGAGACACAGAGCGACAGGGAGACACAGAGAGACAGGGAGACACAGTGGCAGGGAGACACAGGAAGACACAGAGAGACGGAGACACAGAGACAGGGAGACACAGAGAGACATGGAGACAGAGAGACATGGAGACAGAGAGAGACAGGAATAAAAAGAGAGACTTGGAGACACAGATAGACAGGGAGACAGAGAGAGACAGAGACACAGGGAGACACAGAGAAACAGAGAGAGAGACAGCAAGACAGGGAGACACAGAGAGACATGGAGACACAGAGAGACATGGAGACACAGAGAGACAGGGAGACACAGACATACCGGTACATACAGACAGACTGACAGTGAGATTGAATACAGAAAGACAGAGAGATAGAATGAAATGGATGCCCCGGGGGAGCATTGGGGGTGTCATGGGAGATGAGGGGGAAGGCTGTGATTAATGACTTTAGGAAATCGAATCATTTGTTACAAAGTGCACACCCTGTGTGCATGTTGCCCATGGGGGTAAGACTCCCACATCCTACATGCAGGCACTCCCAGCTAACCAAACCCACCAACCAACCAACCGACCAACCAACTAATCCACCCCAAACCTGCCAGCCACCCCTTCCAAGGTCACGGTCAAGTCACCAGAGTTTCCTTGGGGTGCAGAAGACTAAATTGAGCCAAGGTGGCTCAGCTGAGCTGGTTACCATGAAGTGAGCACCCACAATTTCTTTTTTCCCATAAGGGGTCTATGGAAACCGATCGTCTGATATTTTTGTTGGCGGGCCTGATGTTTCATTCCTAGCAGGACCTTTTTAGCTTTTCCGTTCCATACGGAAAAGCTATTGTTCTTGTTCTGATTTTTTTAGCTTTTCCGTTCCATACGGAAAAGCTATTGTTCTTGTTCTGATTTTTTTTTTAGCTTTTCCGTTCCATACGGAAAAGCTATTGTTCTTGTTCTGATTTTTAGCTTTTCCGCCGCGTAGCGGAAAAGCTATTGTTCTTGTTCTGATTTTTTAGCTTTTCCGTTCCATACGGAAAAGCTATTGTTTTTGTTCTGATTTTTTTTTTTTTTCTTCTTCTTCTTCTTTTTCTGGTCGGAATTTTCCCATAGACAAAGCACAGGGTTTTTGTGACCGGCACTTTTGCCATTGAACACACTTGGATTTTTTTCAAACTTGGCAAATGCATAGAGCCAATGTTGAGCTAGTGCACAGTGGTCTTGAAAATGTCATGACGTCACCACGTGTCACGTGACAGCGCTTTAAAGGGGCAAATTTCAAACTGCAATAAAAGCAAAAAAGCAATTTCGTTTTGTTCCAAGTTTGCACTATATCCAAGTTGGGAAAAGGTGTATCCAAAAATTGCCCTCATTTGATCGTGACGTCATCTCATGAATATTAATGAGGTCATGAACTTTTCAGATTTTCACATTCAATTGAGCATATTTGGCCAACGGAGCAAGATTTTTTTCATTTTTTCGTTTATATCTAATGGGGATGTAGTTTAGAAACACCCTCCGTGGCCAAAATGCCATGACGCAATCGTGACGTCATCAAAATGCGTGTTTTTAAAGCACATATTTGCCAAAGGTCAATCGTCTCAAAATTTGGTGGGCATTTAGCTATTGGGCTAGACATCTTAAATCCTGAGTTTGGAAGCAATTGACCATTGTTCAGACTTATTATGATTTTTTGAAAAATATAATGAAGTCCCATACACTTTGTGCACAAAATATGCACGTGCGTTTTGGGTTAGGAATGGAGGTTACGGGTTCGAAACAGAGTTGCCACCTTCATGAACTCAATCAAAACGATGCTAAAAGGGGTTTACACCATTATACAGTAAAACTGTGGTTTTTTTCGTTTGTTTGTGCTTGAGTTGTCACGTGACCGCCCTTTAAAGGGCCAACCTGGCATGTGCAATCACGCCACGATCTTAGATCCCGCAGGATCAATATTTAGCATATATCTAATTTGGGCAACAGTGTATCCAAATATTGCAATAATTATGATGATGAGGTCATCTCATGAATATTAATGAGGTAATAAAAAAAACGATATTAAATCAATGGTTAACTCCCTTGTTGTGCTGTTGCTAGCGCATGTGAGAGGAGTTTCAGGGACCAAGGTTTCATGACCTTCCTCATGTCATGTGACCCTTTCCTCCGGTCCAGACCGGAAGTACTGTAGTAATCATGCATGTGCTACTGGTTTTCAGATTTTCAACTTGGTCTTTCTTCTGGAAAAAAAAAGGAAAAGCTACACGTTCTGTTACAACAGACGTATGTTTCTAGTTTTTTTTTTCTTCTTCTTCTTCTTTTTCTGGTCGGAATTTTCCCATAGACAAAGCACGGGGTTTTCCTGGAGGGCACTTTTGGCATTGAACAAACTTTGATTTTTTTCAAACTTGGCAAATGCATAAAGCCAATGTTGAACTAGTGCACAGTGGTCTTGAAAACTTCATGACGTCACCACGTGTCACGTGACAGCGCTTTAAAGGGGCAAATTTCGAACTCCATTTTAAGCAAAAATGCAATTTTGTTTTGTTCCAAGTTTGCACTATATCTAAGTTGGGAAAAGGTGTATCCAAAAATTGCCCTCATTTGATCGTGACGTCATCTCATGAATATTAATGAGGTCATAAACTTTTAAGATTGTAACATTCAATTTAGCATATTTGGCCAACGGAGCAAAATTTGTTTCATTTTTTCGATTATATCTATTGGGGATGTAGTTTATAAACACCCTCCGTGGCCAAAATGCCATGACGCAATCGTGACGTCATCAAATTGCGTGTTTTTAAAACGCATATTTGCCAAACGTCAATCGTCTCGAAATTTGGTGTGCAGGTAGCTATTGTGCTAGACATTCATAATCCTGAGTTTGGAAGTAATCGACCATTGTTTAGATTTTATATGATTTTTTGAAAAATATAATGATGTCCCATAAACTTTGTGCACAAAATATGCACGTGCGTTTTGGGTGAGGAATGGAGGTTCCGAGTTCGAATCCCGTTGATGTCAATTTTTTTTTCATCAATTTTTTTTTTTTTTTTTTTAAGAGAACCAGATGCGGAAAAGCATTATGTTCTGTTTGCCAACAGACATAAATCTCTAGTTTTTTTTTTTCTTCTTCTTCTTCTTCTTTTTCTGGTCGGAATTTTCCCATAGACAAAGCACAGGGTTTTTGTGACCGGCACTTTTGCCATTGAACACACTTGGATTTTTTTCAAACTTGGCAAATGCATAGAGCCAATGTTGAGCTAGTGCACAGTGGTCTTGAAAATGTCATGACGTCACCACGTGTCACGTGACAGCGCTTTAAAGAGGCAAATTTCAAACTGCAATAAAAGCAAAAAAGCAATTTCGTTTTGTTCCAAGTTTGCACTATATCTAAGTTGGGAAAAGGTGTATCCGAAAATTGCCCTCATTTGATCGTGACGTCATCTCATGAATATTAATGAGGTCATAAACTTTTAAGATTTTAACATTCAATTGAGCATATTTGGTCAACGGAGCAAGATTTTTTTCATTTTTTCGATTATATCTATTGGGGATAAAGTTTAGAAACACCCTCCGGGAACAAAATGTCATGACGCAATCGTGACGTCATCAAAATGCGTGTTTTTTAACGCATATTTGCCAAAGGT
Source organism: Luidia sarsii (assembly GCA_949987565.1). Classification (NCBI taxonomy): domain Eukaryota; kingdom Metazoa; phylum Echinodermata; class Asteroidea; order Paxillosida; family Luidiidae; genus Luidia; species Luidia sarsii. The sequence continues at coordinate 4,460,386 of OX465101.1, read as the reverse complement.
CAATCGTCTCGAAATTTGGTGGGCATTTAGCTATTGGGCTAGACATCTTAAATCCTGAGTTTGGAACAAATTAAACATTGTTTTGAATTATTATGATTTGTTAAATATCATTTCTTAGTCCCATAGACTTTGTGCACGATACGTTGGTGTGCCTTTTGGGGTAGGAATGGATGGTACAGGTTAGAAACAGAGTTGCCACCTTCATGAACTCAATCAAAACGATGCTAAAAGGGGTTTACACCAATAAACAGTAAAACTGTGGTTTTTTTCGTTTGTTTGTGCTTGAGTTGTCACGTGACCGCCCTTTAAAGGGCCAACCTGGCATGTGCAATCACGCCACGATCTTAGATCCCGCAGGATCAATATTTAGCATATATCTAAGTTGGGCAACAGTGTATCCAAATATTGCAATAATTATGATGATGAGGTCATCTCATGAATATTAATGAGGTTATAAAGAACCGATATTAAATCAATGGTTAACTGCCTTGTTGTGCTGTTGCTAGCGCATATAGCATGTGAGAGGAGTTTCAGGGACCAATTAGATTTCATGACCTTCATCATCATTCATGTCATGTGACCCTTTCCTCCGGTCCAGACCGGAAGTACTGTAGTAATCATGCATGTGCTACTGGTTTTCAGATTTTCAACTTGGTCTTTCTTCGGAAAAAAAAGGAAAAGCTACACGTTCTGTTACAACAGACGTATGTTTCTAGTTTTTTCTTCTTCTTCTTCTTCTTCTTCTTCTTCTTCTTTTTCTGGTCGGAATTTTCCCATAGACAAAGCACAGGGTTTTTGTGACCGGCACTTTTGCCATTGAACACACTTGGATTTTTTTCAAACTTGGCAAATGCATAGAGCCAATGTTGAGCTAGTGCACAGTGGTCTTGAAAATGTCATGACGTCACCACGTGTCACGTGACAGCGCTTTAAAGGGGCAAATTTCAAACTGCAATAAAAGCAAAAAAGCAATTTCGTTTTGTTCCAAGTTTGCACTATATCTAAGTTGGGAAAAGGTGTATCCGAAAATTGCCCTCATTTGATTGTGACGTCATCTCATGAATATTAATGAGGTCATAAACTTTTAAGATTTTAACATTCAATTGAGCATATTTTGCCAACGGAGCAAGATTTTTTTCATTTTTTCGATTATATCTATTGGGGATGTAGTTTAGAAACACCCTCCGGGAACAAAATGTCATGACGCAATCGTGACGTCATCAAAATGCGTGTTTTTAAAACACATATTTGCCAAAGGTCAATCGTCTCGAAATTTGGTGGGCATTTAGCTATTGGGCTAGACATCTTAAATCCTGAGTTTGGAACCAATTGAACATTGTTTTGAATTATTATAATTTGTTAAATATCATTTCTTAGTCCCATAGACTTTGTGCACGATACGTTGGTGTGCCTTTTGGGGGTAGGAATGGATGGTACAGGTTAGAAACAGAGTTGCCACCTTCATGAACTCAATCAAAACGATGCTAAAAGGGGTTTACACCATTATACAGTAAAACTGTGGTTTTTTTCGTTTGTTTGTGCTTGAGTTGTCACGTGACCGCCCTTTAAAGGGCCAACCTGGCATGTGCAATCACGCCACGATCTTAGATCCCGCAGGATCAATATTTAGCATATATCTAATTTGGGCAACAGTGTATCCAAATATTGCAATAATTATGATGATGAGGTCATCTCATGAATATTAATGAGGTAATAAAAAAAACGATATTAAATCAATGGTTAACTCCCTTGTTGTGCTGTTGCTAGCGCATATAGCATGTGAGAGGAGTTTCAGGGACCAAGGTTTCATGACCTTCCTCGTGTCATGTGACCCTTTCCTCCGGTCCAGACCGGAAGTACTGTAGTAATCATGCATGTGCTACTGGTTTTCAGATTTTCAACTTGGTCTTTCTTCTGGAAAAAAAAAAGGAAAAGCTACACGTTCTGTTACAACAGACGTATGTTTCTAGTTAGCTTTTCCGTTCCATACGGAAAAGCTATTGTTCTTGTTCTGATTTTTTTTTTTTTTCTTCTTCTTCTTCTTCTTCTTCTTCTTCTTCTTTTTCTGGTCGGAATTTTCCCATAGACAAAGCACAGGGTTTTTGTGACCGGCACTTTTGCCATTGAACACACTTGGATTTTTTTCAAACTTGGCAAATGCATAGAGCCAATGTTGAGCTAGTGCACAGTGGTCTTGAAAATGTCATGACGTCACCACGTGTCACGTGACAGCGCTTTAAAGGGGCAAATTTCAAACTGCAATAAAAGCAAAAAAGCAATTTCGTTTTGTTCCAAGTTTGCACTATATCCAAGTTGGGAAAAGGTGTATCCGAAAATTGCCCTCATTTGATCGTGACGTCATCTCATGAATATTAATGAGGTCATAAACTTTTAAGATTTTAACATTCAATTGAGCATATTTGGCCAACGGAGCAAGATTTTTTTCATTTTTTCGATTATATCTATTGGGGATGTAGTTTAGAAACACCCTCCGGGGCCAAAATGCCATGACGCAATCGTGACGTCATCAAAATGCGTGTTTTTAAAACGCATATTTGCCAAAGGTCAATCGTCTCAAAATTTGGTGTGCAGGTAGCTATTGGGCTAGACATTCTAAATCCTGAATTTGGAACCAATCGACCATTGTTCAGAATTATTATGATTTATTGAATATTATAATGAGGCCCCCATACACTTTGTGCACAAAATATGCACGTGCGTTTTGGGTTAGGAATGGAGGTTACGGGTTCGAATCCCGTTGATGTCAATTTTTTTTTCATCAATTTTTTTTTTTTTTTTTTTAAGAGAACCAGATGCGGAAAAGCGTTATGTTCTGTTTGCCAACAGACATAAATTTCTAGTTTTTTCTTCTTCTTCTTCTTTTTCTGGTCGGAATTTTCCCATAGACAAAGCACAGGGTTTTTGTGACCGGCACTTTTGCCATTGAACACACTTGGATTTTTTTCAAACTTGGCAAATGCATAGAGCCAATGTTGAGCTAGTGCACAGTGGTCTTGAAAATGTCATGACGTCACCACGTGTCACGTGACAGCGCTTTAAAGGGGCAAATTTCAAACTGCAATAAAAGCAAAAAAGCAATTTCGTTTTGTTCCAAGTTTGCACTATATCCAAGTTGGGAAAAGGTGTATCCAAAAATTGCCCTCATTTGATCGTGACGTCATCTCATGAATATTAATGAGGTCATGAACTTTTCAGATTTTCACATTCAATTGAGCATATTTGGCCAACGGAGCAAGATTTTTTTCATTTTTTCGTTTATATCTAATGGGGATGTAGTTTAGAAACACCCTCCGTGGCCAAAATGCCATGACGCAATCGTGACGTCATCAAAATGCGTGTTTTTAAAGCACATATTTGCCAAAGGTCAATCGTCTCAAAATTTGGTGGGCATTTAGCTATTGGGCTAGACATCTTAAATCCTGAGTTTGGAACCAATTGAACATTGTTCAGACTTATTATGATTTTTTGAAAAATATAATGAAGTCCCATACACTTTGTGCACAAAATATGCACGTGCGTTTTGGGTTAGGAATGGAGGTTACGGGTTCGAAACAGAGTTGCCACCTTCATGAACTCAATCAAAACGATGCTAAAAGGGGTTTACACCATTATACAGTAAAACTGTGTTTTTTTTCGTTTGTTTGTGCTTGAGTTGTCACGTGACCGCCCTTTAAAGGGCCAACCTGGCATGTGCAATCACGCCACGATCTTAGATCCCGCAGGATCAATATTTAGCATATATCTAAGTTGGGCAACAGTGTATCCAAATATTGCAATAATTATGATGATGACGTCATCTCATGAATATTAATGAGGTAATAAAAAAACCGATATTAAATCAATGGTTAACTCCCTTGTTGTGCTGTTGCTAGCGCATATAGCATGTGAGAGGAGTTTCAGGGACCAAGGTTTCATGACCTTCCTCGTGTCATGTGACCCTTTCCTCCGGTCCAGACCGGAAGTACATGTACTGTAGTAATCATGCATGTGCTACTGGTTTTCAGATTTCCAACTTGGTCTTTCTTCTGAAAAAAAAAAGGAAAAGCTACACGTTCTGTTACAACAGACGTATGTTTCTAGTTAGCTTTTCCGTTCCATACGGAAAAGCTATTGTTTTTGTTCTGATTTTTTTAGCTTTTCCGTTCCATACGGAAAAGCTATTGTTTTTGTTCTGATTTTTTTTTTTTTTCTTCTTCTTCTTCTTCTTTTTCTGGTCGGAATTTTCCCATAGACAAAGCACAGGGTTTTTGTGACCGGCACTTTTGCCATTGAACACACTTGGATTTTTTTCAAACTTGGCAAATGCATAGAGCCAATGTTGAGCTAGTGCACAGTGGTCTTGAAAATGTCATGACGTCACCACGTGTCACGTGACAGCGCTTTAAAGGGGCAAATTTCAAACTGCAATAAAAGCAAAAAAGCAATTTCGTTTTGTTCCAAGTTTGCACTATATCCAAGTTGGGAAAAGGTGTATCCAAAAATTGCCCTCATTTGATCGTGACGTCATCTCATGAATATTAATGAGGTCATGAACTTTTCAGATTTTCACATTCAATTGAGCATATTTGGCCAACGGAGCAAGATTTTTTTCATTTTTTCGTTTATATCTAATGGGGATGTAGTTTAGAAACACCCTCCGTGGCCAAAATGCCATGACGCAATCGTGACGTCATCAAAATGCGTGTTTTTAAAGCACATATTTGCCAAAGGTCAATCGTCTCAAAATTTGGTGGGCATTTAGCTATTGGGCTAGACATCTTAAATCCTGAGTTTGGAAGCAATTGACCATTGTTCAGACTTATTATGATTTTTTGAAAAATATAATGAAGTCCCATACACTTTGTGCACAAAATATGCACGTGCGTTTTGGGTTAGGAATGGAGGTTACGGGTTCGAAACAGAGTTGCCACCTTCATGAACTCAATCAAAACGATGCTAAAAGGGGTTTACACCATTATACAGTAAAACTGTGTTTTTTTTCGTTTGTTTGTGCTTGAGTTGTCACGTGACCGCCCTTTAAAGGGCCAACCTGGCATGTGCAATCACGCCACGATCTTAGATCCCGCAGGATCAATATTTAGCATATATCTAATTTGGGCAACAGTGTATCCAAATATTGCAATAATTATGATGATGAGGTCATCTCATGAATATTAATGAGGTAATAAAAAAAACGATATTAAATCAATGGTTAACTCCCTTGTTGTGCTGTTGCTAGCGCATGTGAGAGGAGTTTCAGGGACCAAGGTTTCATGACCTTCCTCATGTCATGTGACCCTTTCCTCCGGTCCAGACCGGAAGTACTGTAGTAATCATGCATGTGCTACTGGTTTTCAGATTTTCAACTTGGTCTTTCTTCTGGAAAAAAAAAGGAAAAGCTACACGTTCTGTTACAACAGACGTATGTTTCTAGTTTTTTTTTCTTCTTCTTCTTCTTCTTTTTCTGGTCGGAATTTTCCCATAGACAAAGCACAGGGTTTTTGTGACCGGCACTTTTGCCATTGAACACACTTGGATTTTTTTCAAACTTGGCAAATGCATAGAGCCAATGTTGAGCTAGTGCACAGTGGTCTTGAAAATGTCATGACGTCACCACGTGTCACGTGACAGCGCTTTAAAGGGGCAAATTTCAAACTGCAATAAAAGCAAAAAAGCAATTTCGTTTTGTTCCAAGTTTGCACTATATCTAAGTTGGGAAAAGGTGTATCCGAAAATTGCCCTCATTTGATCGTGACGTCATCTCATGAATATTAATGAGGTCATAAACTTTTAAGATTTTAACATTCAATTGAGCATATTTGGCCAACGGAGCAAGATTTTTTTCATTTTTTCGATTATATCTATTGGGGATGTAGTTTAGAAACACCCTCCGGGAACAAAATGTCATGACGCAATCGTGACGTCATCAAAATGCGTGTTTTTAAAACGCATATTTGCCAAAGGTCAATCGTCTCGAAATTTGGTGGGCATTTAGCTATTGGGCTAGACATCTTAAATCCTGAGTTTGGAACCAATTAAACATTGTTTTGAATTATTATGATTTGTTAAATATCATTTCTTAGTCCCATAGACTTTGTGCACGATACGTTGGTGTGCCTTTTGGGGTAGGAATGGATGGTACAGGTTAGAAACAGAGTTGCCACCTTCATGAACTCAATCAAAACGATGCTAAAAGGGGTTTACACCAATAAACAGTAAAACTGTGGTTTTTTTCGTTTGTTTGTGCTTGAGTTGTCACGTGACCGCCCTTTAAAGGGCCAACCTGGCATGTGCAATCACGCCACGATCTTAGATCCCGAAGGATCAATATTTAGCATATATCTAAGTTGGGCAACAGTGTATCCAAATATTGCAATAATTATGATGATGAGGTCATCTCATGAATATTAATGAGGTTTTAAAAAACCGATATTAAATCAATGGTTAACTTCCTTGTTGTGCTGTTGCTAGCGCATATAGCATGTGAGAGGAGTTTCAGGGACCAATTAGGTTTCATGACCTTCATCATCATTCATGTCATGTGACCCTTTCCTCCGGTCCACACCGGAAGTACTGTAGTAATCATGCATGTGCTACTGGTTTTCAGATTTTCAACTTGGTCTTTCTTCGGAAAAAAAAAGGAAAAGCTACACGTTCTGTTACAACAGACGTATGTTTCTAGTTAGCTTTTCCGTTCCATACGGAAAAGCTATTGTTTTTGTTCTGATTTTTTTTTTTTTAGCTTTTCCGCCGCGTAGCGGAAAAGCTATTGTTCTTGTGCTGATTTTTTTTTTTTTTCTTCTTCTTATCGGAAAAATCCCATAGACAAAGCACGTGGTTTTTCTGACACGCACCTTGGCCATTGAATACACTTGAATTTTTTTCAAACTTGGCAAATGGATAGAACCAATGCTGAACTAGTGCACGGTGGTCTTGAAAACTTCATGACGTCACCACGTGTCACGTGACAGCACTTTAAAGGTGCAAATTTCAAACTGCAATAAAAGCAAAAAAGCAATTTCGTTTTGTTCCAAGTTTGCACTATATCTAAGTTGGGAAAAGGTGTATCCAAAAATTGCCCTCATTTGATCGTGACGTCATCTCATGAATATTAATAAGGTCATAAACTTTTAAGATTTTAACATTCAATTGAGCATATTTGGCCAACGGAGCAAGATTTTTTTCATTTTTTCGATTATATCTATTGGGCATGTAGTTTAGAAACACCCTCCGTGGCCAAAATGCCATGACGCAATCGTGACGTCATCAAAATGCGTGTTTTTAAAACGCATATTTGCCAAAGGTCAATCGTCTCGAAATTTGATGGGCAGGTAGCTATTGTGCTAGACATTCATAATCCTGAGTTTGGAAGTAATCGACCATTGTTTGGATTTTATATGATTTTTTGAAAAATATAATGATGTCCCTTAAACTTTGTGCACAAAATATGCACGTGCGTTTTGGGTTAGGAATGGAGGTTCCGAGTTCGAATCCCGTTGATGTCAATTTTTTTTTCATCAATTTTTTTTTCTTTTTTTTTAAGAGAACCAGATGCGGAAAAGCGTTATGTTCTGTTTGCCAACAGACATAAATCTCTAGTTTCTTCTTCTTCTTCTTCTTTTTCTGGTCGGAATTTTCCCATAGACAAAGCACAGGGTTTTTGTGACCGGCACTTTTGCCATTGAACACACTTGGATTTTTTTCAAACTTGGCAAATGCATAGAGCCAATGTTGAGCTAGTGCACAGTGGTCTTGAAAATGTCATGACGTCACCACGTGTCACGTGACAGCGCTTTAAAGGGGCAAATTTCAAACTGCAATAAAAGCAAAAAAGCAATTTCGTTTTGTTCCAAGTTTGCACTATATCTAAGTTGGGAAAAGGTGTATCCGAAAATTGCCCTCATTTGATCGTGACGTCATCTCATGAATATTAATGAGGTCATAAACTTTTAAGATTTTAACATTCAATTGAGCATATTTGGCCAACGGAGCAAGATTTTTTTCATTTTTTCGATTATATCTATTGGGGATGTAGTTTAGAAACACCCTCCGGGAACAAAATGTCATGACGCAATCGTGACGTCATCAAAATGCGTGTTTTTAAAACGCATATTTGCCAAAGGTCAATCGTCTCGAAATTTGGTGGGCATTTAGCTATTGGGCTAGACATCTTAAATCCTGAGTTTGGAACCAATTAAACATTGTTTTGAATTATTATGATTTGTTAAATATCATTTCTTAGTCCCATAGACTTTGTGCACGATACGTTGGTGTGCCTTTTGGGGTAGGAATGGATGGTACAGGTTAGAAACAGAGTTGCCACCTTCATGAACTCAATCAAAACGATGCTAAAAGGGGTTTACACCAATAAACAGTAAAACTGTGTTTTTTTTCGTTTGTTTGTGCTTGAGTTGTCACGTGACCGCCCTTTAAAGGGCCAACCTGGCATGTGCAATCACGCCACGATCTTAGATCCCGCAGGATCAATATTTAGCATATATCTAAGTTGGGCAACAGTGTATCCAAATATTGCAATAATTATGATGATGAGGTCATCTCATGAATATTAATGAGGTTTTAAAAAACCGATATTAAATCAATGGTTAACTTCCTTGTTGTGCTGTTGCTAGCGCATATAGCATGTGAGAGGAGTTTCAGGGACCAATTAGGTTTCATGACCTTCATCATCATTCATGTCATGTGACCCTTTCCTCCGGTCCACACCGGAAGTACTGTAGTAATCATGCATGTGCTACTGGTTTTCAGATTTTCAACTTGGTCTTTCTTCGGAAAAAAAAAGGAAAAGCTACACGTTCTGTTACAACAGACGTATGTTTCTAGTTTTTAGCTTTTCCGTTCCATACGGAAAAGCTATTGTTTTTGTTCTGATTTTTTTTTTTTTTCTTCTTCTTCTTCTTCTTTTTCTGGTCGGAATTTTCCCATAGACAAAGCACAGGGTTTTTGTGACCGGCACTTTTGCCATTGAACACACTTGGATTTTTTTCAAACTTGGCAAATGCATAGAGCCAATGTTGAGCTAGTGCACAGTGGTCTTGAAAATGTCATGACGTCACCACGTGTCACGTGACAGCGCTTTAAAGGGGCAAATTTCAAACTGCAATAAAAGCAAAAAAGCAATTTCGTTTTGTTCCAAGTTTGCACTATATCCAAGTTGGGAAAAGGTGTATCCAAAAATTGCCCTCATTTGATCGTGACGTCATCTCATGAATATTAATGAGGTCATGAACTTTTCAGATTTTCACATTCAATTGAGCATATTTGGCCAACGGAGCAAGATTTTTTTCATTTTTTCGTTTATATCTAATGGGGATGTAGTTTAGAAACACCCTCCGTGGCCAAAATGCCATGACGCAATCGTGACGTCATCAAAATGCGTGTTTTTAAAGCACATATTTGCCAAAGGTCAATCGTCTCAAAATTTGGTGGGCATTTAGCTATTGGGCTAGACATCTTAAATCCTGAGTTTGGAAGCAATTGACCATTGTTCAGACTTATTATGATTTTTTGAAAAATATAATGAAGTCCCATACACTTTGTGCACAAAATATGCACGTGCGTTTTGGGTTAGGAATGGAGGTTACGGGTTCGAAACAGAGTTGCCACCTTCATGAACTCAATCAAAACGATGCTAAAAGGGGTTTACACCATTATACAGTAAAACTGTGTTTTTTTTCGTTTGTTTGTGCTTGAGTTGTCACGTGACCGCCCTTTAAAGGGCCAACCTGGCATGTGCAATCACGCCACGATCTTAGATCCCGCAGGATCAATATTTAGCATATATCTAATTTGGGCAACAGTGTATCCAAATATTGCAATAATTATGATGATGAGGTCATCTCATGAATATTAATGAGGTAATAAAAAAAACGATATTAAATCAATGGTTAACTCCCTTGTTGTGCTGTTGCTAGCGCATGTGAGAGGAGTTTCAGGGACCAAGGTTTCATGACCTTCCTCATGTCATGTGACCCTTTCCTCCGGTCCAGACCGGAAGTACTGTAGTAATCATGCATGTGCTACTGGTTTTCAGATTTTCAACTTGGTCTTTCTTCTGGAAAAAAAAAGGAAAAGCTACACGTTCTGTTACAACAGACGTATGTTTCTAGTTTTTAGCTTTTCCGTTCCATACGGAAAAGCTATTGTTCTTGTTCTGATTTTTTTTTTTTTTCTTCTTCTTCTTCTTCTTTTTCTGGTCGGAATTTTCCCATAGACAAAGCACAGGGTTTTTGTGACCGGCACTTTTGCCATTGAACACACTTGGATTTTTTTCAAACTTGGCAAATGCATAGAGCCAATGTTGAGCTAGTGCACAGTGGTCTTGAAAATGTCATGACGTCACCACGTGTCACGTGACAGCGCTTTAAAGGGGCAAATTTCAAACTGCAATAAAAGCAAAAAAGCAATTTCGTTTTGTTCCAAGTTTCCACTATATCTAAGTTGGGAAAAGGTGTATCCGAAAATTGCCCTCATTTAATCGTGACGTCATCTCATGAATATTAATGAGGTCATAAACTTTTAAGATTTTAACATTCAATTGAGCATATTTGGCCAACGGAGCAAGATTTTTTTCATTTTTTCGATTATATCTATTGGGGATGTAGTTTAGAAACACCCTCCGGGAACAAAATGTCATGACGCAATCGTGACGTCATCAAAATGCGTGTTTTTAAAACGCATATTTGCCAAAGGTCAATCGTCTCGAAATTTGGTGGGCATTTAGCTATTGGGCTAGACATTCTAAATCCTGAGTTTGGAACCAATTAAACATTGTTTTGAATTATTATGATTTGTTAAATATCATTTCTTAGTCCCATCGACTTTGTGCACGATACGTTGGTGTGCCTTTTGGGGTAGGAATGGATGGTACAGGTTAGAAACAGAGTTGCCACCTTCATGAACTCAATCAAAACGATGCTAAAAGGGGTTTACACCAATAAACAGTAAAACTGTGGTTTTTTTCGTTTGTTTGTGCTTGAGTTGTCACGTGACCGCCCTTTAAAGGGCCAACCTGGCATGTGCAATCACGCCACGATCTTAGATCCCGCAGGATCAATATTTAGCATATATCGAAGTTGAGCAACAGTGTATCCAAATATTGCAATAATTACATGTATGATGATGAGGTCATCTCATGAATATTAATGAGGTAATAAAAAAACGATATTAAATCAATGGTTAACTCCCTTGTTGTGCTGTTGCTAGCGCATATAGCATGTGAGAGGAGTTTCAGGGACCAATTAGGTTTCATGACCTTCCTCATGTCATGTGACCCTTTCCTCCGGTCCAGACCGGAAGTACTGTAGTAATCATGCATGTGCTACTGGTTTTCAGATTTTCAACTTGGTCTTTCTTCGGGAAAAAAAAGGAAAAGCTACACGTTCTGTTACAACAGACGTATGTTTCTAGTTTCTTCTTCTCACCGTTCTGCCTTTGAAAAAGGTTCTGCATGGAACATCAGGCCCTCCTAATTGTTCATATTTGTTTTGGAGTGATTTTACTCGGTAAGCAGTTTGCACTCGGGGTTTCAATATTTCAGGTTTTGTGAAAATGTGAAAGTGAAAATTCGAGGTCATTAAATGGTGCATTATTTGTCTACCGAATTGGAGGGATATGAGCCGAAAAATGTGCAGCAAATAAGTTTGTAAAAAAAAAAACATGTTTAGGGGTGATAGCTGTGGGCGGCAACCCCCAAAATGCAATCAGAATCCAAGAGATTAAGGTAGAACTTATACTATAGGCCTAAGCTACAATTTCCAGAACCGAGACTGAGGGACACATGTAATTGGATGTTGAGTCGGGTTTTGGCTTTTTATGGCCTATGGTCGCTGATTTAGTGTTCCATGTTAGATCACGTTAGATCATTTCCATGATGCAACATGCGGGAAGTTACTGTAATGTCTGTATGCGCAATGTGCTTAGAAGTTAGAACAAGCGAATTTTGGGACTTGTTCTGCTAGTGACCTGTGTATACTCGAGTAATGTGAAACCATCTGCACATTACACGGGTCGAAGCTTACATACATGTGTATCAACTTGACAGCCAATTTTGTGTTGTGTAGTGAACAAAATGATTGACTCGAAATTTGGAAGAAAAGTTTACATGGATAGGGCCTGTGTTTTGACCCATGCTAAAGGTACCGGTACTGCAGTTGGTAAAAGTTGTTTGGATCTGATTTCTGTAAAAGCATAAGATTTCAATACTCCGTTGTTTAGGCATTATTTTCACCTCTGGCTGTGGTCTACTGGACCCTTGCCATCTGGACACTTTCTCAATTTTAAAATGGTGTGGCACTCTTGGGCCTTCATACTCCACCTCTCCCACAGCAATGTGTAACCCCACACTTGTCCTGTTTTCCCTCCCAAATTGTAATACGAGGAGCAAGATTTTGTCCTTGACACAAGTTGACAGTACTGTGCAATTTTCAACACCAGTCACCCGCAGAAAGGGAAATTTTCTGGAAAATATTTGGACATCCGTCAGACCTAGAAAAAAACAACCAAATTCTTAGATTTGTTTGGGGTGGGGTCATTTATTTCCTCATAGAAACAATGTCAATGCCAATGATTTTGTAATCATCGCTTAGGCCTAGATGTGAGGGAAATTTTTTAAATCGTTGACAGGAAGGACGTCTTTCAATCTTTGTTTTTGTTTGAGCATTGATTGTCACAGGCTATCCCCAAACGAGATTACTGCAAGGAAATTAATATAAAGCGCAAAAATATCAGAACTTCTCTGTGATGTTTAGAAAAAGTTGTATGAGAAAGATGTGTAACCATTATTGTATGTACGCTAAGCTGCCTACAGTGTAGTTTATAACTGATTGTAGACACATCTGATGAAATGTTCTGGTGATCTCTAGACGTGTAGGCCTATACTGATGTTTTGGTTAATGGTGACTGGCGCCCTCATGCCCTCAAAGATACCGGTACATGTATGCACAGTGTACATGTACGCAGTTGGCTGTATGGGAAGCTCCCAGCTAAATACTGTACAATGCATTCAAGGGCCTGGGTAGTTCAGGTGGGACTGTTTGCTGGCACAGTTTACCAGAACTCTTGGATCCAAGTTTTTGGCTCCGGCCAAATTCCTTGCGCTTTAAAAAAAAAATCAGTGTAATTTTATTATTCAAGTTTAGTGACGTTAGGCCTATTCATTTACATGTACATGTACGTATGTGTAGGTCTCTGAACAGTTAGATACATAAAAGCAAATTATATTATACCTGTAAACCATAGAATTAATTTGCATGCATGTACATGAATGAATTGTAATTATATGTGGCATATACCCGTACATACATGTATACATGTAGGCCTTCATGTACCGGTACAGTGTAGCTGCCAACCATTCCTGTTTTGGACGAATCATTCCTCTTTTTGGGTAAAATGTATCACTCTTTACAAGCTCTTGACAACAGATTCTGATTTTTGGCTTGGAAATACACACGTATTCCTATGTAGTTTGCTCTGTGATTCATCTTTTTTTAGTAGAAGTATTCATATTTCTATGACAGTGACGACAGCCCATGAGTACAGTATCCTATCCTGTTCTACCCATCCATTAGTTAGGAAGACAGTGTGGGAGCCATGGATGACATTGCATCCAGTGATGACACTGGAAATACACACGTATTCCTATGTAGTTTGCTCTGTGATTCATCTTCTTTTAGTAGAAGTATTCATATTTCTATGACAGTGATGTCAGCCCATAAGTACACTGTCCTATCCTGTTCTACCCATCCATTAGTTAGGAAGACAGTGTGGTAGCCATGGATGACAGTGCATCAAATGATGACAATGGAAATACATGTACACATGTATTCCTATGTAGTTTGCTCTGTGATTCCTCTTTTTTACTTTCTCAGCAGAAGTACATGTAGGCCTATTGCTAATTTCTATTACGATGTAGGTACATGTAGGTACAATGTAGCTAGTCCTTTATGTATATAAAGAGATACATAGAAATGTCCATCAATGTACACAAACTGCAATTGAATGAAGCCATGAAGAGGTTGGTCATGAATGCATATTAAAGCTGAATCAGTGAAAGAAGAGAAGCAAAAGGGGGTTTTAACTCTGAGCATACAGGCAGCCCAGTCCAGAAAGCATTGATCCACGGGGTCAGTGCATCTTGATCCGTGTCCAAGAGCCAGTGGGTACAGCTGCTGGACTGGTGGTCTGTTCACACAAGCTACTGTGGGTACCAAGGGAGGGAATACTGACAGCGCTTTCACTCTGTGTCCACCCCCCAGCCACCCCTGTCAAGAGTGAATTATTTTGTTGTCATAAACTCCATCATGCCTCAGTTTGTCATTTCTATTTCCAGACAAGGGCATTTTGGAATGTCAAGTCAAAAAAATTACTCCGCCAACTCACATCCAGCCCCCTCCCTCTTAAGAAGGTTTCAGAATCATTTAATCATCTCTGCACATGGCATTAGCCCTGTCTGGGACAGTGATCAAAGGTCTCTGAAGATTGGAAAGCTTATAGTGGCCCAAAGATAGTGTATGTATGTATAAAGAAAGTAATGATAATAGTAGCACTACTTGAAAGATCACATCTTGTGACAAACAACATTTAGCTTGCATGTGTCATTGGGGCAGTTTCGGTTTTCTGTCTTGATTCCAGGGTACCGTAGCTGCTTGCAGCTTCAGAATTAGAAAGCCGTGGGCTTCTGAACTATTTATTTCTCATCTGATAACTGTATTTGCATTAGTAACATTCCTGAAACTGTGTTCCCTGGTTATCGGAGTTTATTTTCATCTTCTGCTGGCAACCTTTTTAGCCTGACCCGAAATGTTCACATCTAATAACAATTGGGGATCGTTCTTTAATCTAAAAGGTAAACTGGCATTCCAGGAAAAGATGTTCTGTCTTGGCGAAAGGTCCTGCTAGGATTAAAACACACAATGCTTCTGAGAGGGCACATTCTGGGAATGAACTATCAAGGCCTACCCCCTACCTGCGTAAGGATTCAATTTGAAATGTTGCATATTTTTGGTATAAAGACATTGGCAAAAATAGAAAAGAAGCAATCCCTTTTCAGTTTCATTACGTTCCATGGTCTGACAAATTTGACTGGGTTTGGGTTAGATTTATGGGTTAAACATACACTGTACTATACCATTGGTCTACCACCTGAGATTTCCAACCCTTTGGTAAAGGCCTTACCAAGTATTTAACTATCTTTCCTATGGTGGGTATTTTTGGAGAGCTGCAAAGCAGTGTGAGCCTATGTAATACCATAGCTAGGTACCGTAGGTAATACTGATTTACGTCCGTCTGTCTGTCCGTTTGTCCAGCCATCCGCTTTCAGATCTACATGTATGTTAAAGATATATATTTTATTCAGATGGAAACTTTTTATAAATTAAAAAAAAAAAAATTTAGGAAAATAAAATTCATCTCTACAACCTCAAATTAGAGTTTATACTCCTACAATTGATTATTCTAATCAGGAAAAACTATATAGAAATGTTAAAGTTTTAAATATTGTACATGTACTGTATTGCAAACTGTAACCGGTACATGTACATATGTACTGTGCATCTACATTCATTTGTTTACTGTTAATTATAAGGCTGTAGTGGGCCGTGACTGCTTCCCTGTTCTAGTTTTATATTAGGAAAAAAGCTTTGGGCCTAGTTTGGAAAGACGTCATCAAGCCATTGTGACATCTTGGCTTTGAGATGGAATTTCCCCCTAGGACGATTGCATCATCAGGTTGCAATGATCCGCTGCAAGGCTTGCACAGTGGGATTTCCCCGCCCAGTTGACTCAACGGCCCTGGCCTTGCACATTCTCCTTTTTGGTCTTCTGAGTGGTTGTTTTTTTTTCCCCAGGAAATTGATCACAGTCAGGCTGTGCAGAATGAAATTGCTGACAGAATTCACTCCCTCCCCCCACTCTCTGGCCTGATTAGAATTGAATGTGGTCTCATGCACAGCTGCAGATGCCATTGCAAAATGCTCCTTACATGCAAGGTGGCACAGTTTACATGTGTGTCATCTTCTTTCTGATTGTTCGTACTTTTTCTTCCCCACCTGGATTTGTGGAATCTTCTCTGAAATGCGTTGATTATCTTTTCCAAGAAAAGCGAAATAAAAGCAGTACATATGTACATCTATTTGTTGTTGTATATACATGTGTACAGTACGGTACATGTACCTGTACATGGGGGGGACATCAAATGTACATGTACTTGTACGGACCCCTATTATTCAATGTACACGTATGTACCCTTCCACTGACCTCATCCAATGTACCCCTTTCTCTGATCAGATCCTCCATCCAATGTGCCCCTTTCTCTGATCAGATCCTCCATCCAATGTACCCCTTTCTCTGATCAGATCCTCCATCCAATGTGCCCTTCTACCAGACTGTGCATCTTCTCCCAAGACTATGAACTCTCTGGCTAACTAACCCTGTACTGGGAGCTCTAATCCATGGGACCCCTAGTGTATGGTGACCCATCCTTAGGCCAGACATTCCTTCCCTTCCCCTCTTTCCCCTCGCTCAATCCATGGAGTCTTCTTATTCCTCCATGCTCAATCTATCGGTTTCATTTTGTCCAGGCTGCTAATCCCTACCAGCTCCCTTCCCACTAATCCCCCACACTATCCCTCCCCATCCTCCCCTCCCCTCCCCACACACCTACATACTTCCCCCATACCCCTCCCCATCCTACTCCCACCCTACACCTCCCCACCCTCCCCTCCCCACACCCTCACCCTTCCTCCTCACCATACCCCTCCCCCACCCTACCCCTCTCCACCCCCTCCCCACCTTCCCCTTCCCCTCCCTTCACCTGACCCACCCCTCCCCCACCCTTCCCCTTCCCCACCCTTCCCCACCATTTCCCTCCTGACTCTACCCCGTACCCCTTTCTCCTTCCCTACCCTTCCCGTCCTGACCCTACCCCTCCGCCCCCTACCCCTCCCCACCCTACCCCTCCTCACTCTACCCCTCCCCACCCTACCCCTCCCCACCTTCCCCTTCCCTACCCTTCCCCTCCTGACCCTCCCCCTCCCCACCCTATCCCTCATCACCCTTCCCTTCCCCACCCTACCACTCCCCACCCTACCTCTCCCCACCCTACCCCTCCCCACCCTACCCCTCCCCACCCCCTCCCCACCCCCTCCCCACCTTCCCCTTCCCTACCCTTCCCCTCCTGACCCTGCCCCTCCCCACCCTACCCCTCATCACCCTTCCTTTCCCCACCCTACCTCTCCACACCCTACCCCTCCCCCTTTACCCCTCCTCACTCAACCCCTCCCCACCCTACAGGGGCCTCTCCCCACCCCTCCCACCTTCCCCTTCCCTACCCTTCCCCTCCTGGCCCTGCCTCTCCCCCTACCCCTCACCACCCTTCCCCTCCCCACCTTACCCCTTCCCCACTCTACCCCTCCTCCACACATATATGCCCAATCAAGTGCCAGGTAATGCGTGAGTGGGAAGGAAGCTCTTTAGGGCAGGGTGGAAATCGCCTCAATCAAATGAACATTTAGACTAGTTGGCCTAGTTGTTCCCATGGTTGTTGTAAGCATGTTCTAAGCTATGCTGGCCCCCACCCCTCCCAATCTGGCTTACCATACATCACCATTCTGACGTAATGGCTTGCTGCACTTTCACTTTGCACTTTTCACTCACCCACTCATAAAGCAAGTCCTGCAAAGACATTGCAAAATGTTCATTGACCAGAATGATCCAAAATAAACATACAGTGTATACATTTACATTGATTAATAAGCTTAAGAGGTCTCAATGTTTTAATACTTGCATGCTGTTTCTTTGAAACCTTCTTGGATTGGAACATTAGAGTAAATAGACATAACCTTTTACATGTACTTTTTCTAAATTTTAAAGTGATACAAAAATGTTGCAGACCACTCATTTGCAGTACCTTTACTTAAAAGACCATATTGCAAATCTCAACAATTTAGTTGGGGTGATATACAAAAATGTTGCAAACTGCTTACTGAATAAAATTACCCAAATGCAAATCTCAAAATTTAGTGGGCCTGAAACGTCAGGCCCACTAAATGTTGCAATTTAGTTATGGTTTGATCATAAGAGGACCTTTCGAACGCCTTTGAGAAAGGTCCTGCAATGTTTGAAAAACCAGCGATCAATCGCATGACGATGAGCGATGCACAGAAACCATACGGCCTAACACAACTTACGATGGGTTATCCATCGTAAGTTGAGTTACAATACATCGTAAGGCTTTGTGAAATCCACCCCAGGCCCTCTACGTTTTTGTATATTAAGATTTGTCACAATCCAGGCTATTTTAATTCAACAATGGTACTAGCATTGCATGTAATACCACAGGGAAACAAAAACAACTGGTTGTGAAAGTGTTTGTGTAATATTTTCCATCGTGTTATCATCAATGTCTCTATTATTGAGGGGGGGGGAAGTCCTGGTGTTGAAAGACCTGTTTGTTGCCCAGAGAGTGAATGGGGGAGTTTCCTGTTCATTTGGGCATGCACCTCACTGTTGGGTGCCCTTCACACTTACCTAATATCTCTCTTTATTCTTGATAGACTTACAGTTTCGTTTCTCTAAGTGGGATGTCTCGAAGGTACTGATGGTTTAGGGGAAATCCTTTAGAAAACATGCTGTCATGGAAAAATTCACCGAGAGCTTGGGGTGCGAGGAGATGTTGAAACTTCTTTGCACAGTCCTGGACATTGGGGACAATGTGAAAACTAAGGAAAGAAATTTAGGTGGCAAATTTTGAGAGTAAAATGTTAGGGACAAGCTGTGGAGAATTGAGGAAAAAACTGTGGAGAAAATTGGGGGGAAAAGAAGATGAACAGAAAAAAGAAAGGTCCAGAAATATTTTGAAGGAAATTGGCAAGCTTGTGCTAGAATTGTTCTTTTGGGTCCTCTGATTTGAAAGTTTGTATGCGGTAAGGGAAGGTCCAACCATGGCAGGGCTCGACCTTAGCACTAGCCCGGCGGTCATTGTCTAGTAAAAACAGCCACGGGCTAGTAAAATGACCAACTTTGCTAGCATGGTGGACTAGTAAAATGTAGACAGCGATGTGGTGGCAAAAAATGATGCAGGCAGGGATGAGAAAGTAGAAACTAATAATTTGTTTTACTTGACCTGATAACCTTGTTTTAAATTCAATATTAATTTTACAGGGCTAGTAAAATTAGCAAAAAACTCAATTTACTAGCCCGGTAGGCTAGTAAACAAACACCTTAAGCGGGAGGCTTGCATGGTCCAACTAAGCTTGAAATGTCAGGCCATCCAACTTGTTATTGATTAAAGCCATCCACAGCATCTGATGTCTCCATCCTAGATGCACAACCTTACGACGAGAACGGTTCTGCTGGGATTGCAATGAGGTTGCACTCTGAAACATACAGGTACACTGTAGCTTTAAGCACAGTGTGTCCTTTAAATCTTTTTGCATCAGATCTCTGGACCACTCTCCCATTCTCCCACTCTGATGTCAGATCCCCGAACTGCTGAAGCCAGGTTTACAACAAATGTTTGCAACTGAATGAGAAAATGGGGGGCTGGTCCCTGGAGGTGTACATTAGTCAGTGGTTAAACGCTTCTACTGCCACCCTGAGTCCCTGACCCAGTAAAGATTGTTGATTATTTTGGAAGGTCGCCAACTAAGGGCTGGATAGTTCAGATGGTACAATGTACAGGTCTGTACATTAGGCCTACTGCACATGAGTGCTGATAAGTTAAAGAAGAATGAAACCCAGAGAAAATAGTTATCTCTTTGGTTGATAAAACCAACCTACAATTACCCATGTGCAACTCACCTACGAGTTTCATAAAGAGGGAAAAATCATGGAATTCGGTGGTCGAATTCGCGTTCCCTGTACCCGCCTGTACATGTAGGTCTTGGATTCAAGTCCTGGTTCAGTCAAAATTCTTTGCCATTTTTTAGATTGTTTGAAATTGACTTTGTTTCATTTGAAAATGCTACATTGTAAGTAAAGAATTTTACAGTGTACATTGTACATTTTCATCACGGAGTTCACATGAGGCTGTGCCTCCACCATGCGCATGTTCATAGTGCGTCATATCTGCATGTCATTTGCAGCGATCAAAGTCGTTCGTGATGGCAGTCAGAAGTGGTTTGATTTCAAGGGCTATCAAGGTCATCCAGTAACCTCAAAGGTCATGTGCAGCATCCCCGTGAGCTATTACGGTAGATTGCCAGCACGGTTACATGTACAGCACTGTTTTGGTTATATTTCTTAACTGAAAACAAGTGTTAAGATTGACCCATTTGAAATGTAGCCGTCTTCTCTGTTACCTTTCCCTTTTGTTCAAGTCCTGTGGAAATGTGACTTTAAAGATGTTTATGAGAGTATCTACTGTATTTCTATTCCTACTCATCAGAAAAGGTGTATTTGTTCCTCCCTCCCCACCCCCTGCAACTCTTTTGTTTTTAGGTGGTAACCTAACAGTGACGAGCAGGCCAGTATCTGCATATGTTCGCAGGGAACCGCCTGGCGGTGAAATAGGTACAACCAGTTGTTTGCCATTGACCAACATGGAGGACTAATACTTGTGATGTTCCACCTCTCTCACACTACTAACAATCTCAACATTGTGATCACATTGATTAATGTGTTGTCATTCACCATGAGCCTAACTGCCTTTTTACCCAATGTCCCAAACCTTTGGCTTGGTCCTGTCTACATGTAGCGCAAATCTTGAAACAGGATTATGATCCAAGCACTTTTTTTTTCATTTGTGTTGTAATACACTTGGCAGAAAATGTCTTAAGCCAGAAAATTTTGATCCAAATGAGATACCCGTTGTGTTCACATTTAGCACTCATCAAGGTTGACCTCCACTCTAGACCTACATGTACATGTACATGCACTGGGGGGGGGGGTACCTACATGTAGTCTGTGTAATATATGCTGAGATATGAAATAAAACCCTCTTATTTCCTCCCAAAAGTTATTTCCTCCCAAAAAATAGAAAAGATGAACCAGTTCATGATCTAATTCCACTCACAATTGTAATTGAATACTGTATCCACTCTCACCTCCAAACTGAAGTCTGGATCGTGAGCAAAATAATGACAATCATTTAGAGACAAAGTAACTACCGGGTAGGTACATGCTGGCACTAGGTACATGCTGCAGTTGTTGAAGCTGAACATTTGCTTGTTGAAAAAGAACCAAATATCCGCACACACACAAATAGATGTAAAAAATAATGTTAATAATGTTTTTTGGGTTTTTTTTTTTGGGGGGGGGTAGTCTTTGTGTAAGTCTGTAACTCATTTGTGATAGACATATGGAATGAATCCACCCGTGTGTAACCCCACTAATGAGTGTTGTCCTCAGGGATTTTGTGTGTGCCACATTGACAGATGTCTATATCCTTATTGGTCTAACACCTCAGTTCTTCAATCACAGCCTTGTGACCTTTGTGTCTAATTTTCCCTCTTCTTACTTCACTTGCAGCCTGGCTTTCCCCACTCCTTCACTCCCCCACTTGAAAAGTGCCATCCACACTATCTTCCTGTGATGACAACTCTGATTCCACACCTTCTTATCCCGTGTAATTGAAACGATTTCCCCCCGACTTAAATTCCTCTCCATCGGGTTTAAACTTACCGGTATTTTTGACAGAAGGTACAGTTTTACAGCTGGATGTTATTTTTCTTTCCTCAGTGTTGTAAATTGGACTTGTTAACAAAATTTCAGGCCCCCCCCCAAAAAAAGAGAGATAATAATCTGAGGTATAATCTTGATGGTCTTATAGGTTTGTATCCCATTTGTATCCTGATTTGCAGTCCCATTAAGAGCATGCCTCATATCCCTCAAACAGTTCTCACCTCCGCTCAAGGAGTCAACGTAAGGTGCGTTCCCACTAGGGAAATGATCGAAAAGTGACTGAATCGTGATTAAAAAACAAAAACAAATTGCGGACCGAACTGCGCATGCCTGAATTGTGACCCAGCAAGAGGCATGTTCCTGACTGCGTGCTTGGTTTGCTCGTACAAGGTACGGTTCGCGCACAGCCACGTGGAGATAAACAGCTACTCCTGGCAACGTCGGATGTTTGTCTGCGCGCACTGAATTGTGGGATGTAACTTATCGATGGTCTCTGTTCTACAGCATTCACACGCTAAGCGCTCAGCAAACAATCGTGATGTTTCAAACAAATCGCACGAAGGACATCGTTTGGCCATTTTTGTGACATTTCACTGTTCACACACATTTTTTTTTAGATGTACTGTAGATGTGCAATTGTTTGTGGTAGTGGGAATTAACCTTTAGTGTCATTTGGTGTGAACCCACTTTATTTGTCAAAATGTCATCAATGTCTCATCTTAGGGCATACTGTAGATGGTCTTGGTAGAATCCTCCAATTAAGCACAGTTAGTTTCCACTGGGTTTTTGGAGGTTAAAACTCACCAAAGCAATGGCTACTTCTCCCATTGTAAGTAAAGTGAAAAAGGCCTAGTGAACTTTCCACTTGGTCACTTTAACAGCAAAACTGACCAGGTATCTTTTACTGTGTTGATTAGTCCACTTGATATGCGCTACTCAATAAAACGGCACTCGGTAAAAAAAAAATCACATCTGATCATATTACAGGCTGTGCCTCCACCATGCGCATCTTCATAGT
The DNA here is from genome assembly GCA_949987565.1 of Luidia sarsii. Classification (NCBI taxonomy): domain Eukaryota; kingdom Metazoa; phylum Echinodermata; class Asteroidea; order Paxillosida; family Luidiidae; genus Luidia; species Luidia sarsii. The sequence continues at coordinate 4,437,732 of OX465101.1, read as the reverse complement.
GCGTCATATCTGCATGTCATTTGCAGCGATCAAAGTCGTTCGTGATGGCAGTCAGAAGTGGTTTGATTTCAAGGGCTATCAAGGTCATCCAGTAACCTCAAAGGTCATGTGCAGCATCCTCGTGAGCTATTACGGTAGATTGCCAGCACGGTTACATGTACAGCACTGTCTGACTTGGTTATATTTCTTAACTGAAAACAAGTGTTAAGATTTACCCATTTGAAATGTAGCCGTCTTCTCTGTTACCTTTCCCTTTTGTTCAAGTCCTGTGGAAATGTGACTTTAAAGATGTTTTTTATCTAAATTACCTTGTTTTCTATAAATCCATAGCCCAAGCAATTACAGACCAGAACTCTGTTTTTCTCCCCACACTTTTGTTTTGGTCCCATACCAAACCAAACACCAAAATTGGTTGTGTCATTGTAATGGATGCCTTTCACCTTGGCCCCCCTATTTTCTCTTTTTTTGGGGGTGGGGGCGACTATATTTAGCAGGTGAGAACTAAATGATTTATTTTTTGCCTTGTCCTTGACAGTAAGCAGTTTTAGGTGCCTGATCTTGGTTGCGGTGGGGGCTGTGGCGGGTCTGGTGGGATGTCCATGAGTCTGGCATTGATAAACAGGTGGCCTTCATAAAATCACCCAGCGGCCTTGAATGAGGAAAGAGGTGGGAGTGTCAGAGTGGGCAGGATAGGGATGGGGGGGGGGGAGAGGATTAGGGGCTTGTCAAAGGGTTCAAAGTATTTGGTTTTAAGGCCTCCCCTTCCTTAAAGAAACCCCCAAAACGTGTTTTGCGGATGATGTATTGAAGGTCTTTGAACCGGAATGTTTCAATTGTGTCAGACTTAGCAAAATGTCAGGATTACCCAATGGCAAAACAAGAGGATGACAGAGTGTTTGACTGGACCAGGACTTGAACCCCGGGTCCTCTGGATTGACGTCCCAGTGCTTTTACCACCTGACCTTGTCAGCCCTCTCATGGTGGCCTTCCAAAATAATCAACTATACTGGGATGGGGGCGCCAGTCAGTTACATGTACATGTAGTTGTCCTTTACTTTGTAAAGCTGCATCGACTTTGAAGTTGCATCAAAGCTGCATTGACTTTGTGTGAGCTCCGAACTGCTGTGTTCAAATTTTTATGAAATTTCTCGGTCAGTTTTCATGAAATTTGTTAGGAAAAAAAAGGTTCCCCCCCTTACCCCCGAGCTTGTGGAGGATTTGAACCTCCGATACCTGATTCTTAGTGCAGCAGAGTGGGTTTACAGAATCACCCCAAAGGAAGCAAACTGACTTGGATAGTTTTCAACAACTCATGAAAGAGCTGAAGAGGCCTGGCATTTTGTTGGTTCAGCAAAGACAGACAGTTTCTTCGTTGTTAACGGCCCAGTACCACATTGGGAGGATTGGAAAACATTGATGTCCACAGATTCTCTTCTGATTTACACAGTTCATAGATGGTCATGATAGAATCCTTAGGTTGAAATCTAAAGTTATGGTCTGGGATACTGTACTGTACTTTTGTAGAAATCTTCACTCAAGCACCAACAAGTAGTTTTTATTTAGTGCGATAAAAACTCAATTTTTTCGTGCGATTCATTGAATGCTGTCCCCCACAAACAAGCCAATGACTATTTTGAATTATATTGTATACAAGTAGTACGTGTACATTTATACACAGGTCTGTTGTGTTTACGACACATCAGTCGTCCATAGTCAGTTAAAAACTCATGAGGGCGCTATTTAAAAATCCAACCGAATCTGAAAAAGGTGACTTTTTTGCCCTTTTCTCCTTTCTCAGATTATCGTTTGAGCTAAGAATATCACCGTGTGTTTTTTCCCGTACACGGTACACCTGTATGTTTAATGGTTAACATACAAACTGAGGTAATCTTTCGACCTTTACCAATGTTGTTTTGGGCCTTTAAATGAAAGAGCAGAGACAAATTTACTCGACTGGCATTTAAACTCAGGGCTTCAGTTCGGCTACCACAGCTCTATACTACCCGTTGGATCAAATATTGGCACTTTTTCTTTCCAATAAGGTGATATCAAAATTCAAAATTTACCAACAAATCCTCCAAAGTAACCTTTAAACTTGCAACTTCATGTTCGAAAGAAGGGAAAACTATGTGTATATCAGCATTGAGGAAATATTCACAGTGCTTTGGAAAGAGTAGACTCTAGACTCTATATTCTGTGGCATCAGTACATGTACACATGTGGATGCATGGCTAGCCAGACACTGATCCTGCAAACATCCCTAGTCAACAGTTTCAGGGGCCCCTGATGCTGCCATAGTATTTTGTGGCCTTGTGGCACCTGGATTCCAAATTCCACCCTCTCCCTCCCCCAGACTTTTAATGTTTGGTTACCTGATGTTGTAAAAGGTTAAAAGGTCTCAAGGTGCAGCTGGGGGCTGGGTTTGACGTCAGACAGTCGGCTGTCTGTGGCCTCTTCAGTCATCATTGCCCCCTTCCACCAGGCTGGTTCCTCTCCCCCTCTAACTCAGACTAGGGTGGTTCACCTGTCCATCCATTCCCTAACCCTGTAGTGATGGGTTCCCCTTTATCTCTCCTTGAGTTCTAATCCCGAGACCAGCCGTCCTTCTCTCAGCTTAACCTTCCCCCACCCAGTATTAAGGGATGGCTACTTGTCTTAACCACTTCGTGCCGAGGGTTTTTTCAGCGCCGATGACCGCCGTACGGGGGTTTTTGAACAATGCGTCATTTTCAAATCTCGCTAAAACGATCGGAACAATATATTTCTGTGAAATATATTGATAAGTGTATACTATGGGTACAAGAGAGTAAAACCTGGCACAATTCGGACGTCGCTGTGGCTTTTGTCAAGAGATTATCCGTTCGAAAAAGGGCACATTATGCGTCGTCAATGGACCTTAATGGACTTGTGTGTGTGTGTGTGTGTGTGTGTACGCCGCTGTCAATCCCTGACCGCAGACTCCAGCCTCCATTCCAGGCAGTCAAATCTTCGAGTTGGTCGGCCACAACCGAGCGTACAGATTACGGTAAAGAATGTGGGGGGAATTCCAATGCCAGACCGATGACCGTTGGGCTGTGTGGCATGCAAAGACAATGTCCCCCGCGTGCTTTCAGCTGCAGCGCGGTATCCCTCGATCCTCCACAGTAAAAGTCCCACAATTGCACAATTACTGCTGCTAATCTTGCAATTCATGTGGCAACTTGCGTCAAAAAGGGTCTTTGTACTGATTTGTATTGCTTTGTTATAAGCCGAAAAGAGTCTTTGTTTAGAATGTGGACAATGGTGGTGCCCGGAATCGGACGGCCCCGTCGCATCGTAAAGCCAATGGAGCTCCGGATTCGGAGGTCCCGGCGTTAAGTGGTTAAGATGTTGAACTACCGTAATTCACTGTAGAATAATGGAGACGACATCAGTGAAGAAATGTTACAATGGTGCGGCTTATAATCCGGGCAGCTTTGCGTTAAAGCCTGAATCTTATCGCAAACATTTTGGAGCGCTGTGGCTTATACTCCACGCGGCTAATATTTCGAAAACTTACTGTACATGTAAACCTATCTGCAACCATTGCTCATTTTTGGTTCCGGGTCATTTCAAATCATTGAATATTAATGGTAAAATGTCCCCACCTTGGGATAGAGGAAAGTTTGTAGCTCAAACTTTACAAAATAATTGTCTGCTATAGACTTTTCAGCTATATGAAACAAATTAACAATGTGAATCACTCAAGCCTAAATATAGCTGGCCAGATAAAACACCACTTTTTGAGGCCATGGCTTACATTAGGGCCGTTTCCTCTACACCAAATAAATGCGATATTTTGGATCGCGATTTGAATCGCGATTCAAACTCCACTTTTTTTGCATGTGAGGACAAAATAAATGTGATTATTAGTGGGATCTGAATCGCGATTCGGACTCCACTATTAGTGAGACTAATCGCATTTTTTTTGATGCAGTGTGTGTGGGAACGCTTCGCTGTATTGCACTGGGATTTTTAATCCCACAATGCACTGCTCACACTTTGATTGACAGGTAGTGCCGAGCTTGTTTGACTCCCTGTTTGGGCCACCCTCAAGGACACACCCACCATTTGACTTCTAACCATCTTCAAACTGTTTCATGTAAATCTGTGAACATTTCTGTTTTTTCGATCTTACCAATGTTGTGTTGGGGCTTTAAGGCTTTGCATGGTGGGTGAAGCAATAAAGGAGGGTTTGCGATGACATCATGTATAAGGTCTCTTAAAGAAGAGGTGTGGTTCTGAAAAGAACCTGAGTGGTGATGATGGCCAGAGCATACTGGCCGGAACGTCGATTCAGCACTCGGGTTCTTTTCAGAACCACACCTCTTCTTTAAGAGACCTACATGTACATGGTGTCACAGCAAACCCTCCTATAATTAAAAGTAAATGCAGAAAAACTGTTGCAAACTGCTCACTGACTAAAATGACCTGCGATACATCAATCTCAAAAGTTAGACAGCCTGACGTTTAGATCTTAGCAGGACCTTTCTCAAGCACCAGAACCATGTTGGTAGGCCTATAGTGTAAATTATCAGCTTTCAGAAAGGTCCTGCTTCGGGCCCTCTAACCTTTTCGATAAAAATAAAACTGAAAAATAACTGAAAATAAAACTTCAAAGCATGGCCTTAGTGGTAACCTTCTTGGATATTGAGGCTACATTTCCTCCTTACTTTTTTTGGGCATCAGAGTTTTTCCAGACATTTTGTCACGTGGTTGTTCAGTATGTAAGTGGGCTGTGGGCGGGGCATTATAAATCATTCTATTTTGTTCCTGAAGGAAGTTTGGCAACTTTTTGTATAGGACCCTCAGTCCCTACCCCTTTGCATTCCGGTTTGGAAGTCCAGGTCAAACCAAGAGTGCTTAGAGATCCCTCCGTCTGTCTCGTCTTGCGGAAATTTCTCTTCCAGAAAGCAGCTGTTCCCATTTCCCAAGACAAGTCGGCCTTCCCCCTCCCCCTTCCGTAAAAAAAAAACCAACTTCAGATAGATCACCCGTATGCGGTAAAGTCAATCACCTATCAAGTCATCCTGGCTGCACCATTTCTTCACTGTTTATGCCTTGCATTCTGCTCTATGCATTCACACTTCACAGCCGGCTCAATCAAATGTTGAGAGGGTGACAATTACTGCAACAAGTGGACTTCATGGGTTGTCCTTCATTGCTGCTCAGATGTTATTCACAGTAAATACCAATTCACAGGCATACAGTTCTATCCAGCATTGCATTGTTCAAAGAAAGGACGATTCTTCTGATTGGCGCCCCCACTCTAGCAAAGACTAGTTGACTATAGTATTAGGGAGGCCACCATCTAAGGGCTGGATAGCTCAGGAAGAGCACTGGTACAGTGCCTTCATCCAGAGGTCTCGGGTTCAGGTCCCTGTCAAGTCAGAGTTTTTCTTTGCCAGTTTTTCAATTGGTTCTACAGTATCTTAGTTAGTGTTTGTGTTTGTTTGTTGTGTTGATGAATGGAGATGCGATGTATTGTGTCCATCCGTTGACAGTCATCAGAGCCTCTCCTCATGGAGAATGTTGTGGGGTCTGATTGGTTTGTCAGCTGGCCATTTCAAAAGCCCAAATCTACTACTGGGCCAGGTATTTCCGAGCCTGGGGTGGATTTCACAAAGACTTAGTGCCAATGCATTGTAACTCAATTTACGACTGATAACCCATTGTAAGCTGTGATAAACCTGTATGGTGTTCTGGGCATCGCTCATCGTCTTGCGATTGATTTCGAGTTGCGATGAGGTTGGTGAAATTGATCGCAAATATTGTTATCAGAACGCTGTAGAACTACATGTACCAAATATGCAAACAAAATGTCATCTTAAGAATATCTACAGTAGGGCTACTGAGGTCTGCCATGTACATGTACATGTATACAGCAGTCTTAAATTGTGGGGTTTTCACTGATACATGTGGCATGCTCTGCAAAAATGAGTTGCTTCTCACAAAGCCCCTGTCCACAAAACAAAATCTGATTTTGGTTGTACAGTGTACATTTATTGCTTCTTTAGTGTCCGTATTTTCATATTTGCTGATCTGAAACTTTGTTTTTTAAGGTGATATACAAAAATGTTGCAAACTGCTTACTGACTAAAAATTACCAAAATGTAAATCTTAAAATTTAGTGGGCCTGACGTTTCGATCCTAGCAGGACCTTTCTCAAAGGCAGGGTGACAAGGACAAAACAGATGCATGTACACGAAGGAAGGGGGGGAGAGAGTGAATAGGACACGGATGAGAAACAAAGGACAAGGAGTGAAGCTGGTAGGGAGAGATCAAAGGGAAGGGCAAGGAGTAGGGTAGGGATTAGTGAGAAGAGGGGGAAAGATCTTTCCCCCTCTGTTTTGTCCTTGTCACTCTGCCTTTGAGTAAGGTCCTGCTAGGATCGAAACCTCAGGCCCACGAGATTTTAAGACTTTGTTTTTTAATGTAAAACTATACAAAAAAAAGGAGATTTAGAAGTAGAAATCCCTGATCATGATTTTACCCATCAGGTACACCTGTATACATGTACATGTACATGTAACTTGCTGTTCATTTTCTTGCAACTTCCTACACGTACATGTACATGTACACACTTTTCCTGGAGTGGGTCGCAGTTATTGTGACCCACATTTTTTTCACAAAGAAGTTTCCCCTAGTCTACCTGAAGTCTTCTCTTCGTCAACCCCCTTAGAAACCCTCTATCCTCACAATTTTTACTGCAACATTCCTTTCATTGGCCCAGGGAAATTGAAGCCCCCAAAAACACCCACACACTGCGAAAAAAACCTCTTACCCATTACGATTTCTCAACTTCTGCAAAAACCATTTTCTATGGGGAGGGGGGGGGGGTTCTTGCATGGGCAATCTGCGGAGGTGCCAGGAGGGATTTCAATGGAATGAAAAGAGAGGATTGGGTTTTTATCCATTATGTTCTAATGGACTAGCCACAAGAACATATTGCAGATCAATAGAAGAAATAGTGGACCGAGCAAAAAAAAAAAAAAAACAATTTGTTCAAGCCCCAATGTCAAGAAACTCAATTTGACGTGTCGCTATTTGCAAAATGATGTTGTTTTGGGGTTTGACTTTGTAGAATGCGGTGTGGGGGTACTCTTTGGGAGTGATGAGATTAGGGAGTAAAGACTCCATGATTGATTCACCAATTCATTTAATGAGAAGACCTTGACCTTTGCCACATTCCTTTGAAACCGGCCGTTGATTTACAATGGTGTTTTGTTACGCAAGACTGCCAGTCCAGTCCAAGTTGCTGCCGCTTAATGGGTTTTGCAGGATGCTTTTTTTCTCCGTCCAAAGTGGCTTTCAGGCGGGTCTGCCTTCTTGTCTGGCAGCTCATGTGAAGTCATGTCTGGTGGGCCCAGAGTGATTATCGGCCTTGTTCAAAGTGATCTGAAGCAAAGTGGGCACTGATTCCTGGCTGTTGGCTGACAGGCAGGCGTGTGTCGTCACTCTTGTTTGACATGGGGTCATTTGAAATCAAACGATCCTACCCCCCAACTCGTATTTATTTACAATTGTTTCCACACAACATGTTTGCCTGTGGCATAAGGGCTTTTCTCACAATCATGGGGGTGACACCAGGGGAACATTTCTAGTGAAAAACAGGCTTATTTTCAAACCCCACCCCCACCCCAGCACCCTAGGGCCACCACTGAGATTTGATCTAGTGAGAAAAGGCCTTTAGTGTTACAAAATGTCACATTTCTGCCTATTTTCAAGGTTCAACCAAAAATTTGCAAAAAAACCCACATTTTGTTTAAAATTAAAGAAATAAATAAAACCCACACAATTCTTTTAATTTAGAATTTATTTTGAGACTAAGAAAGGATTTCAGACTAAGAAAGGAATTTTTCAACTCTGAAATATGGCAAAGAAAAAATAGGCTGGACTTGAACCCGAGATCTAGCTCTGCAATACCAGCACTCTTACCAATACCATCTGAGCTATCCAGCCCTTAGAAAACTTGAGAAAATTAGACTGGACAGGGACTTGAACCTTGGTACTGTATCTCCAGCCAGAGGTATCGGGTTCAAGTCCCGGTCCAGTCAGTTTTTCTTTTCTTTGCAATAGATATATTCATTAAAGTATTATGCACGAATGTTGCAAACTGCTTACTGATTAGATTGACCAAAGGCAAATTAAAGAAAAATTAGGAGGGCCCGACGTTTCGATCCTAGTAGGGCCTTTCTCAAAGGCCTAAACTGAAAATTTAGAGTGAACTCTTGCCAGAAACTGGTTTTTGATTTTAGGCACCGTCCAAATGGATGGACAAGAACCTATGGCAGACCGGTCACACCGGACTTCAGTATGTGGGGTTTCGAGCCCCCCTGCCAAGAAACGAAAGGAACAAGACAGACGCTCAAGAGAGAGTTATAAAATAATTATAAAAGTATAGCTTTATATAGATATAATAACAAAGAGACAACACACATCAAAATAAAACAGACTCAAAAAAGCCAGAAACTGAGAAAGGACAGGTTAATTCCACAATAGACCACCTAAATACTATGATACATTCTACTGTAGTAGTACTAGTACTAGTAGTAGTAATACTATAGCTGCCTTTGAGAAAGGTCCTGCTAGGATCGAAACGTCAGGCCCACCTAAATTCATATTCATTTAGTTTGATTTCAGCGAGGTACTGTAGTCCATTCAGTGGGCGGGGCAGAAGGGGTGGGAGCTCTCTCTCTCCCTTTCCTTCCTCTGTTGCAATTGAGATGTCTGGCCATGGTGGGATAAGTCTCTCACCTTTGACCTTCCTCAGATGTGACATGAGTACATACTGTACAATGGAGCATAAGGGGGAGAGGGAAGGGCGGGGACTGTCTGGGTTCAGTAGGGGGGGGGGGTTCAACAGTTGCTTGGGATTTCTTTTACCAGTGAAAAGCCTCATGCAAGTGAAGGTATTTTTATTTCAAAGAAAACTGTCAAAAACTTTAAATGTGACAATTTTTACAGTTTTAATTTTTAATTTTTTTTAATTATTGATTTATTGATTTACTTATTTTTGGTTTATTTAAAAAAAAAAAATTGGGGGGGGGGAGAATTAATCATTTGACAGACAGAAGCCATTAGCCAAGATTGTTAGTCTAAATGTGGCTAATGTCTCTGGTAGTACACAATTCATGATTTTTAAGCAGTGATCTTTTGTTTTTCTAAAGTTTTTGAAAAAGGTTTCATCAAGTTTGCATGATCCTTGATCTGCTCTAGGCTGTTTCTCATTCTTGTTTGTATCTCAATGAGAAGTAGGAGAGGGGTGTGATTCCTGGAGATATTCAGCAGTCAATGCTTGTCACTGGCGCCCTCACCCAAGCAAAGATAGTCCACTATTTGTCAAGGCCCAGCCTAAGGGCTGGATGCATGTACTGGTATACCTGAGGTATCATTTACAGGTAATGTAACTTTATTAAGAAAAAACAGCATTTGTAAAGAGCAAATTTGTAAAGAGCAAATTTGTAAAGAGCAGTTGTAAAGCCAGATACATGTACAACAATTCAGGGACAAATGTTTGCATTGGCTCTTTTTAAAAATAAATTTATTAAGCCCCCCCCAGTGGAATACATATGTAGGTAATTTTTAGAAAGGTCTTTCCAGGATTGGTGATGCAGTTCCTCTAACTTGTCTGTAATTATCAGGATGTTCTAGCCAGTGCTAATTTTCATCATACCGTACTTACTGCAAAAGTAAACATATCGTTAGATTTCAGGGCCTCATCTTCCCCTCCCCCCCCTTTTTTTTTTTAGCATTCCCCTTGTTCTGATGACATAGCAAGTATGGCAGGATTTCCCCCCTTAAATTGGCACTTCTGCCCCGCTCCTAGCTGCACCCCTCCCACCCTCCCGGGACTCTGGCCAGTCAGCGCAGCCACAGCGGCTGACCTCATCGGCCGGCCGACCGACTCCCTGCAACGCCTCCCAACCTCCCTCCCTGCCCCAAGTGTATTCACAGCATAGCGTCACCCGTGACGTCACTGTGTTAGCGGGGCACTGGGCAGGCAGAAGGGAGGCATGTTTTTTTCACCCGTCTCCGTCTGTGTAGGCTATGGTTTGGACGTCATTCGGTGCGTTAGAACGGAAGCTACCGGGACAGGGGCTACCCAGTCTGACAGACGAGTGTGTTCATGTGCGTCCTTACAGGCCCAGTCAACCAACCAACCACCCAGCACCTTTCCTTCAATGTGTTTCACGCGTCTTGGGACCATATGACCTTATCACACTAATGAATCACCCACGTGCCTATACAAGTACACGTACATGACACGTACCCATATACTATCACTGCCTGATACCATTCTCTATTCAGTTGATCGCATTGATTCACATCAGTTTGGTCTCGCAGTTTGAGCTTGCATTGTTGTTACTAGTTCACCCCCCTCTCTCTCTCTCTGACTCTGTCATCTTATGCTAAGCTGGTGGGTAGCCAGTCTACAGATGAACTGAAAGCCACAGATGTCATTTCTTTGCCAGCATCGCACGGTTTTCATCAGACGTGATCCTCTTGACATCAGGGTGACATTGAGACATTTGTGGGGGCGATATTCAAAAGTCGGATTGCACCGAAGAGAAGAATTTGTTGAATTGGACATTTCCCAGTTTTGCACAGTTCTACCGACGATTCTGATATTGCTCAAACTGGATAAACCTTCAAGTTCCTACTATCGGTTTGCGTTTCTTCTTCACTTTGCTTTCCTTTCAGTGTCTGTTCTTGTTATTCAGCCTTTTAGAAAATGTACAATGTACCTGTGCTCACATCTCCAAGCGTCAGACCTCCTGCGCTTGAACCCTGTCCTAATTGGATAAATCATTTCACCATTATCCCCTTTTAAGAAGATCAGCTCTCCAAATCCCCCTGCCCAGACCTTATCCCCCAGGCCCAAGCAGTTGAGGGATGTGGGGTTTTTTTTTCACCCCCTCTCCTCTATTTTCCTATTTGTTTAATTTGTGATATCGCCATCTGTTAAAACGATACCCCATTCCATCTTGTAACTTCACTCCCCCTACTCCCACAAAAATGTCAAAGTTGTTCTGGTCTAATAGCCCTGTACGTGCCAAGGGGAAGGGGTTTTTGGGGGGGTGAGGGGGGAGGGCAGGTTTTTAGATGGAGAATTCATATGGAGGTAAGCCTCCCACCCACTCAGTTGACCCTCAGAACTCAGACCCCACTGTACATGTATAGCGCCCCACTGATACCAACCAAGGTGCGTCTACCTTCAAAGTGCAATGCCCTCTTCCATTTACCCCACCCCTACTTCCAACCCCATCTAGCCCTTTTCACACTACAGGGCGAATCCCCGGGGATTTTCTTTTACCCCACCAACACCCCCACAACTATTCACACTGGACATATTTGGAAACTCCCAGGGACCCCATTTCCCCCGTGGAAATTGTTAAACCCCGGGGTTTTCTCCTTATACCCTACCCCCCTGAGCAGGGGTAAAAAAATCCCCGGGGAAAATCTTATCCCCGGGGATTTCTTCCGTAGTGTGAATAGCCCGACCGAAATCCCCGAGGAATTTTCGACCAATCCCCGGGGAATTTGTCTAGTGTGAAAACCCTTTCTGTCAACCCCAAACTCCTCATGTCTTCTGGTTTTTGAAACCTAATGTAGGGTTGATTTTCGAACATTGGGTCAAGGACCCCCCCCCCCCCCCATGTCTTTTTGTGTGGATTTGATGTTTGTTCTATTTTGCCCAGTATAGAGTGGAAAGGTTTGCAGTAACACCATGCATATAATCTCTTGTGAGATGGAGTGTGGCTCTGAAAAAAACTGGTACCGGGGTAAATCAACATTTCGTGCAGTGTGTACAGACTGTCTCTTGACGATGGGCAGAGTACCGGTACACACTGCCTGATACATTGAGTTGTACCCACTGCACACCCCTTTCCCAATAGGGATCCCATTCTTGGACAGGAGATGTTACCCTACCTCCCACTCTACACCCCCCTTCACAATAGGGACCCCATTCTTGGACAGGAGATATTACCCTACCACCCACTCTACACCCCCCATCCCAATAGGAACCCCATTCTTGGACAGGAGATGGTACCCTACCACCCTACCACCCACTCTACATCCCCCCTTCACAATAGGGACCCCATTCTTGGACAGGAGATGGTACCCTACCACCCTACCACCCACTCTACACGCCTTTTCCCAATAGGGACCCCATTCTTGGACAGGAGATGGTACCCCCCCCCCCTCCCATCCCAATCCTGCAAACCTCCATACCCGAGTCTACCATCCAAATCCCTTTTTGAATTCTTGGCACACAATCTGAAGTGCAGCATGACTAGACCCACTGTGGTTTCTGTGGTTCTTGCCAGCAAGCTCTCCTGATGAGCTGTTTCCTTGATGGGAAACCTCCGATCTACATGTCCCTGTCCTCTGTCTTCAGGTCCAAAAACTACCCAGTAATAGGTTGTCTGCACCTGAATGAAAACAGGGGTGTGATCCTTGGAGATTTTGTGGCAGTGAACACTAACTACCCACCACTTGTTTCTAGCACATGACCTGAATCCTGCACAATCCTACAATCCTTCAGTTAAAAGCCCCAAACCTGACAGTCCAACAGTGTCTCCCTGGACCATTGGTACATGTACCTACTCCTTGTTGTGATGATTTATATTATTTTTTACTACCGAGTGCCCTCCATCACAATGGGCCTTGTAACCTGGATCCTACATTTTTCTCAAGTGACAAAAAAATCCACATGCCCTCAATCCTACAGAATCATCCTCCATCACATTGGGCCTTGTAACCTGCATCCTGCATTTTCCTAGTGACAAAAACTCCACATGCCCTCAATCCTGCAAATTCCTACCATGCATCAACTACCACATGCTCTCAAACCTACACTGGCGCCCCCACCCTTACAAAGACTGGCTGACTCTTTGGGAGGGCTGGCATCTACGGTATAACGATTTGATACCACTGATGGTAACAGTGCTGGTACTCAAAACCAGAGGTCTTAAGTCCCACTCCAGCTATTTTAAAAATGATTGTTAAACATTTTCCAGTCAGTTTTTCCTTTGATTGTTCGAAGAACAAAATGACCCAGACAATGATTGAGGTTATCACAAGACTGTTCATTATGACCTTGGTGGCCAAGAAAAAATGGCAACATCTAGGATCTTTGGTATGAATGTTTCATTGAAGTGGCTTCTCACTTTCCCCAAATCATTCACCGGCAGTTGTCTCAACAAAAGTTACCTGGAACCTGGGGGAGCAAGTGTTTAAAGAGGAACACATCCTAGGCTACGAAACTCTAAATTGGAAGAAAACACCCATTAGGGCTACGGAAATAATCGTGATTTGAATCGTGATTCAGAAACTTTTTTTTTTTTGGTCATGTGAACACAGGCCAAAAAAATTGTGTTGCAAAAATTGCGAGCCAATTGCGGTTAGCAGTTGTGGTCAAATGGTGGGTGTGTCCTTGAGGGTGGCCCACGCAGGGAGACATAAAAACAAGTGAGGCACTTCGTGTCAATCAGAGCGTGAGCGGTGCATTGTGGGATAAAAGCAAAACCGGTTCGCCTCTTTAGTAAGCAACGGAATCTGTCGTTTGCTTTCGGTGCTCTGGAAATGAAGCGAGAGAGTCACAAACAATAAAAAAGATACAACTTTGGATGAGTGAACAGAATGTGATAACTTTCGATGTGATGTGACCATGAAATGGAGAGAATGTGTGCGACTTTGCTTACTAAAATGGCGCCCAGTGCGTACTTCACCTGGATGCGTGTGATCTCACAAGAGTAGGCTATCTTGCACGTAAGCGCGCTATAAGATCTTTGGTGAAAACGGTCCTAGAGACTCTTGTTATTTTGTCCCCCCTTCCCCCAAAAAAATCCACCGAAAATGGAAGTCCAGCATACATGTACATACATGTAGACAGGTCTGAACAGGTCTGGTCATAGACATCAATTTTCAACAGACCTTTGTCCAGTCTCCATGTACATGTATCTCAGGCTGTGGTTGCTACAACTCACATGCATTTCCTGCATTGAGTCGGGTGTAGCTAAATCCCACGACTGACTTTTTGTGTGTGTGATTTTTTTATTAATGAAAAAAAAATATAAAAAAAAATAGGAAAACAAAAAATGGACCCCTTTGTCAAAAGGAAATGATTGAAAAAAAGTTGGTCCATCGTGGCCATGGTATCGATCATTTCCCTGATTCCTTCATCCTCAAGGTCAATGTACAAGTCCCGTGCCCGTCCTTGTCTTGCTTCCCTTGTACCTCTGCCAAATGCAAAACTGACTCATACAACGTAGGACAGTTTGTGGTAACTTTCAGCCTCGCTGGCCAGATGGTTTTGAGCATCAGTTGATTGGTGCACTGACCACAAAAAAAGGCAATTGGTTGGGCTGTCTGGAGAATGAAAAGTGATTGTGCTTTTTGCTTGAATTTTTTTTTTTTTTCATGAATATGCCAATAATCCGATACTAATTTCCCAATGAAAATAAAGGGAGAAGAAATTGAACTTGGAATCTTAAAAAAATTATTGGACCCACTGTCGATTTCACCAAACTCATCGTAACTTCTGATCAATCGCACGACAATAAGCGATGCACAGAAACCATGCGGCCTATCACAACTAACGATGGGTTATCCATCGTAAGTTGAGTTATGACGCATTGTAAGGCTTTGTGAAATCCACCTCAGGACTTGATCCCTAGCCTCTGGTTTAACATACCAGTGCTCTACCATTTGAGCTATAGGCCCTTTAGTGGACCCGCCATAGTGTAGGGAAAGCAGTCAAATACCTCTTTGGTATCTTAAGGTGATATACAAAAATGCTGCAAACTGCTTACTGACTAAAATTACCAAAATGCAAATCTTAAAAGTTAGTGGGCCTGACGTTTGGATCCTATCAGGACCTTTCTCAAAGGTCCTGCTAGGGTATCTTGTACGCGTGGTATCTTGTATGCATCTCCATGGATCACACCCTGCTTCCCATGCAGAATGCATATGCCTGCAGTAATCTGTCACAGCCAGCTACGTACAGCAGTCTGTGCTGGACTTTTTTCAACTTTATAGTGTGTACAAAGGATAGAGAATTGTCCGGGAGATTTTTTTTGGGGGGGTGGGGGGGGGGGCAAAAATGAACACTTCTTAAACATAAGAAGCAGCAAAGATGCCGCCATATAAAGGCACACACTATACACGTGTATGGATCACATTACCACTAACAATCTTGGCTCATGCTTCTGCTTGTCAGTTTAAATTGATTTGCCCCTAAATTATATCATCCTCAGCAGTCTCTTGATGATGGGGATTGTACACACTACCTGAAACAATGAGTTACCGGCTCTTTTCAGAGTCACACACCTTCTCTTCAGTGATGATGTACGGTACATGGTGTCACTGGAAACCTCCTGCCACTTGATGTCTGTTTAAGCCGGGAGAACCTGTGGATGAAGCGTCTGTGGATTCAAGCACATGGCCTCAACATTCAGAAGGGGAATGATTACCACCTTGCCTGTTTACCCGTAAACCCTCTTTTGTTTTCACTCCCCAACTTCTCTCTTTCACCGTTTCCCATTGATGTTTACCCCTTCCACTTCCGAATCCCTGCCCAAACCCCTGCCCTTCCCTTTGCTCTCGCCCTACTGTACATGCTTTCCCCATTGTCCTCTGTCTGTCATCCATGTCCCCGTTACTCTCCCCTTCCTATTTGTTTTGTCCCTGTCATTCTGCCTTTGAGAAAGGTCCTGCTAGGATCAAAACATCAGTTCCTCCTATTTTTTGATACATGTGTACATGTACTTGATGTCATCCTTGCTCTATTGGTTTGTTGATACCCAGTTAGCCCGCTAACTTTTTAAGAAGACTGAGATTATCAAATGGTTGTTAGTCTAGGTAAGAGGGGTGTGTCAATCCTCGCAGGACTTACCTCATAGGTGTGAGGTCTGATGCCGTTCAGTGTCTACTGGGGTCCAAACCTCAGGCCCTCTTTCCTGCTTCTTAAGATGCACATGTACATGTACTGTATGTGTACTGCAGGTCATTCTAGTCCATAAGCAAGCTACCTACACAATGTACAAGCCTTTTGTATTGCATTCTTACCTCAATTGAATGAAAGTCTGCCCTGTAATGGCTGGTACCGTGCGCTTGGCCTGGCTGGAATCTCTTGGCTTCCTTCTGGAGCAATTTTTATCGCCTTATTTTTTTTCTCCAGTCTATTACTGACAACAGCTGCTGGAGTTGTTGCCCAAAATTTGCCCTGCGCCGGAATAGATTGCCCCCAATAAACAAATCCCATAAACCCTGACCAAAGTGCACTTGTCAGGTTCAATGCAGTGACTCTTATGGACCCTGGTCGATGACTGAGCAGACAGGTCCATGCGCTGTGCAGGAGTAAAGTCCATTATTGCAGCCCTTCCCAGACTCGGGCCCCAAGGGGGAGCCCTCCCTCGCACTCAGTTAAACCGACGACCGGATCCACTGTTAACTGCCAATCGCAGCCGCGCATCACTCACAAAGAGTTTTGTCCCTAAATGATGGGCGAGCCTTTTGTCTGCGGTCGTGGGTCATTGGGTTCCAAACCTCATGACCAGTTTTGGTGATTTCCTCTAAGTTCCTTGAGCCAGTCCCAGTCCGCATAAATCCATGTTGACGTTCAGTGGTGAAGAAAAGCTTGAGAGGACATTGATAGACCTGGCGGGGTGCTTGCAACTTGCTGACTTCATTTGAAGCAGAGAGAAAACAAACAGACAACTTGTTGGTAAATGCTTGCTTTCTTGCATTTCAAATGCTCAACTTGAGGGATCTCTCTCAAAATAATGCTCCAACTTCAATCCTCTCAAGGTAGACAAATGGCATCACCATGGGATGCTGTGTGCTGAAGCATTTCTTCCAACGATGTTAGGATCAAGTCAAGAATAATTTGCAGCGGCACCGTGATCTCGTAGAGTTTGTTTGGTTCTGAGAAGAACTGAAAAGCACACAAACTAAAATGTAAAAGAAGATTCATTTGACATTGTGCCGATGCAATATGATCTGCCTCCTATACCATGAATAAGCCCGGATCCTAGATGTACATCAGCTTCAATGCCAGAGGAGATGCTCAAGCTATTCATGGGTTAAGTCGCAAATTCAGCTTAGTTTGCAGTGAGACCATGTTCAGTTAATCTGCTTTCAGTCTGTGTGGTTCTGAGAAGAACAACAGCACTGCCTCCAAAAAAGAAGAGATTGATTGTACACACATGTATATGGTGTCACTGGAGCTATTGTTGACTAACCACACAAACTGAGAAGACAGATTATTTGTACACAGTGTCATTGCAAAATTATGATCAACTGGGGATTAATGTTGGGAGTTATTTTATGGGTATTTTTTTGTTTGTTTTGTTTTGCAGCTGCCCGCCTCTTCTCGGAGAGTAGCCAGCAAGCCATCCAGGAGGCCTTGCAGCGTCTGGCCAGACGTCAGGCCGTCCGCCAGTACTCGGCCAACAGTAGCCAGAACCAGAATGCCACCCAGCAGTACCTGAACCACTACCACAGCGGAGGCGGAGGCAGTGGAATGGTCGCCGGCAGTGCTGGCGTGGGCTCTGCCGCAGCCACAGCCGCAGCCGCAGGTCCGGTGCGCCTCAGCAGTGCCGTCAGGGGTTCGCACGGCTCTCGTAGCACCAGCAGCCTGGCACCCACCCCTCAGCAGCGGGCCTGGGACGGAATGAAGAGCCAGAGCAGCAGCAGCCTGACCGATGGGAGTAAGAGCGCCACCAGGGCTCAGGCCCAGGCGTCGGTGGGTAGCGCGGCCGGGGAAGACCAGGGTGGGGAGGGCGCCCTCTGGAGTCTGGACCAGCCCGCAGCGGCGACGGCGGTGGCAGCGGGCAGCCAGCACTTCCAGGCCGCCCTGGCTACCAACTCAGCCAGCTCGGTGTCGGGTCAGAGCGGCGGGGAGGAGGGGGGCAGGGTGGCCCAGAGGCAGCCGCTCAGCCTGCAGGAGAAGAGGGCCATCTCCCACAGCATGACCCAGCAGAGCAAGGCCAAGCACCTGGAGAAGGTGAGTGCTGCCGCCCCCAATCACCAACCTACTCCAATCACATTCTCCCCCTCACACATACCGGTACATGTATTCCACCGAAGGATCACACTGTACATTTCCCCTATCAGAGGGCAAAGCCTACATGCTTCTCAGACCCTTTATAGCCTGGCCAGGTTGTGCCCTGTGTGCTACATGTATGTATGTACGGGAAAATCCTATGATATCCTCTCCTTGTAAAGCAGGTCTAACTGTGACAACTTGCTGTTGATAGAGCCCCCCTTAGCTACTGTAGGAAGCCTACATATTTCTATTGGCAGTCCAGATTTCTCTGTCAGTGTCAGGTTGGGCAGCTTGTAAGGCTCTGCACAACTCCAAACAGCTGATGAGGCCTACGTTCTTCTGAGATCCTCAGACTGTGCTGGGTCTTTTTTTAGCCCAATTTGGGGTTGCGCTTCACAGAGGGATAGACTAAAGGAAATGCAACGAGATACATGTACTCTGAGATGCTCAGTGGCAGCAAACGTGGCCCTTCTTGTCTCGATCTCTACAGATTTCATTGAGGTTTTCCCTGCTCGACGTGATCATCGATCAACACTGAGTGCTCGGTGCTTTGCCTGATGCCTGATGAAAACAAATCCAGGCTGCTCGGGCGGGATTCGAACCCGCGACTCCAGACGTCTTAACCACTAGACCACCGAGTTGGTCGAGGTCGTGTAGCGGCTTTGAAGATTTTTCATCGTGCAAAGCACTGAGCACTCGGTGTTGATCACATCGAGCAGGGCTAACCTCAATGAATGACCGTACATTCTCCTCGACGCAAACATCATGAGGTCATCTCTACAGATTTGTATGAGTTCTATTGAGTTGCACAATATAACTGAGAGACTTTGAGAGTGAGTGGTGGCAAATATTATGGGTATTTTTTTTCTCTCGTTCCAAGCAGGCTTGCATTGTTCCAAGCATGTTCACATACGGTACAGCAGTTCTGAGCATGCGCCAAACTTTGGAAAAGGATGGATATGTTCACTGGCGTTAGTACATGTACTGTATCTCATGGTCTTCCAATCTTCCATGGTAAATATAGTGTCTGTGAGAGGTGCTCTTACATCTATACTGGTATGTAAACCTGAATTGATTCTATCACAAGATGGACGCCTCTTCACTGTGCTGGGTTGGCGAGTGCATTAGAACTAGTGCAACTCTAAAAGATAGTGCTGATTGCAGTTCAACAAGAGCCTTCCATGGACTGGTTTTCCTGCACCCATGTCTAAATTCTGTGGCGATATCATTGTGGAAAGGCCCAGTTGTGTTCAATCGCTTGGCTAAGGTGGTGCCGGGTGGGAGAATTTCACATAAAGCTATGGGAATACATTAGGCTGAAGCCACTAACAAGCAGCCTCCATTGACTTGTGCATAATTTGAAGCCATAGCCACCCTGGGCATTTGGACACAGCCCAGAGGGCTTTTCACACCCCCACAGTCCCTCACACACCCCAACAGTCCCTCACACACCTCCACACATACTGTATCTGGGTTGTGCATGGGTCCAACCTGTATTATCTGTTCACACTGTACGTTTTTAACACAATGTTGACCCCAGTGTAAAGTGCTTGACCTTTGTTGAAACTAACCCAGATGCCTCTGTTACATTTCAACCTGTGTAAGCAACTACCATTTTACATACACATGTAAGCATGCATCTTGAGGGAACTTGGGGATAGTTACTCATGTGCATTGAACAAGCAAATGTGGTCAGTTTTTTTCTGCTTGTGACCCATGTACATGTATGCTCAAGAAGCGTGAACTGTTCAACACAATGCATAGGCCGAATCTTACACGTGTACAGCGTAGCTCGACAGCCAATTTTGTGTTGCATATTGTGAATGTACATTGTACATGTACAGCATAATTGACTCATGCCGACTTTTGGAAGAGTTTACAAGGGTTAGACATGTGTACGTTTTGACACATGGAAAAGATACTGTGTAGTGTAGCGTGGACAATCCTTGAGACTTTTCTTTGTCACACCGGAGCAGTAACACTACGGGTGATCCATTGTACTGGATCAGCTGCAGACTGTACCGGTAAGATGCCCAGATCCACTTCCATTGTGTGTGTGTGTGTGTGTGGGTGTGGGGAGGTCTCTCACCTTGCATCCAAATACTGGCCAAGGCCTGAATTACGACCTATACCCACTCAGGGTGCCCCCAGAAGGTCCCTAGCAATCTTGTCATTCCTGCTGTAATCCGGCTTGCCTTCAATGCATTCTGCTTAAGTCCAGTCAATTTCAGCCCCGGCGTTTGTCCAGTTGCCATTTGAAAGGGTCACCGCCCGTCATTAAGTTGTTTTCAAGTTCCCTGGACGTTTTTTCCCCCTTTTTCATTGTCTCACATATTGTTATTTTTTTTCTTCTGAGTGGGTGTTTGTAGTTGAAGTTACAAGGGGGGGGGGGGGTTAGGGTTCGTGTCAGGAGCTGAGATGAAAGTGACAGGTGCCCCATAATGTCTGACCTTATTAGTATATTACCTTCACAACAAATAAGTGGGTCTTACCTAGGTCTTTCTCCTCTACAAAAAAAAAAACCTTACATGTACATGTGCAGTACCTACTTTGGGCTAGATAGGGCACCTAATACCAGTATTCTAGTCACAAAATATCAAGTTCTACTTCTAGTGCAAGTCTGAGTGCTCTCTGACTCACAAGTTACATGTACAAAGGTCAAGTCTTGAGTCCGACTCCAGAGTCACCGTTAAATTTGAAACATGTTTCCCAATTTTTACAGATTTCTCACTCTGATCACATATGCAGTACTTGGAATAGTAAATTTTGTGAATAGTAAGTGTTCAATTGTAAATGTGTTCGATAGCAAATAGTTTGATAAACCGTTGAGATGAGATTATTTCATCAACCCATGCAGCCCATTACCCTAATACAAATCTGTGAAAACTGTTAGCTGGCGATTGCAATCTACAAATGTATCTTAGTGTGTGACACGATTTGGATTCGAGTCTGCATCATGAATCATGACTCGGACTCAAACAATTAAGTATGCCACTTGAATCAAGTCTGCCCAATACTGACTGGAAATGGTACATTGTATCAGAAGCCTTGAGATAATCCCTAGATATACCATGTACGACAGCGAACCAACATTTGATAAAAATCAGGTTATCAGCAAAGTTCTGCATCATCTTTATGTACATGAAGTGTGTATGACTCTGAGAGGAGCCAGGAGTTAGGATGTTTCAAGCAATGTCTACTCTGCCCATCTTCAGGAGATTGGCATTGTTGACCTCTGCTCAACTGGCTCTCATGACCTTATACCCATAGCCCACAGCAAGCCTGGTGGCACACCAATTAAGGTCATAGCTTGTGCGCTGCACTTTTGCACAGTGCTTGAGAGTTGAGGGTAGTAATTGCCTAACCTTCTCACCTGTGAACCAGGTACAGTAGCCAGGTAACTACTGGTACAGGTACGGGAAAATTGGAGTTAGCCAGCTTTGACTGAGCAACCCTGCAATTGCCCGGAGCTGCAACTTCCACAGATGGTCGGGTGGTTGGGAAAGGTTGGCAGTGGAAGGAGAACCCCTTAGAAAATCTGTTTCAAATTAAAATCAGAAGAAGTTTGAACAAATTTTGCACTGGGGGTGTTGTCTTGACTGAATTTGGCCAAGAATAATCTTTTGTTAAAAAAAATGTGCCACTGGCCAAAATGCCCCCCCCCCCTTTTTGTACAGAGCCTACATGTAATGTTTGGCTGCAACATGAACAGATGAATGAGAAAAGACTAGAAATCATGCCTCCAGAGTTTTTCCAAAAGCAGAAAAGACTTCTCTGTTGCAATGCAAGCACCCGTGGCTGCACCGCTCATGAATAGCAGCCCGCATAATGGCAAACCTACATACATGTACAGGTACATGTATTTTAGCAGGTTTCTCAGGGTGGAGTTTTTTTTTTACCCCAACAAAAGTTTTCCAGGTTCCCAGATGGTCACAGCTCGGCATACTGCACACTCTACTGCCTGCCTGCATAACCTAGTGTCAAAACCTGTGCAAAATTGGTATATTTATTGAATCAACATTAGGCCCGGGCACTTTATATCAATCATGTCATTTCTGGTTTTTTCCCCTTTGGTTAGTTTATGAGAAAAGCCCCCCTCCCCCTCTAAAAAAAAAAGAGAGTTAGCTGGTATCAATACTGTACATGTATCTATATGTCAGTAGTTTGAGTTTGTGTACTGGTTCTATGAACTTCTACCCTGAGGTCTCTGCCAAATGTACTGTACCGTACCTGGCCTTGCCTTGTTTGCTCAACTTTGTAGGTTTGGATGAGAAAGCAGCCTCATAATATATGACCATGCATGGTAAACTAATCGGGAGTATTTTAACTTGGCCCAGTCAGATCTGTAAATCTTGTTTGCTCCTACTCCCTCCAAAGCATAGTGGCCGCACTTCCCGTACCCTTTCCCCCAGGTCTGAATCTGTTGTCCCGTGAAAAATGCCTTGCCTTAATTGCTAAGGACGTGAAGTATGTGCTTTAAGAGGATGGGGATGGATGGAGGCAGGCAAACCAGACAGGTTGTGAGTGAGGCTTTGTTTGTTGGTTTGTCGGTTTGTCATTTGTCCTTTGTGCTTTGCTTTTTGTTTTGTCTCATTTTTGATTGTTATTTGTTATCCATTGTCTGTTGTTTGTCATTTGCCGTGAATGCCTTCTGTCATTTGCCTCTCGCCTCTCGCCTCTTGTCTCTTACCACTCGCCTCTCACCTCTCGCTTAATGCCAAACACCTCTTGCCTCTTGCATATTACTTCTCGCCTCTTGCCTCTTGCATCTCGCCTCTCACCTCTCGTCTCTTACCACTCGCCTCTCACCTCTTGCTTAATGCCAAACGCCTTTTGCCTGTTGCATCTCACCTTTCACCTCTCGTCTCTTACCACTCGCCTCTCACCTCTCGCTTAATGCAAAACACCTCTTGCCTCTTGCATATTACTTCTCGCCTCTTGCATCTCGCCTCTCACCTCTCGTCTCTCGCCTCTTGCATCTCGCCTCTCACCTCTTGCTTAATGCCAAACGCCTTTTGCCTCTTGCATCTCACCTTTCACCTCTCGTCTCTTACCACTCGCCTCTCACCTCTTGCTTAATGCCAAACGCCTCTTGCCTCTTGCATCTCGCCTCTTGCCTCTTGCCTCTCGCCTCTTGCCTCTCACCTCTCACCTTGCCTCTCACCTCTCACCTCTTGCATCTCGCCTCTTGTCTCTCACCTCTTGCCTCTTGCCTCTCACCTCTTGTTAGTTATTTGTTTTTTTTTTTTGGGTGGGGGGTTGAGGGTTGGTTTACTTTTCCATAATATGCCAGACTGGATTTTTGATGCAAACCCAGGGATACTGTTAGGGAGTCAGTGAGTGTCATTCACTGACCACGCGTTTCTGGTTTTTGTATCCTAGGAGCTGGCAGCTGGAAGGCATTGGGGACTAGGGCTGACTGCATTGGGGACTAGGGCTGGCTGCATTGGGGACTAGGGCTGGCTGCATTGGGGACTAGGGCTGGCTGCATTGGGGACTAGGGCTGGCTGCATTGGGGATTAGGGCTGGCTGCATTGGGGACTAGGGCTGGCTGCATTGGGGACTAGGGCTGGTTGCATTGGGGACTAGGGCTGGCTGCATTGGGGACTAGGGCTGGCTGCATTGGGGACTAGGGCTGGCTGCATTGGGGACTAGGGTTGGCTGCATTGGGGACTAGGGCTGGCTGCATTGGGGACTAGGGTTGGCTGCATTGGGGACTAGGGCTGGCTGCATTGGGGACTAGGGCTGGCTGCATTGGGGACTAGGGCTGGCTGCATTGGGGATTAGGGCTGGCTGCATTGGGGACTAGGGCTGGCTGCATTGGGGACTAGGGCTGGCTGCATTGGGGACTAGGGCTGGCTGCATTGGGGACTAGGGCTGGCTGCATTGGGGACTAGGGCTGGCTGCATTGGGGACTAGGGCTGGCTGCATTGGGGACTAGGGCTGGCTGCATTGGGGACTAGGGCTGGCTGCATTGGGGACTAGGGCTGGCTGCATTGGGGACTAGGGCTGGTTGCATTGGGGACTAGGGCTGGCTGCATTGGGGACTAGGGCTGGCTGCATTGGGGACTAGGGCTGGCTGCATTGGGGACTAGGGCTGGCTGCATTGGGGACTAGGGCTGGTTGCATTGGGGACTAGGGCTGGCTGCATTGGGGACTAGGGCTGGCTGCAGTGGGGACTAGGGCTGGTTGCATTGGGGACTAGGGCTGGCTGCATTGGGGACTAGGGCTGGCTGCATTGGGGACTAGGGCTGGCTGCATTGGGGACTAGGGCTGGCTGCATTGGGGACTAGGGCTGGCTGCATTGGGGACTAGGGCTGGCTGCATTGGGGACTAGGGCTGGCTGCATTGGGGACTAGGGCTGGCTGCATTGGGGACTAGGGCTGGCTGCATTGGGGACTAGGGATGGCTGCATTGGGGACTAGGGATGGCTGCATTGGGGACTAGGGCTGGCTGCATTGGGGACTAGGGCTGGTTGCATTGGGGACTAGGGCTGGCTGCATTGGGGACTAGGGCTGGCTGCATTGGGGACTAGGGCTGGCTGCATTGGGGACTAGGGCTGGTTGGATTGGGGACTAGGGCTGGCTGCATTGGGGACTAGGGCTGGCTGCATTGGGGACTAGGGCTGGCTGCATTGGGGACTAGGGCTGGTTGGATTGGGGACTAGGGCTGGCTGCATTGGGGACTAGGGCTGGCTGCATTGGGGACTAGGGCTGACTGCATTGGGGACTAGGGATGGCTGCATTGGGGACTAGGGCTGGTTGGATTGGGGACTAGGGCTGGCTGCATTGGGGACTAGGGCTGGCTGCATTGGGGACTAGGGCTGGCTGCATTGGGGACTAGGGCTGGCTGCATTGGGGACTAGGGCTGGTTGCATTGGGGACTAGGGCTGGTTGGATTGGGGACTAGGGCTGGCTGCATTGGGGTCTAGGGCTGGCTGCATTGGTTGCTGGTTGCATTTTGGTAATTTCAGTCAGTTAGCAGTTTGCAACATTTTTGTATATATATCACTTTTGTTTCAAACTGCATCGCTTGCTTTCAATCAAGCATTTGAGCATACTCTGAATGCTGATAATTTGGGATGTCATGATATGGTACATTGTGTACCTTACCAATTATTGCAGTGCTTCAGGTCTCCCTCTTTGGCCAGTAGAGGGCGCTGCTTGTGGCCTGACTCTCTGGCAGCCCTCCCTGGAAAAAGCCCACAGGGCATCAGTTCACTGACCCAGCTTGCTCTTTGCTCCATCCATCCCTCCCTTCAAACCCTCGGGCCTTCAACCTTGTCCACCAAATTGGGATTTAACTCCCTGCACCCACTGGAGAGATCCCAGAAACACTAGACAGACAAACGCAGAAATACCGGTACCTCCCCCCCCAAAAAAAAAAGAAGAAGAAGAAAAAACAAAAGAATCCCTAAATTCAACTGCCACCTTCCATTCTCACCTCTAAATCCTTCCAGACAGTTAATAAACTGACCTAAAGCTACAAGGCCCCAGGCAGCTAGGGCTTCAGCCCAGCCAATGCCTTTTTAATTTGCAGTTTTCTGGGAGGTTGTTGGAGGGGGAGGAAAGGGTTTGTTACTGGAAGTCATTTTCAAAAAAAGCCCCTCCGGGCTTTCAATGACTGCTGTGGGCTTTAGGGGTTGCATTCTGTAAGTATTACCATGCAGATCCCCAAGGAGGTTCTCATAGGAGGTATGGTACATGTACATGTACATGTAGCCCTGGGTGTTTCGTGGCTGCTGAGACTAAGACCCAAAGGGGAGACTGGTGCTAGTTGCGCTAATCAATTTGTAAATCTCTGTGGAGTGTCTGATCTTTT
This sequence comes from Luidia sarsii, assembly GCA_949987565.1. Lineage (NCBI taxonomy): Eukaryota > Metazoa > Echinodermata > Asteroidea > Paxillosida > Luidiidae > Luidia > Luidia sarsii. The sequence continues at coordinate 4,411,838 of OX465101.1, read as the reverse complement.
ATTTCTCCCGGTTTTTGGGGGTGATTTCTGCTTCCTGCGGAAGTGGTGCATTTACTTACTTAATTTTGTTATAGATGTATTTCTGTGATTTCCTTTCTGTTATTCTCACTTACGTTCCCATAGGATTTGTATTTTTCTTTTTAAATCGTCTCAGCTATACACATTTTGGACTAGACTTGGCCCAAACAAAAACAGACCCAAAATATTGTGTTCCATTTACAGGTGCTGTGTCCGTGATATAAGTTTCAATATGTAGTGTGGGTCACATGATTAAACATACTGTATTAAGAACAAATATAAGATTAAAGGCCCTAGGTATACATGTACATGTACAACATTGGTAAAGATCAAAGATTGCTACAGTTTGTGTGTTAAACCATAAAACATTCCCAAAAAGCAATTCTGCGAAGAAAGTAGAAAAATGAAAAAAAAAACACATTGCGGTTTACGCACCATTCTGTAGTATAAGAAATAGTTTATTACTTGCGAGTGATAAACTATTAATTGTCAATGTTTGAGTGTAGATTTCTCAAAAAGTACAGCATCCCAGACCGTAAGATTTCAACATGAGGATTCTATCATGACCATCTACATGTACATGTACATACGTACAAACTGTGTAAATTAGAAGAACATCTGTGGACATTGATGTTTCCCGATCTTCCCAATGTTGTATTAGGCCTTTAAAGTTGAAGAACATAGCATTTCATCCATGAAAACCTGGAAAGTTTCACAAGATATAGTATGTTCCTTGGCGCAGTCACATGCTAAATTTTAGATTCCCCTCATTCTGTTTCCAGTGAAAACAAAATACACATAGAGTGGCCTGAGCACACTACCATCTCCTCCCAACCCCACCCCCCCCCAAAAAAAAAAAAAACCTTGCCTCAGTCAAAGTTCCAAAGATCGATCAGTGAATCAATCATTTAGGAAATGGGGACCTTTCGAAAACCATGTTATCCCAGACCTGCCATCCCCGACAATCTAATTGAATTTCAAATAGTCTGGCAGCATCTGCTCGTCAGTCTAAATCTCCATCAACCTGTCCCCCCCCCCCCCACTTCCCTCGCAGTGGCGTGTTTAGTCAGCCAGGAATTTGATCGTCCAGTTCACCCCATAGGATCGACTGTAACACGATTATTGTTATTTCTAAAGCGTTGGGGGTAGTTACTCTTATAATTTCACTCTTCAAATGTGCGAATTGAAACACTGACGGACATGACCGTACAGGTTTAGAGTTTCATTTCTGAAAGGACTCGACCTTTTCTTCCTTTCTCCTTTGAAAAAAAAAAATCCCTTGGGAGTTTCTGTCAATTTGCGGCTGATATTGCGTTCCGTTTGAACTTAAACAGAGCTATTGTGGAAGTCATGAGCTACTGCTGACAATGCACGGTGGACCTTCGTGGCTTTAGAGACTTTTCATGTGCTTAAAAAGTCAATACAATTTATTCCCAGCTTTCCATTTTGTACTAGACTAAGTAATGTTCACCTTCACCTGTCCTAGATTTGACTCTGTAGGATGAGATTTGACACGCTGTACATTGAGTTACATACATGTACAGTACATGTACAGTGTGTCAAGGCTCACCACATGAGATCTTTTAGACCACTGCAGAAAATTAAAACCCGCCCTCTTAAAAAAAATATGAAGACACACCCTTTGAAGAATCCACCCACGCCAATGAAGATGATTTCCTTCAAACCTGCTGGCTATGGTTGAAAGGGCAAATGCCAATGCATCATTCTCTCCCTGAGTGTACCCCTTCTTCCTCCATGGTCACATTATACCTCCTTGGTATACCCAACAGGGAGCATTACACATGCATGGGAAACCTTCCATTTTTCCAAACCACCGGCGCCTCAAAGGATATCCCGCCGCTAATTTGACAGAAACACAGTGCCTCACCTTGCTCCAGGCTGACCACTCAGGGTCTCATTTCTGAAGCCCTTACCCGTACCCCCCTCCCCGGCTGGCTCCTCCATCACCCTCCTCCCTCCTCCTCCCTTTAGCACCCCCGATTCAAGATCAGAGCCAGGAGTCACTTGCTGAGGCTGAGCACATTCCAAGAGGGGAGGGGAGAGCCGGTAGCTACATGTATGTGCAAAGCACGCTCCCTCTTGCTTTTACATTTTGCCCAGGCTAGTACATGTAAATATTGGCTGTGACACCAAATACATGTATCTTGGGGTGGGCCTAAATTTTTCTTTTCAAATTGAAAACCCAAGTGAAAGTCTGTTTGACCAATTTTAATTATCTGTGGGCCAATTTTATTTTTCATTTTCCTTTCGATAGATTTCCAAAATTGAAGGGAGGGGTATTGCTACTGCCTAATTGGCCGTCTTTTTGATCTACGTGTACATTGTACATTGTACATGTACATGTACTACCTGAGTATCAATGGATGCAGAGCCAAGGGGCCTAAGTGCTTCCAGGGTAGAGGTTTGATATCCCATCTGCATGGCATTAGACTGGTACATGGTGTTGGCATTAGACTGTACTGGTAAGAAGGCCATCCCACACTTTCCATGCGCTGCATGCAAGCAATAGCAAAAGTACTCAGTAGCGCGGAAGACACATTTTATCTGACAGTGTCTTGCAGGCTTGCTAGACACTGTATTTTAATGCATTTCAGTGCTGTATCCGGTTACCGGGGTACATATACATCTGTACCTGCTTTTTTTTTGGGGGGGGGGGACCCCAGCAAGCAGCTCTGGCAGGATTCGAACCAGCAGCTCCTGCTTGTGCAGGCATCTTATACTGTACCACTTGACCATAGAGCTGGTCTGGGATGGGATGGATTCATTTTCATACATGTACTGTACTCATGTGCATGTACGTACCGGTATATCAGCAGATGTTGCAGTTAAGATATACCGGTACAGTACTGTACATGTCCAACATGTACTGTGTGTACGTGGGATTCAATGACTGCTTGTCCTGCATGTACTGTGTTGTTAGCACTGTATGCTCAGAGCTTGACTGGATCTAGGCTGTTTGAAAAAAATAACAGCAACAACTGGCTATGTGTGTGCAGAAATGGCTAAAAGTTTACTACTGAACCTTTTAATCTCCTTTTGACCTCTGAATGACAGCATCCTGCAAAAGTGGCATCACATGCACAAATGCAAGAATTCTGTCCATATCAAATGTACATGTACATGTACATGTACATGTATTATGATTTGTGTCATTCCAATTGTAATTTATTGAAATGTCTGCACTGTATACAGTGGATCGTCACTATAACGAACATCCCAGGATCCATGAAAGTTGTTCGGTATAGCGGACGTTCGTTATAGCGGTTGTAGCCACATATTTTGTACACAAACATTTGGAGCCAAAGGGCATGTTCGTTATAGCCGAATGTTCAGTATATCAGCGTTCGTTATATAGCAACGTTCCACTGATGTACTAGGGGTCATGGGTTCCAAACCTGCCTAAGCTATCCCCCCTCAAGCAAGCAATCGGGCAAAGAACTTGGTACACTTCTCACAGCAATAATGTTGTTAAGCGCAAACCCTTGAAACAAAAATTATCTGTAAATTGGGAGGTGTGTGGTTTGCCTTCCCGGAACTGCTCTCCCTGTGAATATCCTCGTTTGACAAATGGCCCAAGGCAGAAGGATATAACCATTCACATGTATCCATCTCACCCTCCGACCCATCTACCGTAATTATGAGAATACAAACATCTAGCAGAAATTCCCCCATGACCAGTATTGGCCGTTCATAAAATGTGGCAATGTTAAGGAAATTTGGACGCTAACATTTCTAGCAGATCTGTCGGAGGGAATATTGGTATAGCTGACTGAGGAAACCCAGACGCTTACAAGTTACAGTGCATTTTGTTTTCCCCGGGACATTTACATTCAGCGTAAATGACCCTTTTTAACGATTGAGTGAGAATGAAAACAAAGGCTGCAGGTGCATCTTTTCATGGGTGCGTCGGATCAGGCAGGGCATGAATGCTATGCCGTGACCTTTGACCCATGTTGCCCAAAACACCTCTATTGGGATGTGCCAGTCGCTGTGAGTGTCTGGAGACACATGCAGATGAGCCGCACATGGTTCTAGAAGGAGGCCCTGATGTGCGGTGGTTCTTAAGGACAGATCAGATCAGAGGCAGTGATCTACTGCATTATATCCATGATTACATGTTTATCCAAGGACATCTACAGTACATGTACCCGGTACCATATCTCTGACAGTAGGGCCGTTCCCACTATGAAAATAATCGTGATTTTAATCGCGATTCAAAAACCTTTTATGGGGGGTCGTGTCCACATAGGCCAAATAATCGCGTCGCAAATAAACGCGAGCCGATTGTGGTTAGCATGTGGTCGCGCTGCGCAAACGGGAATGGCGGGACTCGCTGACGAACATAAACAAACCCTGTGCTGCACTTCCTGGCAGTAAGCTGCTGGCAGGAAATGCCATTCTTGCACAATGCATCGTGGGCTTAAAAAAAACGGTGCGATTTGAGCGGAGCGTTCCCACACACATCACGTCGCAAATAAACGCGATTATTTGAAAAAATCTCACTCTTAGTCGAGTCCAAATCGCGATTCAAATCCCACTAATAATCGCGTTTATTGTGTCCCCACATGCAAAAAAAAGTGGAGTTTGAATCGCGATTCAAATCGCGATCCAAATAATCGTGTTTATTTGGTGTAGTGATTAAAGTCACTAAAGTGATTTGCAAAATCTTTCTGCCAATATCCATAGCATAACCCCTAAGTTACATGTAAGACATTTCGGTTCTGACGGGAGTGAAAAAAAAAAAAAAAGGACGTCAGCCAAGATTGTTTCTCCTGTCTCGGTCACAAAGGTCAACTCACTGACTGTGAACTTTCAGCCAGTGCATGCAGTACATGTATGCGCAACTGATGATTGAGTCCCACACACATCTCCCCAGCTGACAACTACTCCCACACCCATTGGCCACTGCCAGCGATCTAAGCTTAAAATCCTCACCATTGATTGCACAACTGCCTTCTGTGGCTCTGTTGTAATATACTGTACCAGGCCAGCCTAGACTGGTCGTCTGCCCTTTTTGCCGGGTCTTTGGAGAGAGGCCAATTTGATGCAGTGTTTGTCAGCAGGCAGGTTGCAACAAATTTCTGTACGGCTTTGGGATTGAAATGGACAAGTTTGGCTGGAAATTGATAGCTGGCACATTGCCTGTTGTGATGTTGCCTTTAGTACTACTGTAGTAGGGTCTGTTGAATTGAGACACATGGGACCAAGTTGGTACAGACTGTAGAGATTCCTTGACTTAAAGGCCCAAAACAACATTGGTAAGATCGCAAAACATTGATCAATGTCCACATATTTCCTTCTAATTAATACACAGTTTGTAGATGGTCATGATAGAATCCTCATGTTGAAATCTTACGATCTGGGATGCTGTACTTTTTTGAGAAATCTTCACTCAAACACTGACAATGTACATACGCAGGTCTGTGGTGGTTACAACACAAATCCATAGACGGTTAAACAGTCATGAGGGAAGGCCTACTATTTAAAAATCTGACTGAATTTGTTCATCTCTCATAGGTTGGTGCAAAAAAAAACTGACTTTTTTGTTTGCCCTTTTCTTGTTTCTCAGGTTATCGTTTGAAACTTCAATGTGTTGTTTTTTGGGTACCGGTATGTTTAATGGTTTAACATACCGGTACTTTACATATGTACATGTACATGTACATGTACATGTGTGTATACATGTATGTAGGCTTACAGACTGCAGTAGTCTTTCGAGCTTTACCGATGTTGAATTCCAGGCCTTTAAGTTCCACTACTGCTATGGTGTGAGTTACAATTCCCATCCCCGAGCTGGCATATATGAATTAGTTATTGCAATCTGGTCATCTATTCGTTGTAGGCTTAGGACCTTACTTGAGGCTGCTTACATGTACAGGCACCCACTGCCCAGTTCAGTTACAATTGCCAAGAGACAACCATTTGCTTGAATTCAGGGAAGCCGCGTTGGCAATAGCCGGCCCCACCTTGAGTGGGCCCCTGGCTTGCCATGTGTAGTGCAGTGTAAATATTCCCCTTCTAGCTCTATTTGAATTGCAGATAGACTAGACTACCATCTTGTTTTGTTCTGACAGGGGTACCGGTATCTTTCCATCACCCTTAAAGAAATGTGGGCCCCATCTTGAGTGTCCTCAGGAAAAGTGGATTGTTGCCATCCTACTCATCCTCTGAAAGAGCCCCAAGACTTAACCATCATTCCAATCTTATTGTGATCCCCACTTTGAACAGAAAGAAATAATATGAGGGGTCTGCCATACATATGTGCTTTTGAACACTCCATGAAAAATCACACACCGGTCTGTGTACATAGAATACTGTTGCGGACATGTTTGCATGTTTCCAATTCTGCATCATTATGCATGCAGTCAGCCAGTGTGGCGTGGCCGCACGGGTCGATTTCATGCAAGACATCTAGACTTAAAGCCCCTATACACCATTTGCCAAATTTCGACCTGAAAACCACAAATTTTGTTACAGTAACTTACTCAAGTGGAAGTAAATACCAGTATCATGCTGTGAACTTTTAACGCTCACAGTCACACCGTTTTCACGAAAAGTGTAATTTTGTATGAATTTCCAACGGTCGTTTTGAAATAACATTTGGGAAAAAAAACCATGCTAACCAGCCTTAAAGCCCTTACACCATCTGCACAAATCCAACACGGTCCATTCGCAATTATCGACGACTGTTTCGAGATTCACTTGCAATGTTCTGGTTTAAACGCATGATGGCACTATTGGAAACTCTCCTACTGGTATGTGCACTTTATGATCCTCAAAGCTGACACAGTCTGGTGTAAAAATAAGCCAGTTTTTCACCATTTTCTCGTGACATGGTTGACGGATTGAGTTGAAACTTTCATAGGTCTGTTATTTCAATTTCATGCGAGATGCTGGATTAGACAAAGTATGGACATGTTTCTACAGGTACAGCATGACCTTTACCAATGGTGTGTACATGTACTTTGTACATGGTGTGTAGGGGCTTTAATGATCTGAAAGCACATTGAGGGAATTCCCCACCCTGAGCGTTTGCATCACTCTATGAGGACATACCGTACAGTGCAGTACATACATGTATATATTAAGACACCAACCTCCCAGTCCTGTCTCATTCTGTGGAGCCAACAAATAATTTCTAAAAGCCCTATTATTATCATGATAAACTGTTCAAATCAATAATGCTAACTGTATCCATCTTCTCAAACCAATGAAAGTTTCACTCCTGTTAATAGAAAGTATAGCTTATGTAACAGAAGTGTAATGTCTGTTGGAAATTATCACAAATTTACTCATTGCACAGCCACCTCACTCAAGGCTCACATGTCTAAAGTACCACAAAGGGTCATGGGGGGGGGGTCTTCCTCTCTGGAAAAAAAATCACTTTGGAAATGGTTGAGTCACAGGGGATGTTTGAGCAATATTCAATAACAACTGTGGCCTTGTCCAAATTTTTTTACAATATATATTGATATGGTAAAAACAATCAGGGTAATGGCATTGAGGGTGTTAGTGTACATTGTAGCAATGGCTGATGCAAAGCTGTCCAACATGTTTGAGGCCTGCCGAAAGATTTCCATTGACACATCCACTGCCGTTGCCAAGAATCATGTGTCCAGGAATCCCAGGTCGTATTGTAACCGTCCCACTTCTAGTATACCGGTACGTCACTGTTGTGGATTTTTTTTTCCGGCTGGGGTGGTGAGTTTGTGACCCTACTCTGTGATTGTCGGGCAACTTTTCTGTCCCTGCAGGTGGCTCAGGCCCACACCAATGCCTCGGCCCTGCGTGAGGCCCTTCATCGCAATGTTGCCTCCAGCGGTCACGCTAGCAGTCACCCTAGCAGTCACCCCAGCAGTCAGTCCAGCAGCCATGCCCAGAACCACATCAAGCCGCGGCCACCAGTCAGGTCCTCCAATGCCCGCAAGCCAGTCAGTGTCCAGCGAATGGCCAGGTAAGTGTCCGTCATTTCTGCCTTCTTTTGGACTGGGAGCTTTTCCACTAAAAAGTAGAGTCTCAAAATTTAGTGGGCCTGACATTTCGATCCTAGCAGGACCTTTCTCAAAGGCAGAGTGACAAGGACAAAACAGATACATGTACACGAAGGAAGGGGGAAGAGAGTGAATATGACACAGATGAGAAACAAAGGACAAAGAGTAAAGCTGGTAGGGTGAGATCAAAGGGAAGGGCAAGGAGTAGGGTAGGGATTAGTGAGAGCAGGGGGAAAGATCAAAGAGAGAAGTGTGGGGGAGTGAACACAAAGGAAGAATTATCAGAAAGCTGCATGGTGTTAGTCATTACCCTCCTGGATGTTGAGACCATGGGGTTGAATAGTCCGAAGACGGCTTCATCCGCATTTTCTCACGGCTAAGACGGACAGCATTACTACGGTGACCAAGGGATTCTATGCCAAGTACATGTACACTCATATCTGATATCGAATGATCAGGGAGATTGAAGTGATACCCAACAGGGGTGTTCATTTTACCGGTTTTGATTGTAGACCTATGGCCATAGATACGTTTTTTGAGGGTTTTTGGTCTAGCCAACATACTGAACATTACAAACTCTACAAGAGATGAGGTAGTGCATGTGATAGACCCATAGGTCGTGTGGGTAGTTCCAGAGGAATGTCCATTGAGAGAGTCTATTTCCTTGACAGACATGTAGAGTGTTTGCCTTTTCCACTGCACAGCATAGCGGAAAGGTCCTACCATTTGTCCCAATTTCTTTTCCCCCCAATATTTTCTTCCTTGTGTGCCTTTCTTCTTCTACATGTACGTGGATGATCTATCAAACAACAAAAGATATGTCAGTCAAACTTGGCCAAAACAATGTCCCTTTTGTTCTGTCGTGCATTGAATGTGTTTTTCCCGGATTGGCTCAAAGGATGATCAGCATGGAATGGATGCGACATCACTTCAAAGTTTGAATTTTAAGATTGAATCAACAATGGGCTCCCTTGTCTTGCTGTTTATTGCATGTGAGCGGAAAGTCCAGGGCCTAGTGGTACATGTACATGTACATTTTGTTCAATACCTGTGTGACATACATGTATCGTGGGAACCCCCGTTTTCGACGCTACACGTTTTCGACGCTTAGCCTTCTAACTCACATCGCACTAAGAAAACAACTCCGTATAACGATCTCAGACTTCGTATCTCACAGTTGGTTTCCTGCTCTTGTCCGTCACCGAAAATGTGGAAAGTTAAGGCTTTTCCAGTAGGCCAAACTCGTGTTATTCAAAAGGTTGCTCTTTTGGGGTCTATTTTCCTAGGTACAAAATTGGCAGTTGCTTCGAAGCTCAAGTTTTCTTTATTGTTGGTCCTAAAAAAAATCTGAGTGTACCATAACAAACCCCAACATCCGTAGAAACAAAATATATCACGCAACTTGAGGCAGTCCGTTCTGGGTAAAAACTATGGAGGCTCCTATAGAGCGTCTCGCTTATATAATTTTTTAAATATTTTTTTAATTATTATTTAAAGACAAAAAGTAACATGGCCCAATAGGCTTTTAAAAAAATGAAAAAAATAAAAGGGCAGCTAGAGAAAGAACCAAGAAGGAGGAAATGTGTCTCTGGAGTGACATTGGGAAAGGTCATAACTGAGGAAGCAGTGAGAAAGAGGATTGTGGAGTTTTTTTTAAACGTCACAAAAGAAGACATTAACAAGACCAATACATTTTAAGCATAAATTATGAATGATTTGAGGAAAGTGTTAGAAGCAGTGTGGAAAAACAAAAACAAAGATGAATACAAAAAAATAATACAGGAAAGAATTTTACAGTGCCACACAGCATTTTGAGTTATTTTAAGAATTTATTTTGCGTTTGGCTGACTGGGACACCTTACTAAACACCACTGACGAAAATAGGTGACGATGCTTACTGCGCGGTGCGCCGCGGACGTCAACAAAACCGGGTAATCTTACGGAAGTGACAGGCTTGATCAACCTTCTCTATGATTATTCTAATAGTCTGTGGTGTGGAGAAAGTGACTGGGACCTCTTTTAGTGTGATACTTTCGTCCACATTGTTCAGTTTGAAGAAAAGTCCTTATATCGTCGAAAACCGGTTATTGGAGGATACATGTACTGACATCATCCATCATCTTCTTGTTGAAACCAGAACTGCAAATGTGACCCGGCACAGCATAATGAGGAATAACCCCCACTTTTGAGATTTTGAGATTTGCTGATGATGTGAAAGAGTATACCATTAGCTTTCAAATGATATCAAAATTATTTCCGTGTGAACTTTGTTGTAAATAGTACAAGGGGACTTCGCTCGTTCACCTGGTACCAGACACAATATACATGTAGCAGCACCATTCTAACTCCTTGAAAGCGGCCATTCAAAAAGGCAGGAACGTGACATTTTCATGAAAACAGTACACAAACACTCCCCCGAAATCCTTGTTTTTTCAACATTTAGAGACGGATTTTGGAAAAATCCTTTGAACATAATATCCTCCAATACATTAACTTTTTTTATCGAATTGAGAAGATACTTTGACTTCAGGCGTTGTTTACTCGAAAAGTGTTTTGGTGGGATATTCCTCCTGTTGCTGTGCCGGGTCACAAATTTGGTAGTTTGCTATTTGAACTTTGTGTCAACAGTGTCAGGCCAAAGACGACTAACTTTCTTCAAAAATTAACATACATACATTTACTGTATGATGTTATCAGCCTCTCAAGCACCCTCTAGGGGCAGCTTGAAAAGTATCAGAAATGCATTTTCATTTGATGTCAATGGTGAAGTTTCAGAAAATCCGCTTCCACCTAGACAATGCATGTGGCAAGTTCAAGAGATATATGATGTAAACAAACCATAAGTTTGGAGGAAAACCACTCAAAAATTGTAATCTTACATTAATCTGTGCAACTTGCATGTGGCAAGTTCAAGAGATATATGATGTAAACAAACCAGAAGTTTGGAGGAAAACCACTCAAAAATTGCAATCTTACATTAATCTGCAAATATGATTCATCCATCACATGAAAAAGTACTAGTAATTTTTGCCATGATATGCTTTTCCTGTGTGTTCCAGTGCTTCTAATGATGAACATTTAAATATCCAAATGTCTAGTCTCTTGAGCACAGGGCGGTTCACTTGTGAAGGTCACAGATCTTGGGATCCTGCTATCGTCATGTGCACTCCTAATGCACCAGGACTGCCTAGAAAGTTCAACGGACTCATTGCTGCAGAAAATGTTAACCTTGTACAAGATTCATCGCTCTGTTATTATGTGCTTGCAAAGGGTCTGTTTAAATGCACGTGGAGGCAGCTGTGCATTGCATGCAGTGACTTCTTGTAACCTGGTGGACAGTCAGCTACATATGCAGTACATGTACATGTACATGTATGTGCCAGAAATGCAGAATGTGAAGTGATGCCTGCACTGAGTCATGTATCTATGCAGAAAAACTCTTGCAAACAAACATACATTTGTAAAGGCTCTTCTTCTTTTCCTATAGGGAAACCCATACATACAGTACATGTATGCACATAATATGGTATGGACACATCATTCCAGAAGCTAAAAAGCTTGTATTGAAATGCCTTAATATAGGGAATAAGATGATCTACAAAAGGAGAAAACTGAACAAAATGTCCAAAAGTCAAGATGCTGATCGCTAATCACACTGCAATTCAGAAAATGGAAGTGACGAGGCAGGAATATTGATGTTCAATCAAAATGCAGTTAGTTAAGCAAATAAACAGGAGGGAAAAACTACATGTACCTGTACATGTACCGGGGTGTGTCATGTGAAGAGCTTTTTGTTATAGCAAATCTTGATTTTCCGCAGATTCTAAGAGAAACTCAACAAGGCCACACTGTTATTGAAATGTTCGACCCTCTAAATAGAAGCTCAACCAGATCAAGCAGAAATGTGCAGCTATACAAACATGTGCATATTCAATCAAGGGGTCATTGGTTTTCCTAAAACAGCTAATTATCTTAATATGAAAATAAAAAAATAAAATAAGATTAGAGTTTCTATCTTAGCTTCAATGTATGTACAAAATCCCCCTCCTTACAACAAAAAAGGTTCACTTAACCATGCTGAGCGTCCGTACTAGAATTCGGGAGTCGCGGGTTCGAATCCCGCCCGAGCTGCCTGAAATATTTTTATCAGGCACCGGGCAAAGCACTGAGCATTCAGTGTTTACCACCACGTCGAGTAAGGGCAAAACCTCTTTGAATCACGCTGAGCATCCTTATTAAAAGTCCCAAGTACGGTAAATATCATTTCAAACAATTTCCCTTCAATGCTCAGACATCCATGATCCCCCCTCCCCCTCCGCCCTTCATTAAATATTGCCATCTCTTCAAACCCGTTCGTTCAGTTGAAGGATTTGCTGTTCAGGGCCCCTTGTACATGTACCTTCCTCATGTGGCATTTGCTGTCCATATGATCATGTGCAGATGGTCAGAGCTGGCATTGTGTACAGCTACTTGTATGCAGCCTGCAGTCCATTCTGTAGATACAGTGGGGTGGGATGGGGGAGCTTTAGGGGCACTTCCTGAAAATATTGGACTGACCTTGCACAGAGCCTCAGAGGAATGACCAGGTTTGAGGAAATTTGTAATGATTTTGAAAATTGGCCAAGAAAACTCTGGTCTTGCATATCACTAGTGCTCTTATCATCTGCACTACTGGTACCGGTATCTGTCCCTTACATGTACATGTACCGTACGTAGATGGTGGCCTTCCCAAATAGTCAACTAGTCTTTGCCAAGGTAAAATTTGTAATGAGATCAACCTATTAAAGCTACCGTAGGTGTTGAATTTATACAAATTGAGTAATTTCAAATCGATCTAGGTCTGAGGTGAGTGTGATAGTGTGGTGTCACAATGCATGTCACTATGTCAATATTGGCAACTCAAATTGAAGTGAATTCTTGTCATGTTTTTCGAAATCCCTCTGAGAGGCCTTCAAGTGACTTGGGTTAACCGCAGTTCCGAGTGGAAAAATCAACGCAAGAGAGAGATGCTTGTTGTAATTATAATGTCCAAGTGTCCTTGGGGAATGTTACCCCTCAAGCCTCCTCTCTGTGTACATGTACATGTACATGTGTACCCGGTACCGTACATGTACCTCTGCTGCCAAGCAGTTGCTCCAGTGGGAAGGGCTTACTGACTGGCTTGCCCTTCATTTGTTCTCATGCAATAAGTGGCTGATTAGCAAGAATCGTATCCAGGATTGGAACAGAGGGTCCCAAGCCATCCAGGCACTACTGTGGCTCCACGCTCCACCCTTTTTACAAACTGAAGCCGTATCCATAGCCGTGGCCTTGTGCTTCGTATCTATTTCTCACACATGTTATAATGTCAGAGGTATAATCTTTGTCTAGGTTATCACCCTGAACTGAAGAGGAAAACACTTCATGTAGAGAGCACTGCCTGCATTTTCAGGTTTTGTGGGACAAGGACAAATGCTTAGCCCCGTGCCTGATCCAGAGCTTTGTTATAGGCCTGTGCTTCACGTTACTTCAGACAGCAGGACCGCGGAGCATCCTGTCACTTTATCTATTTTCATATAATTTGTGTTTCTTCCTCCTGTCATTTTCTCTATTTTCATATGATTTGTGCTTCTTGTCGTCCAACCAAATCTCCTTGTGAGGTCACTGCATAAATGATGTTTGCAGGGTAAGGATATTTGAATGGGTTTGAAGACAGCTATTGCTTTGTTTCATATTCGCATGTGGGCAATGAATACTGCATGTCTGGTATTTGACAATGAGAGTTTACCTCATGCAAGTGAGAGTTATGACATGTTACTGGAAGATTGAATTATTTTGTGTCTGCATTATGATGCTAACCTCACCAGGACGTTGTCTTACCTTGATCTGCCACTTCTATTAAATGTTGAGTGAGTGTACACACGGCAAGGTACTGAGAGCGTGGGAGGGCAGTGGGGATACATGTATCTCTGTCTGTGTGTCTGACTCCATCTCCATCTCTGTCCATGTTGCTGTCTCTGTCTTGATCTGTCTCGGTCACTTGCTCTGTCAGTCTCTTCATCTGTCTCTGTCTCTGCCTCTGGTTCTTCCTTTGCCTCTGCTTCTGTCTCTATATCTGCCTCAGCTCTGTCTCTGTCTATGTGTCTGTCTCTATATCTGCCTTTGTCTCTGGTTTTTCCTTTGCCTCTGCCTCTGCCTCTATCTCTGCCTCAGGTCTGTCTCTATCTCTGCCTCTGTCTCTATATCTGCCTTTGTCTCTGGTTCTTCTTTTGCCTCTGCCTCTGTCTCTGGTTCTTCTTTTGCCTCTGCCTCTGTCTCTGGTTCTGCCTCAGCTCTGTCTCTATCTCTGCCTCTGTCTCTATATCTGCCTTTGTCTCTGGTTCTGTCTCCTTCTGCCTCTGTTTTTGTTTGTCTCTGTTTCTATTTGTTCATATGCCCCCATATCTCTGTCTTTCTCTCTAAACATATCTCTCTGTCATTTTCTCCCTGTCTCTCGACTTCTCTCTCTCTGTCGCTGTGTCTTTCTGCCACTCAGTCTCTCGTTCTGCATCTCCTTGTCTCTCTGTCTCCCTGACCCTGTGTTTCTCTGTCTTTCGGTCTCTCTCCCTTTGACCCGTCCAAATCCATCTGCAAGGTCTGCCAATGATCCTGGCCTTCTCCTTTGCCAGTCCAGCCCAGTGCCTGGCAAGCCCATCATCATACCATGAATTGCACGCTGGATCATGCATTTGGCTCCAGCCGCACGCTTGGCATTCCTCCTTCTGCCACAGCTTGGCAAGAACAAGTCTGGGGCTCCCTCCGATCCTCTGCCCTTAGCCATGCTTTCCCCTCTGCCCGTGTTTTCCTTTTGGATCTCTCACTTGGTGGCCATCTCAACTCCCTCAGCTGCCTGTGATGGGGGCCCCTTGGTCTCTGTCCCCTAGTTGATATGATCAGCGAGGCTGGGGCATACCTAGGAAGGGGTCAGAGAGGGAGTTTGGGTTGACACTCAAAGCAGTTAATGTATCAACCCATGAACTCCCATAGGCTTTATGCATGTGCCCATGGCCATGTACAAATTTGGATAATGACCCTCATTAAAGCGGATACAAATTAGCAGGTGTTAATGTAGTTTAGTTTGGTGGGTACCGGTACTCCATAAGGCCTAGTAGGCACTAATACATGTGCCATACAATAATTGGAAAATAACCTTCATTAAATGATCTGCAGTATGCCACAGATGCATGGGTGCTTTTTCAGGTAAATGCCAGAATTCAGGCTCTTTGTCTTTGAAATGTCAAGCTGATTTCACACCCAAACATGGTTACATTTTTTCAAAGGAAGGCCTTACCATGCAGTCTGCACTGCAGTTGGAATAACTGCCTGAGCTACTGGTACCTGTACATGTAGTGTTGATGAGTGCAACCGATATATCATCTTAGCGGTCGGCAGTGATGATCTGTTGGTAGAACCTTCTCAACGTGTGCAATGTGTTGCGTGCTGCAGGTTGTGAGAGTGAGTTCATGGTGTGATCAGGCAGCTTTAGTTCTGTGAGCTTGTGACTAGAGTGACTGCTAGCGGTCTCCTTGATGAGGGAGAAGGGTGAAGGGGGCTGAGATTCGGTGGAGTTTGTGAGCTCACTGACTATGGGTGCATCTGTTGGTGATGGTTTGTACTTGACTGTAGCTTGTCTATGAGTTGATGCTCTTACACTTTCTATTGGTAGAATCTGAACTTGTTTTGTATGTATTGTGCAAGTGCTATATTCTTTTTTGCAGTGCATGAGGCCACAGTTTTTTGCCCAACATGAAGATTAGTTTCTGGATGTGATCTGATGTCTTTTCAGCCCCTGAGATTTGTGCACAGTGCATTATTTGGCTTGAGCCTTGAACTAGGGGATACCGGTACATGTACAAATCCAATCCAACTTTTCCGCCTGTACAGTATACATGTACATGTACATGTAGCTCTGAATTATAACAGAGAATTATAACTTGTCTTCAGCAGAGTGTGCTGTAGACTGAGTATAATTTCAAGCTGTGATTGAGCTGTGGTTGTCCCGAGGCTGTTGATGAAGTCTAGCGGGGGAGCGTCTTCAGAAGTTGAAATACCATGCAGCAGTGCAGTGGGAAGTGGGTGTGGGGTTAGCACATGCGGGAGTCTTTCAATAGTAGGAATGGTATTAAGGCCAGTGACTTTTCAGTGGGGCACAGGAGAAATGGGTCTCCTCACTCTGCAATCTGCAGCTGCCAATCCAAGTGCACGTGTTCTGTCTACATGTACTGTACATGTACATGTACCGGTATGTGTACACTGTCCACAAGTTAGCACATGTCCACAAGATACCCCGGTGCACTGTAGCACATGTCCACAATCTACCAACGTGCTGAAATGCAAAGGGGGAAGACTGGCTTGGAAATCTTAATCACCTCTATAAAAGTAGCAAAGATATTTTGACTGGAGTGGGATGTGAACCCATTCTTTGGTTGAACGTGTACCAGTGCTCTACCCACCTGGGCTATCCAACCCTTGGGTGAGGGCTTTTCCAAAAGGTTAACTACCGGTACATGTACATGTATATTTGTGTAGCTTTGCTAGAATGGGGTGTCAGTATGAAGCATTTACTTGTAACTATTATTTGTCAAATAATCTCTAGGGCTTACATCCCAGTTTTCATTCAGATGCAATATACACAGGTACCGGTACATGTGGTATAAATTGTTAACTTTGCTGTTCAGGAACTACCGGTACACAAAGTGGATGCAGCTTTTTAGGATTAAATATGTTCAAACAAATGAAAGAGGAAAAAATTACTGGGAACTTTTGAACAATTGAACTGGGAACGTTTGAACTTTTGAACTTTTGACTGGGAACTTTTGAACAATTTTGGAAAATGGCAAGGAAAATTTGGACTGGTTTTGAGTACAAGTGGTCTTACCATCTGAGCTATCCAGCCCTCAAATGGTGGCCTTCCCAAATAGTCAACTGGTTTTTGCTTTTTTTTTTTTTTAATTCAAAATAATGTAAGCAAAATATTTTACAAAATTTATAAGCAAAACCCTTTTCGTAGGCAGATTGGTTTATCGTGCTAAGATTGAAACATCAGGCCAATCTACAATGTAGCTTGTCAGTAGTTACAAGACCGTTTATGACACTTTTGTTATCGCATTATATCCAAATTCTTTAAATTTTGAAAATTTGACAAATTGACATGTATTAGAGAAAAAGAGAAAAATAATTTGTCAATTATAAGGGTACTAAGTTTGGGAGACAATTTGTTTTTGCATCTGTTTTGCCGGTGGGTTGTGGGTTGTGGCATTGGGTTAGTGCATCAGGGGTCAAGACTCCAGCTGGACTGGTGGAAAAGCTAGGTGGAGAAAGGCACAGGCTTCCCTGAAAGTTACTGCACTGTACATTGTGGAAGAGAAAAAAAGAGAAAAATGATTTGTCAATTATAAGGGTACTAAGTTTGGGAGACAATTTGTTTTTATGAATTCAGGCATTGTTATTTGTCCAATTAATTGTCCCATTAAAAAAAAGTTCATCAATACATACATGTATCTATGTGATAATTGAAATGACTGAACTGTAATACAAAAGTGACTTTGTGAAGAGCTACAACCAAGCATAACTTGAACAGCAACAAACCCAGACACTTTGCATGACGATCAACAATACTTACACAATAAATCTCTTCACACCAAAGGCAGCGTGCTTGCTGCAAATGTTGCCAATTTTACTGGGCCATGATTTTCTAATCAAAAGAAGAACACGGGTGCATTATGGAAAATTCCCTGGGGTCCTGTAAATATATTCAGACTTTTTTCTCTCCATTCACTGAAGTTTGGTCTTGACTTCCTTGTCAGTTCATCTTTTGTCCCTCCCTTCTCTCTCCTCAATTATTTCCCTTTTTCAAAGAGGTTTTGCCCTTATTTGTTTCCTTATTATTTCCCTCAGAGGTCAGGAGCAGTTATCTGTCTGATCTATTTGTGGGAATGCCTTGGTGTTCTTGAAGTATCTGTTTTGCCGGTGGGTTGTGGGTTGTGGGTTGTGGCATTGGGTTAGTGCATCAGGGGTCAAGACTCCAGCTGGACTGGTGGAAAAGCTAGGTGGAGAAAGGCACAGGCTTCCCTGAAAGTTACTGCACTGTACATTGTGGTAGTGACTGCTTTCAATGTAGAAAGGTCGGGGTGACGCCATGTGCCTAATCTCTTTCCAGAATGCATGTGGCTCTGATGAGAGGAGCTGACATAAACTCAATCATTTGTGCAGAGTGGCAGAGCTTGCACTGCCCAAGTACAGTAGTTGAGGTACCGGCTCTTCTCAGATCCACCCTCATTCTTGTTAAGAGATGTTGTCACTGTAAGCCAATGCAGAATGCATTGGGAATCCACTATTTAAACCTTCCAATCTAAATGAATGATTTTGATTCAATGGGAATACTGAGTGTGACACTTATAACAATTTGCGAGAGTATAACTTTTTCCATAAATATCATTATATGCAACTTACATCTCAATTAATTCCACTTTTTCACATTTCCCCCACTTTTTATACTTTTTGGGGCAGACAGTTTCCTGCATTGGGATTTTTTTTTTTTTCAGTCAATGAAAATGGAGATATATGTAATTTAAAATTTCTGGCACAAATTGGCGTAATTTCCCCACTCTTTTTTACAATTTTTTTTACACTTTTGGATTTGATTTTGTTAACAAACCCTTTGAAGTGGTCAAAGGTCGAGAAAGGATGGAATTTTCAGGCCCTGTAAATTTCTGAGCTCTGCAAATTTTGGTCTTTTAAATCAGTAAGTGGTTTGCAAGTTATTGGTAATACTATTTCACATAGTATGAGAATGTGCGTGCATGGGGAAACTGTGGTACCGGTATAGTGAAATGATTTTTCCCATATCGAGCGTATGCAGGTTTTACACTTACATGTACCAGTATTTGTTTAGATGTATATATTGATTACAAAGTGCATAATTGTGGGGACAAAAACAGTGAAATATGTTTTTCAAAATTATTGAAAAACATTTAAAAAATTGTAAATATTTCAATTGTTTTCACCTCCGTATAATGGGATGATGTTTTTTGAATAAAAAGTACCTTTATTTTTATACTTCTATGCTGTCTCAGTATTAATTGAGTCTCCAATAATCAGGGGTGCTGAAGACAAATCGCAATCGGAGAGAAAACTGTGTGTCATGTGGCGCTCAAATGAAAGCAATCCTCCCTCAAACATTGATTTAGAAACCATTTCAAGCAGATTTGGGGAGGGTTTTTTCCGCTCCCTCTTTTGAGTACGGTACAATGTACTTCTACTTTAATGTGATCTTGTTTTGCACAAAACCCATTTGGCCAATTCCCAGGGTTTGGGTGCCCCAGACCTCAGAAACTCCCAAGTCTGTACTTTCTCAGGTCTCCCTGATCAGTTTAACATGTTTGGATATATTTTGAAAATCCTCCCTATTAATGTTCATGTATTTATCTATTTTATAAGTATTTTCCCCCCCTCAAGCCACCCTAACTTTAAATCCAAATGGATACATTGCTGTCGTCAGGGTCTGCTGCACCCATCAGGGATGGCATAGTTCAAGGATAGTCCCTTTTCCCTTATGGGCTCCATTCTTCATTTCTCACCGTTCCTCTTCTCCTCTTTTTTTTTCCAACAGGACCACCCAGTTGGAGGAGGCCTATCCCAATGCTCACCCAGTGTCAGGTGCCGTGGCAGGATCTTCCTTCTACTCTGGCCTCAAGTACAACAACATGACAGGGACGACCAAGGCCCAAGCCCTGGCGGGCTCTAACAACCTCTACAACTCTGGTGAGTAGCAGCTTGGGTGTCTGAATCAGGGCTTATATTCTGTAGGCCGTATGTATTACATGTACATGTATAATTCTGTAGACCTTATTCATTCTGTAGACCTTAAATTCATTCTGTAGACCTTATTCATTCTGTAGACCTTATTCATTCTGTAGACCTTATTCATTCTGCAGACCTTATTCATTCTGTAGACCTTATTCATTCTGTAGACCTTATTCATTCTGTAGACCTTATTCATTCTGTATCCCCCATTCATTCTGTAGACATAATTCATTCTCTATCCCCATTCATTCTGTGTCCCTATTCATTCTGTATTCCCCCTTTCATTCTTTAGGCCTTGTTCATTATGTTGGTCCTCTCTTCAATGGACCTCATCTTCTGTAGGTTTTAATATACCGAAGACTTTATATGCAGCAGACTTATTTTTTTATCATCCACTTCAGGACGTCTTACCTTCTCAAAAACCTGTTATTCTGTTCACTAAGACCATTTTTCTTGCGAGCTTATAATCTGTACAGCTCTAACATCTAACATCTTTATACCATTTATTCCATATGCCTATTATTCTGCAGGCTTGATATTCAATAAACTCAGCGTTCTTCAAATCTCACTTTATGTAGACTTATAATTGTATTTTATTGACCTTTTAATACATACTGTACGGACCCTATATTCTACAGACTACACTCTGTAGACATCTGTTGCCGATTTCCCAAAACTCATCCTAACTTACGATCAATCACAAGAGGCCTTGAGCGATACACACAAATGATATGGTTACGATGCATCGTAAGTCTTTGTGAAATCCTCCCCTATCCCTTTGTAAGTCTAGACCCTGAATTCTGTAGTCCCTCATCTGTTGAGGCTTGACACTCTGTTGAACTTTCATTCTGCACTCTGTAGACCTCAAGTTATGGTTCCCTGTGGGCATAAGTACATTTTGGTTGGTATCCACACCCATATTCTACACACCTGAAGTTTTGATTGAAAAAAAAATGATACATGTAATTAAAAAATGTATAAATCTTAAATTGATTCACTTTTCTGGTCAGTTTGAGATGTTGTATTTGTATCTTTTTTGCTTGACTGAAAAAATTATGAATTGGTGTGCCAATTCTTTTCTTTTTTGGAAATGTTGATTTAAATTAAGAAAAGTAAGTAAATGTGTCCCTGATGAGAAGCAAATGTTAGAGTTGCTGCTGTGCTGTTTAGTCTGAGATGCAGACAGACTTCTTGGCCTCCTAGGAGTATAGAGACATCCGCTGGACTGATAGTGAGGGACTGCAAAGGGTTGTGGCTGTTCAGCTACCTGGCCCGATCCAATGATTTGCACAATTGAGGCCTAACCAGGTCCATATGGGTTGCAGGGTGGCGGGGGAGTTCAAGTCAAGACAAAAACGAGGAAGAGGGGGAGGGAGAGGAGGTTGTTAGATGGGGAGGGTTCTGGGCTAGGGTTGGGGGTAGCCTGGTTAGGGCATTGTTCATGCTCAGTGGCTCGGATTAAATTCATTATTGGTCTGTGTCTCCATACTCACTTTCTCTCTCCCAACCCTTCCCCATTGTCTCTCTCTGACTGTTTGTCTGTATGTCTCTGCTTATCTGCTTTTCTAGTGTCCATCTACATGTATGTAATGTATCTGTCTTTCACTGCCCCTGCCCCTGCCCCTGCCCCTGCCCCTGCCCTTGCCCTTGCACCTGCCCTTGCACCTGCCCTTCCCCTGCCCCTGCCCTTGCCCTTGCACCTGCCCTTCCCCTTGCACCTGCCCTTCCCCTTGCACCTGCCCTTCCCCTGCCCTTCCCCTGCCCTTGCCCCTGCCCTTGCCCCTGCCCCTGCTCCTGCACCTGCCCTTGCACATGCACCTGCCCTTGCACATGCACCTGCCCTTGCACCTTCCCTGCCCATGCCCCTGCCCCTGCCCCTCCCCTCCCCTGTCCCTGCCCCTGCTCCTTCCCCTGCCCCTGCCCCTGTTCCTGCCCCTCCCCTCTCCTCCCCTGTCCCTGTCCCTGCCCCTGCTCCTGCCCCTGCCCCTGCCAGTCTCAGCCTCAGCCTCTGCCACTGTCTCTGCCCCTGCATCTCTATGTACCTCTGCCCTTGCCCCTGCCCCTACCCTTGCCCCTGTCCCTACCCTTGCCCCTGCCTCTGCCCCTGCCCCTGTCCCTGCCCATGCCAGTCTCAGCCTCTGCCACTGTCTCTGCCCCTGCATCTCCCTCTGCCCCTGCATCTCCATGTACCTCTGCCGCTGCCTCTGCTTGTTCCCTGTGCCCGTGCCTCTGCCTATGTCTGATGTATACTCACTTTATATCACTCACACTAGTCTGTCTCCCTACCCGTGTCCTTGGTTTGGGATTGGAAGAGTTTACTCAAGACATTGTTGCCAGGGAGGATGGAGCAGTCAATGGCTAGTCAAGTGGCTGGCATGGTTTTGCCTGTGCTGTTACCGGATGTCACTTGGCGATGACAGATCATAATCTGCACCAGTTGGGAGTAGAAAGGAAGGGGGACGGATGGACTCACTGTAGCAAGGCTGCCAGTGAAACCAGCGAGCCAGGGCTCCTATATAACCTCACTAGGATATCAAGAGGGCCGTGGAATACAGAGACACTACAAGAAAGGCAGACTGGGCACTCCTGTGCCACCCAGCGTTCCAATTGTCTACCCATTGTGAGGTAAATAGCCAGCCGATTGAACCAATTGGGTCAGGCTGTGAATCAGCCTGTGGGAAACGAAGTTAGCCCAGGCCAGGCATTCCAGTAAACCAACACACTCACAGCGGTTTTGCAGCAGATCTATTCCTGGTCCACGCAAAACCGCTCAATTTGGTTCCTTCTAATTTTTAATTTATTTTTTTTGGGGGGGGGGGGGGGGGGTTGATCCAGGTTTTATGGAAATGTGCACCTTTTTCAATTTTCTTTGCCTTAATGGAGACCCTGTGCTTGCCACCCACTACGTCCGCCCACAGGATCTGCTCCCCTTATACTGACAGGCGTGCGGGACAAACTCAAACTAATCCTTTGCCCTTTCTTTGTCGGTGTGCTGGCCCCTGCAATGTGTTTGCGATTAGCTACTGGGGGAATTGAACGGTGGAAGCAGGAGGCCTTGTGGTCTGGTCAAGGGTGGGGAGGGGGTGGGGGGAGACAGAGAGAGATAAAGAAAGATGGAGAAAGACAGAGAGAGAGAAGGGAGAAGACAGCAACTTCTTGATAGCTATGGGAAGTCCAGGGGCTAGATTTTTTTTAGCGATGAGTCTGTTGGTGCATGGAGGAAACTTCTTCCTCCATGGTTGGTGTGTGGCCAGTCAGTTCATCATCAGGGTCACCTCCATTCATGGCCGCCCCTCAGTTCAAGGAAAGCCTTTCACGGCTCATTCTCCTTTACGCAAATTCAACTAGAAAGTACACGCACTAAATGGCTGTTTTACTAATTAGGGCGGCCTGAACTGAGATAAATGCGTGTGTCTGATGCTCCTGATCCCATCTGGACCTTCCACACAAGTCACAGGGACAGGAAAGTACAGTACCGGTGTCACGGTCTCATCTTTCCCCAGTGCTCGGATTTCCAAAACGTGGCCGAACGCCACGAATGTATACGCAGTAATGCCCCGTATATGCTCACTTAAGGGCCGTGCTGAGTTCCTCTATCAAGTAAAGGTCAATAAATTTGCATACACACGCATGGGTCACATACTGCGGTCGAGCAGGGTACGGTCGTGCGCACCCACGTACAGATTATACACTGTACTTGTACATGTACATTTTACGCTGTAGCTTTTTATTTGGGCGCTCCCTTATGTACCACAACAAAGCTCAACCATGGCTCAACCGCTGACTACCAGTATACAGCGCGCGACATACGAACAGTGTACATGTACATGGGCATACGTGTACGTGCACAACCCATGCACACGTACGTGTGTGTACGACTGGAGAGCTAGTCTGATCAGCACGCCGGATAATCAAGCACGTTGCCGTAACGTGCTCAGTCATCCGGTGCGCTCTTCCGGAATTCCGAGCACGGGGGAAAGATGAGACCGTGACACCGGTACATGTACACAGCGATGGTGCAAACAGTCTACTGACTTGAGTAACCCCAAATCAAATCTGACAAATCTAAAGAGCCCGGCAACACCTCGATGCTAGCACAAATTTTTAAGAATCGAAAAAAAGAAAATACATGTAGAATGTAAAAAAGGCTCTATGATATACCTCAGTACCATGACCATCCATAGAGGGATGGTAGAGAGTCAAAGGGAAGGTCAAGCAGTAGAAAGGCAACCGCAGATGAAATGGATGATAATTGTTCTGGGGTAACACCAATATTTTGAGCAGACTAGGGCAAGATGAAGGTGCAGTAGTCACTGTCAGGTGTATTGTAAAATGTACATGTGCTAGGATCGAAACGTCAGGCCCACTAAATTTTGAAATTTGCATTTTGGTAATTTTAGTCAGTAAGCAGTTTGCAACATTTTTGTATATCACTCTAAAATGTACATGGTGTACTTAAGCCATTCCTCTCCTGGATGTTTAAGGCCATGCAGTTGGATTTCCAAAGAGGCTTCATCCACAACTTGTCCCTGCTGAGACAGACTGCACATACCCAATGACCAAGTGATTCTAGGACTTAAGCCGGGTCCGCACTGGACTTAAAATGGGTAAACTAACCGAGCAAATGGGTAAATTGACCATTTTAAGTCCAGTGCGGACAGCCCAGGAAGTTTTCCTCCCAGGTAACTTACCCGACTCAAATGGACCAACTTCTGCCCGGTTAAATTGACCAGGTCAGTTTAACCGAGCCGAAAAGTCCAATCCGGACACGACATCTCGGTAAACAACTCGGTAAAAAAACACATCCGGTCCGGCGCCGGCGCCCCGCATTGCCTCGATACCACGTGACGTGTACGTCCCTGTACACAAGACTCGTGCGGGCGTGGGGTAGCAACGTGACTACAGTACATGCACATGTACTGTACATAATGTACACACACGGCCGGTAGATTGTGTACAGACATCCGGTGAAAGGTCACCACGAAAGTGCCCTCATGCGTTTGTTTGCGCCAGTCGGTTAGTGTTACCGATCGTCTCGGTTAGTTTACCCGAGTCGAATAGTCCAAGTGTGGACGCCTGGAAGATTTACCCATTGGAATGTTACCCACGGGCTCGGTAAAAAATAAGTCCAGTGCGGACACGGCTTTAGACTCTCATACAGGTTTTAGCATGCAAAACAAAAAAGCGTGACTCACATCTCAAAAATCTCACCAATAAGCTTGATTCGAATCGCAATCCATCTTGAGTCCATCTTGGATTTTTAAATTTTTTATTTATCGGGTAAGCAGTGTGATGAATTGCCCGGTGCTGCATGTGTAAACGCCATCGTGTAAGTGTAAGTCATCAGACAGCTTACATGTACAATTCAATGCACACAGATGAACGTCCAGCATCGCATGGTGAGAGAAGTATTGTGGCATGATCGGTGCTATCAAAATGCTGGACCAGTCAGTGCGCTTAAAATCTTCCAGTCACGGTATAGCTTCCTGTCTGTCACTCTTGGGGTCTGTTTCAGGCATGTGCAATTTGGACGGTGTCCCCCCCCCCCCCCTTAGAAAAAATGAATAAAAATTTCATTCGCAATCCAAATTTTGCTGATTTTGCCATGTACATGTATGAATGTATGCAGTATCCCCCTCCTTCATTAAAAAAAATAATAAATACCAAATTTCAACCCCCATTCACATGTTGGTAATTGGTTGGTAATGTTGGTTGGTGAATGCCCCCATTTGACTGGATTGGCCGATTCATGAATGAAGCTGCGAGGAATGTAGCGCCACCATTGCCTGGGGTGGGACCTGTGGCTTGGCCAGATTGCAAGAGGGATCAGGTCTTGATTGGGCCCAGGTTGTGGTTCCTGTTTAACAATAACCCTCTCCTTAAGACAGCCAGTCTGGGATTGCAAGGTCTGTCTTCAATCAAGACTATTGGGGTGGGGGGGGGGGAATAACCTTAGCAAAGAAAAACAATGAAATGACACTAGAAAAATGGACTGTTGAAACTATTGCTTTGTTATTAGCCCACTGGTCTTGATATCCTCCATTATCATGAATTTAAAAAAAATGAAAAATTGATCTACCATAGCTACAGTAGGCCTACCGGTAACTGTAGGCATATTACTCCCTTTTTAACCGTTTTTATGTTTGATCCAAATATCAAAACTCAAAAATTAGGAGGGCCTCATGTTTCAATCCTAGCAGGACTTACGTGTATCTCGAAGGACCTTTCTCTGCCTTTGAGAAAGGTCCTGCTAGGATCGAAACGTCAGGCCCTCCAAATGTTTGATATTTGCTTTTGGGTCGTTTCAGTCAGTAAGCAGTTTGCAACAGGTTTGCATATTAGTGTGGTAAAGAAAAAACTGAGTACAAGGGCTACAGTTACTGACATGGCTAGGTTTGGTCTGAACATGCACACATGCTGTGCATAGAGACATTTGATAGTTGGTACCCGTTGCATGTGATATCATCCAATCTGATGGAGTACACTACCGGTATTTGTTGCTATGAAGGCTCCAGCAATCGTCCTTTTACTTGGTCTTAACTCCAGTTCTTCCAATGGTGAAATTAGTACGATGTGTCATGTGTTATATACCGGTACATGAAGGTATGGGTCATCATTGCTATTTTGGGTACAGTATATTAAGCCACGTTTTTACTGGACTTATTTTGGTCAAAGTAATCGAGACTATGGTTACTTTTCCCATTTTAAATCCAGTGGAAACGGCGCAGTTAAATTTCCTCTCGGTCACTTTAACCGAGCCGAATGGTTACTTTTACCGGCCAACCTCTGCCCAGTAAAAGTGACCAGGTACATGTAAGTTTAACCGAGCAGATTAGTTCAGTGGAAACGCACCACTCGGTAAAATGTAACTCGGCGTGCATGCACTGTGCACAAATAATTTTTGCCAGCTCGGTTACTTTAACCATCGTCTCGGTTAAATTGACCGACTCAAATGTCCAAGTGGAAAACCCGGTCAAATTTGACTATTGGAAATTTAACCATTGTCTTGGTTTAATTTTAGTCCAGTGGAAATGAGGCTAAAGTGTCATGAATCCCTTGTTCAAGTCTTTTGTTGGTACTCGTCATAGGAAGACTGACAAATATGGATTTTGCTGTTAAGGCTGATAATCAAGCAATACTTATTCTTGCTCTAGAAAGTGTATCTTCTTAGAAACACTCATTCAGATATCTGGGGCTTCATTCATAGAGCTGCTTCAAAAGCACAAAGACTTGCTGGAGCTCAAAAAGAGTGTTGTTTTTTGTTCAAAGATGGGACTACACAGGTAGTAGGAGTGTATGGATGAGAATTAGTTTGTTTGTTCGAAGCCCCGGACAAAACCATCAGACACCAGGCATGGGCTGTGCCTGGATCACTATCACAGTGTACAATTACGCCTTCCCTTTGCTCTGACAGCAACTTTAGTGGGTTGGGTTGGGAACTTGGGATAGGGCTTGGCATCAGTGATAACCTTTCAAGGGTCTAGCCATAACAACCATGTTAGTTGTTTCCTCCAATTTGTCCAATTCCCTCAGTAACACAAGTTGTCAGTGACCTTTACGTTATGGCAGTTCCAAAGTTGTGTGGCTGTTATAGCAGTCCACTCCAAACGTACATGTACATGTAGGTATCTAGCTTGCATGGATCACTGAGAAAATTTGGCTATCTATAACCGATAACCTTATTCTTATGGCACTCTTTTTGAAAAAAAAAATGGCTCTAAAGTTTGAGGTCATGCATATGGGTCATGTACGCATACCCTACACACACTTTTGCACACAAAGATTCCGTGATTTTTCGATATTTACAGACATTTGTTGGAAAATTCCTTTGGACAGATGATTCTCTTGTACATAAACTTTCCCAAAATGAAAATAATTCATTGACATGGATTTTCACAAACCTTTGACTTTCGACGCCGTTTACTCGAAAAGGACTTTTGGATTAGATACCTCATGACACCATCTTAAATCACATACATGCAAATCTCCAAACATTTGGCTGACGTTTGAGAGAGGACCTGCTGGGATCAGAATGGTCGGCCTTCTGAAACATTGAATGTTTGTAGAAGGATGAAATGAAAGTGAACCAGGAAGGAGCAAGATAAAAATGCCAAAGTGAGATGATACAAATTGGTACAAAACAAAATGGAATTAAATTAAGTGACAGGAACCATAGGGCCTAGCCAGATGGGGAGAAGAATTTAAACTAGGTTTACCCAAGTGCTGGTATGCAAAACCAGAGGTCTGAGGCTCAAATCCCGGTCTCATCAATGTTTTTGCTTACCAGTGCTCCGGCCCTTGAATAGGGCCCTTCCTAAATAGTCAACTATCTTTGCCAGGGTGGGGGCACCAGTCAGAAGTTTTAAACCATTTACTGCTATAGTATATCTTCAGGAATCAAGCCCCTGTTTTCATTCAGATGCAAGCAACCAATTGTTGTAAACCTGGCTGCAGCAACTGGGGAAGAAATGAGTGTAAATTTAAATAGGCGAAAACAATAGTAAGCGAAAACAAACAGGACAATTTCAAATTGTAGCGACGTCACATTAACTCGTTAATTTGTTTAATCATGGAGCCTTGTTTTCCTCTGCTTTCAGGCTATCAATCGGCTGCAGTGAGGCATTGACAGAGGCCCCCCACTCCTCCACCGTGAGACCCTTCAAGAGCCAAGCCTCTCAGGAGAGCCAACCCCAAGCGTCCTCTCAGTCTTGGCAAGACTCCCGTCAGAACCGACATCGCCCCTGCCAAGCCTCGGTGAAGACTGGTTGTGTTTGGGGCAAGGTTGGCATAGCTGTAGCTGGATAGCCCCGGCCTTCTGGCACTGCGGCTGGGGGTCCAATCCCGCCCATCTCAGTGCGGACATCGGGTTTAAGCTTCAAAGTCTCCATGCCTGCTTTCACTGAGCATCAATAGTGGATTGAGGCTTAGGCTTCGTTTTGGGCCAGTCATCTATCCTACTCCTACATGTATTTGCATTGGGAGGAGACCATCTTGTTCTATGGTGAGAGGCCAGGTTTTCTTTCTGTCACCCCTCAGAAAAGGTAGCCTCCCCCCTATCATCAGTGGCCACGGGCCTTGTGCCAGGCACATTGCCCAGAAGAGTGAAGAGAAATGCTGCTGATTCAATTTGAACAATGTATCTCTATTGTACAGTAGTACAGTACATTACATGTTTAATTTATCCTGGGCAAGAATGGGCCGGCAGTCAATTTCACCATGATTTCACCAAAGCCATCGTAACTTACGATCTATCGCAAGACGATAAGCGATGCACAGAAACCACACGGTGTATCGCAACTAACGATGGGTTATTCATCTGAAGTTGATTTTCGATGCGTTGTAAGGCTTTGTGAAATCCACCCCTGGCTATGCAAGGTTTATTCTCAATGAATTGCCCCATACCAGTGCATTAGGCCATGTTCACTGTCATTATACATGTACGGGTATGCTTTGACCACTATGCTTTGACCACTCACAGGATGGTGTGTGGAAAGTCTGGCACTAGTCTGATGTGTTGTCCCATTGCAGAAGGTGAACAAGCGACTGCCATATTTTCTAAGGGTCCCCCCCCCTTGATCTTATCTATTTTGAGGTTCTGAGTATTAACTGTGCAACCCATAGGAGCTTATTCGTCCCAACCACAGCTTATGACTGTGGCTTTTTCTCATGTTCTCTGGTTACATCATCAGACAGTTGGAAAGTGCAGGTTGCGGTTTTTGTGGGTTCTTTTCTTATCTGGTCACTGTTGGTCCAAGTGGTCATCTCTCTCAATACCCCAATAATCTGTGTGGAACCTGCAGTTAAAAGCCTAGTAAGGAAATGTGCTTTGGAAATGGATTTCATGAGCCAACGCCTAAAGCTGGAGCCAATTCCTAAGCCCAAGCCTTGGTTAGTTTTGAAAAGTACACAGTACATGTTGATGGAACCCAATGGATGGTTTGTCTACATTACCACGGTTAAAAAAAAAAAAATGTAGTGGAAAGCCCATGGAAGTAATGGATTTTGTTATCAAAGCATATTGCAAATAGACAAAGCCAAAGCAATAACCCCAAGCCTATCCCTTGATGGTTTTGGAAGAGTAGATGTACATGTACATACCATGTGCATGTCACTGCAAACAGGTGGGAGTCATGCTAGCCCATTTTTTTTTTTCACATGGGGGGCACTTAAAGCTTAGGCTCCCTGAGAGCTAATGTTCACCCAAGGTTGTTTTCAGCTTCACCCCATCAGGACAAAGCTTGTCTGCCTAGCATCTGGCCCGAACCCCTAGTTATGCTTATGGCCTTGGAAAGTCAGCATTCCTGATCACACCCTCTGGTACCCTTCCCTCTCCCCTGGTGGCGGTTGACTGGGGCAATCTACAATTCATTGTGCTCTCACCGTGGCCTGTCTATAATCAGAACCAGTAGGAGCCTTCTGTGACAGAACACTGGCCCATGTCAGCTTTTGTCAGAGCGGTATGGGGGAGGATAATGTTTAGTCGGTGTTGGCCTAAAGTGGTCAGGAATATTACTACGTTACCTAGACAGTGTAATGGAACACCGGACGTAGGTTTGTGTCTGGTGTTGTCGCTGGGTGCAGCATTTTGAAACAAATCAGGACTTCAGGGCTGTCTTGGATGGAGAGCCTAAACTAAACCCCTGGGCGATGATTAGGAGGAGGATGAGGCCGGGCATGGGGGGGGAGAGTGTTTCCAATTCTAGTGGAGGGAAATGAATGAGAGGAGACAGAGGAAGGTCGAACAGAGGCCAGACTACTGTAAGTATGGGATGGAGGTTGTCAGGGTGAGCTTTGATAGGAAATGCACCGTGGTGAGGACTCATCCCCGGGTGATGCGGCAATGAGCACCTCACCTCACCTCTGGAGGAGGATTGGAGGAGATTGAAGCCGTCCCGCTGCCCTCTACAGCCCTGGGGACGCACTGTTTTCAATTCCATTGCTACTGAAGCACAAAGCACTATAATTCCAGCCTGAATGAAATCAGGGACCATTTCAATTGGTGATGATGTCAAAGCCTTCTCAAGAACTTGGCATGGTTGCCACCCAAAAGGCTCCATATTGTATCACATGCCTGCTTCACAACGGAAGCAGTGAACAGCATTCACCTGTTTCACCAGAAAAGAAAGAAAGTGTATTTGTTGTGGTCGAGCAGTGTTTAGATTGCAAGAGGAAAACAAAAATCACCCGTGATAAAGGCAATGATTATTCAAAGATTATCAAAAACTTGATGAAAACAATTATTGTAAACCTTCTTGTTTGCATCTGAACGAAAGCGGGGGTCTGATCCCTGGAGATATATGGCAGTTGATGGTTGAATTGCTTCTGACTGGCGCCCCCACCCTGGAAAGGACTAGTTGACTATTTGGGAAGGCCACCATCTAAGGGCTGGATAGCTCAGATGGTAAGAGCGCCGGTATTTAAATCCAGAGGTCTTGGGTCCAAGTCCTGGTGCAGTCAAAGTTTACTTTGCCAATTTTTAAAAAGATAATAATTAGTGAGGTCAGCCATCCTTTTTCAACCACTGACAAATTCTCCTGTGGATTAATTGTCCTTTCGACTTCTCAAAAATCTTAAAGAAATGCCCAAAACTAAAAAGCCACAAACAGCTAGCTGACTACATTGACCTGAAACACAAATCTGTACGAGCCCCCCCCCCCCCCCGAGTGTCTGATGTCCCATGAATTCCACATGGGTCCTGTTGGGATCATCAGTGCCTCTAACTTGTTCTTAGTCTTACTTGCTGCTGAAATCAGAGGAATTGTGATGGTGATTGGTTGTACATTCATGTGCCCGATGAAACAGAATAATAATTCTGGTCATTGTCTTTGTCATTAAGTCAGGAATGTCTGTCCCCCTTCCCCAAAAATTGAAAATTGCACAAGGAAAATGAAAGTGAATTTGCACACCCACATTGTATTTTCACGCTGGGATTGGATTGGGGAGATTGGGGGATGTTTTGATAAAGGGTTGTCACTTCCTGTGGTTGTTGTTTGGGGGCGTTTGACTTTTTGGCCTTAATAAGTCTGATGTCTGCCAGTTTAGTGTTTGCCTCTCAGTAATGAGAGCCCATTTTGAAGCCTAGAGACTATGCCAGTGCCAGCGACCAGACAAGACCAGACCCAGACCAGACTAGACTCCAAACACCACACGGGCACACAGTTCCCCCCAGCGGTGTTGTCCGTCCTGTTGTCGGGGCGACAACCAGTGGTCTGGGTTGGGTGTGTGCCGAGGGAGATGGGGGGGGGGAGGGGCGGGGGATTGAAATCCAATCACAGGATGTCTGCATAGAAGTAGGAATAGTGATCACTCTCACTCATACAAGGAACCAGAGTTCACGTCTGGCCCAAATTTTGAATGATAAGAATCCCCCGTCATCCCAGACTCTTTGTAGTGTCCATGGTGATGCTGTGGTTCATGTCTATGGTTGTGGCTTGCTGTCACACAAGCCCTGTCCGAAATCATTGGCTTAAGCTTCATATCATGCACTAGGCCATGACATCTGCTAGTGGCTGAACGTCTGAAGATCCTGCCCAAAGTCAGCGGCTGTGGCTTCAAATTGTGCATGAGTCAATGGAAAGTGCTAGTGGTATAAGAACCTGTCCAGTCTCATCGGCTATGGCTTCAGGTCACACACGAGTCAGTGGAGGATTCAGATAGCTCACTAACGGTGAAATCCTGGCTAAGTTCCCGAGTGTGAAAAGCCAAAAACCTTCTTCTCAAACTTCTCAAGCAACCAGTTGTGGTTAGTGGGAGAGTCTGAGAGTCAGAGAATAAGTCTTTACCTGCTTGCTGCTATTGTTGACGCAGGAAAAAAAAAATTCAAACCCATTAAAAACAAATATAACTCAAGTGTAGAAAAACACCTACCCCGGTACACACCCTACTTCCAGATGGGAAATAATTTAAAGGAAAAAAAAATTGTTTTGGATGAAGTCTGTCTGGGAACCGGTTTGGCAGTTTGTTCACCCTATTCCCTGGTTCCCGGCCATTCCCCCCCCCCTTTCCCTGCCACAATACTGGTGTAAAGTGTCAGAACACTGGCCCTCAAGTTTCCAAACAATAATTTCTGCCCTGACAAAAAAAAAAGGGGTCGTGTTTTAGAAAAACACTGTTCCATTCCGTGCGCTTCCTGATAATGTTCCTTTTATGAACCAACAAAAAGACTGATTCTCCTTCCCCTGTAACTCCCACCCTTTGAACCTTAGAAACCACTGAGAGTCTGGTGTATTAATCCTAGCAGAATCTTTGGGCAGAATCCTTTGCCCCTTTTTTTTGGGGGGGGGGCAGAAATTTGCTCTGTCTGACTAAGTTGAGGGAACCCCCCCCCCCAACTTTTTTTGAGAAGTAAGGAAAAGCCTTGATGGAACATTTCCTAACATCCCAAATGGTCCAGTCAGTAGCCGGCAGTAGCCCAGTGCTATGCGTCAGTCTAGACACAGTGTTGACAACTTAATCAGTCAGTTGGGGAGGAGTATCATAGATGGGCTGGAGGACAGCCAGACAACCTCAAAGGTTTCCGATTAAGAAAAGGGAAAACAAATATCTATAAAGTCTTCTGGGGTCTAGACATTGTGTCAGCTGGTGTCTCAAGAATGGATATGATACACACATGTAGGCCTACTGCACCTGTACTGTAAGTTGTAACCTTTCTCACTCACTGTTCTTTCAGTCTCGCCAAGTTTGCTTGTTATTTACCAAAGCTGGACTTTTTTCCTTCACCTTTTTGAAAAGCTTACACTGCATGATGACATTACCCCCTGCAATGGCTCTACATCTTGGGAAGATTTGAGGCAACAACAAAAAAACAAAAAAAAAACACTAACTGTGAAACGTCCGCTGAATGTTCTGTGAAAGACTTTCAGATCAATTGCCATGGCAACCAAAAGATGATAGCCCCAGACCTCAGCATCCCCACTGGAAGAATTGCGATAGATACATGTACATTGCTTGATTCTGCTGCGTTAACTGAAAATCCATTTTTTGTTAGTTCACCCCTTCTTGCTTCCTGGAATTGCTTTGATCCTACCTCTCTTTGATCTTGCCTCCTTTGATCGCATCCCGACTATAGACTGTACCCTTCAACTCTGACTTTCCTTTCTGGGGATCTCACACTGCTTGACCTTTCCTTTGATCTCCCTGCCCATATCTGTCTGCCAGCTCTCCTCCTTTGTCCACCTTCTGCCGCCCGTGTCATATTCATTATCCTCTCCCTTCCTCACTCTTTCCGTCTCCTCCGCCGGTTGTCCTTTGGGCCAGGCCCTCTAAACATTTCAAGGTTTGAGGCTGGAAAAACAAGACAGGCTCCTATGTGCCAGACCTTGCTCAATATTTCTGAGTGGAAAATCTTAAGACATTAGAACACAGAGGAAAAAAGGGGATCAGAACGAATGACTCTTGTGCTAGGTCTTCAACTACCAGGGTTGGACCTTCACTATTTCTTGGAGACTGGTCGATCAGACTGCCAGGCAGTCTTTCAACTGGGTTACCTACTACATCGTAGATGGAAGAAGATGGCATACTGGATGGCAGATGGTACAAACTTGCACACACCTCACGAACAAAACTGAATTCAGATGCAGAGATTTCTGCGGTAATGCTGCAATGTGGTAATGCTGCAATTGCATAGTGGTTCTTCGGGTGTAGAACGTTTCTTTGAACACAAAAATCATGTTTGGGAGAAGAACCAAACCACAAGAAGTGGTGAAGAGACTGCCGGGTTCGAGTGGGGTTAATTTTTTTTTTCAATGGGTTATCTTGGACAGTTGTGGATGGCCTTCAACTGGCCTGGAACAATATCACTGTGTCATTTGGTTGCCCGGCAACTGCAAATTTGGAACCCTGACCACTCTCCCCAACTTTAAATGAGCTGTGTGTTTTAGGTCATTCAGAGTCGGTAAAAAGCAGCACTGCAGTGTCTCTTGGTCATGACAAAATCTATACTTTATCTCGAGGTTCATTTTAAGGGGTGGGGAGCTTGGAAGGCAGAAAGCCAATTTACAGGAAATGTAAGGGAAATGATTGGTAGTTGGGTTGTCCCCACCAACGCATTCACTTCCCTTGTCAACAGGAAAGACAACCATTAAAGCGCTTTGGCAACTTTTCTGTTAACACTCACAGAGTCCCAGGAGAATGTCAAATAGACATAGAATACGTTTTTTAATCTTTGTCTCAACATTTCCCAGGGCCTGATGTAGTTGTTTACAAGACTGCTGTTGAGAAAAGTCCCGCTAGAAGTACCAAATCTCTCTTAAATTTTTGGGGGAAGTTTTTGGGACTTAGAGCGTATAATATAAGCAGTCTACAACCCTTCTTGCATCACAGCTAGTTTGATTTTCGAATAAGATTTTCCTCAGACTGACACGTAAAAACCGAATAGACAGAGAGGGTCTCTTCAACACTTGAGCTACGGGCCTGACTCGGGCATGGTCTCTAGTATCTGAAAAGCTTAGTAGAATTCGGTTTTCCATTTTGTTGCCAAAGGGAAGGTCAACCCACAGTGCCTTACTTGAAACAGGGTTTTTATCTTTTCCAAAAACTGAGGCCTGCAGTCTCTGATTTCTGTTCCCTTTGTGCTAAAATGATGTACAGTAAGCAACTTGGGGAAGGCCAAAGTATATTGCAATATATGGTATTCTATTCACCAGGGTTACTAGTTTATAAGAGTAATAATTCTGTGCAGTTTTTAAAGAAATATTTAGTATGCTTATGACTTTGGTACTTTGTTGTTTTTATATATTAGTGTGACACCGCTGTCACATTTGTTTACTTTTACCCCAACTCCTCAGGGATAGAAGGGGAAATATTGTTTTTCATCTATTCTTCTGGTTTGAATTAACATTCCGAAATAGATTGGATGAGATGGATGTGTAAGTTGATTTATTTTTAGTTGGTTGAACATAATCTTGTGAGACTTTAGCAGGGATGATGGACCTTGTACACATTGTGGTAATCTTGGGGGCAGGAGGTTTTCACGCAAAAGATTGCAAAAAGTCCAATTTTAGCGGCTGTGGCTGGAAGTACATGTACATATATGTACCACACTGCAGTATATGGGAATTGGCTACAGCTGCAAGATAAAACAGGCCATAGACTTGTGTATAAATGGAAGCCGTATCCAGTGCCTTGAGATGCAGCCCCTATAAAACCAAGCCTGTGTGGCTTGTGGGCAATGCAGTCAGGTACCTGTTGCAGTGATGCGGCAATGGGTGCTGTTTGCCACTGGGTATACAGGAGAATTGACTGCACCATGCAAGAGGCCAGTACCTTATAATTTAGGGTTTTGATTTTGGTTCCGGGTTTTGAGTAATTTTGTCTTTAAATACTGGAATTCTGTATTTATTTTAGCTTTTAAAAGCACATTCCTTACATTAAAAGGAACTCTCCGTCAAAGATTTTTACATTTCCAGACACTAGATCGGTTTTAGCAGTTTGATATCAAAAGCACTTTAATCCTTGGATTTTTTATGCCAACCTGCCTTAAAAGTTTGTTTTCTCTGTAATCTAAAATTTGTACAGATGTTTATGTAAGGACAGAATGTAAATATGCTTTTTTAATAGGCCTTTTATTAAAGTTCTTTTTACACACCATGGTTTCTTTTGACTCTTATTCTTTAAACCGTTCCAGATGGGCAATGGCAGTTGCTCACGTTGCTATGGGCAATGGCAGTTGCTATGGGCAATGGCAGTTGCTATGGGCAATGGCAGTTGCTGTGGGCATTGGCAGTTGCTGTGGGCAATGGCAGTTGCTCACGTTGCTATGGGCAATGGCAGTTGCTGTGGGCAATGGCAGTTGCTGTGGGCAATGGCAGTTGCTATGGGCAATGACAGTTGCTATGGGCAATGACAGTTGCTATGGGCAATGGCAGTTGCTCTGGGCAATGACAGTTGCTATGGGCAATGACAGTTGCTATGGGCAATGACAGTTGCTATGGGCAATGACAGTTGTGGGCAATGGCAATTGCTGTGGGCAATGACAGTAGCTGTGTACAATGGCAGTTACTGTGTGCAATGGTAGTTGCTATGGGCAATGACAGTTGCTATGGGCAATGACAGTTGCTATGGGCAATGACAGTTGCTATGGGCAATGACAGTTGCTATGGGCAATGACAGTTGTGGGCAATGGCAATTGCTGTGGGCAATGACAGTAGCTGTGTGCAATGGCAGTTACTGTGTGCAATGGCAGTTGCTATGGGCAATGGCAGTTGCTGTGGGCAGCAGCAGTTGCTGTGGGCAATATCAGTTGCTATGGGCAACAGCATCAGTGGCTCAACTAGCCCTCTAGTTTGTGCATGGGCTGATGTGAGGTGGAGACAAAATTAAATTTACATACATGTATACATGGATGAATTGCATGTACTGTATAATGTACATTATGTATATATTTTCGGATTCAACTTTGGGTGGCAAGTGGGGTTATGATTTCTGATTGGAGGGGAGTGTTCCAGGTCGGTCACCCCTGCCTCACCTCCACTCCTGGTTACTCTACAGAACAGCATGCCCATCTACACCCATGCACATGAAAATACATGTTCCTCCTAGCAACACATGCAGCCATATAGCCTTAGCTGCCCATCCGGGGATGAAGCTTCATTCAGAAAAAGGATTTGTATATCCATCTGTCAGCCAGCAGCAAAGGTCACATTTTCGGTTCGTCTTCAGTATGTCTCATCTTCTGTCAAATCTTTTGCCCGAAGTGATTGTTGGCTACGGAAAAACTTGAATCACAAAAGTGACAACTTCCCTTTGCCATTTACATGTTCTTCAATAATTTATTGACCTAGCACTTCCACAAGATCACAGACAAGACTAGCATCAGGGTGGTAAAAGCCATACCCCCACTGATATGGTGTGACCAGGATGAGGTCACACTGGCCCCAGCGCCTGTCCCATATTGCAGAATGTAATATGTGTAAAACTGGAATGGGGCAGCTGAGGTCATTCCGTTACGTATGGTAATCCACGGCACTGATTTCCAACTGTCGTCACTCTACAGGACAAGCAACAATGACAGTGATGACAACATTCACCACGATGACAGCATTGACAATGATGATGGCATTGAAAATGATAACATCGACAATGATGATGACATTGACAATGATAGCATCAACAATGATGGCAACACTGACAGTGAAAGCACTGACAATGGAAACAATGGCAGTCGTAACATTGAGGACAATGGAAACAACACAAACAAT
Source organism: Luidia sarsii (assembly GCA_949987565.1). Classification (NCBI taxonomy): domain Eukaryota; kingdom Metazoa; phylum Echinodermata; class Asteroidea; order Paxillosida; family Luidiidae; genus Luidia; species Luidia sarsii. The sequence goes on along the minus strand of OX465101.1, from coordinate 4,373,788 downwards.
AGTGTTGACATCAATGACAATGACCATGAGGATAATGACAATATGAATAATATATAATAATATAACTGGCAAAAATGACCATGGAAATAACAGCAATGACAAGAATGCTAATGAAAATAAATAAAAAGAAAACAAAATGAAAATCAAACAACAAACAATGACAACATCAAAGTACCTCCACTTGGTTTGGCATTCCATTACATAAATATTAATTACTGATGCTTGGATATCATTGTGAAGTTGCGAATAATGGACAGTGATTTCTAATTGGTCGACTGTTCAAATCCAACCAGATCCCGTCCAATTCGAGAGAGGGTATAATTATAATAATTATAAGGCAGTTTCATGAGATGGATTTGAGGAATTAAAAGCTGGGGGAATTACATGTATAACATCCGTATGGTACCCCACCCCATCCAATTAACAAATGAAACATGAAAAATAGTCAGTAATTATATAGTCAGTGATCCATTTGAGAAGTGACTATGGGCATTTTCGAAATGAAGGCTTAGGCTCGGGCTTAGGCTTCGGTCATATTTATCTTGCTCGTTATAATATCACAGGCATCTAAAAACAAGCGTTTTGGCCCCAGTTTCTTGGTGAATACCCTGTACCTATCAAGCCAACAAACCTTCAAATTCGGAAACAAACCACAACCTGGATTTTCAGGTTTTTATCAGACGGAGACGAAGCCTGAGCCCGAGCCTAAGCATTCATTTCGAAAACGGCCTGTGTCATGCCTTTGATTGATTCAAGATGGCGGCACATTGTGCATCTCACAAAATTCCTTAGGAATGTGTACAAATGAATGACTTGTAGGTTTATGCATGTACATCATGCTGATTTGGGATTTCGTTTGACTAAAATAATCAGTCATGGCAAGACCCCCCCCCCCCACCAAAAAAAATTAAAAAATAATAATAAATTGTCTCTGGATCAGCATACAGCAGTGAAAATTTACACATCACTTTCCGAGGCCTGAAATCTTGTGTTGATGAATTGAAAACCAATCATTTCATTCCATTTATCCAATCCCATTACAACCAAACCAATCCCATCCTTCTCAGAAAGAGAAAAGAAGATTGATCACAAATTTCAATGCAAGTTCACTGCATGTGGAACATTTTGATGAAGAAACAGGAACTTGGACAAGGGCAAGGGTTTGTGTGCGCATTTTCCAATACAGGGCAGGGAAGGGATGGCGATTTCTTTGACAGAAACCTCGAACTCGTCAGAGCAAGGTTGGCTAATTCTCATGCAAAACATGCCTGGAGGTACATGCATGGTCTTACATTTGATGGGGGCTGATACAAGTAGCACACTGACAGACAACATACACTCATGTCCACTTTGAACACGAAAAACACTACACATTTTCTGGCTCGATGGCCTCTCCAGGTTTTGGATAAAAAATAAGCGACAATCCAGTCTCATTTATTCCACCAAATCTCACATTTTAGTTTTGATTGCTGCTATCAAAATTGAAGTGTAGATCCTTTGATATACCATATACAACGTCTTCAACTAAAAACAGAAAAAAGACTGATAATATTTTCCCATGGAAAACCTGTTGGTATTTCTCCAGGAATTTGGGTATTAGTTTCAACTCCATAATATTCATGTTTTCCCAGCTGTAATTAAAAATCCTTTTAAACACAGACCAATAAAAACCTTTCTTCCCCTTGAGTATGCCATTAAAAGACTGCAGTGAAATAGCATTGTGAACATATTCATTCGCTCTTTCCACACCAAGGAGTATGACCCCCATCTCGTCGTGTATGCTAGAAATAAATGCATGTGAATGCGTGGTACCAGACCACTAAAGTTCATACATGTAGGTCATTTCGGATTTCTAGACGCAACTAGAAGTAGTGGATGCAACAAACGGCCCATAGATTCGTCCATGTTTTTCCTAACCATTTACCAGCCAATATTTTGGGCCACAATTTGAGTTCACAAGGTAACTAGATCACAGAAAAAAATCACCCCATATTTTGTTTACCTTTCTGTAAACAATTAATTTCAAATAGTTTGGCTTGCCCCCTCACAAGCCTCTAAACACTTCTTTGGTATTTTATTCATAATTTAATTCTTGCCATATATTAAGATGTTTTCTCTTTTACTTTTTTTATCCATTCCTATTTTTAAATACACGGATGGTTATTTGGTCAGCCCCCAATAATTTAAAAAAAAATTGGTAAAACATCCCGAGTACTATCCAAAGTTGAATTCATTTGAGAAAAAAAAATGAACTCCTTAAAAAAGAATAAATGAAAAATAAAAAAAGCTCTACGGTCTAACGTCCTAACAATTAATAATTTCTTTATAAAAATATCGCAGCACTTTGTGCCTTCCTTGCTGTTGGTGTTTTGACCAAATAAACACCTATCTGTCTACATCGCCATGTGGGGATTTCGTTTCTCTAGCTTACTTGTTTTTTCTTTTCTTCCAACCATCCACTTGATCTTTCTACCTTGATTTCCATTCTGTTTATTCCCAGTTTGGCTTGTAACAGTGCAGTACTTCTAGGCAGTGGATTTTTTCCCATTTTCTGACTTCTGATAATTTTTCATTTCTGAATGAATGGACTGATCACAAGGCAAATCAGCGTCATCAGCTTGTGACAATGCGACAAATCTAATCAATTCAGATCCCCTCTCCATTTTAGTACAAAAGAGCAACTTTCTGGCTGTGTCATTCAATCTCAAATCCAAAGTCTGTTTTGCACAGATGTCTTCTCCAGCTCTTCCCTTTTTACTTTCCATGACTCTCGTGCGGACAGAAGAAAAAAAAGCCCTGATGATGAAGCCACCCCTTTTCCTCATCAATATCCGTCAGTTGCTAAGCTACAATCAGCGCTCAGATCATGCAGTGTCATTTTGTGTCTGAAAATCCCACTCTTTAAATCTGTCCCTCCAAGATGCTTCACTGGGAGGCCCTTTCTACTGTGAAGCGGTCACTTCAGGACTGCCAAAGCATTTCTAAAGAGAATAAAAAAAGTGACAGCACTCTTTGCAGCTTAAAGGAGAGTTTCGTGTCACACGAGATATCTTAGGGTTTTTAGTTGCTTTTTTATTTTTCCAAAAAGTGACATTTCATCAAACACATCTTTTCTTTTCTTGAAATCTCCTAACAAAGGCAGAAGCAGCTTCCTAATCTCTTCCTCTCTTTCCTTGTTCTTTTTGTTTGCCCACTTTCCCTTTTCAGTGGGGGCTCACAAGGACCCAACTGACCAGATGCATAGCTCCCAGCGGCAATTGCGATGCTACAATATATACAAACATCAAAGCTAAATATGCCCTCTTCCGATACCTCACACAAGAAAAACAAACCTACCCTGTATTTCTTCCCACAGTTTCTTAACACTTTTAAATGTGAAAAATAGTCTAGTTATTCTGTGTGCACAACACTGCTTCCTTTTCAGTCAAGAAGTCCAGTGAGTACAACTTGTGGCATGTCTTAAGCAGTCTTTACATTTCCTCCAGGTACAGACAAAGTGCTCAAAAATGATGAATACTTTTTCAGCTTTCTTAGTGAGAATTTGAGAAAGCAGTCATTGAAAACACTTGGGGTGTAATAAGCCCCTGTGGGTGTTGAGTTGAGCATGGGGGTAAACTGGTCATGACAATAATGATGAGATTGCCCTTGCTTCAAAATACCATTGAGCATAGTTATAGAAGCCATGTTCAAGTCGCCATGGGGGATGATCAATCTAAAATTGGCACAGTCGAAATTTAACCACTTCACAATGGGACCTCTGAATCTGGGGACGACTGCTGTCCATGTCTTACACAAAGACTCTTTTTAGCCTACTGCAAAACAATACATGTATGCAGCGTGACAAAAGCCACACAGACAGACAGATTGTGCCAGGTTTGACTCCCTAGTACACATCATGTACTCACTGTTGTGCCGAAATGTTTAGCGGGTTTACAAAAACGGCACATTATTCAAAAGCCCCCGTGTGGCGGTCATGTACACTGAAAAGTAGCTTGGTGACAAGTGGCTAGCTATTCAGCTATAATAACGTCCAGTAGAGAATATCTTATACTCTGCAAAGTAGTCATTTCTCATTATGGGTGACACAGCCAGATTTCAAATCTTAGAGTTAGTTGCCAGTTGCAAAATTGACAAGTTTTGTAATTCTAATTCTGCTCAAGCAAAAATGACTCTGTTTCTTCCCCTAAAAAAAACACCAAACTAACTCTGTGAAGGAAAATACATGGCAAAAGGGGTTCTGGAGGCCACAAGTTGAACTGGTCACCACAGATGGAACCACAATGTCTCACTGCTGATGGCTAATGGTTCTTGGCATCAGACACCGGTCATGAGTGGGGTCTCTTCGGAGCGGGGCTGTCCTCATCAGCAATATTCCCCTTGGCAGGAGGCAGGGACGATGTTGGACGATGTTGGAAGGGTGGCTCCATGCCAGCAGCGTGGATAAATAAGCCTCAGCAGTTCCAAGTCCACAGAAAAATGACAAAACTCTTCCCACCGGGAGGAGAAAAATGGGGGTAGAGTGGAGGGAAGTGCCGGTACTAGCTGCACTGGCAGGACATGACAATGGCGTTGGGGAGTTCTCGGAAGTGCGGCTTGCCCTTGTCATAGAAGAGGATGTGCAGGGGCTTGAAGCTTCGTGGCGAGCAGCAGGGGGAGGGGGAGGCGTCTGGGTTCAGCTGGCGGTAGGTCTCCAGCACCGAGCCGTGGTTGGTCTGGGCGTTCCAGACGCTGCCGTTGACATAGGAGCAGGAGCCGGCGCAGTAGTTGGGGAAGTAGCCCTTGGGCTGCCGTATCCAGCCCCAGCCCAGGTGCCGCTTGAAGTTGACGTAGAACTGCCGCAGGCAGCAGCTGGGCTGCGTCTGGTCGGCGCAGACGTTCTGGCCGTAGGTGGAGGGGCTGCGGCGGTGCCGGCGCTGCTGCTGCTGCTGCGAGCCGATGGTGTCGTTGGCCGGGGCCAGCACCACCAGCCGTGGGTGCTTCTCCTTGGGCGACATGTTGGGCATGGTCTGGTCACCCCGCTGTGCCACCTCCACTGTGGGCATGGTTCCTCGCGGATCTGCAACAAAATAAACAGATTCACCACTTAAAGTCCACGTGTACCGAGAATCACAGTCCCCTTGATCACAACCCTGTCCCACCCTCGCCACAGAAACTAGTCTTGAGACCCCGCACTGTATAAAGCTTAGGCACAACAAAATTCGGCAAAATGGTTCACCCAAGACTGTCTGGTTTGTTACCATAAATAATGGGAGATTGTGATTTTCACAATCTGAGACTTTTTTTCGGGACAAAGTTGATAGTTGGACAAATGTTGGTCAAATTTAAACATCGCTCAGTATTAGAGGGCCTGACTTTTTAATCCTTGGGGGACCCTTCTCAAAGGCACTCAGCAAATCCTAGGCATGTTTGACAGGCTCAACTGCTGTATTGTCCCATAGCAAGGCTGGTTGACCATTGGTTGACTGCTGTGGCCCCCATTTGGATCCTGTATCAGGACCATGGCTTCAAAGTTCTCATGCGATGTGTGTACAGGTATACTATATAGCACACATGTATCAGTAGTCAGTGGTCAACAGCAGGCTCACCAAATGTGTGCCTTAACTCACTCCATGCTGCACACAAAAGGATACTGACTGCCATTTTGTTTAGAAAATATCAAGTGAACCTGGTTTTGAACCTGTGGCTTCTTGTTCATTGCCCGAGCACTCCTGGTTACTTCAAGCTCTATGTATGCCATTCATCCAATTACTCAACAATCATTGCTGTGAATATGCCATACGACCAACCAAACAATAACAAAAAGACCAATTGATCAAGCATCATCACATAACACAATAAGGACTTTCACAATAATACTTAAAAAAAATCCTGATAAACTTTTAGATTTCTGTGCAAATGCTAAATCATGATTTGAATTGCGATCAAAATTGCAGTCCATCTCATTTGTTTTCCCTTTGCAAACAGCAAGACTATTTTGCCGGGTGCCGCACACAGTATGCGAACACTACCGAGAATTAAAAATCGGTCAGTTACATCCCACAATTCAAATGAACATCCATAGCCACCAGCCACCAGGATGAACTGCCATGATTGCGTGCAATGAAAAAAATGAGTCAGTGTGTTCAAGCAGTTAAACTAGTACACATGTAGTACACAAGCAGTTCAATGCACAGTACAGCATCCTGAAGGTCACGTTTGGGTCTGGATACAGGCACGCAAAAAAAAAAAAATATCACAAGAAAAATTCTGATAATTTTGGCGTGGGTGAATGAGTGCAAAAAAAAACCCACATACCAGGTTCTCAGTTTTTTCCAACCGTGATTCACTTGAGTGGGAATGCACCTTATGTGGTGTTGTCTTTGCCGACTAATATATTTCATAATACTCACCAGCAAAGAGAATGTGGATTATACAGTCTTGACAGGGCCTTGTAATCTCGATCCCAAGATTGGATTCTGGGGGAAAAAAGTAAGTGGTAAAAAAGATGACCTAAAATATAACAAATATTATTATTTGCCCTACGTGGCCCTAATAAATTTGGGCCACGTAGCCTGAAGCCTGGTCCAAAAAGCTCAGCAGAAAAACTGTATATTTCTGAAGCACAACAATTCCAAAGCTTTCTGACAGATTCGGGCTACTATAGAAGATGTGTGTGGCAAGCTGAAAGCTGATGGTTCGCTTGACCAGGCAGGGCACCTAAGACCCCAAAAGCCAAAGAAAAATCCTGCATTTTCAATATTACTATGATTTGTTTGTGCTTCCAGTGTTTCCACATGGATACCAGCACAGTTTGGGGTACATGTAGCTCTCAGTATCACAGCTATTTGCAGATTTAGAGTGGTTAAATATCTGATCTTTTAAACCAAAGCCTGGGGTAGGATATCTAAAACCATCTTGACTGTCAACCCTACCGCATGACATCCATAAGGGTGCTTAGTGATGACCCTTGGCCTCATTTCAAAATGAGAGCCACATTGGTTCTTCCAACTACCAAATCCTATATGAGGGGCCTTTGATGAAGGCCCGGTGAGGATCGGACATCAGGCTCTCTAAATCTTTGAGATAAGCTATTTTGGTTGTTAAAGTCACTAAGCAGTTTGCAACACTTTGGTATCATTACTCAACAGACCGTTGTGCGTAATCACCACTACCTCCAAAAGTAGAGAACCTATTCTTAGCAATGATTGTACATGTCTGTAGATTTCGGTAGATTTCTGTTCTGTTCTGAGGGCTTATCCTGTAAGTAATCTTCCCTATTCTCCAACTGATGGTATGAGGGTGGAGGGTATTGCAGAACTGGAAATCTTTCAGACTTTTTGAACAATCGCACGGAGACGGGATGGATCTGTGAGAATTGTTCACAGTCCGGCCACTGAACCGATCGGTCTCCAGGATGACTCAGACAGCCTCTTCTTGTTCAGCCCTGGCCCATTGTTAGGGGAAGGGGGGATTCGGGACAATGAAAACAGGAAGCGGCCTGTCTATAGGATGACATGCACCCATTCCATCACTTCCGTTCGGCTTTCTAATCCAGATACTTCTAAAAAAAAATGCTTGTGTGGAGGGGCGAGGGAGGAGAGGAGGAGGGAGGTTAGTGAAAGATGAGCCAAGTAGCTCGAGTGGACTGTAATCATTTCTGCAGAAATTGAGGTTGAGCACTTTTTAGTACAGTTATGAGTGAATGACATGACAAAATCAGGGAAGTTTCTTTTTGAAGGGATTTTCTTCTTGCCTGCCGTCACGACACTGAGGTAATGCAAACAAACATTGCAAAAATCATCCTGGATGACTGCAAACTTCTCAAACATTCTGATGCCCTGAAATGTCTATAATACAATCAGGAATTTTCTCAAAGATGAAAGAGCCTTTTAGATAGAGAAACCTAGAGGTAAATCAATCCATATCAAAAATCAGCACCCACCCCCCCAACCCCCCCCCCCCAAAAAAAAAACCACACACAAAAACCAACAACCAACATGGTCCTGATCCTTGGTATCCCCTGTATACGGTATTCAGAGGGTGACAAGGATCTGGATGCTGTTCATGCATGAGTCTACTTTACTCTCTAGTGTGCCAGGTAAATCAGCTTTTTAAATGCTCCTGTTCTGTGAGATTAGCAAGTTGGCACTGTTGGTTCAAAATGTAGAATGCTTACGGGAACACCATGTACATAATCTCTTTGGCGAATGAGTGAGGGTTCTCCAACAATGTGGGCAGCACTCAAACTGCCTGATACATTTTAACAATGTTAGTCCTCATGGACTGGGGTGAGTTACCAGCTCTTTTCGGAGCCACACGTAACTCCTTCTCGAAAAAAGACGTGTTTACACGGTGTGACCGCAAACCTTCAACTTGCTAATGCTATGTCTTAACTGTTAATGTTATGGTCCTTTTGTTGGCCCAATGTACATGGACGGTTCCCTCACTGAGAAAAATAATATATGCACTTGATGTACGCACCTGGTATCGTAATCCAGTCCCGGACTGCTTCTGTGACATCGATCTTGATCCAGCCTTCGCCAGCCGTACTCAGCACCGTGCTGTAGATGTGCTTGCGGGTGGGGTCACTATTGCTGTTGGGGATGAGCTGGTAGACATCAATGTGCTGATCCTCGGCGGCCTTCATCTCGTTGCGCATCTGGTACAGCCGCATCTCGGCCTCGAAGACCTCGTCCGAGTTGACCTCGGCCTCGTAGTTGCTCAGGTCAAAGCGGAAGAACTTGGACTGCTTCATCTTCATCGTCTTGTAGTTATCCGAGTGCTCTGCCAGGAGATGGGGGAACAGAGATGTTTGCATATTGTTTAACCACCGAAAGATATAAAGTGATATACAAAAATGAGAGAGAAAGCCTTTGATACTTTGAGAAAGGTCCTGCTAGGATCGGAACGTCAGGCCAACTCAATTTTATGATCACCGAAAGATATCTTGAATTCATTCTTTTAGTTGAAACTGCCAGTTGTCTTTTCTTTAAGTTATAAAGATCTGTTGCAACTGCTTACCGATTTAAAAGATACAAATTGCAACTGCAAGGCTAAAAATAATAAGAGGGCATGTCGATCCATGGACCTCCCTCAAAAGTACTACAGAAATTCCTGCTGGGTTCAAAAGGCCACGGTTCCTTTTTTGGCCAACATTTTGTATCAATTCATCATTCATGTATAGGAAGCTTAATCCAGGGGAAATTGTCACTTGACAGATACAAAGAACCAAAGCCAAATGGGGCAGGGTTTGTAAATATCAATTGAGAATCTTCTTAAAGAAAATAAAAATCACTCAATGTGTAGGGCTTCCGACAGAAAGGCTCAGCGCAGTCTGGGGTTCGAAAATCGCCCCGCCACATTTTTCAACTGTACGTAAAATTCATCATAAAAAACCCAAGGCTTGAGTATAATTCTGGCACAATTATTGAGCTCTCAAATCAAGTGAGTCTACCATCCAAAAGGCCAATAAAGACACACAGCATCATCCTGCCACCTACACAGGCTACACAGGACCCTTCTCTTTATGGGGGCTGCTTTGCACGCCACCAATGTTTCCCAGTGGAATCGGCTGTTTGAGCTGAAGCCGGCATTTCAGAGTATATAATACCATGGGATTCAGCAGCCTCGTTTCAAGGGTTTACTCTCTCCACATCCATAAAGCAGGGGGAAGTAATTCGGAAACGCTAAAGCACGGCAGCTATTGGCGGCGCTTGCTCGTGCGGCGTGCCTTTGGAGGATGATCTATCCAACGCGAACGCACGTGGACCTGCCCCGGTGTGCCTGCAATCTTTCTCGTCTCCTGGCCTGACCTAGGTGACATCAACCCCGCTTCGGCAACGTGCAGCGCCTGTTTTGGCTGCGCTAGTCAGTCCAATACCAACAATATTATCATTGTGACAGCTAGTCGACCAGAAAAAAGAGAGAAGATTTCTTCGCCTTGGGAACCGGAGCCCGGCAGCCGTGAGTTGTTAACAGACCGCCGCTGTATCACTTGGGATAAATCCAAGATCGAATATCAACCCGGTAAAGCCCTTCAAGACCCCCCCCCCCACCCCCTCCTCCAAGTCTACAGCCGACGATCGTCACGAATGACGGCAGGCACCAACGTGTCAAATAACTCGCTCGATCCTCGCACGACTTGCTTTTCTCAGAAACACGAAATGCGAGATCACCGTTGTCGGCGAGCCTGCAAAAAGGTCAGAGAGGAATGGCTGCCGAAATTTTAGATTATAAGCAAAAAGAAAACCAAAGATGATGCTGTTTTGCTCTATGCCAACAAAATACTGAACTTGCATTTGTGTTATTGGTGATAGGGTCTTGTCACGTATTCTTGGGTCTTCAACAGCAACTACGAGGCATCTATTTCATGGGCGATCCTGCATGCTAAACCCATTTCGTCGCCGACGAGGATTGCAGGGCAGGACGGCCAGGGAGGAATTAACCTTTCCTGGCGTCAGTACCTGCCGTACGGGGGCTGGGTTGGCTGGGTGGGCAAGGGGGGAAGGAAATGTCAGCATTCCAACGGGCAGGCTATATTTAGGGAGACGTCCCATACCGAAGCCTCGCCGTCAGTTCTCCATAAACCAGAGCGTGGATGATGACGACCTCTCCCGCGGTGACCACGGGTCTACGTCATTCGGGGCTTCTGGGACTCTCTGAAGCGAATCAATCAATGAAGCAGAAAAACAAACAACCTCGGGGGGATTTTTTTATTCGAGCTCGCTTGACGGAGTGTCAGATACAATGAATCAGAATGCAATTAACGTAGCTTGCAGACAAGACCGGTAACTTGATTTTCAGACGGGATTGTGTTTTTTCATGGCGCCGAAGTAGCAGTCAGAAATAAAAGTTTGCTCCACCGAGTTGCCAGCCCCATTGATCCTCCTCTTTTTCTTCATTCCGGCTGTTTTGCTGAGAAACAATGATCGGGAAAAATCAAAATCTGGCAACATCTCGTGGCAATTGGACTGCTCAACCTTAGCAAGCTCTGTGTGGCCATGGAGGTAGAGGAGGGATGTGGCTGAGCATCCGTCGAACCACGAATCCGCTATAGGCTTGGAACGTCTTTAATGGTAAAAGCAATAAAGATGACACGTAAAGTACGCTCTAGCCTTGAAGGGGTGAATCGGTTGACAGACTAGCAATAATTACTGTTTGTATACTGGAGGCAGTATATAGCTTATCGTAAGCTTGCTACCCACGCCGATCCAAAACTGTCCCACCAAGGTAGTATGATTCGCCGCACACAGTACAGGGGTGCGATTGTCAGATTTCGTCTAATGCCACCCGTGGCTTTCTCATGAGTGCAAAACCATGAAGTTCGTGCCACAGAGTCACGCAGCTCGACTCTTTCTTCTCCCTTTTTTTAACCCTTGCAACGTCTCCACACTTAACCCAAACCCGCGCTGCAGACAGCCCCAGCGATCACTGCTGATTTCTTTAGCACACAGCCACACCGACCCCCATCCACCGTCCCACCTCTGGCGGACCAATGAGGCCAAGGTTAAACATCTGAGACAGCACTTAAATACCGATCAGAATCCAGTGTGTTACAACATTCAAGGGCCGATGATTCGAACAGCGTGTGGCCGCGCTGCACGCGTCAAAACGTTGCAGGGAAAGAAAACCGAGGGACAGAGAGAGAGAGGCACCGCGCTGTGTTATACGTGAGGCTATCCCCGCCGCGGAGGTCCCCTTTTGCGCTCGTTCCCAAGCGCATGCGCGAGTCTCGGCCTATACAGCGCTGTGTGGAATTTTGGTCTGGGACGAGTCCCGACGATACGAGCGATTATGAGTTTGGTTGAGGAGTGGAGATGGGGTCGGGGTTGGAAAACCGCTCGTGACCGTCCTGACCCCGCGGTATGCCTCGGCGTGCAGCACATGGCGGACGCGGACTCCGACAGACAGACGACCCTGTCTGCTTTTCACTTCACCGGTCACCCCCGCACATAAAAAAAGAGTCCCTTCTCATTCCCGGCTAATTTGAAAACGGTTCGAGAAGTGATGGAGTTTCCATCCAGCGATATCGTGCAACGCGTATCATAAGGTGGCAAAAACCGCACTCATTGTAGCTGACTACGTCAAGTGAATTTAGCAAGTGAATTCCACGGCGTAATGATAGTTAAAACCGCTGATCTCCGTCACTTTGGATTCGGTAGATCACTGTACAATATTACACATCGGGCAGGCAACTGGCGTATGATGTCGCCATCACGGCCTCATGGACCAGAATGAAGATGCTGTGTTGGACTCTGAGAAGCCTTCACATGGTGGATAGTTATGACAGCCGTTTGTGTATCAATACCGGAGGACTGAACGTAGCTGGTAGGCCCATAGGCCTAGAAAGGGGCAAGGTTGGTAGACTCGACTAGAAATTCAATCGGTAGACACGGTCCTTACACATCAGCCCTTTGTAGACAGGTCCATCACACAGCAAACAATTGACTGCCCGCATCAGGCAACTGAATACAATTGGTAGACATGGTCATCACACATCAACCCTTTGTCAGTTTGTCTACCCACACCAGGTAACTGTATACTGAGTCGGGGCCATTACGGACCAACCCTTTGCCTGCCCACATCAGGTGACTGAAAACAATTGGTACACGGGTTCATTACACACCAGCCCTTTGCCTGCCCACATCAGGTGACTGGAAAACAATAATGAGTCAGTGTCATTGCGCAGCAACCCTCTGCCCACCCACATCATCAGGTGATCACACACCAGCACAGCGTGGGGAGGATTATGGATGAAGACGATACTGGACACGGCGCCATGATACTTGATAGGTCGACAGGCCCGCACTGTCTGCGCCCCAACCTGAAACACCAAGCGAGTTGTAAAAGGATGACGGAGGGTGACTTCCGGGTTATGTTTCTGAAGGTCTCCGCTCAACAAAGGCTTGGTGGGGGGGGGGGGTTACACACAGGTACTCCTTGACGGAATAGACCCTTCGACAGGGGGGGGGATCGAGGGTGTCGATTTTTGGGGCTCACCCGAAGCCAGACAGTTTCCATCAAATATACCAAATTTAGCGGCAAAATCTCTCACGAAAAATGTATCCTTTATTTTGTTTGACTTGAGTTGGGAAAGACTGCATCCACTTTGTGTGAACCCCGAGGTGCTTTGCAAGGTTTACCATGCAGGTTTACAATAATATCGGTCGTTTGCATCTGAATGTAAACGGGGGTGTGATCCCAGGAGATGTACGGCAGTTAATGGTTGGATGCTTCTGACCGCAACGTGCTCAGTAGTACCGCGTGCTGAAAATGATGGGCGGGCGAACTGAGCGCGTGTGTACATGTATGTACGTGTAGGCCCACGTGTATGGTCTCTCACTGACGCTCCTCACTGAACGAGGAATTCTTCGCTTGGCGTCTCGTAAGCATTTTCTGATACTCCGTCGGGTCACATGGGTAGCTTTTCGAAGCTCTAGTTGGCGAATTCTTTCACGTTTCAGTCGAAATGCCTCAAACCGGGTGGAACGATCGCTCACCGCTATCGCGTTGTCCCCCATCGTTACCATTTTACATCCACGTGGCCACATTCGGATGGAACAAGTTCAACTCAGCACGGCAATAAAAAAAACATTACTTGTGTATGCACTGCGCATTACGTAGTCTGACGTATTTGCCCATCTCAGCACGCCGCCCACCTCAGACCGCTACACCGGCAAAGACCAGCTAACTTTGTATTAATATTTTTTTGGAAGGTCACCATCTAACGGCTCGACAGCTCTAAAGGTAAGAACGCTGGTACGCAAGACAGGGGGCCTCGGGTTCATGTCCTGGTCCAGTCAAAGTTTTCTTTGCCATTACACCAAACAATATACACGAGATCCTATAACTAGGGTCGACTTTGTTTATATGAATATCCAGCAATATGGGACGTCCTGGACTAAGATCGTGGCACCACTCTTTCCGGCTTTCTTGTCTTCTTCTAACTTTTTAAGGTAGGGGAAATTCTCATTTTCCCGCAAATCTGACCCTGATGTCACTTTGCTTTCAAACTTTCAGCTCCAACGATTGGTATACAATTCACACAAACATTCCCAAGACTCCCCGCCGCTGTGGTGCTCTTTCCGAACGTGGTCAACCAAATAGGGGCTAGGATTTAGCTCTTTTCAGTCCTTCCAAAATTGTATCCCCAGTTGTATCCTTTTCTTTAAATGGTGTCAGAGCGAATAATCGTAGGCCTACACAATCGTCGCAAGCAGCTCTCACTGTCTCCTCAAGTCAACGAAGAAGTTCGATACCATCGGGAAATCTAATTCACCCCGAGGCCACTGGGCTGCCTGGTCCTAAGGAAACTTCACTAATAATTCTCGATTGCTCGGAATTCTCAGCAGTCCTTTGTTAAGTGTGCTGGTACTTATGAGTTACCGATACGACTTCTCCCAAATCCTTCCGACAGCTTGATTCGCGTACTTGGCTGTTGGACCCATTTCTGGCTACGGGTAATAAACAGTCCAACCAAGAAAATTAGCCCATTAGAGGACCGACCCTGATGGTTAGGTTGTGCGGTTTCGCGTTCTGATATGAGCAAGAATGCGAGCTCATCCTATCTGTATATAGTATGCTTTAAAACAAGTGACAAATTGATAGGCCTTGGCCAGGAATACTGCGTGTGACTATTGGCACAGCCTGTATAATGGCCCGCTATAGACGCCGGTGTAATTCGAAGCGGTATAGCCAATCATTCGACTGCGGCCTCTTTTCTTCGTGAATTCACCATCGTGTCATGTATGGTATCGTGTCCGGCTACGACTTAACAACGAAAAAGGTGAAGCACAAAACTAGACTCTATGAAGCAGAGTGTCCAGCTGAGCACGAACGTGATTGGTCCCGGAAACGGAATAAAGGGCAATTCCCGGGGCTTAATGGGGAAAAGGATTGCCGGCGACACGGACCACTTTCTACTGTCGCCGCGTCTATGCTCGCCGATTTATCGACCGACAGAGGGGAGATCTCTTTCCCAGCCTGGAGGCAGACGGCGCCACGAGCAAAGTCTACGCCGGTGCAGCTGGGCAACTCCCAGCCAATGGCTGACCCCCGCATTAACCTCGTGGTGCCTGTACTAGTCTCGTTGCAAACGGTCTAGAAAAGACGGCCCGGCGTGTTTCCCTTTCGGACTTATTCGTCTTGACAGTGTCATTTTCGACGGGAGTTTCAATTCGGCTCCCCCGAGTCCGTGGCTGGCCCTGCTCGCGGCAACTTGGTCTAATTTCCCCCCCCCCCCGGTTCTCGTCGGGGCATGCCGAGTGTCGTGTTTTTATTGTATCGAGGTTGTGAGGGCCCGCCGTGGCGGCACAAGTGCACTTTCCGTAAATGAGGAAAAGAAAACGGATACAAGGGCATCCTTGGTTGAACCCGCGACAGACGACCCCACTGGCTGGCCCCCACTGTGCACCAAGTTTACCTTTGGGAGCGCTGCTTAAAACACAAAAGGTTATGCCGTCGTCGCTTGCACAACAGACCCCCAACAGTCCCCCGGGCAATTTCACAGAGCTGCTAAACGCCAAAATCTGATTAAGCGAGAATAAAGTCTTATTTTAAAAAAAATAAAAAAAGCCACCTTGCCAGTCGAAACTTCCCCCCCTTTTGATGCTAAGTAAGGAATAGTCGGATACATGTCAAAGGCAATTGAATTATTAAACCTAACACGGAAATACGATTTTTTTTTCCATTCCGTTAAAACAAGGTAGATCGTTCATGGTCGGCAGTCTTGCTCCCTGTGGAAGAGGTCCCTGGTCTTACGGTGTGGTCCCGTGTCCCGTGTCTGGTCAGAGCGAACCGAAGAGAACTGATGGGAAATAACGGCCTTTGGGACTTTGGCAATGACGTCTATTCCCGGGCAGGGGCTTGCTCCGAGACACCTACGGGGAACAATTACGGCGAGCTGGTTGAAGGGAGGGGGGGGGGGAGAGGGCCGGAGCAGGATTCTACCGAAGGAAATGGGGCTGGAGGTGGAGGAGGTGGAACGAACATGCAATCCGAGAGAGGAGTATCGTTTACACCAAATTTGTTGAAGTTCACACGCTATCACCTAGAGCCCCTCACGTCGTTGCTAGGCCAGGATGACACAGGGGACGCGACTTCAGTTTCCCTTATTTTACCAGCTGGATCTTTTTCCCCGGAATGAGGAGCCGACACCCACTTTTTTTTGGGGGGGGGAAAGAAAATTCAATACCGCGGACAAACAGGAGTGTTTCGTATATACGTTCTGGCTGATTCATACATGTCTGTGTGTGGTTGAAAGAGCGGCCACAATTTCAGCTCCCCTTTATGTTTCCACACAGTGTTCCCTGCGTTGAGCACTGGTGCACGGTCGGGCACACGCAATAAGCTCTGTCGCTGAACCGTGTGATGTAAACATTGTGGATAGTGTGTCAACAAGCCGGTCTGGGTCGCTGGAGTGGCTGGGGGTGACAGGAGCGCCGTGACGTCACAGCCACAAACCCTACACGGCCAACCACCAAAGGGCACACTGTGCTATTTCTGTAGGGAAAAGCTGCAGGCGCACGACTTTATATTGACGTCTTCTTAAACAGTTTTAAACATTTCGATATTCCGTTTAAAGTCAACGGCAGTTATAAAGTAAACGTCCCTGGGTGGAAACCACGTGGGCTGTGTGCCGATTAAAAAAATATCTCATGCATCTCCATAAACTAAAGATGCCTACAATGGTTGGGTTTTCAGTGGAGACCAAATTCAACGCGCGTGTTATGATAAGCAGACAATAGACTGGCACGGGACTAATCTGCCATGAACGTTTGGTTGGCAATTCCGGCCTAAAAAAAGAAAGAAAAAAAAGAAAAGAGAAATCTATCGTATCGAGGCATTCGAGGGTCTAGCTCGGGTTGACATGGATATTGGATGGAGATTTTCTGTACTTTCTGGTTGTGCTCTTATTTGATTCAGATTCAGATTCTGATCCTGACGGGAGGGAGGCAGGGGAGGCAAGGAGGGGTGCAGGGAGGGGTGCAGGGAGGGATGCAGGGAGGGATGCAGGGAGGGAGGCAGGGAGGGAGGCAGGGAGGGAGGCGGGGAGGAAAGCATTTAGGGAGGCAGGGGAAGCGACAGGGGAAGCGACTTCAATTCCCCTTATTTTACCAGCTGGATAGAGGGAGGCGGGAGGGAAGCATTTAGGGAGGCGGGCAGGGAGGCGGGCAGGGAGGCAGGAAAGCAGGGAGGGAGGCAGGGAGGGGAGGGGGAGGCAGGGAGACAGTGAGGCAGGGGAGACAGGGAGGCAGAGAGGCAGGGAGGGAGGCAGGGAGGGAGACAGGGAGGCGGGGAGAGAGACAGGGAGACAGGGAGGCAGGGAGGGAGTCAGGGAGGCGGGGAGAGAGACAGGGAGACATGGAGGCAGGGAGAGAGATAGGGAGGCAGGGAGGGGGACAGGGAGGTGGGAAGGAGGCAGGGATGGAGTTAGTGAGGCAGGGAACCGGGAGGGAGGCAGGGAGGGAGGCAGGGAGGGAGGGGACTCTCACCTGTCTTGTCCACGAAGTAGATCTTGGGCACCTTGGCGAAGTAGTCCTCGGACTTGCTCTCCTGCTGGCAGACGGCCTGCATCATCTGGCGCCTCTCCTCCAAGATGCGCACCGTCTCGTTGTACATGGCCAGCACCTCCTCGGGCACCTCGGCCGGCCCGATGTCGGACGGCGGCGCCGTCAGTCCCAGCTTGCTCAGGATCTGCGCCTGTATGGCCGAGCGACGCCTGTTCTGGTACTCCTGGAAGTTGAGCTTGCACTGGCCCGAGCCGGCCTGGGCAGGGCCGGGCAGGGAGAGGAGGAGGAGGAGGGAGAGGAGGAGGAGGTGGTGTATGAGGCTGCTTGAGGAAGGACTTGAGGAGGAGGAGGAGGAGGAGGAGGAGGAGGATGAGGAGGATGAGGTGGAGGTGGTGGTGGTGGTGGTGGTGGGACTTGTCGGGAGATGTCGAGTAGTCCGGCCCATCCTCCAGTTTCGCCGCAGCCCGATGACAGAGTTCCCTACCACACGTGGGTCGGCGGTACTAAAGCGGCGACTCTCCGCCAGTAGACCCGAGGTAGTCACGGTCCCCACCATGCGTGCGACTTTGAACGCACTAGCCAGACGCAGGAGCAACCCACACACCTGAACCAGGTAACAGCTATAGCTTTTACCACACACGGTCACCAGAACAGATCACGATCCGGGGAGGAGGGTTTCACCATAGAGCCCCGCATGTACACGATGGAGCAATATCCAGCTGTGGGACGTCCTGCACGAGTCAAGTTCGACGATCCTACATATACACAGGCCTCTGGCTTGCCTGCACGCACGCACTCAGGATTGTGGCACCCCGAACTGTATAACACTCCTCACACTACTCGCACGTTGGCCTCAACGCATGCCTTTGTACGCAAGGCCTTAGGAAAAGAGGCGGGTCTACTCTGTGAACACGCAGACCTGTAAACTGCTGTAGTCAGTGTGACCCGTGCACGCCACCGCGTTAACTTGCCTCGTATTCCGCGTGCACAGACTCGTCCCCCCTTATATAGCGGTGATCACCGACATCGACCTATCTCTGTCGGCTCGGCGCGTGCTCAGCCTATGACGGACGTCCGGGATTGGTCTATAAAACCTCCCCGATAATGTTAACCTTTCCTCAGGCCTACCCACAGAGGGATAGAGACAGAAGAAGAAAAAAAAGAGTTCACCCAAAACAGTTGGGTTCAGAGACGCGGGCAACGCACGCATGGTTGTTTTGGTGGTTGGGGGTGGTGTGTGGTGTTGGGATGCTGTTATGACGAAGGCGTGAGTTATTTCTGGCTGGGGTCTAGACTGGGCTCAATCTTTGACGACTGAGGAGGTGGGTGGGGGGATGGGGGGTCCGTTGTCGGGGATGAGTGATTGGATGGTCTTTCCTGGCTATGGAACCCGGGGGTGACAGCGAGTGGGATGCAGGCGGGGACGACACCAGTGAATTTCCCTTTTATTCTAAGCTATTATCTCATCAGTGTATACTGCTGTACCCGACCGAACTTACAGATACTGTATCCAAATTAGGATGATACCAGATGCGAACTTGACCGATGTTTCTTTGTATGTAGTTATTCATTACATTCTATTCCATTAGATTTGGATTATATTCGATTCAATTTCGTTGCTCTGCATTTTATTTGGTACCATTCTGTCTCAGTCCATGCCATTCCACCCTATCCCGTGCCAACCCGATTCGTTTCTGTCCAGCTAAGAAATATTCATCATATGAGTACATCACAATTGCGATTCTCAAGACAACTCCACCTACACTGAAATAATATTGAATCATTCAACAAGAGGACTTAAGAACAATTTGAAAACTGTCGTATTATGTAAACAATATATCAACGTTAGTAGTACTATAGTGGACGCAGTATCAAGACTCTGCAATTTGGATATTGCTATAATGGAGAAACGTTAGGGCACAGGCAACTTTTTGTTTTACTGAATCGCATAACATTCCAACTACAATGCACTGTACACCAGCACACCATAAACCGGTCTCGACTATAACCCTTGCTCTGCCCAATCTCCCAAAGCTGATTTGTGATCCTAAGAATTGATCCCGAGGATTAACTGGCTCACTCGGGGGCTAGTGGGGCAACTGTCGTTCGTTACCCCCCCCCCCCCACCCCACCAAGCTAAATGCCGACAACTTACTGAATCTGGGGGGAATGGTTTATAGATATGCTTTAATCCGATTGTGATTTGTTATCTTCCACGTCCATGGTGACTTGTGAACATTGTTCAAGTACACCGGATGAAGCATTGCCTATGATGATTACACTTACCTCACTGAGTATAACTATAAAACTGAAGACTATCATGATACAATAATCTCTGTACTGTAAACATTACTGCCATGTCTCTGTCGATCCGATCAAACCAAACAACCCCAAACTAGCAAACAACCCCCAACCTGAACAAGTTTAAATCGAGATGTCAATAAAAAAAAATGTGCACATACATGTAATAACCTGCCCTCTTTTCCAACAGGTTCAGCAACAGTGAATCAGTGCGCAACACGCCACTTGAGGGCGCTATTAACAAACAAAGAGTCAAGTCTAGGGTTTGTTGAGACATCCTTCCTCCAGCATCGCTGAGACGAAGACAACAGTAAAGATCTTATAGTGTGCAAAGCGCGCAAGATGGACTACTCCGAGCAAAAGGTGAAGTACGCACTGGACGCCATTTTAGTAAGCAACAGAATCTGTCGTCTGCTTTCAGTGCTCCGGAAATGAAGCGAAAGAGTCACAAACAACAACAAAGATACAACTTTGGATGCGTGAACAGAATGTGATAACTATCGATGTGATGTGACCACGAAATGGAGAGAATGTGCGACTTTGCTTACTAATATGGCGCCCAGTGCGTACTTCACCCGGATGCGTGTGATCTTGCAAGAGTAGGCTATCTTGCGCGCAAACGCGCGATAAGATCTTTGCACAACAGTGAGTTCGTCTTGAGCAATTAGAGATTTTCGGGGATAATATAACGGTGTTAATTATTATATTGAACTGTGTTTTGAGACACATTTTGGAATGTAAGCAAGCTAGCCAACCAAAGGGCCAACCAACTGACCAGCCAACCGACCAACCAGCCGACCAAGCAAGCAAGTAAGCAAACAAGCAGGCAAGCAGGGGGGAGGGGGCGGGCAAATGAGGGAGAGGGGCCAACAAGCATACTTATTACTATCGACCAACCGATCGACCAGCTATACGAAGGCTACCGAATCTAAACACAAGCAAAGAAACAACTGGCAAAGTGCAGCAAACAAACAGACATGGCATCATTGGCAGTCAATAATTATAATACTGTACCCCAAACGATTTACAAAACAAGCAATCTCGAAGTGTACTGAAAGGACCCTAGGGGGCATGGGATAGGCGTGGCCGGGAAACCCCTCCCATACATTCACCGTGCCAAACCGGAATCGATCAGTTTGTACCGGAAGAAGTGGGTCACTCCGTCTGTTGCCAAGGTGACGAAAGAGACATGCCCCCCCCCCCACACTGCACAGGCCGCCTTCCCATACCCGATAGCCGGATATACTACGCCAATGTTTTGTCGTGCCGCTTCCAAAATTCCCCCGACGCGCGGGACCGCCGATGCGATGCGCACCGACAGTTGGGCCGGTCCCGAGAAGTCCCCCGGAAGCCAGGTTGGCCGTGGCCGTGGTGGTGGCGGCGGCTGTGCCCCGGCTGTTTACCGAGAAACCATCTCCAACAAGCACGGATTATAACTAGCGCACCGAGAGGTTTCCGCCCCCCCCCATCGGAACCGATGGGTGCTCGACTGATGGCAATGTGAGGTATTCCCCCGTACCGATGACTCACCAGCGCGGTAAGACCACCTGGGTCGCTTTGTTGGCCTTTGGAATTGGGATGTCCTGCGGTACGGATTATTTTCACAACAGTAAACAGTCTCTCATTCCTTCTCCTCTCTGCTCCTACCTCGATCCATGGCTCTACTATCTTTGCCGGTTTTTGTTGTCTTAGAAGAAGCAATCGCAACGCCGGAAGAAGTTTGAGGACCTGATATCTCGATCCTAGAAAGACTTCTCTGAAAGGCAGAATGACAGGGACAGACAAAGAGAGGAAGGGACAAAGGGTCTGAAGTGATGGACAATAGATTGAAGGAGAGATGGCCGAGGGGCAAGGAGGCGGGATCAATGGGAAAGTCGAGCAGTATGGGACACTAAAAAGAAAGGACTTACGGTACTTAAAGCCCCTACACAAAATTGGAAAGATCGAAAAACAGAAATAAAGTTTGAAGATGGTTATAGTAGAAACATTGCACAGAAATATTTCTGCCTAAAAATGTGTAATTTTGGGAGAAAAGAGTAAAAGAAATCGTTTACTTGTCACCGAGATCTAAACTATTTTTTTTCGGAACAGTACGGCGTTGAATGCTAGAATTTTGCGAAACAAATGAAGCGGTTTTCACGATTTTCTCGAGTCTCGGTTGGCGGATTGAGCTGAACTTTTCACAGGTGTGCTATTTCATTTGTGGTGGATCAGACAAAGTATGGATGCTATTCCTTGAACTCGACCAATGCTGTGTAGGCGCTTTACATCAAATATATACTTGTCAAACATAAAAACCCTTCAGACATAATTTAGTCCAAGCAGAAGGTTTTCTCCATAAGCGTGGCATACGAGACACTGCCAAAAATGAAAGAGGGTTCACAAAAAGTGGATTTCATGACTAATAATTCGGTAAGTGGGATATGCCCACATGAACCAATGGAAAATTGACTGAGTTGAGAGAAACAAACTAAACAGATGAATGCATGAAGGTCTGAAGTTGTGGAAGATAAACTGTCGTGGTTAGTAACTTAGTACAACGACAGACAGTGCCTTGCCGTGGGCGACGAGGGGGATTGTGGAGTTGGCGCTGCTCCAAAACCAGTCACCAACAACTTGTCCTCACTTCTCACGATCCCACAAAATGAAGAGTTTTCAGGAAAGGTGGAGAGGTACCGCCAATCTGTTCCTAGCCCGAGTTAATGAACTCACGGTTTCCAACCCTTAGTCAGCCGTGCAGCTGTACACCAAGCGTGTTCTTGCTCATTCTTTGCGCTATTTGTTTAGTCTTCGCCAACATTATTCCGTCAGAAAGCCCCGGGTGGTTGTTGCGGGGATTCGGTTCCGCGAGTGTCAAAACACGCCAGTTCCAATAACCGCCCCAGCAACAAGGTATGGCCATGGTATGACTTAGTTCTGATTCGCCAGGGGGCTAAGACCTATAAGACGTGCCCTATATACATAACCACACCGTGTCGTGAATGGAAGAAAAGGGGCTGACCATTTTCCGGTAATTAAACCCATTCACAAGCCCGCAGCCTGTCATTTCATTATTTGACGGGTGTTCAGTGTTGATTTATGACACTGGTGTGCTGATGCTCTTATTCTCCCCGGAGATGATCCATCAAATTGATGTACAGACAAACAAAGCGAGCCAAAGCCAAACAGATCAATGGACTGCCTTTGCCGTTTATCTTTCTCACCCACTCACCTCTTGTTGTTTGGACAGTAAAGTTAATGGGGCTATCGTTTTCTGTGTGGTTTTTTTTTTATTGGGGGATATTTTTGCCTTCGTAATGCTGATTCATCGGCAGGATCAGCTAAGTTACAATAGCCATATTTTTAAGGGACTACGCTGAGAGCAAACTGTCATGTTTCCCCCTCAAATGAAAGAAAGTAGCCCCCGCTCACAGCAGGTACCAACCGCATCCATCGCTGGATCGGCTCAGTCACCCGTACACGGGAAGTATAGGAGTAAACAAGTGTTAACATTTTGTTTTGATGTAAAAAGTTCAAGATCTGTGCGATATAAACCCTAATTATGAAAAGTTTTCTTCCAAAATGAAAACAAATTGCCCTTTCTCATGCCTTGGATTACCCTTGTGATTCAGCGAATCCCAAGAAGTTCCTCTTTAGACTCATCCAATTGATCAAATCGATGTTTCGATGTATTTCGATTTGGAATGAATCTGTCCTAACAGTCTTGGCATGAAACATTTGGTTAAACTTAACCGTTCATTAACTATACAAGACAGTGCTATAGTTCATGCACTTTGACTAAAACTGAAAACGTGAAATGTGACCCGGCACAGCATAATGAGGAATAACCCCACTTTTGAGATTTTGAGATTTTCTAATGATGTGAAAGAGTATACCATTAGCTTTCAAATGATATCAAAATATAATATCCTCTAATACTTAAAATTTCCGAAAATACAAAAAAAGAAAATTGATTTGTAATCGAATTGTGAAGATATTTTAACTTCAGGTGTTGTTTACTCAAAAAGTGTTAAGGTGGGATATTCTTCATGTGGTTGTGCCGGGTCACAAATGTAAAACTCAGAGCGAATCAGCAGACTAACACGAAACCTTTTAAGGGACGATTCAGGCACTTGAATAAAGGAGAACGACCCTGCCTCGTAAAACAAAACACAATAGAAACTGCACCCAGGATGACGCTTCGAGAGAGATCATGAGAGAAAGAGAGAAGTGTCATTATTGTGAAGGGCAGCACGTGGTTGTTGTGAGTCATGCAAGGATTTCCCCTTTGCCGATCTGCTGGGGTTGTTTCGACTCAACCAGCCTGAGGCAGCACAGAAAGTGGTCAAAATGAAAGTAGACCACAGCGATGGGAAGGCCACTTTTGTGGCAACCCAGACGAAGTGAAGGACTGGAGAGGATCTATTTTTCTGTGCGTATGTGGGAGAGGGGGGGGGGGTGGCTCAAAATGTGGATAGATAGGCCTATTCACAACAAGTCATGAATCATTTTCAATGGCATTCTCGAAGGTGTCGACAATAGGCGACCTATGGGCTCTGAGTCCAACAAAACGACACTGGCAAAATGTGGATTATTATTTCCGTGAAGCAAACAAGTCCTCCAGCAAGCTACCATTTGTCACACGTTTCCAGGGTTACTTTAAACCGCACACATATACGACAATGTGGACAGCTCTTCATCCACCAGAACAGACTGATGACTTTGTTGGTTTGTTGGCTGGCAGGAAAGAAGCGGTTTTGGCATTTTGCCACAGGAATTCGATGTCATCCAGGACTTGGATCGAAGGCCGACTCAACATTGGGAAGATCGGTAGACATCGATGTCCACACATTTCCATCTAATGTACACAGCTTGTAGATGGTCATGATAGAATCCTCCTGTTGAAAACTTACAGTCTGGGGATCCTGTACTTCTCGAGAAATCTTCACTGAAATATTGACAAATAGTTTATTACTCGCGAGTAAATAAACTATTTCTTACACTACAGAACGGTGCGAAAATCGTGACGGTTATTGCCTTTTGTTCTACTTTCTCAGATTATTATTTGAGCTAAAACCTTCGCAGAATTTCCATTTTGGAAACATACAAACTGTGGCAATCTTTTGGCTTTTTCCAATGTTGTATAGGGCCTTTAAAGTGTGCAGCGGGACCATTTTCAAATCAAACTGTCACTGCCTGTCACGAGCAAAACAATTTCTTTAAGCGAAATGCCGGTTTGGAAAAAAAAAGCAAAGAAAAGAAACACCAAGAATATTTAATTCGGTGTTCCGAACTAAGCCATTCTTTGAGCGGTCGAGTGTCAATATTTGATGAAAGAGGAGAAGAGGGAGGGGGGGGGGGGATGGTTGCTTTGTGGCGTGAGGGAAAACCCGTATTGAATTCGGAAGTAATTACTAACGTGTTTAGGTAAACCGCAAACGACTTCAGAGGAACCCCCATCCCCAAGAGTGGCCAGAGCCAATTCCACGCTGGATGGGGTTCCACCGCAGGAAAAGGCCCCTACACCGAACGGCGCGGACGAGCACCAAATCCCGCTGCGGTCTGGCAACCAGAAGCCCACCACCTTTCTCCTGTCAACACCAAAACAAAGTGCGTACTGTGCCTCCAACTTAAAGGCTTGGCTTGCAAGACCTGCTGACTGAATACAGGGACCGAGGGAAATATCAGAGTCGTATGAGCTCCAACATTTAACTGTAGCATGGGAAGATATCGCTTGGTTAAAAAAACAGGTTCCCATCCGAAGTTAACAGGATTTCAAAACTTCCTATATTGCTACTTCTGTACGTTCAAAGAGATCTAAAACACCCGAAAATGTGCAAGAATTTTTCGAGGCGTGTTCGAAGTACATCAGTTTTGGAGTTTTCTAACGGCATTCTTATAAAGCTGTAAAAAAAATTCGTAAATTTGAAGTTCCTTCCCGAATGTGGCACGAAATAAGGCTGATTCTTGATAAGCGTGATTGGGTTTTTACCATCACATGAAATGTGCCTGGCTTTAACCTATAGGGAGACGTTTTATGTGAGTAAGATGGTTTTCGTGCATTAAGCAGCTCTATGTTTCACAAACTATCTGTATAGCTCGTCAGGTCTGTCTTGGTAAATGGTATTACCAAAAACTATTGCCATATAATGACATTCGACTTGTGTTCGACTACCGTATGCTCAGTGTAAGGTTAAAGTTCACTTCGGCTTTACTGTAGTTTTCTTTTAAAAATATCAAGCAAGGCATTGATGTTTGAGCTAGAGTAGGCCTACATGTACTTCATTCACGGCCAAGATGTTGGTCAAATCTTGTGCGACATTATTTTAATCAAACGTCAACTTGATACATTACTGGTTCAAATAAATTTGGCTGAGCCTAATGTTTAGGAGAGAATTGATATGGTTCATTTTCAGTTCATGCATATAATTACTAGCTTTTAAATTCCCCACTTTCCAAGGCGCAAAATCAATGTGATATTACACAAAATCGAATGCGTTCGTATTCACTGGACAAGACCGCGGTATCACGCACAAGTTTATGGGAGATGGCTGCAGTGGCTGTGTTAAGGCTTGCGTGTATAGTCTTATGCACACTTGGAAGCCGTATATTATAGCCGGTGAATAATACCCACGAGAATGATTTAGGCCTAACGAATGAACCACGGGACTTGATTTGGTCAAACTACCGAGGCTGAGCGGAAGAATGCCAAAATTAAGTCCCGTACCTGGTTACGCAGGGTAAACTAACGTTCCTGCTAAGTTACCGCTACCTCGATGCAAAACTAACAGGCCGACAGGGGTCGCGGAAACTTTCCGCTCAGCCACGGTAACTTAACAGGGCCGAAACAAAAGTCCCGCGGAAACAGTCCCACGATGTAAAACTACCGCGCGGCCGCGGAAAACGCTCTAGCTTATTGCTTCTGTGATCGACAAGAAATGCGAACATTCCACCTGGGTCCCGGAAACTAATGAAAAGTATATAAGGGGCCTAAAGCAAAAATTATGACAAAACATTAATCTGGTCTTGCAGTTACCCACAAAGACTGTGACAATAACCAAGCACAATGAAACTCACTGGTTGCATTCCTGCGTTAAATCAACTTTTTACGATCTTCATTTTCACCCCCACCCGAGGTTCTGTGGTCATTGCAGAATTTTAATGGGACCCACACCATACATCGTCAATCAAACTTACTTATTATGCATGCTTTGGTGGTAGGCTATCATGCTATTTTGACATCCCACATTTTTGTGCAAATTAACCATTTCCTCAACCTCTTCACCTGGTACCCACGATGAACGTTTGTTTGTATGATATTTCTTTCCTTATTACAAAAAAGCAGAGGGTCAGACGTTTCGATGATCATGCCGGATAAATGCTTCGTTATGAACTTCAATGCATAAGAAAAACACCGTTACTGGATCAGAAATGTATTATCAATTTTAAATTTAATTGATATCATATAGTTGAATTAATGTACCAGCGCTCTAACTACCTTAGCTATCCAATCCTCCAAATTAATAGTCAACTATCTTTGGTGGAGTGGGACGCACGTCAGAACTATTCACAACTAACTGCTGAATGTCTCCAGGGATCGCAGCCACAATTGTCACAGATACAATCGTGACTCGTCCACATAACTAGCTACAGCCGATAATGAACAAAAAGGAAAGAAATGTATCACAGAGCACAGGAAATTTTGTCTACCCGTGATTATGAATCAAATTCACTGATTGCCTCTGTTGTCATGTTTGTTTTGTTGCTCCGGGGAGCACTGCACTCATCACTGGTCACTAGCGTCGTAAACAGAAACAGCAAAAGCTGACAAACTACTGGAGTTGACGTATTGGCCTTGCCAAGTTCCGGTGGGTCAGAGGTGAAGATACGCCACTTGTATGGCGTATACCTACTACTGTCTGGTAAGCGTGACTCATCCACTGGTGTTCCCCGATTACGATCAGTGCCGGGATGCGTGGGTTGTCAAGCGCGGCGGCGGCTTGACACGTCGTGTAGTCTGTGTACACTATTCCCCACCAACAATGGCAATCCGATCGCTTTGGCCTTTTTGTCTAAAGAGAGAGAAAGAGAGAGCCTTGTTTACAGCATGTTGCAGACGATGACATCGTGTCCAAGGAATGGGACACCTTCTGCAGTCTATTTTAAGACACCGTGGCGGTGTGGACAAGACCAAAACAAACAGCCCCCTTCCGATACGCGGTGGCTCTTTTCCTGAACAATGCCGGTGGTAACCAGACCCGTCTGCTGCCAAAGTTTCACACAGGAAGGATATAGATCAGTTTTTATTTATCATATCAATTAGATTTCAGTGGGAGTGAGACTGTGGTTTCGTCGGCAAGGGAAGGAAGTGCGTTATTAATTTCTTCGTCGAAATGATCTGATCTTCTTCAACGTCTAAATGTTCTTGGTCCGGATCCAGACCACGGATTGTACCTTCATTCCTCCATGATGTTTTAAAGGCCCAATACAACATTGGGGAGATCGGGATTCGGGAAACATCGATGTCCACAGATTTCCTTCTAGGTGATATACAAAAATGTTGCAAACTGCTTACTGACTAAAAATAATTACCAACATGTAAATCTTAAAATTTAGTGGGCCTACCCCACTCCTTGCCCTTCCCTTTGATCTCTCCCTACCAGCTTCACTCTTTGTCCTCTGTTTCTCATCAGTGTCCTATTCACTCTCCCCCCCCCCCTTCCTTCGTGTACATGTATCTGTTTTATCCTTGTCACTCTGCCTTTGAGAAAGGTCCTGCTATGATCGAAACGTCAGGCCCACTAAATTTTAAGATTTCCTTCTAATTTACAAAGTTTGTAGATGGTCATGATGGTGCACTTTATTACTAGCGAGTAATAAACTATTTCGTACTCATGCAGATCGGTGCGAACACAATGACGGTTTTTTTGCCTCTTTCTACTTTCTCAGATTACCATTTGAGCTAAAACTTTCGAAGGATTTCTTTTTGGGGAATGGTTAATGGTCTAGCACACAAACTGTGGCAATCCTCTACCAATGTTGTATAGGGCCTTTAACCAATCTCACGGATCCGGCTTTGTGGACCTCATTAAGGGCCTATAAAAAAATAAAAAGAAGAAGAATCAAATGAATAAATAAATAAACAAACAAACAAAAAAGATGGATGAATGGATGGTGGAATGGCTGGGTGGATGGGATGGATTGAATGAATGGACGGGTGTATGTATTGATTGAATGGACGGGTGGATGTATTGATTGGATGGATGTATCATGAATGGACGGGTGGATGTATTGATTGAATGGACGGGTGGATGTATTGATTGGATGGATGTATCATGAATGGACGGGTGGATGGGTGGTTGGATGTATTGATTGAATGGACGGGGGATGGTGGATGGATGTATTGAATGAATGGTCGGGTGGATGTATGAATGTATCATGAATGGACGGGTGGATGGGTGGTTGGATGCATTGAATGGATGGTCGGGTGGTTGGATGGATTGGATGGAGTTACGGGTGGATGGTGACCATGCATGTTTCTAGCTTATTATGAAACTATTATACCTATAAATCAACGTTGTAATTCTCTTTAATTAAACAGTGGCAATAAATAATGATGAATGTATCATGCAAGTGCAACAAATCAAGATCAAGCACGACGGCCGGACGGCAGCGTCGCCAGCTAACATCCGCGCGCTTCCAAAGTCAGTGTACACGTTACGGCCGGCGGGCCAGAAGCACTAGCTTCGTGGTTCGATCTGGTGCATGTCCTCGCGCTTGCGCAGTTGCAGTGCCGTAACCATAGAAAATGGAAAATTGCGTTACGGCTGCCGTAACAATAGCCAGTGCGTTGAAAAAAACCGTCCCCCCCCCCAAAAAAAAAACAACCTACCCCGAAACAAGACAGAGGGCGCTGTTTACAGCGCCCAAGACAGCGGCCAAGAATTTCACAAGCTTTGTTACCCGCGCGTATACTGTACATGTACATGTACATGCACAGTACCTGCATAGTATTATACTGTACATAGGTCTACATAATACATGTACATGTACATGTACACACATACTCAGCGGTGCACACACCTCAGTGATCTGAAGTTGCGATGTCAGTCCTGCCATCAGCCATAGGCCTAACGAAAAAGAACAAAATACCACTGCTAATGAAAGATAAAAACCTGTACAATTATTACAGATATGACACAGCGCTAAGTTTACCAGAAATAAACGTGTCACTGGATTGCGAAAATTCACAGCGCCCTCTTTATTTTAATTTTTTTTATAGTCTTTGAATTTGGATTTGTCATTCATTGCCGCGCGTTGTCTTTGGCACTGTAAACAGCGCCCTCTGTATTTATTTTGAGAAATCATTTTGATATTTTCATTTTCTGGCGATGTCAGTCGGTCATTTTGTCCACGTGAGCGACGAGGACACGTGCAGGGATATCTTCGAATCAATTCCTCTCATGCATTTGTCTGTCGAAGCGGTGAAGTCTTCAGACTCAGAGATCGTGGAGCGTCAGGGCTTCACCACCGTCTTCTCCATCATCGCCGGCATCCACTTCTCCCTGATCGTCTACGTTCTGCTCTGCCTGGACGGGACAGTGGACTATCGGGTTGACCCGAAGGACGACGCGTACTCCCAGGAGGAGGGTTCTGACGAGGAAACCTCCGGAGACAAGAGGACAATCATTTTGAAGGATGATGCCAATGAAGACACCAATAAGGACACGATGAATGCTCTGGACGCACCAGACGAAGACGACGACAGCACGTGCGATTTCCTCCGTCGACCGCTCGCGGAAGTCTGGAAAAGCTCGCGAAGCATGCTCTTAGTATGTATCCGAGCCAGAGAAGGTTGTGCAAGGGAGTGCCTACTGATAGCCATGCTTGTCTGCATTCTCCACACTACCTGTGCACTAGGTCAGTGGTATGCTTTTTGTACACAGCGGACCCCAAATCGAACATTATCAATGATTTATCGGGCGTGGAACCCGCCGCTATACAAAGTAGAATCCACCACATGACCTCGACCAACTCGGTGGTCAAGTGGTCATGACGTCAGACCCATAAAGTTTGCGTAACTCAGAAGGCAATCGAGCAATGCAGTGAGCACACATTGCTCAATACACATCAAATCCAGGACCTAGTATCTCTTTGTATCTCAAGCAAAGGTATCCAGACTCGATTGATTATTGAACCAATCACTAATAATCAGTGGAAGACTAGGGCCGTTTTCGAAATGAAGGCTTAGGCTCGGGCTCAGGCTTCGTCTCCGTCTGACAAAACCCGACAATCCAAGTTGTGGTTTGTTTCCGAATTTGAAGGTTTGTTTGATAGATACAGGGTATACTGTGAGAATACTCTGATAGGTACAGAGTATTCACCAAGAAACTGGGACCAAACGCTTATTTTTTTTTAGATGCCTGTGATATTATAACGAGTAAGATAAATATTTGTGACCCGGTACAACGACATGAGGAATATTCCACCAAAACAGTTTTTGAGTAAACAACGCCTGAAGTTAAAGTATCTTCAGAATTCGATTACAAATAAATTTTCTTTCTTTTTTGATTTTCGGAAATTTTAAATATTAGAGGATATTATATTTTGATATCATTTTAAAGCTAATGGTATACTCTTTCACATCATTGTCGGGTCACATTTCCGAAGCCTAAACCCGAGCTTAAGCCTTCATTTCGAAAACGGCCATAAACTACATTTTTTCCCAATCGATGAGCATTCTTGGTTCCATGAACCAATGAAACGAGCTGATGACCGCTCTCATATGAATGTTTCCCTTTGTGTGTTCTCTGGGGATGGGTGCGGATACCAGCTGAGGGTGACCTGGTCGTCCTGTACAGCCAGCACTCGCCGCTAAACTGGTCCCCCGTCACCGTGGGAGCCTTCATCAGCCTTCGCACCGCCCTCAAAGCCATTGCCCTGCTTGTAGGACTGCCTGTAGTCTTCAAGGTATATGTACATCAAAATCATGGCTTTATGGCAGTACTATTTGCTTACTTGATGAGTTATAACCTTGAGACCGAAGCATGCTTTTGAACAAGCCACAGCATTGGCCTAAGCACCAACTTAGTACATGCAAGCTGGCTCGAATCGTTCTATGTGAATATAAAAGTCACGAATTAACAATTACTTTCCCAACAGTGGGTATGGTTAAGTCCAAAGAGAAAATTCCACCCAATTATTTTAAGGTTTAATTTCGACCAATATTGAGTAATGTTCAAAATGATCATTCATCAGTTTACTCGCAGTTTATTGATCTGTGGATAAGTGAGAAGATGTAGTGTGCAGGTTTGATGCAATAGGCTATTGCCAATTTCATTGCCATGCGGAAACCCCTTGAATATGTTTTTATACGTAATTTGGCATCAAACCAAACTTGAAGAAATGGCCAAATTACCAAATCGTTACAACAAACTTATAATCGGTATAATTCGGTAACGGTATAGAATCACGGCACCTATAGTCGACGGTGCATCACTAAGTCAGTATACTTATATGCTTAGTTGCCGAGATGGAGACTTTTTGGCCTAATGAACTATGTTGTGCTATCACACCTTCACTGTAACACTGTGTCACTCTACTTTCTCAGTCATTCATTTCGTGGCTATCACTGATCTTATACATTTACATTGTAAAAGGGTAGCGCCACACAAGCAGTTGCATGCCTAAGACTTGGTCTGGTTTCATCATAAATGTTGGTAGTCTGTGATTACTTTTCAGCAACCCAACCCAACAAGTGGGGATTTATCAGCTTACAATGATAGCTGTTGATATTCTGACCAACCTCCATTTATAATGTTGGTTCAACATTTTCAACAGTCTACGATGAGAGAACCTCCGATTAGGTAGAAACTAGCATTGATGTACAATCTTCCCGCTTTCCAAACATGGCGAAGCACTGTTGCCAAAATGCATGCCGGGTCGGGCGAACCCTCATTGAGTTTAATATGAAACTTTAGTCGATTGCTTGAATCCTGTCTCCGAGCAGTTCGTCAAGGACCGTTCGATGAAGTTTGACCTCGGTCTGGCCACTGCCGGCGTCCTGTCCGTCTCTGCGAGTCTCTTCGTGACCTCCGTATCCCAGACTACTGGACTCGTCATGGCAGGTACAGCGTTTTTCTTGCGCATGCACAGCTGGTCAAGCTTGGAACGCCTCCGTGCGGTTTCGTTAGCCAGTACATGCATTTAGCCTGCCTAAGGTAACACATTCGCTTTACCGTAAAACTGAAGTTGTACAAAATACCCGTACACATTGTATTTCAAGATTTTATTCATAAAAGTCACGTTTAATACTTGGAACCGCAATGCCCAAAGGTGGCCACAGTTGGGAATCTTGAGGTAACACAAAAATTTTCGAGGTCCACTTACACAGTCTATTGAACTGTTGATCTTCGGATCCCATTGAGACATTTCTCAAAGGAGGAAAGGTCCACCCTGCCAGTATCGAAACGTCAGGTCGGCTTAGCATTTGAGATTTGCCACATTTTTGCAACATTTTCGTTTCATTTTAAGTCAAAGTCACTGATTACTGATATGGTACACACAGATCTATTGAATCAAGGTGCTCCACTCATTTGGTTTTCATTAAGACAACAAACCTCAAAGAACCGGGGGATTCCGCCCCTGTATTTTTATGACTTTTTCGGCCGTCTTATTAGACACATTTTGACACCAATTTTATTTTGCCGTTCTGTGACAATGAAGATTTTTCAGGGCCATGGTGTAGTTTGACGGACATGTTTCCATTGACTTACACTACATATAGTGTATTTTGTTTTAGTTCATTAATGTTGCTGTATGCAATTTTTGGTTTTACGGGTTTCATTATCATTATAAAGTTTATGTAAATTGAATAAAAAACATAGGAAATTCTATAAGAAACACTGAAAACATGGAAAAAGCCAAACGAATGGAATCATCGATAATTAAAGAGCTATAATTAGACAAAACATTAATTATTTCTCATGTAATTTTACACACGTTCATTATGTAATGCTCTATTACCCTGCCAAATATCATTTGAATCCGTCTTTGAATGACCGAGATCTGAAGAGAGACGGTCAAAATTACCCGGTTCTTTGAGGATTAAATCATACTATTTTGTGCAAAATTACGTACAACTGACAAGTTAGATGACAAAGAACCTTAATCGTTGAACAAAGCTCCTGCTGAGATCGAACCATCATGTCCTGTACTATATTTAATAATAATGCTTTTGACTGGCGCCCTCACCCTGGCGAAGATATTCAAAGGGGGAGGGGGGTCTTAAGTGTTTAAACGCTGGTAATGTTTCAAATCCCGGTCCTGTAAAGTTTTCCTTATTTTGCTGCTTCCAAAAATCGTTTAAAATTCCCACCCACAGTCCGTTTTTCTTTCTTTTGTTTGTTTGAAATTAGTGGGTAATGACCGTATAACTATAACGAGTCCCCTGTACTTTCTTTGCAGCCGCTGGTTTTTTTTATATTATTATTATTATTATTATTTATTATTACCAAATCGCAGCTATAAGCTGAATTACATGGAATATTATATACATGTTGAAAAATCATCGAAATAACACATATAAAAGGTTTACAAGAACAAACAATAATTAACATTTCATTAAATAAATTAGTAGACAAAATTGTATCAATAAAAACATACGCAGTTGATTTCTCAGAGGTAATTCTCGAACTTGATTATTTCAAATAATTATTGAATATTGCACAAAGCTATTGCACCAAGATATTGCCAGGTCTCGCAAAGAGCCCTCCAAATCACACGGTTATACAGCTGAAATCAGCACGGACTAGTGGTTTAACAGTTTTGTGAGGTAAGGGATGGGGCTATTACCATACCGGTCAGTTCTGTACCTTGGCACTTGAAAAGGCCTTGATTTTCTAAGACGCATACTATGTGAATTGCTGTAGCTTGTGAAAAGGTCAGCATATCTTTCAGAGGTGGTGCATTTCCTTGCAAACCGAGAACACAAGCACTCACGCCTCTCATCGAGTGATTGGAGACCCGTGAGGGATGCTGGCTAGCTTACCCAGTTTAACCATAACTTCGATCGTGTCCAAGCTGGTAGACCCAACCGAGTATGGTAAGTGCAAGACAATTCATTTCTCTCACTCGCGAGGCAGCCTCAGGGCCGGATTTCATGGCTCTACTTAACGCATAATTCTGCAATGATGGGACGCTGTAAGCGCGGAATTAATTTTAATGTTCGCGTAAGCAAGGATTCTGTGCTGAAGAGCTAGCGCGGAACGTCGGTGCTTTACCATGGCTTAAAGCCCCTAGTACACACAATTAGTGAGATCGAAAAACAGAAATGTTCACAGATTTTACATGAAGCTTGGTTATAGTAGATTGTTATAGTAGAAACCTCGCACTGAAATATTTCTGCCTAATGTTGTATTTTTGGAGAAAAGAGAAAAAGAAATCGCACCGAGATCTAACCTATTTTTCACAACAGTACGGCGTTGAATGCTGCATTTTCACGAAACAATTAACTGAAGCGGTTTTCACGATTTTCTCGAGACTCGGTTGGCTATGGAATTCCATCTCTGCCAAGTTACGCGGCGCATGTTTCGCATTTATACCCGGATCTCCCAAACATGCGCCGTCCACGGCGCATAGTCGCGTCGTGCCGTCGCATAGTCGCGTCGTGCCGTCGCGTCGTGCCGTCGCCCCTTTTTGCACTGTGTGTATAGGGCCGTTTCGGCGTCGCGTCGTGCCGTCGCATAGTCGCGTCGTGCCGTCGCATAGTCGCATCGTGCCGTCGCATAGTCGCGTCGTGCCGTCGCATAGTTGCGTCGTGCCGTCACATAGTTGCGTCGTGCCGTCGCATCGTCGCATTTTGTTTTTCAGGGTCTCTAGCCGTTTACGCCGTCGACGGCGCATGGTCGCGTCGTGCCGTCGCATAGTCGCGTCGTGCCGTCGCATCGTCGCATCGTTGCATTTGTTTCACATCATGAAGCTGACTAGCCTACTTTTCCCTTGTACTGATGTCATGAGAAGCAGCAACGTATCACTCTCACAGGGGCTTATACACCTGTTCCAATTTTGAGGAACCATTTCTTCAAGTCAATATTCACCATGTTTCACTATGTTTTTAGTGTCTTTTTTTGAGAGATGCAGAAAAAATGATCCATTGCATGTTGGCAGGAAGGAATGGGTCAAACACTGTCTATTATCAATTACATTTACTGGGTGGTCTTATGTTTTGGAAAAGGACTGTTTTTCAAACATTTTCTCAATAAAATACCTGCAACGAACACCATGCCGAATCATCAAAAATGCCACAGATATCAGGATAGGTGTAACCTGCTGCAAAATAATGGCAGATGAGCTCATCACACCCTGGCGATTTCATTTAAGTGAATAAATTAAGCAGTGAAATTGTAGCATTCAACACGAGGTCAAAGTGAAATATTATATCACTTGCTCTAAATGTACCCATAATATGTTTATGTTCTTACAAAAATGACTTTGTTTTTATTAAACCCACATACGTTTTAAGCATTATGGAATAATGATATTTAAACAATGAAAAAATTCTGAAAAGTGAAACTTATTATCTTTGGGTAGGTCTAACTACCATAATATGAAATTATAGGTCATGCAGAAATTATGTGTTCATCAAAATGCAATGTGTTATGTTAATCAATACTATTACTATAGACAGGGGAGCAGGATTAAATTTAGATCAGGAAATTGAAGTAGGGTGAACCGTGTTCAATCATTGGTAAATCAAAAGTTTGTGGTATCTTTCTATCTTCATTTAGTCTGAGTGACCACTTAATTGTATACAAAAATGAAGCGGCTTTATTAT
The DNA here is from genome assembly GCA_949987565.1 of Luidia sarsii. Lineage (NCBI taxonomy): Eukaryota > Metazoa > Echinodermata > Asteroidea > Paxillosida > Luidiidae > Luidia > Luidia sarsii. The sequence continues at coordinate 4,337,185 of OX465101.1, read as the reverse complement.
TTAGTATTTAATTTTGGTAGTGGTTTATACATGGAGGTAGAAACGGGGTGGGGGGTGGTAGAAGCTACCGCCCAACTCTTTCGAATTGCAATATAATGTTCTGCAAGTAGGCCTAATTATTAAATATTAGGTCAGTACTGGCAGTAGCTGGTGCAATTCAAAAGGATGCTATCTTCTTGGCAGCGCAGAGAGGGATCCAGCAAGGTGTAATTGGAAAACGTACGCCTATTCATGTTTTTGATAATTTTCCAACAACCTGAAGTAACAAACTTGTGCGCCCTCACTCGGCGAAAATAAAGACAGACCTTAATCAAAATGCGACGATGCGACGATGCGACGATGCGACGATGCGACGATGCGACTATGCGACTATGCGACGATGCGACGATGCGACGATGCGACGATGCGAATATGCCACGATGCGACGATGCGACGATGCGACTATGCGACGATGCGACGATGCGACGATGCGACGCGACTATGCGACGGCACGACGCGACTATGCGCCGTCGACGGCGTAAACGGCTAGAGACCCTGAAAAACAAAATGCGACGATGCGACGATGCGACGGCACGACGCAACTATGCGACGGCACGACGCGACTATGCGACGGCACGACGCGACGCCGAAACGGCCCTATACACACAGTGCAAAAAGGGGCGACGGCACGACGCGACGGCACGACGCGACTATGCGACGGCACGACGCGACTATGCGCCGTGGACGGCGCATGTTTGGGAGATCCGGGTATAAATGCGAAACATGCGCCGCGTAACTTGGCAGAGATGGAATTCCATAGTAACTAGCTAGTTCGCACACTGACGTACTGCTGGCTGGTGAGCGCTATCTCACGTGGTCTCTGGAGTGACGTCACAATGGTGAGGTAGAATCATATTGTGGTAGAAGTGCAGTACCGTGGTTCCAGGTTGGGCTACCTCCGTTCACCGTTCTGGATATGGAACAATGCCTCACCGAACTATGGCATGACCGAAATAACTCCAAGCCTGCTCAAGGATGAATGGATTTGGTTTGCAGGGAGTCGCCTGAGGGCCAGGATTTGGCTCGCCATTGAAGACTGTTGGGTCAAAATGCGGGGTCCGGCTAAACAACCGCACCCAAATCAATGAAGCGCGGCCGTGTGTTGTCCATTTATTCATCGGAATTCTAGGACCTCATTCCTCTGAGACTTGGCTTTGGGACAACCTGGGTCATTTGTCTGTGTACTTAACACAGTATTTTCAGCATGAGTTTCCACAAGGGTCAGCAGTAGTACAAAAAAAACAGGAAGGTTGCGAACGTCTAATACCGCCATTATTGCTTTCCAGTAATTTGGTGTGCAGGAAGCAAAGCCGGTTAAAAAAAATACACAAATCTCCTAAATTACTCATTTCATTTGGGAACACAAGAAGGAAATGCAGCCCTGAGCGACAATAGCCGTAAATAATCATATCCAATATACATGTGAGGTAAAGACACGGCAGATTTAAACATTTTATGTAATTCGTTTAAACGAGAGATAAAAAGGTATACACAAGCAGCCACTTCCCTTACAGGGCGCTCTAGCTCACGATTCTTCTTCTCCTTATTATTATGTACATGCTGCGCCTGATGGAATTGCACCAACAACTAAAGCTCTTTCTCCACTTTCTATTACCTTAAAGCCCCTACACAACATTGGTCGAGGTCAAAGAATAGCATCCAAACGTTGTCTGATCCAACATAATGCATAAATTAGCACACCTGTGAAAATTTCAGCTCAATACGCCAACCGAGTCTCGAGAAAATCGTGAAAACCGCTTCAGTTATTTCGTTAACATGCAGCATTCAACGCCGTACTAGCTGTTCCGAAAAATATTTTAGATCTCGGTGGGACGTAAACGATTTCTTTTACTCTTTTCTCCCAAAATACAACATTTTAGGCAGAAATATTTCAGTGCGAGGTTTCTACTATAACCATCTTTAAACTGTATAATTTGTATGTAAATCTGTGAACATTTCTGTTTTTCGATCATACCAATGTTGTGTAGGGGCTTTTAAGAATGAAGAATTCTTCTTCTCCTTCATCTTATCATCAATTTCTTCTTCTGTTTCTTCTTTTGCCAAGCCTCGTTGTTCGCCACCTTAGCGCTCACTCAGACTTTGGCAGCCGTGGCTGGCTCAGCCCTGGTCAACTTTCTCTACGTGGCCCTGCTCCCCTACTGGCCCGGAATGGCCTTCAGTGCACTGTCCGCTTCCTACCTGCTGTCCCTTCTCATTATGTGAGTGCATTGGAGTCAAAGCATCATAAGACATATGGAAATAGCAGTGACAATTTGACTCGACCGGGGCTTGGATCCAGGCCTCTGGTTTAACTTGCCTCTATCGCCTGAGCTAGGCAACCTTGACTACGGGGGCCTTCTGCAGTGTCAATAGATCACCCCACCCCTTTTTCATTCAGATCAGCAAGAACCAGTCTCATAGATATAACATGATGTTTGCGTCGAGGAGAATGTAATTCAAAGAGGTTTTGCTCTTACTCGACACGTCGAGTAAGGGCAAAACCTCTTTGAAGAACCAGTCTAAAGGCATTTCCCCCAAATGTCTTGAATCTCTTTCCAAATGTTTAGTTCGAAATGGTCTCGCTTCGTTCATGGAGGCGAGGGAGGGGGAATGGTGACCGACATGCCCTCTTGGTATCGGAAGTCTATAGCATTCGTGAGACGGGGCACAGTCAGACTCTGTATCTTTGACGCTTCTCTGTCGATCCCCGCGCAGATACGTCTAGCTGAACATTGACGCAAGACCCAAGGAAGGACCGAGCGGTGGGTACGAGAAACTGGGGGGAAATGACGACGGCGAATAGACGATACAAAGTGCCCATGTAGGATGAAGGCTCCGCTTGGAAATAGCCACGACTCATATCGCAGATATGAGCGAGCGGATCTCTTTGATCCTTCCCACTGGCACAGCTCACTTCAATTCAAAGCTGTCTGCCTGAAATGTTGTGGCCCACGTGTTTTTGTTCAAGCGTGTGTAAAAGCAGCCTGTTTTCCCCCACGAAGTCCGATCATGGTACAGACTGTGTTCGTGCGCTTTTGTTGGAACTCAGCAAGCTATACAATGTGTATGGACCTTAATGATATTATCAAGCCATCATTCACAGCATGCTTTATAAATCGCAGACAATGCATTGCGGACGAGACGCCATATCGGGGCTTTTCTCATAAAGGCGGAACGGGGGAGGGGAGTAGAATTAACAAATGGACAGGAACGGCGGAGAGCACTGGGATACGGATGACAGACGATAAACTCGTTGACTTGTTTGGTGGTAACTGTGAAAAAAAACCACCTTCTCAGTAAATATTTTACGTGAATTTCCTGACTGTCAATTTCATGACAGTATTATCCCGTGAACAGTGAAAAACCGCAGCATACTGCATAACCTTTTCAGTATCTGGAGTTATAGAAGTCAACTGCAGGTTACTTCCACCTGATTCGCTGCATAGGTTACCAGTATTCTTTTTACCTTGTTACTTTAATTCTGTAATTTCCAATACAGAATACAAGTTAAGGCTAAATCCTTTTGGTTGAATATTGTGCTGACTATTTCTATTAGATGAGCTTGAAGTATGGCTTTAGAAAGTTTACATACTTTACAGATTCAAAATATATTAGCAATCCTAGTTTGTTTGAAAAGAAGGTATTCATTATAGTTATAGAAAGAGTTAATTGGTTTCCTTCCTATACCAGTTGAAGTGATATACAAAAATGTTGCAAACTGCTTACTGACTAAAATTACCAAAATGTAAATCTTAAACTTTAGTGGGCCTAACGTCAGATATACCAGTTGAAGTTAAAGCTAGGGATAGGCTTTATGTACAGCCAATAAGGTTGTCTGCACAGCGAATACAACGTACCTGAACAATCTGAGTGATCTGAGACTAAATTCTTCATACTTTGTGCACAAATATATGGGTCCATAGCGAACATGTGGTTCGGAAAAAATATCGCGCCCGGTGCCGTACTGTACCGGAGAGACCGTCTTGGACAGGGCTAGTCCGGGAAGTGTAGGTCTACATTCGTATTGATACTGTACAGTCAGTGCACGTTTTTCAAGAGAACCAAAAATACAGTATTGACAAATTCGTTGACATGCTAGTCAGATTCGTTATTCAAGATTGAAGTCCAGTAGTGGAATAGGGATAAACGTGTATTATTTTATTCCCTGACGATCCAAGAATGAGCCGCATTTTGGACGCAAAAAATGACACGACCGAAATAATCCGACCCGTGCAGTGCAGTGTCCATTTCAGCGAAGCTTGTTTTCACGGAGACCATTTGGGCTCACATACATGTGGGGCGTATGGGGTTCCAATGCGTTCCCCGGTTTCTGGCTCCCCATCATCAGACGCCACGACCGCCGACCCACCACGGACGGGGCCGCTAGTGGACCGCTAGCCAGAATCGCGCGCCAAACCGCACGATCACTACAATACGACGTCTGCAAACCGGTACACAGGAACCGGTGAAGCGGACATAAACAGACGCCGCAGCGCGCATTCTTCAGTTGCCTGATGAAGGTTAGCAGTTAGCAACCGAAACGTCGCCACCAGCATCGACACATCGCTTGACTTTGATCACCCTTTCCACTTATCTACACCACCGCGATGAACAACCCCTTCATTTCTAGCGTTCCCCTCTGTTGTCACCAAAAAAATATTTTCAGAATCGTCTGAGAGTTCATCGGAGTCCGAAGAAAAAAACATGTGGAAAGACGTCTCGGCCAACCACTTTCTCACGTTGTTTCGCTGAGAAAGAGACTGGTGCCGCGCTCCAAAAGGTGCATTACCTACTGATTCTGTCAGGGAGCTACTGAGAATATGTAGGCTAATTAGTGTATACGGCTTTCGCGGGGAGAAAAAAAAATCTGCGTTTATCCCATGATGTAAATAGCTACGGGCATAATTTCAATTAATTGTAAACAAGCTTCAAATAAGAAAAAATAATTATGTTTGATCTGGGATCATAATGCAGGCCCATGCCAGTGAACATATTTTATGCCAATTTTTGTTTTTCAATTGTTTGGACTTCAGTTGACCTTCAAGCTACTTGAAAGCTACATGCAGACTCCTATAATCTCCTCATCTTACCATTGCTTGTCCATCACAATCACATATAGTTTGAAAGGGTTCGTCTCTATTTCCCCCGGAGGGTCATAGGAAACAACAGGCCGGAACCTGGGAGCACAATGCGCTCGCTAATCCCGACCATGGCACGTTGGAGACGGGTTTGATATGCGACATTTATGCTTCCGACTTTCACACTTCAACAACTTTATATGAGATTGCCCCATCTGGCTGCAAGGGGGACAAAATAAAATGACTGGTGAAAATAAATGAATGAACGTGGCATTGGTCCGAGATTGCTTCTCGTGTCGTTGAGTCAGTGATTTAGACTTTAGACTTTAGCCAATTTAGCCAACGCCCGAGTACGTTTAGAATGAGAAGGACCAAGAGCTCTCAGAGCACTGTGGCGATTTCGAGGCGCAGAATGAGCATTTCTAAAGAGGCGGTTTCTGGTTTAAAGGCCCTATACAACATTGGTAAAATGTCAAAAGATTGCCACAGTTTGTGTGTTAATCCATTAGACTAAAATTTCAAAAAGGAACTCCTACGAAGGTTTTAGCTCAAATTGTAATCTGAGAAAGTAGAAAAAGGCAAAAATCCGTCACTGTTTTCGCACCGTTCTGTAGTGTTAGAAACAGTGTATTACTTACGAGCAATAAAACTGTTTGTCGATGTTTGAGTGAAGATTTCTCGAGCAGTACACCATCACAGACCGTATATTTCAACATGAGGATTATATCATGACCATCTATAAACTGTGTAAATTAGAAGGAAATCTGTGGACATCGATATTTCCCGATCTTCCCAATGTTGTATTGGGCCTTTATACTGGTGGGCAGAAGAACGTCCACTCGCCTATGCTCATATGCACAGATACGAATTACGAAGACGTAACCGGAACCGACGCCTCTTCATTGCTGTGGGGTGCACATTTTAATGGTCGCACCATTGGCGGTCGCATATGGTCCAAAGATGAGGCCATTCATCATATCAATTGGCTTGAGCTGAAGGCTTGTTCACTTAGCATGAAAAACATGGTACATTCATTCCAATCCGTTTGAAATCAGATAATGCTGTCGAACAACCATTGAGGGATCGCCTCAAGTTGATGGCATGCTTCTTGTCAGGGAATTAGTGCTCAGACAGCACGGCGTATCGGGACCAGCTTCCAAACTTATCCTCGTAGCGTGGCGATCGAAAAAACGTCAAGCACTCCTACACCGAAGACCACACCATCCACTGGGACCAAGCCAAGCTCACTGTCCCCCAAGACATACCACGAACAGTCGGGCTTTGTTTTATTCATGAATTATTGAATTAATCCGGCGGGGTAACCTTCAGTAATTCCGTCGGGGCGAGAGGGGAAAACCACTTCACCCTCTTGGTCTTGACTATTACTCACCCAACACCGGACCAGCAACAACAACAGCCGCGTCCCCTGCCCCCCCCCTCCTACAAAAGGAAGAAAATGGAATCTATTCTCAAGAAAAACTGACTAATAGTCAAGGCCAAGAGGGTGAAGTGGTTTTCCCCTCTCGCCCCGAGGGAATTACTGAAGGTTACCCCACCGGATGAATTCAATAATTCAAGAATAAAACAAAGCCCGACTGTTCGTGGTATGTGGCTGACCTCCAGTATAATTAAGACTTACAAGGTAGGCTAGCATACAGGCAGTACCATCCGGGAGCTATAGCCTTATACAGAATATGCCTAACTAGTTGATTATACATGGTAATTACTCCCTGGGCCGGGGGTACCCCCTACATTATAGAAATGTCCTTTCAATTTGATCGTATGAAATGTGTGCTGCAATGTCGGAGAAAGCGCATCATTTTTCAATGATCGATAGGCCTGCAATATATTGCTGTCATACACCAAAAAAACTGTCAATTGGTTATGACTATAGACAACGTTTTTTTTTTGATCTAGAAGAACCCTCTAAGGAGTACACCTGGAGGGTTGCCCTTTGTCTAGCCTTGACCAAGGCATTGGTCGCCGATTTAGACATCAAAATCCGGCCTATAGTAGCCTACGGTAGTAGTATGGTGCTTTGCGCAACATCGTTGCGAAATGCAGCCCCATCGATTCGTTCATAAAGCTTATGCACGCTGTGCACCATACCCCGCCCGTAACTTGCGTCCGTATTATGTCGTATGCGTGTCTTCTCTTGGTCCGTAAACCAACACGAGGGCGGCCAGGACAGCTGCGTACAGGCTCGTACACAATGTACGCACACATAATTATTGTCGTGTGTGGTATGGCAGCGGTGCGGTCTGCGAGCCGTGTACAGCTTGCATGCACCCGGCGTGGTATAGTTTCAAAATTATGTGAATGAATGAAATATAATTTGAATTCTATGAATAATAATGAAGTACAAGTTGAAGAGGGTTTGCATTCCTTTCCACGTGATAGGTATGCGGATCACACAATACATTCAAAGTATGTATTGATATTCAAATGAGCCCGTAGGCGAGGCCCGTATAAAACCCCGGGTAGGCAGGAACAGGCCATCTTTTCTGAGTAGTGAATATAAAGCCCATGTTTTGACCCCCAAAGAAAAGAAAAAACCTTGGGTTGGGCAGAAGGTAAAGTAAGGGAGGGACCCTCTTCAACTTGTACTTCATTATTATTCATAGAATTCAAATTATATTTCATTCATTCACATAATTTTGAAATTCTATTTCATAACATTCGTACAAGTCTTCAGAGGGTTTGCATGTTCAAAGCTTCTTTTGAGACGCGGTGGTCAAAACACACAGAATGCATCAACAAGCAAACACATGATTATCATCAACACACTGGGTATTATTTTTCCCGTACAAGATTACATGCTTGAAGATAGTATCGTTTTCCCGAAGGTCGTGTTATCTTCGATAGTTTTATGGTAAAACCTAGCAAAGGTACTCGCATTGCTCCAATTTGCAGTTTTTAAGATGTCATGAAGGGTAACTCCATTGGCAAAGGCCGTCTTGAAGTGGATGCACTGCGATAACTGTGTGCAGTGTAAATGGAGGGGTCTATCCCTGCCTCGTGCAAGATATCCTTCATCCATCTAGCTAAAGTTGATGTGCTCACACCTTTATGGGGTTTCCTAGTAGATACGAATAGCCTTGACTCACTCCGTATAACTTCTGTACGTCTTAAGTATTCTTTCAAGGTGGAGAGAACACATAATTTGGGGTTCTCTTCAAAAATAGGGATAATAATCTTGTTTTTCGATAAACCATTTTTAGGAGAATTAGTCTTTAAGATCTCCATTACCGATATGACACAACTATTCTCCGAAAAATCAAGATACTTAAGATCAATATTAGCAAGTGTCTGAGTTCTCTGAGCGGACACCAAAGCAAATAGAGCCAACAGTTTCTTGCTCAAACATAGTAGTGAAAGCTCACTATTGTGAGGTAAAGAAATAATATAATCTAGAACAACAGAAACACTCCACATTCTATTGTGTTTCGGTTTGGGAGGCGTGATATTGAATACACCCTTCATTAGCCTTGCAACCAGGGGGTGCTGACCGGCTGCGTGTCCCTCAATTAAAGGAAGGGTCGAAGATAGAGCTGATCTGTACACGTTTAAAGTGGAATGTGACTTTCCAATCGAATGTTCATATGCCAAGAAATCGACAATATCCGCTATAGTGGGTGATAATGGATTTGTTTTCCGTTGATTACACCAACCAATCCAACCCTTCCATGTAGACTCATACTGTTTCTCAGTTCTGGATCGCCAGGAATTGGCAATGAGGCTGGAAGCTTCAATTGAAAGGCCTTTTGTTTTCCAGTGTTCCCGGAGATGATCCAAGCGGCCAGGTGGAAGTTGGGAATCGGATGTTGGGGTTGAGGTATTAGGCATTCCTCTGGTAATTTGATTGGGTTGGCGATGAGCATATGGAGCAGTTGTGGGAACCATGGTTGAGCTTTCCACATAGGTGCTATGAGAAGGCACACTGGTGATAGGTCTCGTGAGACTTTGTCCAGAATCCTAGAGATCAAACAAAACGGTGGGAAAATGTAGGGCGTCAAATCTGACCATGACAATGAAAAGGCATCAATGGCCCAGGCCCTGGGATCTGATTTCCAAGAGACGTAAGATTCTAACTGATGATGTACTGCTGATGCAAATAAATCAACATCAGGATGTATTGTTCTACAGACAATCTTGTCAAATATGTGAGGTAGAAGACTTAAGTCTTTAGTTAGTCCTCTTCGAGAGACAGAATCTGCTATTACATTTTCTACTCCAGCGATATGGGTAGCGGATACACGAATGTCTCTTTCAATGCACCAATAATAAATAGATTTCGTTATGTCATTTAGGTGCCGAACGGTTCCTCCCATTTTGGCAATATATGCAACCGCAGTGCTATTGTCTGATTTGATCAGAATATGGGCATTAGTGAGATTTCCACAGAGAGGAGACAGCGACTTTTTTACTGCCAATAATTCTAGCATATTTATATGCCACTGTTGTTCCGTTTTAGACCACTCACCTTGAATGTGGGAATTGTCTGTTTCTGAAACAGCACCCAAGCCTGTACTACTGGCATCTGTGGAAATAACCATATCAATAAATGGTATTTTAATGGATGATTTGGCTGCATTAGAAGGAAGAGCCAACCACCAATTGACTTCTTGGATAATGTTCTCTTGGACTGGAATATTTTTGTCAAAATTGCCATTATTTCTCATAAGAGCTCTGGTTTTTGCGAACTCAAGTTCTCGGAAGTGTAGTTTCCCTTGTGGGAAAGCGTCAAAGGTTGAAACAATCAAACCTATAACTTTGGCGAGTTGACGAATAGTGACAACTTCTTTTGATATAGTTCGAGTTCCTTCGAGTTTTAGTTTTTTTCATTTTTGACTCTGGAACACAGATAGTCATGAGTTTTGAATCAATCTCAAACCCAAGGTAGATCAAATGAGATTGTGGTTTTAGACAGGATTTTTCCCTGTTAATTATGAATCCCAAGGATTCGAGCAGGTGTACAACAAAATGTGTGTGGCGTGCACTATCTTCTGCTGATGGTGCCATGATAAGGATATCATCCAAATAAATTATCAATCGAATGCCCTCACTTCTAGCTGATGCTATCACTGGTTTCATAACCTTGGTGAATATGCGAGGGGCTGAACTTAGCCCGAAGGGCATACAAGTAAATGTGTATAATATGCATATGTTCTTCCATGAGAAACACAGGTAAGCTTGATCATTCAAACACATAGGAATTGAAAAATAAGCATCTTTCAGGTCGATGGAGGTAAGGACATCGTTATATTGTATTATGTCCTTGACTAGTCTTACATTTTCCATTTTGAAATGTTCATATTCCATAAAGGTATTTAAATCTCTCAGATTTATTATTGGTCTCAGACCACCGGACTTTTTGGGAATAATGAATATGTTTGACACAAAACGACACTCAATTTTTTCAATAGGTCGAATCGCTCCCATAGTGAGCAATTTGTCAATCTCCTTGTTAACTGCAAGGATCTCATCGTTCGAGAAAAACATGTTCTTAGGCTTGGTCATTTGTACTGGGCATCGAACAAAGTCAATTTTGCACCCTGAGACAGTGTCCAAAATCCATCTGTCAGAGGTGATTTGAGACCAATGATCATAGTACAGTCTTAAGCGTCCGACACTTGTCGAAGCACAGGGAAAATAAGCCAAATGGTCAAGTGCGAACCAGTTTTTTGAGCTGTCTTGAGTGGACGTTGAAGGCTTGGCCTGTCGTCCAAAAGAACCCCCTTGGCGATTGCCGCTATGGGTGTTGGCATAGTATGAGGGTGTGGATGATCGTCCATAGGGTTGGCCTGTTGATCCACGTCCAGCATTATAGCGATTGCCTCTGCCTCTTTGTGTATATGGAGCATAGCGCTGGTGCTGGGGAGCTCTTTTGTTGCTATCTGAATATGTCAACCTTCTGCCGGCTTTAAAAGCTTCGTCCACCTGTTTCATTGAGCTATTAAGGTTTTGGCCAAACAGTTTTTCAGTAACTGGAGTGTTAAGTGAGCAAAGTCCCCTCTACATAGGGTTCAGACAGGGTTTTAGTTCTTCCCGTCTTTTCATACTCAGTTCGTATGATGCATTGCCAGATAGGGTTATACCATCTAAAGCTAGCTGTTTGATATTTTCTGATAGTTTTGTTGTTCACATTTTCCCATAGGGACTGAGTTGATTACGGACCGAGTTGGTCTCGGACCGAGTTGAATGAGACCCCGACATAATGACTAGTGCCAGTGGTTGGCGCCAAACAAAAAATAAAATAATTATAAACAAAACGCTTGCGGGCGGTGTGCAGTCGATACTTTAACAACTCTTTATATTATACAGTACAAATTATAATAGTGGTAATTAATTTACCCGTGTTTCATGCTGTATGTGGTCACCAACCCTGTCTGCAAGTTGCATGATCCCCTGCCTCGTGAACCTATATCTACGGAATATTTCATCGTCACGTAAACTATCCAAAGGATTCCGTCTGTCGCGAAAGAGACGTTCTCTTCGCAATGCCCGTCTTGCTTCGTAGTCGGCCAACAGTAGCAGCGCCATTGCATCGATCTCGCAACGTACAATACGTATCACGCACGTACGTACGCGTAGGCGATTATTTATAACACAAAATCAATTGCTAAGACGACCAACAGACCGATCTTAAGTTAGGAAGGGTTCTGCCCCGTTGTCAAGGTATTTAGGACCTGTTAAACCCTTCTTATCTTTGGTGAAATCGTTCTCAGGACGCGTCCTAACTTAGGACGAGTTACTCGTCCTAAGTCGAGTTAAGACGAGTCTTAACGTTTCGTGAAATCGACCCCAGGATCACCAGATTTGGCTGCTTCGCGCAGCTCAGTTAAAATATGAAAGTAAGGTATCATGCCTTTAACCACATGTTTTTGGATCAATTGGGTAGCCACATCTTTGGTCCGGGCTGTTGCAGGAATTGTGTTCCATAAATCCGCATCTACTCTGGGTGCGGTCACCGCTGATGCATTTGCAGGGGTGGTATATTTGCCTGCGATCTTATTATAGTGATCCTTTGTAATGGGCAGGGTAACAGCCTTTGTGGCTCTATCTGCCAAGTTTGCAAATATGTTAGGACCTTTAGCCTCAGTGCTTTCATACAAGTCATCACAGGGCAGGATATCAAAATCTCCTTGGTTATCAACCTTGGGAGAGTCTGCTGCCATGTTACTGATCAGCTCAAAATCTAGGCCCGGGTCAAAGCAATCTAGATCCTCCAAGATGTTTTTACATGTTACCTCAGTTTTCGCTTCTTCTTTCTCCTGGTCTTTATTGAGGAGAGACAGCAGCATGTTTTGCATGCCAGCTAAAGAGGATGACAGTTTTTGGATGCCATCTGAATTCGCCTGAAGCTTAGCTTCTAAGCTGCATGTCGTTTTCATTAGAAGCCACTCTGGCAGACTGCTGGAGTTCAGAGTCGAAATCCGCATGGATGTCAATTTCCAAGGAGTCCATCGTTGTTCCGCAGTATCGTGTCACACGAAGAAAAGATGGCCTGTTCCTGCCTACCCGGGGTTTTTATACGGGCCTCGCCTACGGGCTCATTTGAATATCAATGCATACTTTGAATGTATTGTGTGATCCGCATACCTATCACATGGAAAGGAATGCAAACCCTCTGAAGACTTGTACGAATGTTATGAAATAGAATTATTGTTGTGTGTGGTGTGGCAGCGGTGCGGTCTGCGAGCCGTGTACAGCTTGCATGCACCCGGCGTGGTATATAGTGCTGTTGTGCCGTGGTTTGCGGGCGTTTGGCCAGGATCTCTGCCCGGAGCCGTACTGTACCGGAGAGACTGCCTTGGACAAGGCTAATGGTGTGACCGCTGATGGCCACGAACTGTATCTGAGGTTTTGCGAATGCTTCCAGAAACCAGTATAGGCAGACTCCGAGTACCCCGGTACCTTGTGCGATCGCCGCGTGCAGGATGCTGGTGGCGTGAACCCCGACCGAGTCGACAATATTATGCGCATCCAACAATTCACGAGGGGTTGTCTCTACAATGAACCACTGCTGATGAAACCCGACCTGCATGAAGAAACGCCCGACCCCGCCTGATTCTGTATCTCTCCCGCAAGAGCTGCGGCTGCCGAGGAGCAGAGAGAACGCGAGAAGGAGCAGGGAGGGTTGGCGAGCAGAAGGTGGCCACGAAGCGAGTAGCTGTTGCAGCAGAGGCATCGTCCTTCCCAACTGACGATGCGAAACAGCTCCGAGGAGCTGTAGCTCTCCTTCAGCAGCAGTTGGCAACAGTCCAGACAACTGATCATCACCACGGGACTTCTGGTCGCGCTCACACCCGAACAAGAGCCCGGTATCCACTGATATGTTTCAACTTTGTAAATCGTGGTCGACTGGGCCGATTGGATTGTTGCCTGCAAAGTGAATACTACGGACGCTATCAACGTAACCAGAAGACACAGGCCTTATATATAGTTGTAGTTCGGTGGGGTTCCAACTCGGTTGTGATTTTGCCCCTGTATTATTTGTCTTGTTCTGCTTGGTACGTCTATCAAGGCTCGGTCTGAAGGATGGGGAGACCGTGGGACATGTCACGGGCGACTGTGAAGTATTTACGGGAGTATTTGACCGTGGAGCCGATCATGTTCGCCTTGTCCATGACCAATTACATGCGAGGGCCGACCGGCATTTTGCTGGTCCTTCACAAGGTTTGCCAGCAGAGCTACAACGATACGGTCTGCGCTGACATGGAGGCCTTCCCCGAGCAGGAGAATGAGATCCACGCCGCCGCAGCCTACTGGAATTTCTACCTGAAGATGGCGCTCTTCATTCCGTGGAGCGTTTCGTCTGCCATGTACGGACCGCTGAGCGATCGCCTCGGACGCAGGGTCTTTCTGATCGTGCCTTCGATTGGATACATCGTCGCGTCAGCGGCATTTCTCTGTGAGGCCCTCTTCCCCGGCTTGCCGTTGGACTATCTGCTAGTCACCGAGATGATGTTGGGCTTGAGCGGCAACGCCTACATCGTGGCCAAGAGCTACCTGTGCGACGTGACCGAGCCGACGAGTCGCACCAAGCGGCTCGGGGTGATGAAGGCCGTCACTCACGTCGGGGGGCCGGTCGGGGGCCTCTTGGCCGGCGCGCTGGTGGAGCGTCAGGGCTTCACCACCGTCTACTCCATCATCGCCGGCATCCACTTCTCCCTGATCGTCTACGTTCTGCTCTGGCTGGACGAGACGGTGGACTATCATTCGGATCAGGGAGAAGACATGGATTCCGATGAGGAAGAGGAGGAGGAGGACGAGACGCAGTTCTGTTCCGAGTCGGCGATCGAGTCTGAGGGAGAGCAGGAAACCAAACGTAAAGATGGCGCCGGTGAAAAAGAGGAGAAGAAACTTCGGGGCGAACCCGAGAAAGAACAGCCCCGTGCTACTTGTGATTTCGTCCGTCGACCGTTGATAGAGACCTGGAAAAGCTTTCGGATGATGGTCATAGTTTGTGTCCGCAAAAGACAGGGGTCGGCTCGGATGTACATCCTTATTGCTATGCTTTTCGGGATTATACACAACGCTTGTTCCGTGGGTAAGTCTCAGAAATACATTTCATTGTCAATACACTATTGGAGCTTTTCTGCCTCTGGATATCTTGTTATCCTATCTTGTTTTCGATGCCCGATATCATCAATCATCTTGGAGTCCATTGGAGAGCACATACAAATTTGAGCTGACGCACTGGCGTTTCGAGTGTTCCATGCCCCATTCATCCGGGCTGTCGCCATGCTGGTCCCAAAGATTTCGAGATTCTTAAAGGGTACAGTACAGTACAGTTTAGGTCCTCATTTTGAAGCTTTAGGCTTCATATGAGTCAGGACTCCTAGGAGCCTGGTGAAACCAGTCTTCGACTGTGTTTCTCTTTTAATCTGCTCAATAGAAAGATCACCCAGTAGTCCTGAGATACCTATGCAATGAATACCACTGTCAATCTCATTTTCTGCTTTATCTAGGGATCTGAAGTGTACAAATTTATTTACAAGCTTCTTTTTCTTAGTGGAGTCAGAATTTGGTAATCTTTTTCAGCTTTGAAAATATCCTTATGAAAATGAGGGCGCTATTGTAAGGTCATATCAGGAACCCACAGTTTAAAACGTAAGAAAAACATTAACTTTCAATATAGGAAGGTTTGCGGTGACACCATGTATCAGGTCTCTTAAAGGAAGAGGTTTGGTTCTGAAAAGAACCTGAGTGGTAACTCGACTTTTCGACCAGTTATATGCTCTGGCCGTCATCAGGAGAATGTCTTGGGCTCGGTGGTGGAACTCATTATGTACCGGTGGTCGCTGAGGGGGGGGGGGGACCGATGGGTGCTCACTGGGGTGTGTCAGAAGGTGGTGGGGAGGCCGTGGATATAGGTGATCCATAAGTCGGCTAGGGAAGGGGGGGGGCTAAGACTGGTGTGGGCATGGTTTGGGTGACATGTTAGGGATATAGAAGATCCATTGGTCGGGATGAGGGGGAGCCAAATGTCGCTGAGGTGATAGCCGATGTCACCAAAACACCAACGTCCCCCGTTCCGGAACTTTACGTGCACTCAGTACGTGTGCAATGATTAGTAGACTTCTGCCAGCGCAGCCCTTACAGTTGAGTTGTTTTCTAACAAATAACTAATGTTTATTACAGTAATTATACTAGCGATGTTTTAAGTTTTACGGTCAACCAAAGTGTATTTTCGAGAATTCTAGAAAATTTGAGAAGGAATTTTTCATTCATTTCTTGAGATATCGGAAGTTGAACATTGCAAAATGTTACCCTCAAATTGAAGCCTGTGTTCCCCTTCTTTCTATTCATACCACTATTCATACCACAATAGTAACGAAGGAAATAATATTAAACTACGCGGAAACAACATTCGGAGACAAACGATGAGTAGCGTACACTATTATTTTGTTATGACCGATTTCCCTTCGCGACGTTAGCGAGGTTGGCAAGTCTAGGTGTGGTTTCCGCCTCTAGGTAAAGTCATAGTGACACTACAGGAGCAGTAGGGCCGAAACCAGCCTACGCGCGGCACATGTGACATGACACAACACGTCTTTGCACAAACACGTGCACAGCGACCGCATGGCTGCATACGAGTTACGACTACGATCACGCTGCGCTATAATTATAGGCTCAAGCCTGATCGGAACTCGGTTACGCTACAAAAAAAGTACAATTTATTTTACTACCGAAACCATGATATAGATTGGGATAATAATGGGGTGAACACAGTGCCGGTCAGAAGCATTGTTTTTCACAAGGAGTGGTTGACGGAGATTACCCGTGGTAGTCGGCCCCGTCCGCCCGCCGACCAGCGCAGCTATAACACTGGTTCCAAACATAAACACGCGCAGTGCGCATGCCCAGTGTCCCTGCCAAAACCAGGGTCCGTGGTTACGAACACTGTTCACGTTTCACACACACGATCACGGCGATTTTGACAAGGGTGCGAAATTTTGTAGGAGGTCTGGACCTCGGAGATCAAAAACCAAGGTCCCTGGCGATTTGTTTCGCAAGGGTCACTTGCACACACCACAGATTTGCGATTTCATGACATGGTTGCGATTTCATCGCCAGGGACCTCGGCGATTTCGTCTAGTGTGCAACGGGCTTTACTGAGGTGGGAAGGCGGGAAACCCTAAGGGGAGACCGGTGGGGGGGAACCTATTGGTGCTCACTGGGGTGTGTCAGAAGGTGGTGGGGAGGCCGTGGATATAGGTGATCCATAAGTCGGCTAGGGAAGGGGAGGGGGCTTAACCTAAGCCCCCTTAGGATAATCCTCCCCAGAGGATTATCTTTCCCGCCTTCCCACCTCAGTGACCTAAGCCCCCCTTAGGATAATCCTCCCCAGAGGATTATCTGTCCCGCCTTCCCGCCTCAGCGACCACCGGTACATAAGGAGTTCCACCACCGAGCCCAAGACATTCTCCTGATGACGGCCAGAGCATACTGGTCGAAACGTCGAGTTACCACTCAGGTTCTTTTCAGAACCAAACCTCTTCCTCTAAGAGACCTGATACATGGTGTCACCACATTCCTATATTGATTCACCCACCATGCAAAGCCTTTCGTCTTATTTAATTAACTTTCAAACTGCACATTTTAATCACTAAATGATTATGGAGCATACATGTTGGCAGTAGATAACAGGTGTAGGTATAGGTTTGCAGGAAAAAACAAAATATCAGAATCATTTGCAGACAACCAATTAAGTTTCTGTTCCATGATCCTGTGATTTCACAATTTTGCTCATGAATATTGAAATTATCATTAGCATAAATAATTAAAACTTGCAAATACACCCCAGAATGAATTTTAAAAGCAGTTTGAATGTTAGCAATATTGCAAAACATTTGATCTTCTTTCTAATCGGCGGTCTAATTTAGGCTTATGATTTGTTCACCCTTTTACGGTGAAGTTACTAAACTTAAATCGTTCCCCTGAACTGCTGTATAGACCCTATAGACAGAACAAGTACCTCCAATCCATGGTACAACCACGGAGGAATAAAAAGAGATTCCTCCATGGCACAAATAATAATTAATACTAGTAAAAAGCAGTATTAGTAGTACAACTACGACGAGTTCAAAACTTGCCGCCGTGCATGTGGAGTTGTTTGTATATGCACAGCTGACTTAGTAACGGCGGTGACGTGCTCATGTGTGTAATCCAAGATGGCCGATAAACAAAACCGTGACGTCATCGAAGACGGGTCTATAGGCCTAACATATGCTCACGGCCAAAGTCGACCTGGAAAATACTCATTGCATGAGGATGGAAACCATTCATTTCATGAGGATGGCTGATGATCCCTCTTTGAATTTCCGAAGATTCTATTATGATCTTTTCCTGACTCCATTTTCTCTGGGGATGGGTGCGGATACCAGCTGAGGGTGACCTGATCGTCCTGTACAGCCAGCACTCGCCGCTAAACTGGTCCCCCGTCACCGTGGGAGCCTTCATCAGCCTTCGCACAGCCCTCAAAGCAGTCACGCTCGCCATAGGACTCCCCATCATTTTCCGGGTAATCAGCACCACCATCTCGCTCAATCTTTTTTCCTCGATTTCAAATGAAGCATCATTTGTAACGATATAAATAATGATGCGATCTTAATTATTGTGCACCAACCCAACCCAATAGAGGGCTTAAAGGGTAGAATGTACACACAGCTGCAATAAAAATCAACTAATAAGTAATTGATTCATGAAATGTACCAACAAAGTAACTGACAACAAATTCAAACAAATCATACGATCATAACTAAGATTTAATCAAAAATTTAGTGGGCCTGACGTTTCGATCCTAGCAGGACCTTTCTCAAAGGCCTTTGAGAAAGGTCCTGCTAGGATCGAAACGTCAGGCCCACTAAATTTTAGATTTACTTTTTGGTAATTTTAGTCAGTAAGCAGTTTGCAACATTTTTGTATATCACCTTAAGATTTAATCAGATATACAAAAATGTTGCAAACTGCTTACTGACTAAAATTACCAAAATGCAAATCTTAGAATTTAGTGGGCCTGACGTTTCGATCCTAGCAGGACCTTTCTCAAAGGCAGAGTGAGAAAGGTCCTGCTAGGATCGAAACGTCAGGCCCACTCAATTTTAAGATTTAATCAGTATGATTTGAATGAGTGAATGCTGCGTAGGCAATTTGGGAAACATTGCTTGACTTTTGGTATTTCGTTCCCCAATATTATCCGTCTCATTATCTGAGCAGATTGTCAAGAACCGTTCGATGGAGTTTGACCTCGCCCTGACCTCTGCCGGCGTCCTGTCTACCTCGGTCTGTCTCCTCATGATCGCCGTCTCCGAGACCACTGCTCTCATCTTCACAGGTACGGCAGCCGGGACCGCCAGGCTGTACTGTGCGAACCATTCGCCACTGTCCGTTTGTCTTCGAGGCCTATACCCTCTGCTTACGAAGGAGGAGCCTTGTCCAAGGCGGTCTCTCCGGTACAGTGAGGCTCCGAGCAGAGGTCCGGTGTAACGATCTCAGACGGGCTCCCGTGCTGAATTGAGCCGTGACGTCACTGGCTCACCTCGGCACGTTGCAGCAACGTTCTCAGCTGCTCAGCGTGCTGAGATGAGTCAGTGAACCAAGCACGTGGGGGCGCCCTTCGTGTGACTGTTGTTTATCCGCGAACGAACACAGTTTTACAAACTATATTTTTGCTTTAGTTTTGATTGTATAAAGCCAATCGATGCACCGTCATCATTACGGGGGAACGACTGTAGCATTTCTTCCACAATGTAAATCTGCAAGTTCTAGGCCTAGTTACTAGGCTCCGTACTGAGCGTTGTTATTATAGAACTACGGGTCAACTACGGGTCAACTATGGCCGAATCGACTCAGCACGGCCTTCAAAATGGACAACTACCATACGCACTGCGCATGACGTTCTTATCCATAGAATAATTATGGTAACGGTCTCATCTGAGCATGGGGCCCGGATCAGACCGCTACACCGGGCCAAACGCCCGCAAACCATGGCACACGCCGGTTGCAAGCTGTTCACGGTTCGCACACCGCACCGCTGCCATACCACAATCCACCGCACCGCTGCCATATACAGTATACCACACACAATCCATGCAGTCTGTGTGCGTACATGTGTACGGGCTTGTACGCAGCTGCCCCGGCCGCCCGCGTTTACGGACCAAGACAAGACGTACGAGCACACGATATAGGCCGTTTTCGAAATGAAGGCTTGGGCTTAGGCTTTGGTCATATGTGACCCGGCACAACGACATGAGGAATATATTACCAAAACACTTTTTGAGTAAACAACGCCTGAAGTTAAAGTATCTTCACAATTCGATTACAAATATTTTTTTTTTGTATTTTCGGAAATTTTAAATATTAGAGGATATTATATTTTGATATCATTTGAAACCTAATGGTATACTCTTTCACATTATTGGAAAATCTCAAAATCTCAAAAGTGGGGTTATTCCTCATTATGCCGTGCCGGGTCACATATTTGATCTTACTCGTTATATTATTATCACAGGCATCTAAAAACAAGCGTTTGGCCCCAGTTTCTTGGGGAATACATTGTACCTATCAAGCCAACAAACCTTCAAATTCGGAAACAAACGATGACCTGGATTTGTCGAACGGAGACGAAGCCTGAGCTCGAGCCTAAGCCTTCATTTCGTAAACGGCCATAATATGCACGCAAGTTACGGGCGGGGAATGGTGCACATGCAGCATGCGTAATATTTATGCTCTGAACGGATTTGCGCGAAGCACCATCCTACTTGTATTTCTAAAGGGCAGGCCGGATTTTGATTTCTAAATCGGCGACCAACGCCTTGGTCAAAGGCTAACCAAGGAGCAGTTTTGTGTGCGGCGACACGGGGAGATTTCCAGTCGGTTCATAGTGGTTATGGTTTGACAATAGCGTGCGGTGACTTCATGTACAAAATAATCTCTTTCTTGGGGGAGGGGGGAGGTTTGCGTGCGGTGCTGGGAGATGAGTCCGTCTTTTCTTATCAGCGACACACAGACCTCTTCTATGCACCACATGCACTAACTTATTCTCAGAGCCATAGAGACTCCAATTCATATTCTATAGAGACTCCATTGAATCTTTCAGAACCACACGACTCCGCACAAAAAGGAGATTCCTACTGTAGCCTATGCACGGTGTCACCGAAAGCTATTTTCTTTTTTTGTATTATCCATAGAGTGATATTAGGGTCTGACGTTTTGATCCTAGCAGGACCATACCTTTATCTGCCCTTGAGAATTAAAGGCCCTTCTGTGGGATCTCAATTTATGCGATCTCACAATGTTCCCATTCCACGTGCCGGTTGTATATTATCATTGAGCATAAATCCATACCAATAATTATTACTTGCAGCCGCCGTTGTCGGCATGCTGGTCAGCTTCCCAAGCGTGGCTATCACCTCGGTCAAGTCGAAGCTTGTTGAGCCGCACGAGTACGGTAAGTCATCGTCGAAGTATCAAGAATTCCTAAATTATGCGAATGATATCAAGTATAATCAGAATCGTATATTAATAACAATGAAGTACTCATCAACCAAGGAGCAGATTGTGAGAAGGAGATAAGAAGGAGAATAGCAATGGGAAAAGTAAACATGGGAAAACTGGAGAGGGTCATGAAAGATAGAGACGTGTCCCGTGGTTTGAAAATCAAGCTGGTTCAGACATTGGTATTCCCTGTCGTCACCTATGGTAGTGAAAGCTGGATTTTGAAGAAGGCAGATCAGAAAAGAATAGAATCTTTTGAACTTTGGGTGTGAAGGAGGCTTCTCCGAATTCCATGGACTGCAAGGAAAACAAACAGCTGGGTCTTGAATCAAGTAAACACTAAAAAATCTCTTCTGAACTTCATAGACAAGGGTAGATTGACTTACTTAGGTCATATCATGAGAGCTGACAACAGCCTTGAAAAGATTATCATTCAAGGAAAGATGGAGGGCAAAAGGGGACGCGGAAGACCAAGAACAAGATGGTGGGACAACATTCTGGTTTTTCGAACCGCTTTCTTTTGAAGCAAAGACAGTACTTCCTTGTTCTCTTTAATCGACTGCGGAAGGTCTTCAATGGGTCCCGAAATTAATTTATGCTAAGCAGCCATGAATACATTTGACGTACGGCATTCTACTTGACCGCCTTTAGGGTCTACCTAAGACTTGAAGGTTTGCACCATGGAAACATACTCAGTGGGAGGTTTGCGGTGACACCATGTAGCGTTTCTCTTTCAAGAAAAAGTGTTCTGAAAAGAGCCGGTTACTCTTTTCAGAGCCAGAAGCGCTATACACGGTGTCCGACCGCAAACCTTCCAAGAGAAACCGGAGCGATAACTCGACGTTCCGGGCCGGCAGTGTGCTCTGGCCGTGATCGGGACGGTTTGGGCACCGGCTTGTTTCAGTCTGTCATTGTTTGGTTCATTTTCCTTCGGCTTTTTTTTTTTTTTTTGCAGGGGCAATTTTTTCCGCCACCAACCTCGTGCAGACGTTGACCGCCGTGGCAGGCTCTGGGTTCTTCAGCATGATGTACGCGGTCCTGCTACCCTTTTGGTCAGGCGGGGTGTTCTTCATCTTAGTCGTTTTGTACGCCATATCACTCGTGCTCATCCTGTGAGTATCGCAACCAATAATGAAGAGTTTTCCAAATGCCGTTCGAATAGCGAGAATGCAGTCGAGTTATTCTTGCCCACTTTCTGATGCATCTCCCGAACGGTATAGACCCTAAAGGCGAAATGTGAAATGCCGTACGTCACAACTGAATATTCATGAGTTAATCTCCCCACTGCGGGAAGTTAATGGGTCCTGAAGTTAATTAATGCTAAGGAGCCATGAACCCATTTGTGACCCGGCACAACGACATGAAGAATGTCCCACCAAAACACTTTTCGAGTAAACGACGCCTGAAGCTAAAGTATCTTCACAATTCGATACAAAATAAAAATAAAAACATATTTTTTTGGACAAATTAAGTACTAGAGGATATTATAATTTGATATCATTTAAAAGCTAATGTATACTTTTTCACATCATTGGCAAATCTCAAAATCTCATAAGTGGGGGTTATTCCTCATTATGCTGTGCCGGGTCACATTTGACGTACGGCATTTTACTTCGCCGCCTTTAGGGTCTACCTTCCCGAACGCGGTTTGTACATGTATAACTTGTATTATACTTGGAATACAGTGGGATTATTTAGAATGCTGTTATATAGAATGCAGTTACGGGTATACCATTCAGACTGCACTTAGAATATCCAGGAATAAGCACTGAAAGAAAAGTGTTATTCCGACGGCATTTCGCCTTATACTCCGCCTCTGGTGTGGCTGTAGGATTTCAACAGAAGTATAGCAGGTTCGAATCCCATTTTAACCACTTGGTCAAAGCAGTATAAAGTGCCGGCCACACGTCGATGGAAGAACCCTTGTTAACAATCATTTCATTTTTGGGTATACCGGAAGCACCATACCAGAAAAAAAAAACATAAAAAAGGGATATGAAACTAATCAAAGAAGTAAATCAAAAACAAACCAACTTTCACTATACCTTATTTCGTTCCTTCTGAATGTTGGGTCATCTTGTTGTTTGTGTCAATACAGTAGACAGAGCGCTTCGTTGCACCATTCAAGGTTTCAGCCATGGGCCTACTGTTAGCTTAATACTTTGCCAAACTTTTGGCGCCATCCGGTATGGGCAGTTGGTCTTTAATTGGTTTCCCCTCCGTCTGCGCGGGACAGTGTGGCGTCCAATGGACTTGTCTAATTAGCAACATTCCACGATTACAAAATATAAGCCGGATGAAGTAATATTGTTATATTTTTATCAATTCAAAAGAACAACTCCTGCATCGTACTGGGAATTGTGAGTCGTTTTTGTTCTTCAGAGGATGTTCTGTCTCCCATCCCCCGAATTAAAAAAAAGAAAGAATTACAACAACCCCCACTTTCGAGACGAAAAAATACCCCAGCAAAACGTCTCTTACTTCTTGTGGCTGTGCTGAAAATATTTGTATAGTTTAGAAATTCATATCTCAAATTCTTTTCAAGTTTTGTGTTCATAGCCGATTGGATTTTTTCTGCTTTAATAGGCCTATTGCCCCCAGAAAAATAACAGGAAGGATTTTGGCAAGCACCCCTCTACTTCGGCAGCCAAACAGGGTCACACGCAGAGCCTTATTTTCTTCCGAATTACACAAAAGAATGAACAATGAGCCCTCAGGTTATCTTAGGCTTCGCCTATTCTACAATATGTCATTGAATTAGCCTCCAAAGATCCCTCACTAAAACACAGTTGTGGGTCCACACTTAATGCTACTGAGCTCAGCGGAGCCATCTTGGATCGTTTAGTGTGCTGCACCCATGGTTTCGGCCAATGGCCAGTCTGCGACGTTTTTAATGCATCGTTATAGGCCTACTATTCGTGTAAAAGCTAGGGTGTATTCTGCGTGGGAATGTTTGGACAGTGCACAACAAACATGATCCTCCCCCGTACATGTGTTTGGCTTTCAAATGTTCAAGGATACAATTTGTTTACTTTTCGTTTTTTTTCCATAAATGCTGTCGCTTGTGTGGCTTTACCTCTGCTGATAATTTCTTTGTCAAATGTGCAGCCGACACAACCGTGGGCGCCTTTGTAAAGCATGGAACAACTTACCGTAATGAATTTTCAATCATAAATCGGCGCACTCAGAATAATTTGATTGTTAAATCTTGATCAAAGAAAAACAATAATATCGGACGTTTTCGTACACTTCCGCAACTATAGGCTGTCTGCTTACATGACATTTATTTTTATCACCGATTCAAATGTTGAAATAAAGCCATGTTATATAGTTTAATTGGTGTTCATATCTCAGCTGACATTATTAATGTATTCAGCTGGTCTGAAAAGAAATCGTTACCAAAATCCGAGTGAAGTTTTGGCAGGCGATTTTGCCCAAAACTTTATTGGACTTTCAACCATTGCCCATTCAACTCAGTCAACTTTGTAAAGCGCATTTCGTTTTCTTTGTCTAGATATATCTGGCGAGACATGCACATGAATCCGGACAGCAGCGAAACAACACACGGTAGGCACTCAGCTATTACATAAACATTATCAAAAATCGTCTCTTCCATATGTATATGATAAATTAGTGCCCACAGCTATACAGATTCGAATCCAGCATGGTACATTAGCCCTCGACCGGATCGGTGGCAAAGAATTTGAGGTTGACGTCTGCACTAGAAAGCAGGAGTCGCGGGTTCGAATCTCTCCACCGAGCTGCCTGCATTGATTCATCTCATTTTTTTTTCCGTTTTAAGGTGAAACGGGCGGTCCCAAGTACAAGAAACTGGAGAACGTGGACGAAGAAAAACAAATTAATGGCGGTACAGTGCGAGATAGTTCCGAGGACTAGACCTACTCCTCGACAATTTTCTTTTTCATTAAATTCACGTAGCAGTAATTTCACGTGCACCACACGAACTTAAAATTGATGTTTCACTGAATGTATATAATCTCCACTTCCTTGACCCCTTCTCGTATTGTCTGCCCCTCTGCTCCTGTTTTTATGTTTGTATTAGGCCCCAAGTTAAAATAAATAATTTCTGGAGGCGCTTCCAAAGTCCGTCTGGTGTTTCTCGTTGCTCAGTTGCTTTTGTTTTGGGGGATTTAGGCCTATATGTCCAGGGTTTAATTGTCATCGACTTCGCCCATATGGGTAGAGCTGAGCCAAACCCACTCCAAGGTTGACAATTTAACACCTGGACGGATCTGATATACAGGCATAGAACTATTGAAGCGGTGTTTTGAGAAAATTAATGATCAGAAACAATAGCATTTTCAGACAATTTTTGGAAAGATTTTTGTTTATTCTCTTTAGACAAGCATGTCTTTATTATCAATATAAACATACAAACTGAATGCCAGTTAGAACAAAATTCAAATAATTTTTTTAACGGGAAAATACAAAATCAAACATCGTGGTGTGTCCTCAGACACGTGCCTTTACAATCCCGAAGGTCAATGCAAACCGCAGGTTATTCGGAATACTTACAAAATGTGGAAGATCGAAGTCAATTTGACTGGACTGGGACTCAAACTCGATAGCCTTTATAGCTTAACATACCCTTAGCTGTCTTCATAAATACATGTACCTCTAGTCAACTCTCTTTGCAGGGATGGGGCGCCAGTCAGAAGCATTTACGGTAACCATTAACTGCCCTAAATCTCAATGGACCATTTCCATTCAAATACAACGAAAGATTAGTTGCAAACCCGGCTACAGCAATTAGTGGACCCAGCCTTTTTCCAACTTTATTTTCAAACCAAAAAAGAAAAGGGAAATTTAAAACAATTTATGAAAATAACAAAGAAAAATATCATAAATTGTTTAAAATATCCCAGTCACTTATCCTTTGTTAATTTGAAAACTGATGAATCTGTTCATCTGGTTTTTTTTGTTCATTTCCAACTGAGAAAATACATGCAACCTCAATATGGCCATAATGAAAATCATTTATTACATGTCTACAAAATGAAATGTAATACCAACAAAAAACATTACTTTAAGTGTA
Organism: Luidia sarsii; assembly: GCA_949987565.1. NCBI lineage: Eukaryota > Metazoa > Echinodermata > Asteroidea > Paxillosida > Luidiidae > Luidia > Luidia sarsii. The sequence continues at coordinate 4,311,007 of OX465101.1, read as the reverse complement.
AAGCTGTACAGGGGTAATGAAGATAATTAATTAATAATTATACTGAACAGCAAGGTTTGAAATGTTTCTCAGGAAAAAAGGGCCATTCACACTGCTACATTATTTGCGATTCAAGCTCCACTTTTTGGTGTGTGGACATAATAATCAGGATTGTTACCGTAGTAGGATTTGAATTGCAAATTTGAGTCCACTTTTAAAGGCCCAATACAACATTGGTAAAAGTCAAAAGATTGCCACAGTTTGTGTGTTAAACCACTGAAACATTCCCAAAAAGCAATACTGCGAAGGTTTTAGCTCAAATGGTGAAAGTAGAAAAATGAAGAAAAAAAACGTCACGGTTTACACAACATTCTGTAGTGTAAGAAATAGTTTATTACTCATGAGCAATAAACTATTTGTCAATGTTTGAGTGAAGATTTATCAAAAAGTACAGCATCCCAGACCATTTCAACACAGAATTCTATAATGACCATCTACAAACTGTATAAATTAGAAGGAAATCTGTGGACATCGATGTTTCCCGATCTTCCCAATGTTGTATTGGGCCTTTAAGTGCGAAATTGCATTTATTTGGTGAAAACCACCAAAGAATCAGGTTTTTTAAAGTTCCACAATGCACTGCTAGTGCTCTTAATGATAGGCTGTGTTGTGTCTGTTTATACATGTGTGTCTCCCTGCATGGGCCACTCTAAAAGACCCACGCACCATTTGACCACAATTAGTAACCAAAAGCCAAGTTTTTGAATCCCAATTCAAATCATGATTATTTGCAGTGTAAACGGTCCTAATTTGAAATGTTTGAAATTGGGTAAAATATTTATCATATGTGATAAATATAACGCTTTTTGAGCAGAGCACTCGGGTCAGAAACTTTTACACTATGTACAGGAAATAAACGGTATTCTCTCTGTGGTTGAGTGACTAAAAAGTCCATGCGTTCTAGACTCTTCTATTCAAGACGTTCACTTCAAGCGGTAGAGAGTCTTGCCCTGATTCTTGTACTGGATCTCACCACGGCGGACCATCAGATAAAGCACCTTGAAGAGCGATCGTTCGGGATATTTCTGAAGAAAACAAGGACCACACAAGGGCAATGAGGACTGAGGACAATCAGGTTTGCGGGTGCACTGTGCGATTGTGTCTCTTTCAAGGAGAGGTGTGGTTGTGAAAAGAACCGATGAACATCAGAACTCAACCTTTAGAGGATGCTCTGGCCATCCCCGGTAGAAGTGTGGATGCAAATTGTGTGTACTGATGAATTCAATCGACAGGATCAGAACTTTAAACCTGAGCCACTGCCTCACATGTCATTGGCAATCCAGAATTCAAGCAAATCAGCCTTTGGAATGTCTTAACGTCTTAACCACTAGACTGCCAATCTGGTCGAGGTTGTGTGGCAGATTTAAGTTGCAGATTTGAAGCCTGCCCAAGCTGCCTGCATATTCCAGCAGGCCGTTGGGCAAAGTGCCGAGCATACAGTGCTAATTACACGTCCAGTACACCAAACAGTCCCCTCGAGGCAAAATCATAGTCTGTGCTGCAATGTGGTACCCACTGCTATACAGGAAGGTGTTGTGTCTGAAGATTTCTTGGGGAGGGGTGGGGGTGCCTAGGCTGGAGTACCTACCTGCCGTAGGAAGTCCTGAACGATGCAGTGCTCCGAGACCTGCGAGCCGATGGCAAAGCGGCGCTTCAGCTGCTTCTCAATCTGGTTCAGCTCCTCCTGATCCTGCTGGGTGGCAAACCCCTCCGCGCCTGCACACCGAGTATCAGAGACATGCTACATGTAAGTGAGGGCCCCCACTTCACTTTGCTTAAATATTGCACAATAGTGGTGCTCAGACACATAGCAAAACCACAGGTATTCCAAATTCTGAGGTACAGATGCAAAATGGTTCAAATTAGTTTGTTTGGGTGAACCATTTTGATTTTCAGAAGATGGGGGTGGGGGGGGGGGGGTTCCAGAGGATTGAATGCAGTGACCTTTGACCTGCTCACCTGCCAAGCTGCCGGTTCTGGCAGCGTCCAGCGTGGACACTTGGAAGAGCCTCAATGCTTCGTCCACGTGACTCGCCGAGGCAAAAGGCTTCAGCTGCATCTTGGCAAGGGACTCGGTGATGCGAATGATAGCCTCCAGTTGCCTGGGGCCAGCCGAGGAAGAACCGGAGGAGGAGGAGGAGGAGGAGGAGGAGGAGGAGGAGGAGGAGGAGGAGGAGGAGGAGGAGGAGGAGGAGGAGGAGGAGGAGGAGGAGGAGGAGGAGGAGGAGGAGGAGGAGGAGGAGGAGGAGGAGGAGGAGGAGGAGGAGGAGGAGGAGGAGGAGGAGGAGGAGGAGGAGGAGGAGGAGGAGGAGGAGGAGGAGGAGGAGGGGGAGGAGGAGGAGGAGGAGGAGGAGGAGGAGGAGGAGGAGGAGGAGGAGGAGGGGTAGGGGGAGGAGGGGTAGGGGGAGGAGGAGGAGGAGGAGGAGGAGGAGGAGGAGGAGGAGGAGGAGGAGGAGGAGGAGGAGGAGGAGGAGGAGGAGGAGGAGGAGGAGGAGGAGGAGGAGGAGGAGGAGGAGGAGGAGGAGGGGGAGGAGGAGGAGGAGGAGGAGGAGGAGGAGGAGGAAATGGAACAGAGAGGGTGTGCAGGTAGGGGTTGAAACAAAAGCATGATCTTCAGTGATGGGCACAAGTTTTCTTGCCAGTTACCAAAATATGTGCTTGTACTGCTGAAGTTTACCATGTAACAAGATTTTGCCGGCACAATTTTGTGTTTTAGGCCTACTGGCTCTAGGCCAGCGTGCCAGTGTTAAATTCAAGCCCTTGGTATGCAGACTGAATAAGGCTTTGGACAGTAATCCAGTAGAAATATAATCAATAGAAAATTCTAAGTGAAGCATCTTAAGCACGGCTTAACGGATACAGTTTACTTGATATGTCAGAAGAACTTTGCTCTTATGATTCCGCAGGGCACTCATTTAACTAAAAATTCAAACATTTTACCAATCCTTGGAATCTGATGTGGGTTTGCTCAATGAATAATTAGTAACACTTGCCCCCGAACTTGCCCCCGAAATACAGGCAGGTCGGATGGGATTTTCGAACCTGCAACTCCAGCTTTCTAGTGGTCATGTGGTGGATTTGAATCTGGGAAAACTGCTGGAGCTGTGTTCAGTCATAGAAATCCTGCCCAGGCTCCCTGCTATCTTAAAGCAGGCAATTGGGCAGCGCACTGAGCGTGGTGTTAATACTACACAGAGAATGGCAAACCCTTACTATTGAATGACAGTCTCCTTGATGGGTAAATCATATCAGATTGTATCTGTTGGAGGTTGACGCTGAAAGGGCAAACTGCTGGCACAGCCTCCATTCACTCACCTCACAGTGATGGGAATGTTTGTCTTCTTGTCTGTCTCCCTCTCGTGTTCTCGCGCTCCGCTGCGCATGAGTACGTAGCGATTTTTCAGTTTGTCAGCGGCCGCCTCTGAAATGCGAGGGCCACACTTACTGCGAGGGTCAGACAAAAAGGAGATCAATCAAATAAGATTCCATGTTAAAGTAAGTCAATGGCCAAATCCAAATTAAGGGCTATGGCTCTGGCTGCCGTATCTTCTGGCTTTACGCAACATCATTTTAACCATCCAGCCCTTTTAGCTATCCAGCCCTCAGGCGACAGCCTTCCCAAATAGTCATCCATATTTGCTGGGTTGGAGGCGGCAATTAGAAGCCTTCAACCATCATCAGTTGCATATCTCCATTTTCATTCAGATGCAAAGCACCAATTAGTCGTCAATCTGGCCACAGGAGTTCGGGGATCACACAAAGCGGATGAAGCTTCATTTCCAAACAAACGCCCAAACAAAGGTGAAGGGAAAACTGATGGGGGAAATTTTCAAATCCTTTGTGAGAATTGAGAAATCTGACTGGACCAGGCAGGATTGTACCCAACTCCTCTGGTTTAACGTATCAGCAATGCAACATTTTGCACTTGTACCTGTGAAGTAAATCAAATCAATGTGTACAAGTGATTCATTCAAACCTGGCACAATCTTACGTCTGCCTGGATTTTGGCATGATACACAATTGTTTTGTGGAAGGCGGAGAAGAGTCTCCGTTTGAAACCTGGAGAATAGCGGTGCCCCGATTTGGAGGGCCCAGATGCACTGCAACACCACCGGGGCTCTGAATTCAGAGGGTCCGGCACCAGACGCTCCGTGAAATGAGGTCGTGGACTTACTTTCTGACGTAGGAGATGAACTTCTTGAGGAAACTGAGGGGCAGTTCTCCCTCCTGGGTGGGCCCCTGCTGAGCCATGCCCTGGGCTGTCATGTGCACGTTCATCACATGCTTGGCCAGTCTCTGTTAAAAAAAAGACATCAAATGAGGTTTCAAGGAATGACGTCACAATTCCTAAGCAAGGAAACTGGGATATTCGTCATCAAATAGTTGAAGCAGCACGATCATGACAATGATTGTTGCTAACTGCTTGCTGGTTTAACATACCAGCAGGCACCCTACCACTTCAAAGCTATCCAGCCCTTAGTTGAGTGCTTTCCCCAAATAGACTGATACTTAGAATCATAATAATAAAAAGCAGTTTGATAACAAGAGGCAATACAGGAATCTCCATTGATAAGTCACCCCAAAATTTGGTTGCTGCCAAGATTGTTCTCAAAGGCAGAATGCAATCTTTTCTTGCATGCCACATTTTTCTGCAATAAAAGTGCAATAAAATAACAGGTCACAGCAAACATTTAAACCAGGGCCAATGATCATTTTGTCCCAATAAATCTCAAGCAATTCAAGGAGCGTTTGCCCTACTTCATGCATAATGAACACTGTATGCTAAATGCTTCTTCCTGACTGCCTGCAGAAAGAGACACGCTGCTTCGCCTGGATCGTCTTAAAAACCTGACTGCCAACCTAGTCAAGGGCTTAATTTCTCCAGCAGGCAATTGGGCAAAGCACTGAGCATACAATGTTAATTGTACAAGTAAGGTGCAACTCTCACTGAATCACATTCTTCTTGACGCAAGAACCTCTATACAATCTCATGCATACGTGGCATCTGTATACAGCAATGTCAGAGGTCAAAAGAAAGGTAACTTCACAGGCCAGAAAGACAGACAACAAGCATTCTGCATCTAATGAAATAGTGCACCAATGATATTGATGCATAAGGACTAGCTGCAAATTATAAATATGGATATAGATGGAAGTGTTCTTGCGATTCTCAAGATTCTCAGCAGGACATTGTCTTTGCGTCTGTTATTACCATATCCTTGGCCTCATCATGCTCATCCTTCACGATGAAGATCATGTCAAAACGTGAGAGAATGGTCGGCATGAAGTCAATGTTCTGTGAAGAGAGGAAAAAGAAACAACCCGACGTTGATTCAAACAGGCAAACAACGTCTTGGTGATAGTTACACCAGAGCCCCTATTGTAAAGCATGCCATGCCCTTTATGGATGTGGAGTGCATGCGCTTGAATGGTCCAATGACACTTCATCCACAGATTCTCCCGGATCACACTGAGTTTGCATGATAGCATAATACAGCATACACGTATGGGGAAATGACAAAAATGCGGATGGCCTGAAGTTTGACAAAAGCAGGAGTTTTCGTGAAGGCAGAGTGACAAGGCAACAAACAAACGGACAGGAAGAGGGAGAGTCAATAGGATAGATGACAGAAAAAAAAGGACAAAGAGTAGAGCTGTGGTTCTGACCAGAACCGATGGACTATGGTGAGATCAAAGGGAGGGGAAGAGAGAAGAGAAGGGCTTAGTAAAGGAGGGGGGAGATCAAAGGAAAAGATTGAAGAGAGAAGCGAGGATGGGGGGAAATAAGTGAGATGATCTCCATACAATTCAGAGTTCCACACACAGGCATGAAGCGTGTGGAAAGGGAATGGGGAAGGAAAGGTCGGCACAAACACTCACGTCGTCTCCCTTTGTGTCGTCCCAGCGGCCGAAGACGGAGTTGGCCGCGGCCAGGACCGAGGCCCGGGAGTTGAGGGTGGTGGTGATGCCGGCCTTGGCGATGGAGATTGTCTGCTGCTCCATGGCCTCGTGGATGGCCACCCGGTCATCCTCTCGCATCTTGTCAAACTCGTCGATGCACACCACGCCCCCGTCGGCCAGTACCATGGCCCCGCCCTCCATGATAAAATTCCGCTGCGGGAGTGGTCGAGATTTCAGACAAGATTTCAAAAACTTCAGACAAGCTTTAGACAAGATTTCAAAACCTCAGACAAGCTTAAGATAAGATTCTGCCTTAGAGAAAGGTCCTGTCCTGCTAAGGTTTTCAAAGACGAGATTTCAAATCTTCAGACTAGCTCCAGACAACATTTCAAATCTTCAGACAATCTTTTAACAAGACTCTGCCTTAGAGAAAGGTCCTGTCCTGTTAAGGTTTTCAAAGACAAGATTTCAAATCTTCAGATTAGCTCCAGACAACATTTCAAATCTTCAGACAATCTTTTGACAAGATTCTGCCTTAGAGAGAAAGGTCCTGTCCTGCTATTAAAGGTTTTCTAAGGTTTTGGAAGAACGGGCGAGTGGTTCACCAATCACAATAACACTAACACTTAATCAAACATAATCGTGGTAATTTGGAGTTTAAGGTAGGGTTAGCGTTAATCTAAAAAAAAAAAACAGAGCCAGTTGCTTCAATCCTAGCAGGATCTTTCTCAAGGACAGAACGACAAGGTCAAAAACAGAGGAAGCAATCAGATACAATTGACAGAAGATGGACAGAGGAGGAATGCTAGTCGACAAGACTAGTGTGAAGTCACAGGGAAGAGGGAAGCAGGAGGACAGGAATTCAGGCAGACTATAGTGAAGGAATACTTACAGATGCCGGATCTCGGATGACGGAGGCTGTCAGGCCAGCAGCACTGCTTCCCTTTCCAGATGTGTAAACCTGAAATGAAAGCCACATCCAATTGATGCACTTTTTTCATCCAAACATGTGGCAGGGCTGGAAATGGGCATTGGGGCAGGGGCCATCCACCAACTTCAATGGACCTTTCCCATGAAATATGCAAATTAGACCTAAATTGGTGAGCAAGCGGGCTGCCAACCACGGACGTGGTTTTCCACGGACGTGTGCGCGTTCCTTCTCACTAACAGTTTGGCATGCGGTCATTGGCTATTCAGCGTCTCCTGCGCGCGTATTTCGAAACCTGCACGCAACGCGCACTCGTTTTCCCAACAATTTAGTAAAGCGCAGCTCTTATTTGCATATTTCATGGTAAAGGTCCAGCGGGAGGGGGCCTGCAGTACAGGAGCAACACTCTGATTTCAGCCTCTGTTCATTACGTAGTGGGTGCATACTGTGTTGATTTTTGCCCTCTGTCTACAAATCTTATATGGCAAGCAACCCAACATGAAAATGTGGCCCAGTTGAAAAATTTGCCAGAGTATTCAAATTTCCAGTCACATAGGTCGAACCCAAAATGAATTTTCATCACTGATGCAAACAAACAAATATCTATGATATTCCATTCCCAGAAGTTCGGCACTCAAACAAAAGCCACCAGGTCCCAAGGATAATCTCAAGGTTCCCTTAGTTACTTCCTACCACCCTTCTCTTCCTCCTCTCAGGAAGATAACTAAGGAAAACCACCATATTCTCCACACTTTAGATCGTCTGGCTGATGCCATTCCAAATTCGCCTGTTTTGGCTTTCAGGCGCCCCCGTAACCTACGTGACTTAATTATCCGAGCAGAGGTTCCCCCTTTGGACACTTCACCTCCCACTAAATTTGGTACATTTAAGTGTACATGTACCTAAAAATGCATTGTTTGCAAGACACATGTCAAGGAAATAGACTCTTTCAATGGAAATTCCTCTGGAACTACCCACACAACCTATGGCTCTATCACGTGCACACATCATATATACCTCATCTCTTATAGAATTTGTATTGTTCAGTATGTTGGTGAGACCAAAAACACCCTCAAAAAACGTATCTATGGCCATAGATCTACAATCAAATCAAATGCCTTTGAGAAAGGTCCTGCTAGGATCGAAACGTCAGGCCCACTAAATTTTAGGAATTATCTATGATCACAAGGTTGTACGACACTTGGCAGTGAAGAACAGAGAACTCTCAGGGTACCGGGATCTGACTGGCAACCAGTCATCTTACCCCGATCGGCGAGACCTTCTCCACGAATTTCAGCAGCTGGCTCTTGGCCGTGCCCGGGTCGCCTAGCAACAGGAGATTGATGTCGCCACGGCGAGTCAGACCGTCGGGCATGCGCTTTCGGGATCCACCAATCAGAAGACAGGCAATAGCTTTCTTAATGTCTGGAAAAAGAAAAAAGGAAAGTCACATTTAATTTTCGACAATCAAAACCATTCAAATCCACTCAAAACCATGTTCACAATTCACACACATCATTCACAAATAAGCATGACTTTGGCATGACCTACTGTATGAATTGTTCACAATGCTAAGCTGCTTGTATCATAATTCAGGCAAAATATCATTGCTGACTATGCAATGCCTTCTGAAAAAATAATAACTATGACTATAATAACCATATATAATTTACAAAGTGTGATTTGCTTAAAAAGAAATGACATGTATTTCTCACACTGCTCTGCCAAGTCTGCTAGCAGTGTGCAAACTAATGCAGTCCATCAGGCAAAGCACTGAGCAGAGTGCCAAGCACACACTGCGCAGGGCAAAACTCTACAAATAATTTCTCTTGATTTTATAGGTCTGCCAAGAACCACAAACTCAAAAAACAAGGGTCGCTAACAAACTGTTCTTAACTCCTGGACAACACAAGGTTGCAACAACAGCTCTGGGACCAACCAAATTTGGAGACCACTATTATCCAAACTATAATCACACTCTGTTCTGCAACATTTTAGCATTATAAACACCCGATTTGACTTCGGTTGGCACATGAATTGCCAGATTAGCGGCATCAGTTGTGCTATTCTGGGACGTCATTGTGGACAATCAAGCGATAGCATGCTAACAAGGAAGACAGGCAGGAAGACAGGCATGTCCCACAGAAATGTGACAGCCATTGTCGGCAAAATAATCCTTGCATCAATGGCTCAATGTGCAAAAACAAAAAGACCATTCACATGCCATCATCGCTTCATTCTCCAACATTAAGATGAATTGTGAGATCAATGCCAAGGTGGCAGTAATTAACCCCTTGACGGCGGGATTAATTTAGTGCCAAAGGCCGGCACAATGCCATTTCAAAAGCTCGCTAAACAATCAGAGAACAATAAACCTGCAAAATAGATCAATAAGAGTGCACTATTTGTATCACCCTTTGTCAAGGGAATATCAGCCCTCAAAGATGGGCCTTTAGTGTGTAGTCCAATGGAGCGTCTGCTGTGCAACACGACTCCAAGAACTGTGTGTGCTGCTACCCTTGGACCGCAAACATTCCTGCACTGCAGCGGACAAAGGACCCAGCTGGACGGCCCCAACAGAGCGTGCAATTTGTGGTAAAGGCAGCGGGTGCATTCCACAGTCTGTCCGATGACTGCATTGGTTGTGGGGCAGGCCAGCACACTGTCTTCCATAGTAGCGCGCAGACCCTCAATCGTTCACAATGAAGCCCCGCAATTTGTAACCGCCAATCTGACAATTCATGCAGCAACTGATGTCAAAAAAGGTGTTTGCCATGATAAATATTGCTGAAAAGGGGTCTTTGTCTGCAGTTTGGACAATAGCGGCGTCCAAATTTTGAAACTCCCAGAGCGGCTATAGATGTCATCCGTATGCAGCTGACTGGACATTTCAATCACAGCAGAACCTTTCCCACTAGCAGAGAAAGGACCCTGCTAGGATCGCGACGTCAGTTCCAATGGTTCCCAAGCTGAAGGCCTGGCCCTCTTTCCCCCCTTACTAATGCTGCCGTAGATAGAGGGCGCTATGCTCTTGGCGATGAGGTCATAGACGTTGGGGTTGGCCGCTAGCTGGCGAAACTCCTCCTCCTCATCGGCCAGGATGGGCACGCCCGAGCTCCGTCCGGGCCCTTCCGTGTCCACCTCATAGCCCACCACGCGGATGTACGGGCTGCGGATTCCCACGGCAACCTTGTCCGAGCGGGATTTCTATGACGATTGTAAACAAAAAAAGTGTGAAAAGATTTGCAGGTTTGCAGGGTGAAAGTACACAGCGGGAAGTCTATGGTAACACCATGTAAGTCATCTCTTGTGAGATGGAGTGTGACCGTAAAAAGAGGTGGTAACGTTTTGGGCAGTGTCTGATCTGCCTTTACTACTGTAGGTGTCGCCACAAACCTTCCAATAAACAGTATATATTTTTTTCAATTTTGAAAAACGGTAAAGAAAATTTGACTGGATAAACATGCCAATTTTCAAAATGTTCATCTTGCCTCACATGAGCAAATTGGTTGAATCGAACCATCCTTCCTAATTTCCACTTTTATGGTCGCAATGGAAACACTTGGAAATCACCAAATCTTTCGCTCTCCAAAGCTGCTTTGAATCACACAAAATCTCTAAATAGGGACAGATATTCATTACACTCATTCCACATTTGATTCATGATCCAATGATCCATGGAATTTTAAGCCAACACTTCAAGGATATATCATGTAGTCATGTGTTTGTATATTATCAGCTGCAGAATTCTACGGGAAAACACTGATGGTTCCTTATCCTTTTTCCTTGTCAACCTTGCCAAAGACACTTCAGCAAAAGCAACAGTGTCTCACATGGCATTACAAAAATCTTCCTTTGTTCAATTTTGACCCAATAACCTCCACGATTTCTTCTTGAAATGTAGGGGCAGCATTGAGGGGCAAGCCAATCTTACCTTTGAGACTGGTCCCATCTTCTTGATGGCATAAATGCCAATGATGGTGACACGGTTACCAGGCACAACTCTCTCGCACAGGTACCTGGAGAGAAGAAGGCAGATTATGTTGATTTAAAGGAGACTGGCAAGGCAACATTGGCTCCAAAGGCAGAATGCCACGGACCAAAGCAAACAGAAAGGGAAAGGCGTATCAAGGCATGGATAACAGAATTGAAAGAGGGGAAAGGCGTATCAAGGCATGGATAACAGAATTGACAGAAAGGGAAAGGCGTATCAAGGCATGGATAACAGAATTGATAGAGAGGGAAAGGCATATCAAGGCATAGATAACAGAATTGACAGAATGGGAAAGGTGTATCAAGGCATGGATAACAGAATTGACAGAGAGGGAAAGGCGTATCAAGGCATGGATCACAGAATTGATAGAGAGGGAAAGACGTATCAAGGCATGGATAACAGAATTGACAGAGAGGGAAAGGCGTATCAAGGCATGGATAACAGAATTGAAAGAGGGGAAAGGCGTATCAAGGCATGGATAACAGAATTGACAGAAAGGGAAAGGCGTATCAAGGCATGGATAACAGAATTGATAGAGAGGGAAAGGCATATCAAGGCATAGATAACAGAATTGACAGAATGGGAAAGGTGTATCAAGGCATGGATAACAGAATTGACAGAGAGGGAAAGGCGTATCAAGGCATGGATCACAGAATTGATAGAGAGGGAAAGACGTATCAAGGCATGGATAACAGAATTGACAGAGAGGGAAAGGCGTATCAAGGCATTGATAACAGAATTGACAGAGAGGGAAAGGCGTATCAAGGCATGGATAACAGAATTGACAGAAAGGGAAAGGCGTATCAAGGCATGGATAACAGAATTGATAGAGAGGGAAAGGTGTATCAAGGCATAGATAACAGAATTGACAGAATGGGAAAGGTGTATCAAGGCATGGATAACAGAATTGACAAAGAGGGAAAGGCGTATCAAGGCATGGATAACAGCATTGACAGAAAGGGAAAGGCGTATCAAGGCATGGATAACAGAATTGACAGAGAGGGAAAGGTGTATCAAGGCATGGATAACAGAATTGACAGAGAGGGAAAGGTGTATCAAGGCATGGATAACAGAATTGACAGAGAGGGAAAGGCGTATCAAGGCATGGATAACAGAATTGACAGAGAGGGAAAGGCGTATCAAGGCATGGATAACAGAATTGACAGAGAGGGAAAGGCGTATCAAGGCATGGATAACAGAATTGACAGAGAGGGAAAGGCGTATCAAGGCATGGATAACAGAATTGACAGAGAGGGAAAGGTGTATCAAGGCATGGATAACAGAATTGACAGAGAGGGAAAGGCGTATCAAGGCATGGATAACAGAATTGACAGAAACGGAAAGGCGTATCAACGATAACAGAATTGACAGAGAGGGAAAGGCGTATCAAGGCATGGATAACAGAATTGACAGAAAGGGAAAGGCATATCAAGGCATGGATAACAGAATTGACAGAAAGGGAAAGGCATATCAAGGCATGGATAACAGAATTGACAGAAAGGGAAAGGCGTATCAAGGCATGGATAACAGAATTGACAGAGGGAAAGGCGTATCAAGGCATGGATAACAGAATTGACAGAAAGGGAAGGCGTATCAAGGCATGGATAACAGAATTGACAGAGAGGGAAAGGCGTATCAAGGCATGGATAACAGAATTGACAGAGAGGGAAAGGCGTATCAAAGCATGGATAACAGGCCAGGGTGAGATCAAAGGGAATGGCAGGGAGTAGGGAAAAGATGAAAGATTTGAAGAACAGGATCAGTGGGTGATGTGAAGGAAGTGAACACCAAAGAAAGATTAACAGCACAATGAAGTATTGACAATGGTAGGGGGAGGAGAGAACGTTCATCCAAGAGAGGCTAAAGAGGATGGTTCACGTCCTTAGATATGGACTTCTGAAAGATGTCGCTGAGGGAAGACTAAAAGGAAACAGCCAAGAAGAAGAAAGCTAATACTGATGTCAGATAGCATCAAAGGGAGAGAGCCGAAACAAAGGATGAAAGAAGGAGCTCAAGATAAGGATAGTGTGACTGCCAGATATGGAACCTGCTGGACAGCAGTACACTACAGAGATTCTAATACAGCATTTGTGATGAAAGTCATTACCCTAATCAATATTGAGGCCCGGGCATGTGGCAAGATGCTTCATCTGTATCTCATTACTCTTCCTGCTTTCTATTCTTTTCCTTTTTTGTGCATTTAGGGAAATCGTGGCTTGATAGGATTAACATCGGGCCCTTCAGATTTTTGGCCATTTAAGTCAGTCAGCAGCTTACAAGCTTTCTGTATTCGCTTTAAACGCTTGTGTCCAGCTCCCTTGGCAGGGATAACATGCAATTTTGGTTGAGTTTTGTAAACTTGCGTTGTAGAACCCAAAGGGTGCTCCCCCCCCCTCCCACTCTGCACCACCCAGCACGCACCTGTCGCAGTAGAGCTGGATGTGTCTGGGAAGCTCTCCGTTTGGTACGGCTTCCGGACATTCCTGTAGCTTCAGGGTCTGATAGTCCACGCACTTGCACTTGTCCGGCACAATGAAATAGGGGTCCAGCGGACATGCCGGACGACCTGCCTGCTCGCTGCTCGACAATGACCCCCCCCAAAAAAAAAATCAAATATCATACCTCTTGCTATCAGTAAAAGAGGGTTTTAAAAACATTGCATCAATTATCGGTTATTTTGAATATTTATTAATACAACAAAACATATCAAACAACTTGTTGAGCAGTTGGGCTGGAAAATAGCTCAGATGGTAAGAGCACTGGTATGGAAAACTAGGTCTCTGGATCATATCCAGGACCAGTCAAAGTTTTATTTCCCAACTTTTCACTTGACTGGTGAGTTTCTTGTGTAACATGCCAGCGCTCTACCACCTAAGCTATCTATATCCAGCCTTTGGTTAGAATGCCTTTGAGTAAGGCCCCTGCTAGGATCAAAACTTCAGGCCATCTAAATTTCATCATAATCTCCATGTCTAGTTTCCCGACCTCTGTTTACTTCCACTGATTCGTTGAAGGCTCACTTCATGGCGATGACGAATCTGTTCTGCCATTCTAATATCTTTTCTCAATATCTGCCTTTGAGAAAGGTCCTGCTAGGATCGAAACGTCAGGCCCACTAAATTTTCAGATTTACAATTTTGGTAATTTTAGTCAGTAAGCAGTTTGCAACATTTTTGTATATCATCTTTTATTTTGTTATCTTCGTATTCATCTATCAATTTTTGTTGGGGGAACTCACGTGTTGCACTTGCGAGGCATGGTGTAGCCTTCCAGGCCAGGCTTGACCGTGAGGTTGGGGAGGAAGTTGCGACAACTGCGACACTGGATGGTGATCTTGGTGGCCTTGGCCCGAATGGCCGACGCGGCGATGACGATGCCCGGGATCTTGACCAGCTTGGCAACTTGATCCGACTAGTAGGGGAAACACAAGGCCAGGGGTCAGGGGACAATACCACAGAGCCGCTTCAGCACTGGAAGCTGATTGAGCACTAAAAGCGTTGCTTAGTAAAAAGCAAGTTGCCAACCAACGTTCCACTTGGATTCTATGATGAGCAACTGTCCGGGATTTGAACAGACGTCAAATGCAATAAGCAATATGATTGGCAAAATTGTTTGAACCAAAGATTGACTTTTAAGCTAAGCAGGTTTTTTTGTGTTTAAGCACCTCTGTGACATTGGGCCCAAGATATAATGAAGACAAACAATTAGGGACTGAACAGACAAGAAAAAAGTGAACAAATGACAGAACCAAATGAGGCAAGAAGGTAGTTTAGGATGAAAACTAGCTCACAGCTAATTGTTGTTTGCATTTTGATGAAAATGGTGATCCCTGGAGTTATTGCAGGCTTTGGCAGCTGGCAGATAATGGATCAATGCTTCTTACTGGCAGTGGCAGCCTTAATCTTAGCCAAGACAGTTGACTATTTTGGGAAGGCTGCCTCCCAATGGCAGGATAGCTCATGAGGTCAGAGCAAAATCGTCATCTGAAAACTGTAGCCGAGAAATAGCATTTAAATGAAGCACTTTACTTTATAATGAATGATTATAGAGCTGGTGCGTTAATCTAGAGGCTTGGGTTCAAGTCCATGACCAGCCATATTTTCTCTGCTATTTCCATTCCATTACTTGAATTGACGAGATTTGATTTGCTCTCTCACCTTGAGGTCTCTGACAGAGATGGGGTTAGCGTCCGAGCTCAGCGTGATCTGAATGTCCTGAAGATCCTCCTCTCCCTCTGGGCGAGGCTTGGTCACCTCATCGGCCATCTCCTTGGCAGCATCCTCAAACTGTGAGTGCAGAAATTAGACGACATGAAGAGAACGGCAAAGTGGAAAATATATGCCGGTGACATCATGTAAGCCATCTCTTTTGAGTACAGCTCTGGAAAGAGCCGATACATGTAACTCGACATTTTGGACAGTGCATGCTAAATTTTTTCAGAATCATCATCCTTACAAAGACTTACAAAGGGCAGATACTCGGCCGGGTTTTTCTTCAGCTTGTCCACAAGGTCCTCATCAAAACTGGTAAGGTCATCCAGGGAGACGTCCAGCCAAAACTGGCCCAAATTATAATGTCGCTTCAACTCATCTCTGTGGAGACAATGGGCAAACACTTTGTTGAAATGTAAAATTCTGCATTAAGTAGAGCAATGAAATTGGGCCCAGTACTCTTAACACCTGCGTTATCAAGCTCTTTGTCTTTGTCTTAGATGGCGACCTTCCAAAAAAGTCAATAATCTTGGCTGGGTTTGGGTTGCCCAATCTAGTAATTGTTACTTTAATCACTTTTATTTTCAAAAACAAAACAAAACCCCAAAACAAACAAAGAAAGTAAACAAAAAATATCAATTTTGCTGTGAACTTAATTTTCGAGACTTATGCCTGCCTGCCCGTTGGACCCATTTTGCTCCATCGAGTAGCAGAATGAACGCAGAAATTTACCTCACGTGTCCAAACACTGCATACATGTTCACACAAACACAAACATCCAACGGGCAGGCAGGCATGAGTCTCAAATATTTGGTTCACTGCATGCAGCGCGCGATGTCCGGACGTTGCTTTGCGCTTTTCAGGAAACAGTCGCCAGGGCTCATCGCGTGTATGCGCGCGCACACTCACAGAGCCCCTTAGACTGTGCCCCCGGTACCCAGACGTACAATGTACTGTACGTACATACTGAACATCGGCTGTTATTTTGATTTAAAAATAGCAGCATTTCGGCTCGTCGGACGGGAGAGAATCTTCTTGATAACCTGAGGGGAAATTTCTCCTTTTTCCCCAAAACGTGAGTAAAACAAATGACCAGTATTGAAATCGGTGATTCTCACTTAATCCAAAGATGGGTGCGTGGGACGGTTTCACGGGTGTTTTCGGGGTAAAATCTGGGGGTTTTGGTCGGGGGTAGTCATGGAGTCGATCACATAGTTACTTACAGGGTTTCCGAGCAGTTTTCCTTGGACCCTACTATCGCCCGAAACAATGTAAGGGTCCAAGTTACTCGGACTATACAAAGACCTACTTTCTTACACTTACTGCTACATGAACACACCAGTACATAAATCATGAGTAAAACATGGTAAGACTAGCTGGGGCCTAATTACAAACGCAGTGGCTGTCGTTACGGCAGTCATCCGTGTGGTTCCCTGACTTGATTGTATTTCGTCAGCATTGCAGGCTGGTTGAACCAGTCTATTAGCTGATAGTCTTGTTCCAAGAGCTAAACATCCTGACAAATACTGTGAAGTCAGGGAACCACACGGACGACTGCCGTAACAACAGCAACTGCGAATTATAAAACCAATAAAACTAAAACTTAAAAGCTGGCTTTGTTTACTTTAGAAAACTGCTTAAGTATTATTGCAAAATAATAAAAGTTCTAAAGTAATACTATTACTACTCATACTATTACTAGTATTACTAGTACTAGTAGTAGTAGTAATGCCAACAGGCAACACAAAGAATAACGGCTGAACTGTAAACGGATAAGACTCATCTCAAACAATGTCCACATCTACAGTACAGACATAGTACAGCATTTGAACTTTAAAGTGCTGTACAGATATGCAGATGCAAATTTTAGAGCCTCACCTGTATTTGTATGTGAAGTTGGCATCGTGAAATTTCCGCAAGAAGTCTTTAAACCGGCGCTGCACTGCCATACGATTGACCTGCCCATCTTCCTGGAGACCTTCGGAGCCGAAATTATCGGAATAAAATATTCCCTGGGAGTCAAAGCCCGACATCTTTGCAGTTTTTTTCTTCAGTCCGTGACGAGATTTCGTGGATTTGACAACAACGGGTTCTTGTGTTGTGCCAGTGCGCGGTTTAAATGCCCGTCCACTGTTTCCCGGGAAAATCCTTCACGTGTCAAAATCGGCGCGAAAATGCCAAAGGGCGCCCTCATTGCCGTGCGATCAAGATTGACCCTTGGGTTGAATAAAATATGTCATTGATTCTAGTCTTGTCTCAAAACGTCACCGATACAAGAGATAGGCTACAAACAAGCAAGGAAGGAACGAGTATCTGTCGTGTCCAAATAGGCATGCAAATACGTATGTATGGCTATAAAAAAAGTAAAAGAGGGTTAAAATAAACCGTAAGAAGGCGCACTATGATCCTGTTTCTAATTTCTAACGTCTTGAACAGAGACCAAGGCATCGAAGCTACAGCCGCTGCTAAAATTAGAAATAGAGCAGTAAACAAGTAGCTGCGCTGAGCTGAGGAACATACACTTCCGGGTTGCCAGAGCCTCCCCCTTTGAACACATCCGGTTCTGTGTTTGTGTCCTCTTCCCCGGCTGTAGTTCATGTCTGCTGTACCGCTGTACTATCACCGGTATTTAGAGAAAATTACCAACTTAGCCTCAGTGTTGCGATTGTCTGCCTTTCATTGAGATGGCAACCATGGTATGTATGTCACTATGTCATGTGTAGTCTTTCGACACCTTATTTGGGCTGTATCTGCCAATCTGGATTTTGAAGGGGGAAATCCTAGTTTAGCAGGCATGATTATTATTACTAGTTTAGCACTACTCTAGTACACACTACTAGTACTAGTAGTAGTACTAGTAGTACTAGTAGTAGTAGTACTAGTATTGTAGTACTCAGTAGTAGTAGTAGTACTGGTACTAGTAGTACTAGTACTAGTACTAGTACTAGTATTACTAGTACTAGTACTAGTACTAGTAGTACTTAGTAGTACTTAGTAGTACTACCAGTACTCAGTAGGCAGTACTAATACTACTATAGTACTCGTCCGAGCATTTTGGACCCGAAAAGTCACCCTTTTTATCGAATTTTGACATTTTGAGATTCGGTGCCTACACTACAGTCACCCGAATCTCAAAATTTCAAAATTCGATAATAAAGGGTGACTTGTCAGGTCCAAGTTACTTGGACTATTCTATTTCTAGAACTACTAGTAATAATTTACTAATTATGTGCGTGTGGCTGAAGATATCTGTTCATCATAGTCCGAGTAACTTGGATCCGACAAGTCACACTTTTTTTTATCGAATTTTGAAATTTTGAGATTCGGGTGACTGTACCCAGTGTAGGCACCAAATCTCAAAATGTCAAAATTCAATGAAAAGGGTGACTTGTCGGGTCCAAGTCACTCGGACTATGTTTATCAGTACTATTACTTAGTATTATTAATTATTATCACTTTAGTATGGAACTTCGCCAAGAGAAGTGTTGAATACACTGACACTGTATTTTCGAACTTAACTTTTGAACTTACAAAAACTGAAAAAGTACAACTTAGTCAACTAACTTAGTACAACTACAACAGTACAAGTACAACTGCAACTAAGTACCGGTACTAGTAATACTAATATACAACTACAACTTACAAAAAACAAGTACAAGTGAAGTGCATTCAAGGAAATACAATTTATCACTTTACACCCCCCAAGCACAAATTTTGCAAACGGCCATTTTTCTGTTCCTTCGAAAATCTAAGTTCTAGTTCTACATTCACAGCTTGAAATTTACTTTCCAAGTGTGCAATGTCAGCCCATTTTGCCCTATGTACTGTGCTTTCGGCAGGTTTTTGCATTGTGCATATGGTATGGGAATACTTTTTATCATAAAGAAATATTTTTTATTGAATTACCTTTTAAAGTGATATACAAAAATATTGCTTACTGACTAAAATTACCAAAATGCAAATCTCAAAATTTAGTGGGCGAAACGTCAGGCTCACTAAATTTTCAGATTTGAATTACCTTTTCTATCTTCAATTTCATCTTCTGCTTGTCTATTACTATTAGTACTACATACTAAGGCTGTTGTCGACAAGGCTTTTGTCGACATTGTCGCGACAAAGAAAATATTCCGACATGTCGACAAGGTTTTTCGGTTGTCGCGACAAAAACAATAAAATACATTAGCCTATCTATAGTCATAATGGCCAATTTTTGAAAAGAAGGGAATAAAAAGGGAACAAAAAATCCTAAAATTGTGCGCTGAGCATTTCATTTTTGCTTTTCCACGCCACAAAATAATAGTTACTAAATATGTTGGAAGTTGGAAGGGATCGCGACGCGACCAAAGAAAATCGTTCACCGGACGCATTTTGCCATTACGATGTACACATGTACAGTGTAAATACTGTCACTACTGTATAGCGCACGTTTGTATGGCCGGTCGTCAGCAGTACAGTAGCTGGTATACGTTGCTGCATCGCATGCATTTAATACACGTGCGTACGGGATACCAGTGCAATGCAGAGATCGGGAAAGATCGTGGACGTCCGAGGGAAGGATCGAGAAATGAGATCGCACGTGCGTCGCGGTCGGTACCCAGTTGAAAGTAGCCGCATGTTTGGGCCCAAAATCCCGGCGGCCGCGTATTTTATTTCGTTGAAAAACGGACCGGAAGTACATTATGTACATCGGAAAAAGGCCTCCTTTGCCGCATACGTTCTAGGTTTGTCTGAATGTATGGCTGAATACGCGGCCTCCTCCGTTTTTGGGCCCAATACGCAGCTGTTTTTGGGGTGCTCAATACCTTTAGCTAGGTTCGGACGGTGACGTCTTTTCTTTTCACTGAAACTATCTGGTTCTCCAACTGTACATGTGTACATAGCCAATTGGAAAGCCACTGCAGCCGCTGTGCAGTGAGAACGCACGCATCGCTGATCGATGACGTCATGAATAAACAATGAGCAATCGCTTTTTTATGATTTTCTTAGGAAATTACGACTGTAACACCCAATATCGGCACAAAAATTATTTTGTTGTGTATAATCTTAAATACGAAAGCCATTAAATATGAAATTTTATTGAAATTAAGATTATCCATGAAAACTTATTTCACAAGTTCACAACTATGGCGGTTTGACATGCCCCATTCCTTTAATACCTAAAAAAATCCGACATTGTGACTACAGATTTTTTACTAAATCGGGTCTCTGTCGCGACAATGTCGACAGTCGGCATAAAATTCTCGCGACATGTCGACAAGAATTTTTTCTCACGACAACAGCCTTACTACATACTACATACATGTACTGTAGCTCCCAGTTTCTAAGAATATTTTTTGAAAAATTGCAAAATTTGAAAACTTTGACTAGACGGGGACTTGATCATGTAACCTCTTTTGCATACCTGTCAGAAGAATTAACTTACGTATAGGCCTATCTAGATCAAGCCCCCATTTTCAATCAGATGAAGAAAGAAATTGTTGTAAATACAATTAAAATAATGATAATTAATACAATTATACAATGTTCCTACAAATTCAACACCAACAAATGAAGTAAAATTACTCGTAAATTTGACTCCCAGTCTGTTTTCCTTTCCTTCCTTTGAGTGAAAATCTAGTTGAAGAAGCTGACTTCACTTTGTGTGATCCTTGAACGGCTGTATCCAGGTTTAAAGGCCTTATACAATATTGGTAAAGGTCAAAAGATTGCCACAGTTTGTGTGTTAAACCTATTCCCAAAAAGAAATCCTGCAAAGGTTTTTGCTCAAATGGTAATCTGACAAAGTAGAAAAAGGCAAAAAACGGCCACGGTTTTCGCACTGTTCTGTAGTGTAAGAAATAGTTTACCGGTATTACTCGCCATTTGATAAACAATTTGTCGATGTTTGAGTGACGATTTCTCGAGAAGTACAGCATCCCAGACCGTGAGATTTCAACATGAGGATTCTATCATGATCATCAACAAACTGTGAAAATTAGAAGGAAATCTGTTGACATTGATTTTTTCCGATCTTCCCACTGTTGTATTGGGCCTTTAAAGCAAGTGGTTGTTTGCATCTGAATGAAAATGGGGACGTGATCCCTGGAGGTATTACTATTAAGTAGCTACATGTAATGGTTGAATATTTATAACTGGTACCTCCTGACCTGGCAAAGATTATTGACTATTTGGGAAGGCTGCCAAAATGGACTTGCAATTTTCTCCAAAATCATGATTTAGTGATGTGTATGTGTCAACCAGATGACGGACAGCACGCGAATGTGTACAAAACATGCACTCACAGTGTAGTACATACACATACATGTACATGTACGCACCACACATACATACCACAATATCATTATCATAGGAAAACATTGGCTCCCTGACATGGCAGCCCTTACATGTCATGTACGTGTGGTCTGTAAGGCATAAATTGAATAATTTGTCTGTATATTCCTTTTCAGTTGACTGTGTGTGATTTAGGCGAGGGAGTCACAGAGAAAATAAACAAGTTCAGATACCGCAAGACTAAGACCAATGCAGCATTAATTTGTGAGTAAAAAACTCTTCCCAGGACTCAGGACTCGGACTCAGACTCGGACAGTCAGGACTCGGACTCAGACTCGGACAGTCAGGACAGGACTCTTCAAACATTCAACAGTCAGGACTCGGGCAGTCAGGACTCGGACAGTCAGGACTCGGACTCAGACTTTGACAGTCATGACTTTGACAGTCATGACTCTGACAGTCATGACTCTGACAGTCATGACTCTGACAGTCATGACTCTGACAGTCATGACTCTGACAGTCATGACTCTGACAGTCATGACTCTGACAGTCATGACTCTGACAGTCATGACTCTGACAGTCATGACTCTGACAGTCATGACTCTGACAGTCATGACTCTGACAGTCAGGACTCTGACAGTCAGGACTCTGACAGTCAGGACTCTGACAGTCAGGACTCTGACAGTCAGGACACTGACAGTCAGGACTCTGACAGTCAGGACTCTGACAGTCAGGACTCTGACAGTCAGGACTATGACAGTCAAGACTATGACAGTCAGGACTCTGACAGTCAGGACTCTGACAGTCGGGACTCTGACAGTCGGGACTCGGACTCAGACTCGGACAGTTAAGACTCACACAGTCAGGACTCGGACAGTGAGGACTCTGACAGTCAGCACTCTGACAGTCAGGACTCTGACAGTCAGCACTCGGACAGTCAGCACTCGGACAGTCAGCACTCTGACAGTCAGCACTCTGACAGTCAGCACTCTGACAGTCATGACTCATTTTCACTGGTTTTCCAGTATTATTTTTCAATTTGTCGTATGCTACTCCATATGTACTAACATGTGTTTTCGTTTTGTTTTACCCCTGCAGTTAAAGTGAAAGATTCAACAGTAGTTCTTGATGAAGAGCTAGAGGTGAGTTGCAATTGATGGCAATTACAATTTTAGAGTTTCTGACTGTAATTGGACTGGACCCAAAGTAGAACATGCAGATTGACAGAGTTTAAACAAGATTCTAGCCACCCGGTGTTTATGGCTTCAGAACTTGGCACAATCCCAGAAAGATTCTGTTGCAGAAAAGGGATCTAATTTGGATGATTTAACTATTACCTTCCATACCTTATTTCTTTCCCCTTCGATCTTCTCTTCTTTGATCCCCTTCCTGCTTGCCTGTTCATTTTGATCTCAACCTGGTCTGTCTACCAGCTGTCCTCCTTTATCCATCTTCTCTCATCTGTATCATACGTGTGATATCTTTCTTCCTCTCTGTTTAACCAGCATGTGACCACAACAGAGGTACTTTCTGAACTGCACTCTTGCTTGGTTTTCACTTACAATGTGTAGTTCATGCACATTCACGTGCATATGAACAGCCGGTTGTGGGAATGCCGGATGTTTATCTGCGCGCTCTGATTTGTGGGATGTAACTTATTGACTTTCTCTTCTCAGTAGCGCGTTCACATACAGCACCTGGCAAAAGATTGTGCTGCAATTTGTGAGCACTGCAATTTGGATTGCAATTCGAATCACAATTATTAGTGAGATTTTAGTGTTCACACAGAAAAAAAATACACAAAAATGAATCGCATTTAGAAAATTGAATAGTGTATCATGCTTTTTCGTGATACATCTGTAGTGTGAACGCCCCTAGTGACAAGGCTCTTTGTCCCGTCCCATTTACATAAAATTTGACTCCTGCTGAATTATTGATGTTGAGTTCTGGGTTGTCATTAGGATATTGATATTGAGGAGCTGGTGGAGGAATTACCATCTTCCCAACCTCGTTACATCATCTTGAGCTATGTGTTCAAGCATAAAGATGGACGGATCTCCTACCCTCTGTGCTTCATCTTCGTGTCACCCATGGGTGAGTGATGGGATCCAGGCTGGGTGTCTCATGGGAGGGATGGGTTGAGGTTGGGTTGGGGTGAGGTTTGGTTGGGGTGAGGTTGGGTTGGGTGAGGTTGGGTTGGGGTGAGGTTGGGTTGGGTTCAGATGGGTTGAGTGTGGATGGGATGGGATGGGATGGATGGGTTGGGTTTGGATGGGTTCGGTTTGGATGGGTTGGGTTTGGATGGGTTCGGTTTGGATGAGTTGGGTTTGGATGGGTTCGGTTTGGATGGGCTGGGTTTGGATGGGTTCGGTTTGGATGGGGTGGGTTTGGATGAGTTGGGTTTGGATGGGTTCGGTTTAGATGGGTTGGGTTTTGATGGGCTGGGTTTGGATGGGCTTGGTTTTGATGGGTTGGGTTTGCATGAGTTGGGTTTTGATGGGCTGGGTTTGGATGGGCTGGGTTTGGATGGGTTGGGTTTGGATGGGTTGGGTTTGGATAGGGTGGGTTTGGATGGGTTGGGTTTGGATGGGTTGGGTTTGGATGGGTTGGGTTTGGATGGGTTGGTTTGGATGGGGTTGGTTTAGATGGGGTGGGTTTGGATGGGTTGGGTTTGGATGGGTTGGGTTTGGATGGGGTGGGTTTGGATGGGGTGGGTTTGGATGGGTTGGGTTTGGATGGGTTGGGTTTGGATGGGGTGGGTTTGGATGGGTTGGGTTTGGATGGGGTGGGTTTGGATGGGGTGGGTTTGGATGGGGTGGGTTTGGATGAGTTGGGTTTGGATGGGCTGGGTTTGGATGGGGTGGGTTTGGATGGGATGGGTTGGATGGGGTGGGTTTGGATGGGTTGGGTTTGGATGGGGTGGGTTTGGATGAGTTGGGTTTGGATGGGCTGGGTTTGGATGGGGTGGGTTTGGATGGGGTGGGTGTGGATGGGCTGGGTTTGGATGGGTTGGGTTTGGATGGGTTGGGTTTGGATGGGCTGGGTTTGGATGGGGTGGGTTTGGATGGGATGGGTTGGATGGGTTGGTTTTGGATGGGTTGGGTTTGGATGGGGTGGGTTTGGATGAGTTGGGTTTGGATGGGCTGGGTTTGGATGGGGTGGGTTTGGATGGGGTGGGTTTGGATGGGTTGGTTTTGATGGGTTGGGTTTGGATGGGGTGGGTTTGGATGGGGTGGGTTTGGATGAGTTGGGTTTGGATGGGGTGGGTTTGGATGGGGTGGGTTTGGATGAGTTGGGTTTGGATGGGCTGGGTTTGGATGGGTTGGGTTTGGATGGGGTTGGTTTGGATGGGATGGGTTGGATGGGTTGGTTTGGATGGGCTGGGTTTGGATGGGCTGGGGTTGGATGGGTTGGGTTTGGATGGGCTTGGTTTGGATGGGTTGGGTTTGGATTGGGTTGGTTTGGATGGGATGGGTTGGATGGGTTGGTTTGGATGGGCTGGGTTTGGATGGGCTGGGTGTGGATGGGCTGGGTTTGGATGGGCTGGGGTTGGATGAGTTGGGTTTGGATGGGCTGGGGTTGGATGGGTTGGGTTTGGATGGGCTGGGTTTGGATGGGTTGGTTTTCGATGGATTGGGTTTGGATGGGTTAGGTTTAGATGGGTTGGTTTTGGATTGATTGGGTTTGGATGGGTTGGGATGGGTTGGGATGTGGGAGAGGGAGGGGGGTTGGGGTGGGGGACCGGATAGTTGGGGAGGGATGGGGATTTGATTAGATAGGATTTATAAATTGGGTGGTAGGGGTGAGGTGGGGTGGAATGTGATTTGATGGGAGTTATGTTGGGTTTGGAATTGGATGGGTTGAAGGGATTGGATGGGGTGGAATGGGATGGTATGGAATGGGGTTGGATGGGATGGAATGATGTGGGATAGGATGGAATTTGATGGGATTGATGGGGTGACATGGGTTGGTGACAAAGAGGGCTGCTAGAGGGTGTGAGGGTATGCTGTTTGTGAGTATGTGATGGGAAGGGTTGGCTAGATTGGGATTGGTTGGGATAGAATTGGATGGGATAGGGTTTGATGTAATGGGGTGGAGTGAAGTGAGTTGGGATTGGATGGAGAGATGGTTATTGGATTGGATTGGAATGGTATTGGATTGGATTGGGATAGGGTGGAATTGATTTGATTGGATACCCAGCCAATTTAGCTTTCCTATCTTTCTCTATCTTTCCCAAGGATGCAAAAATGAAGTCAACATGAAATATGCTGGCAGCAAGCTTACATTGCTGAATGCATCAGGAGTGACGAAGGTAAGCACTGTACTGGATTGCCTACTGGGGCCCATGTTGTCGACCTCCTAGTTGGTGGGCCCTGGTAACTGGTCTCGCTCTTCTGATTGAGCCCAGGCGAACGACAAGAACTTGAGACAGCAGCACCTCTAATTGCTGCTTGCCTCAAACGCAAAAAGAAGATTGCCTACTGCAGTGTAGTCCTAACGGAAAGTGTAACACTCCTGTTATTTTCACGAGTAATTCCAATTAATAAAATTGAATGAATTAATTGATTAATTTAATGCACCTTCACAAAGTGTGGTGCATGGTGCTGTAGGTAACCCGCTCCTCGCTGTATCTTTCTCAACAGTGCTTTGAACTCCGGAGTGTGGAGGAACTGACCGAAGAATGGCTGATATCAAAACTGGAGTTCTTCCGTTAGTTGCGTGGAACACCTGCCTCCCTCAGTGGAAAAAAAGCCCCAACAACAACAGAATAAATAAGCGAATATGAAGGAGAAGACAAACCTTTTCAGACTAAGTTGGAAAAGCAATAGCACTTTGTGGTTTATTACTGGTACTCATCCTGACAGATTCTAACACTATCTTTTTTCTTCTGCCTCAAAAACAAAACGGCCTTTTTAGCCTGCCTAAAAGTAGGCAGTGTTTGTTGGGAGTGGCAGTAAGTGAACTCTTTCTCAGATGCCCGTTCATGCTTCATGCCAACCCAGTGGATGTATAGAGTTTTTCAGTCGCACGCTTTTTGATGGTCAATGTTCAGTTCACGAGGATGGACGTGGGACGCGCGCGCCTTTGAGTCATCAAATGTCCAATGGAAATACTCAGATGCGACAGTTGCATGCGCTTCCGCGGATTTAGACCGCTCCTGTAGACATGCTAATCAGCCTTTGATGGTCAGGTGATGTCATGTGAGACACCTCTATAGGGAGTCTGGGGTTATTTGGACAAAGTTTGGAGCTTCAGACGGGCAAGCTTGATTCTCAGTGGATTGCACAAACAAACAAACAAACAAAAAGATGAGACGTCACAGAATTTTGAGGTTGACGTGGGTTGGCGAGTGTGGCTCTGGGAGGAGCTGGTACCAGTGAGGAGAGCTGGGGCCGGTTTCACAAAGGTAGTCCAAACTTAGGACCAGTCTTAGGACTTAGGACCAATCCTAGCTAAGACCGATCCTAGAATCAATTTCACAAAACGCGTCTTAAGTAAGACTAGTCTTAACTCATTCATATTATGATGAAACCGAAACCTAAATACTACAGCAGTGTAGCAATACTGTATAGTATTAGCAGACGTTCTCCGTAGTGTTCATCATCATCATGCCTAAAGCTCAAATTGACCGGAAGCATTTAAGCAAAAGCATAAGCGCCATGATTCATGGAAAGCGGGTGGCAAGTGTAACGTTGGACAGAGTTTATTACACTAATTCAACAGTTAAGACTAACCTACACCAGTCTTAAAATTAGGACTTGTTCAGCGCCATTGCCATGGGAGTTAGAATGAGTCTAACTCGTCCTAACTTTTGTGAAATCGATCTTTATAAACTTAAGACTGGTCGTAAAGTTAGGATGAGTTACTAGTCCTATAGCGCTTTGTGAAATCGGCCCCTGATCATGCAATGTTTTGTCAGGAGACTGCAAGCGTTGAGTTAGTGGCTCTTATCAGAGCCACACTCATTCTGGAATGGTCTCATCACAAATACTGAGATTACAGGCTTTTCATAGTGGAGATAGCAAGTCAAGGGATTAAACAGTCCAATTTTCTTTGTTCTAAACAGATAATGTTTTTGTTTTGTTTATAAGGATGAGATCTAGTGGGGAAAAGTGCCAAATCGGAGTGCAAAAAGTCTGACAATGTTTGAATGACGCTTTTTGAAGAATCTGGTCCGAACACATAACAAATATTTATTTTTTGTAGTTTTTGAGTGGGATTTGTCTCTGGTTTTTGTTTCCATTAAATAATGGGTCATAGGAACAATGGTCTTACTTAAGTGTATAACATTGTGGTCATTTTGTAAGCTGCCTATGCATGTGTCCTCTCATTGTAACATGCAGGTAGATTTGTGTTACACCTGTTACGGGTGCCCCAAAACCACACTGCCCCTATGGGAGCTGTAACCACAACCCTATGCATACTGTATATATATGCAAAGAACATAAACTTGTCTGCATGTGACCCATGTATACTTGAGCGGTGTGAAACGATTGTTGCAATACATGTACATGTGTTGAAACTTACATGTACATGTACATGTGTAGTGATACAGTCAGTTACTGTGCTTGATTGACCCGTGTGGAAATTTGAAAGAATTTGCACAGGGTGGACCTGTATAAGTTTTGTCACATGTCAAAGGCCTATACAAAGCCTTAGCCTGAGCCAAGGCCATGCTTTGAGAAAAGGCCCAAAGTCAGTTTCTATATTTTATGCTACTAATTGCCTTTTATGATAAATTTTGCTGGTACTTAGAGCAAGAGAAAGTGGAGGGTCGTCATCTTTCCAAATGTCCACGGTCTTCTTTTTAGAGAAATTACCATTTTAATCACTGTCTTTGGACAGAAGTAAATGAGGTTGTTTGTCTCTTTTCATTTGTGCTTGCTGGAAACAGCTGGATATTTTTTTGATGTACATGTATACTCAATGAAATTAAGTCATTTGAGCTGTTTCATCCATTGGTTTTTGATAAGCAATGATTAGAATGATTAATCCTTATCAGGTAAATATAAATGTATGCATGGAAATCAGTATTTTGTTTAGTTAATATTTTTTTGCAAAAGCAATGTTATTGGTGTCAGGAAGAAGAGTTTGTGTATCAAGCTCTAAGACACTTGATAAAAAAGATATATTATTCAGCAGAGTATTGGCAAATTTTGCCATCCCTCAAAAAACTTGTCAGGTGTTTGAGTACAGTTGGGAGACAGGCTTGTTGTCTTTATCTACCTACTTTAGGTAGGAATTGGTAGACATGGACATCAAAAACCAACTATTACTGTTAGTTTACCTACATCAGAGAACTTAATACAATTAATTGACCTAGATATCACACACAAACCCTTTGTCTACCGACACCAGGTGACTGAATACAATTGGTTGACATAGATATCACACACCAACCCTTTGTCTACCCACATCAGGTGACTGAATACAATTGGTTGACATGGATATTACACACAAACTATTGGTCTACCCTCATCAGGTGACTGAATACAATTGGTTGACAGATATCACACACAAACCCTTTGTCTACCCACACCAGGTGCCTGAATACAATTGGTTGACAGATATCACACACAAACCCTTTGTCTACCCACACCAGGTGCCTGAATACAATTGGTTGACAGATATCACACACAAACCCTTTGTCTACCCACACCAGGTGACTGAATACAATTGGTTGACAGATATCACACACAAACCCTTTGTCTACCATCATCAGGTGACTGAATACAATTGGTTGACATAGATATCACACACAAACTATTGGTCTACCCTCATCAGGTGACTGAATACAATTGGTTGACATGGATATTACACACCAACCCTTTTTCTACCGACACCAGTTGACTGAATACAATTGGTTGACATAGATATCACACACAAACCCTTTGTCTACCCACACCAGGTGACTGAATACAATTGGTTGACAGATATCACACACAAACCCTTTGTCTACCCACATCAGGTGACTGAATACAATTGGTTGACATAGATATCACACACAAACTATTGGTCTACCCTCATCAGGTGACTGAATACAATTGGTTGACATGGATATTACACACCAACCCTTTGTCTACCCACATCAGGTGACTGAATACAATTGGTTGACATGGATATTACACACAAACCCTTTGTCTACCCTCATCAGGGGACTGAATACGATTGGTTGACATGGATATTACACACCAACCCTTTGTCTACCCACATCAGGTGACTAAATACAATTGGTTGACATATATATCACACACAAACCCTGTTTACCCTCATCAGGTGACTGAATACAATTGGTTGACATGGATATTACACATCAACCCTTTGTCTACCCACATCAGGTGACTTAATACAATTGGTTGACATAGATATCACACACAAACCCTTTATCTATCCACATCAGGTGACTGAATACAATTGGTTGACATGGATATCACATACCAACCCTTTGTCTACCCACATCAGGTGACTGAATACAATTGCGTCTTCTCAGGATAACATCCACGATCACTTTCATGTTATTCTGCATTGTTATTTTGTATTGAATTTATTTTCCTCCATCATATAATTACTGCAAGGTAATGTTGGTTTTGCTTAGCCATGGAGATGATATCATTTGAGGAATATTTCTGCTTATCTGGTCATTTTGCCAGTAAGAGTTGAACATTTCTAGTTTTTAACTAAAGTGTACTTTAAGATGGAGACTCAAAGTAAATCTCTACAATCTGAATTTGCAAATAAAAGTTTGGAAAGCTGGTGAAGGAGGAGTGAAGATTGTTTCTGTGGATTTGATCCTAGTGTGATGCTTTTGGCTGTAAAATAGCTTTAAAACAGACTTGTAGACTCTTTCAATGGACATTCTTCTGGAACTATACCCACACGACCTATGGCTCTATCACGTGCACTACCTCAAACATCATATACCTCATCTCTTGTAGGGTTTGTAATATTCAGTATGTTGGGGAGACCAAAAACACCCTCAAAAAACGGATCTATGGCCATAGGTCTACTATCAAAACCGGTAAAATCGACACCCCTGTTGGGTATCACTTCAATCTCCCTGATCATTCAATATCAGATATGAGTGTACTGGGCATAGAATCACTTGGTCACCGTAGTAATGCCGTCCGTCTTAGCCGTGAGAAAATGTGGATGAAGCGTCTTCGGACTATTCAATCACATGGTCTCAACATCTCGGAGGGTAATGACTAACACCATGCAGCTTTCTGATAATCCTTCTTTTGTGTTCAGTCCTTCACACTTCTCTCTTTGATCTTTCCCCCTCTTGTCACTAATTCCTACCCTACTACTTGCCCTTCTCTTTGATCTTTCCCCCTCTTCTCACTAATCCCTACCCTACTCCTTGCCCTTCCCTTTGATCTCTCCCTACCAGCTTCACTCTTTGTCCTTTGTTTCTCATCCGTGTCCTATTCACTCTCTCCCCCTTCCTTCGTGTACATGTATCTGTTTTGTCCTTGTCACTCTGCCTTTGAGAAAGGTCCTGCTAGGACCGAAACGTCAGGCCCACTAAATTTTAAGATTTGCATTTTGGTAATTTTAGTCAGTAAGCAGTTTGCAACATTTTGGTATATCACCTTAAGACTTGTATTCGAGTCATCCAGCTTGAGTCTGAGTGTAAGTCAATATTATAATTGAAAAATTGGTCAAGAAAACTTTGACTTGATCCTTAGACCTCTATCAGTGCTCTTCCATCTGAGCTTCCCAGTCCTTAGATGGTGGCCTCCCCAATAGTCAATAGTCAATTAACTGCTATTTATCTTCAGGGGTCACACCCATGCTTCCATTCAGATGCAAACAACCAATTGTTGCAACCCTGGCTACAGCAGCTCAGGGATCACACAAAGTGGATGCAGCTTTTTTCAATTCAAGTCAAACAACCAAAGGAAAAACTGACTGGAAACTTTTGAACCAATTGAAAAATTGGCAAAGAAAACTTTGACTGGACCGGGATTTGAACCCCAGAGTTGTTTGAACCTCAGACTTGTTTGATATTATAATACTTTTTATCATAATGACTTTTTCTTGCACAACAATAATGAACTGATTCTTAAGAAAAAAGGACACGCTTTGTACGAGGAAAACAGTCTCTCACAGGGAAATGTGTCTGTTTCAAAGTTTCTTTATTAGTATCATTATCCCGACAAAGTGTCTAAACTAGTAATGAGTCTCTAGCCGAGAAAAGTTTGGAGTACTACACGAGTTAAGAGATAAAAATGGCAGATGCTGTTCCGAAATAGAGATGGAATGAGAAAGAGGTTGGCTGTTTAAAGAGTGATTCTTCCATCAAAGGAAAAAAAAGGTTGCCGCTAGAATTACCTGGCAACTTGTTTGTCCATTTTATTTCTGGACAATTTCTCTGTATTCTCTCTCTGAAATAAACTGACCCCCTCGAAATGACAGGAAAGAAGAGAGTTTCACAAAGACCCAGAAAGAATGCCCTCTAACCTTCTTCAACTTTCAGAGAATCTGTTGCACCAATATAACAAAATAAAAAAGTACATAATTCCACTTTACAAATAATTCTTTACAAAACGTGCACCTTTTCACTTTTTCTTTCCTTTGTTTTACACTAGCTTAAATGAGTTACTGTACCATAAACTGTAGGTATATTAATAGATTAGTGAGTTATGCATTAATATCTTGCTATATACATATTTATAAGGATCCTTATTTATAAGGATACTACAACTATAATTATCTTTACAGTTTTATGCTTAAGATTAAATAGGTAAAAAATCTGGCAACTTTATCCAGCACAAACATTTTTCTTCTTTTTTTTCTTCTTTCCTTGTCCAATATGACACGACACACAGTAAGTAAAGAGTATGATCGTTAGATTCTCTGTTAATTTCTGTACATATTTAGAAATGAATATTACTGATTATGGTGGGACAGTGCCCATTTTATTTTGGCACCAAAGAGTTTTTATACATGATAAGGAATTACAGCTCAGACCAAACTCACAAGGCCTGGATCAACACATTTTTCTATATTTTTATATCTTATTTTATGTTTTTTTAATAGAAAAATTGGCATCTTCATAGTAAACTGCACCATTCCTGGTGCAGCACTGCAGCAAATTGGTTTGCACTGCTGCATTGTATACTACATAGGCTACACACATACATTAGGAATTTAAGTACATACATGTACGTGTACATTATGTAGTACATTCTAGAATTGAAACAAACAAGACAATGGCATACGTCTCACTTTTCAACATTGTTTTATGTATCCCAGGCCCTGCTATTAAATAGCCACAGTACTCTATGTCCGGAAAAGTCCGGGCTATCTAGTTTGAGTTCCCCTAAAAAAACAAACCTTGATCCACTGAACATGTACATGTGTATGTAACGCATTGATAATTCTGTGTCTGTAGGAATCACAGAGAGCATATAAGTGACTGAATAACATTTAAGTAGATTTCTTTCATCTTTCAATAGTTTCATCTGCTATTAAACTGAGGGAAAGGAACATATTTTTTTTATAAAGCTCTTTGCATAATAGTGTGGTGTTTGGCAGGGAAGTGTGCATACTGCATACAGCTACTTGTTTAGAAAACTGCCCTAGTTAATTACACACATGTAAAGCATTTAATATTTCTAATTACTACCTTATTTCTACTGTAGTTAACTGAATTGCCACATGCAATCCATTTCCCCCCATTTTACACACATGTACATATACACATTTGTTTGAATTCTACCCATAGAGTTGCTTAAATATAATTGCTTAGGAAAGGTATAAAAAATATGTTTGCATGCTTGCTTTTTTATGTTGCTTTTGTCAATTCTACACCAACTTCAGTGAAAGACGTTTTCTGTGGATAAATCAACAAAACTGTAGCTCTGAAAGTTTAACAGCACACAGACTGATCAAGGTGGGTATTTAATATGTGCGTGCATAGCATAATTGTGAATAAATTATTTCATTTTGCATAATTCTTTTGTCCAATATCTTAAAAAAACACCACAAAATATGAAGTAAATGGCAAATAACTAATTTGTGCACCATTGGGAACGGAATGTGATTTTTTTTCCAATTGACGGTCAGGAAAAGGTCATAGAATGCCAGCATAACCACTCATCACAAGATATAAAAAAATATGGAATCTTGCTTCTGGTAAGAAAACAAACTGAGATGATATAAAAAAAGTATATTGGTATTTCTACATGTACATACAAAAAAATGGTTTCATTTCTCTCTGCAATTCATAGGTGATGATGTTGGAGCATATCAAGACATGTCCTCTAATGGTTTTCTTGAGTTTGAAGGCCATCAATACCAGAGTCACTGTTCAGGCAGCCAATGGATGGCCGAGCATTGAAAACCCAATGGAACATCATTGACTCTTACCTGCCAGCAACCGTTTTCAAGAAAAGTTGCGTAAGTTACGCAACGTACAAATGTTGCGTAAGTCTTGCGCCACAATGGCTCTTTTCTGCACTTTTTAGAAAAGGCAGGAAAATGTTGCGTAAGTTTTGCAACATTTGAATTTTCGTGAAATCGGCTGCAGAACATTCGGGGAGGCTAGCTAGGCTGCTGGGGACAGGGTTTCAGGTGGCCTGATGGCCAGTTATTGTGGCCATTGGCATCCCGAGACACTGAGCAAGTTGCTGCCTGTTATAGACATACACCACATAAAAAAATGGCAGTGAAACCCTTTTAAAATGGATCTTAATATCTCCATATGTGACTGACGTGTTAAAACATTCTCTCTCTCTCCCTCTCACTCCCTTCCCCTCTCTCACTCCCTTTCTCCCTCTCTCTTTCTCTCCATCTCTCACACACATTCCGCTTAAAATGAGGTACCAAAACTTTCCGACAGACAAGGAAAAAAACAAAAAACAATCAGCTTTGTTTTAAAATATACTCTATATACAGATATTTGATAAAAAGTATATCTTGTAAATAAAAACCGAGAGTGCTCTAAAATACTGTGTGGCAGTTTCACTGCCAGACCTCTCATGCACCTGAAAACCATAATCTAAAAGGGAGAAAACAATTTAATTGTCAGCCCATAATTATGCATATAAGTAAGCTGTGCAATCTTCCACACACCTCTAGGCCAAGTATGGTTATACTGTACTTCAGCCTTGCGAATGTACAGCTGGAATTAATTTTGGCACAATTTGCAAATGAGTGCAAATGAGCAGCACACACTGACGAATTGGAAATGGGCTTATGCACAAGACCAATAGTTGGCGCTTCCACGCGTTCTTAAATATGTGTTTATATTCACACGTACATACATACATTTTGTTTGTCTATGATAATACTACATTATAACTGTTTACAATATTACGGTAATCATTGAATTTTATTGCAGGTTCTGACTGACTTAGCAGAGTTCCTTCGGGAGCATGATAGCACACAATTTGATTATCATCTAAAACAAAAATAATCGCGTTTATTGTGTCCCCACACGGAAAAAAAGTGGAGTTTGAATCGCGATTCAAATCACGATCCATATAATCGCGTTTATTTGGTGTAGTGGGAACGGCCCTAATGTCAGCTATCCTTTACGAAACCTGACAATACAGGATGTGGTTTGTCAATGAATTTGAAGGTTTGTTTGCTTGATAAGTACTGTACAGAGTTTCACAATGAAACTACGGCCAAACGCTAGTTTCTACAAAGATGCCTGTAACATTATAAGTTATAACAGGTAAGAGAAATGTGACCGAAACCTAAGCCTAAGTCTTCATTTTGTAAACGGTCTTAGTATCTTTGCTGGTGCAGTCAAAAGCATTTAACCATTAACTGCAACATATCTCAAGGGATCACACCACAATTTTCATTCTTGCTTGAAACATGTATGGAATGCAAGACTCTCAAATACAAGTGGAATTGGATGTTTTTAAAAAGATGAATTTACTCGAAACATTGAGATGAAAAGCAAGGATTTTCTCTTTAGAGTTGGGACTGTTCAGCCTGCTGTCTAAGACTGACAATTGTTCTGTATGCACTCAAAAGTCATACAATCAACCTAGTACTAGATTTGACCCTATGAAAGACAATTTGTAATCTTTTGAACAACAGTGAGTATTTCAAATCTAAATTGATATTCACTCCACTGTTGGTTAAACCACCAACCTGTTACGGCATAAAAACAGGAAGATTATGGTTCGGTTTCACCATACTCATCGTAACTTGCGATTAATCACACGGCGTTGAGCAATGCACAGAAACCATACGGTCCAACACAATTTACGATGGGTTGTCCATCGTAAGTTGAGTTACGATTCATCGTAAGGCTTTGTGAAATCCAGCCCAGATCTCATAAATTCAATTCCAGTCAATTAAAAAAAATAATCAGCTTCTGAAAGAAGCTTGTGGCCTTGTGCTGAATTTGTGTAACGGATGTACTTGATTTTCTAGTGAGGAACAGGGTCTTTTCTTTTTAGTATGGAAAGGAGTAGCATACAGAACAAATGGCATGAATTCTCATGAGCTAGTATGCAGAGCGAATGACCAGGGTCTGGGGACTAGACCGTTGTCTCCATGTCGATGGTGCTCTGTGAGGAGGCAGCATGGATGCCCGAGTCCTCCCACGTCTGGCTGCTGGCGGGACTCCAGAACTTCAGCTTGGCCGAGAGGCCCCGGAGGTCCGCCCTGGGGGCATCGGCTGGCTGGGCCAGGTGTGGCTGGCTGCGATTGGTCTCCGGGGTCAAGTCGTTGCTGCGCTTACCGGCGGCAAAGTTGCACAGGTCCAGGCGGTGTGGAAGGTTTGGCCGGCCGGCCAGCATAGGATGGTCCAGGTCATTGGTGGCGGCCTTGGCCCGGTCTCCGTCCTCCCCTCCCTCGTCCTCGTTGCTGTCCGAGTCCGGGGCGCGACAGATGGAGGCATGGCGTGGATTGACATTGAGGAACATGAAGGAAGTCTCTTCCTCCTCCTCTTCTTGATTCTCCTCTCCTTCATCGGCAAGGTCATCTGCGAAGCCGTGGGATTTCCGGAAGATGGCTGGCTGCCGTGGGTTGGGAGCGGGTAGGTAGTAGCTCGACGGGTGGATGCCGTTCAGGTACTCCAGGTTCTGGAAGGCGTCGTCTACGTCGTCATTGTCCGATGAGGAGCCGAGGGGATCGGCCTCGTACGGCGGGCCACCGTCATGGGGGAACGGCAGGCCGCTGTCGGTCATGGCATCGTCGTCGCGGCTGTTGCTGACCACGGCGGCCACTGCGGCGGCCGCCACGCTTGAGGAGATGACCCCGGCCTCAACAGGGAAGCCGTCGGCCATCCGGTCAGCCTGCTCCCCGATGGCGTGCAGCCACTGCTTCTTGTGGCGCCGCACCACGTTGGCCAGGCGCTTGCTGAAGCTCTGGCCGGACCGCCGCCGCTTGGTCTGCACGCCGTGGAAGACGATGGCCATCACACCCAGACCGGCGATCAGGTACAGACTGGTGCCAATCTTGTAGGCCCAGACCAGAGCCTTGCTGTCGTAGTCCCGCTGCGTGGCCACAAAGTCGCCCAGCCCGATGGTGCTGAGCGAGATGAAGCAGTAGTAGTGGGCCACCAGGAAGTCCCAGCCCTCGATGTAGGAGAAGATGACAGCTGGGACCACCACGACGATGACGTAGGCGGGCACGACCAGGATCAGGATGATGACGGCCTGCCGGAGCCGGTTGCGCTGCAGGACGTTGACTAGCCGGGAATTCAGACTCAGCCCCACGTTGATCAGACGCTGCTTCCACTTGGAGCTGATCTCTGTCAGGAGGACAGCCATCAGTGGGATGCCCACATATGCATACACAATGCAGAAATTCTGGCCCGCCGATGTGGCTGGAGACAGATGTCCATAGCCTGCCCCACAAACAATTTGAAAAACCCAACAGAAATATTAGTATTACAAAAGTGATGCAAACTGCTTACTGACTTCAATGCCAATATTTAGGGCCCCCAAATCTCCCAGTTTCCATCAACACCGCAGAACAATCACATGTCAGTATAAATAGGTTTGCGGAGACACCAGGAGAATGCATTCTCCTAAAGAGACGAGCAGAGTATACTGTTCAAAACGTCGAGTTCCTCCAGTTCTTTTCAGAACCACACTTACTCACAAAAGAGAATTTACATGGTGTCTCCGCAAACCTATTTATACTGATATTCTCACCATGCAAACCTTCAAATCTCAATCACATGTCAATTGAGCCGAGTCTCTGGTCTTAATGATTTTGGGGCCATCTATCTGAACACTGAAATGACCATCGAACCCCAGCGAAATGCTGCCAAGTTGAAATAATTAGTGGGCCAGTTGTAATTTCAGTCTGCTGGCTTAGCTGGCCAGTTAAAAAAGAAAACAAAACAAAGTTCAGGTCAACCCCTTATCATCTTTACTATCATTAGGGTGCGGAGAATGGGACTACAAACTTTCTCCAGCTGCTATGATCTTGGGCCAGAGAAGCAATTCTGTCTGGTAGCAGCATCCCTTCAGTATCTCCCAAGAGGTGCTGGACATACTGCAATGCGAGGAAGGCCGTCCCGGTTTCCTCGTCCCATGTTGTGGCACATTATATAAAGCCAATTCATTTTGTCAACGCCTACCAACCTACCTATGGTGGTGATGACTGTGGCCGAAAAGAAGAATGCATTGGCCAGGTCCCAGTGAGAGGAGGTGGAGGTGGAGCCATTCTCGCCATCGGCGACCGTCTCCACACCGATGGAGGCGGCGTACCGCACCTCCCGGAGGAGGTCCCGGAGCTCCGAGGCATTGAGGCAGGGGTTGCGCTCCAGGAAGTCCTCCAGGCGGCGGGAGAGGTCCAGCCGAGTCCGCTCCTCGTGGGCAGACTCAATGGCGGAGAAGACGGAGGCGCCGGCAAAGAGGTAGACAAAGGTGAGCGCCAGCAGGATGAGGACTCTCTGGCCGGACCCCATGGTGCGCGGACACCATCTTTGTGGCTAGGGGCTTCCCTGGTGACGGGGCCGGGGCACGGTGGAATCAGCGGCAGTACACTGTGCCTGGAAACAGCCACAAAAAAATCCAACAAAACACTCTGATTGTAATTTCCCTGCCAGATGGAATTGCATTGCAGTTGCACGACCATATACTAGGTCAAGCATGCTGTGCAGCCTACAGCGCAAATTGGGCAAAGCAGTGAGGATACAGCACTAACTGCACACTGGCGACAGACAAAATTAAAAGCACACTATCCTTCAGGGGTTCCCTGCCAACTGTGAAGGTCAAGCAGATAATTCCGGCATGCAAAGCGCTGAGTATAACTAACTAACTGCAAAACATTGTAATGTAGGGCAAACCCTCACTGAAATACATTATCATCCATACAGATTCCCAGACAACTGGGCAAATTCCTATGCAAACAGTGCTAATGCTAACTGCAATTCAGGGTATGTAGGTAAAACCTACAAGGACACTTCTTCAGTGGTTCCCTGCCAAATGCATACTGTGTTACAGTTGCAAACCTGATTAAGTCAAGCAGGCAATTTAAGCAAGCAATTGAGCAGAGCACTGAGCATACAGAGTTCACAACACATTGGGGGAGGGCA
Source organism: Luidia sarsii (assembly GCA_949987565.1). Taxonomy (NCBI): domain Eukaryota; kingdom Metazoa; phylum Echinodermata; class Asteroidea; order Paxillosida; family Luidiidae; genus Luidia; species Luidia sarsii. Next base: position 4,272,143 of record OX465101.1, on the reverse strand, counting down.
AATCTTTTCAGACTGTAAGCAATTGGTGACATTAAATATCACTTGCAGTTCTAATCTCAGTCTTATCACGTTGACAGGCCCTAAATCTAAACCAATTGCACTTTTTACAATAGCCACTAATGTGCCCGCTATATTTGTGCTGTGTGTTCTACAGTGGAGTGGAGGTTCGAGGGCAAAGTTCAATATCTTGCTCAAACCGCATTTCCACTGGACTTTTTTTGGTTTAAAAACTCATCGAAATGATGGTTACTTTTCTCACTTTACATTGTAAGTCCAATAGTCCAGTGGCAATGGCCAGGTACATGTACACGTACATGTACCTGGAGTCCTGGACTGGACTTTTTTTGGTTTAAAAACTCATCAAAATGATGGTTACTTTTCTCACTTTACATTGTAAGTCCAATAGTCACGTGGCAATGGCCAGGTACATGTACATGTAAATTTCCCTCATTTTTTGTTGTTGAATGCAATTTGACCCAAAACAAGACTACAAAAGTATAAAGCCACTCTACTACTGTAGGTCATGTACTAGGCTAAGGGCTAAGGAAGGAAGGAACTCAGGAAAGCTGGAGATAGGAATTGACATTCCTCTTAAAACAGGTCAGATCCTGAGAAGGTGGGAAACATGAACGAGAAAGGGAAAAGGAAGAGAAGCAGAACGTGGCAAGAAGCTGTTCTGATACCTCCTCGCTCTACATAGATCTTGGAAGAGACAGCCTGGTTGCTCGCATACCTTCATTGGTTACTTTACTAGCTATCCTCTGCCCCGGAACTCTTATACCAAGTCGAATAGTCCAAAGGAAACATGCGACTAGGTAGGATGCCAGTAAATCCATAGAACAAAGGTCAACCATTCATGCCCCACTCCCGGAAAAAAGGTCATGTGAGGCGAGTTATAGGCCTATTCATGGTGCGGCATGCTCACAGCAAAGCACTGAGCATACAGCGCTCATCAAAATGTCCAGCATGTACAGCAAACCTTTTTATTGAATTGCATTCACAAAATTAGATTTGAGGTTTTCATGGTAAGAATAGCATTAGCAGGAATAATAGGTTTGCAGTGACACTATGCAAAGTTCTCTTTTGTGAGTATGTGTGGTTCTTTTCAGAAAGAGGTGATTTTTTCACACACCAGAGGATACAGCTTGTTCAATGTTCAATTTAAGTCTCTGCGATACAAAAATTCATCACTTAAATCCATGCTACAGAACTGTTAAATTGCAATATTGCTAACAAACAAACTGTTTTTAACACTCATTCTCGGGGTGAATTACCAAGTTTTCAGTTTGTATGCCAATGAGGATTTCAACATTCATGAGCAAATTTGTGATATCCTCACAGAGTCATACAATAGAAACATAATTGGTTGTAATGTATACAGAAAAAATGGGTTTTTCCTGCAGATCTATCCCTAAACCTGTTGATTTACTGCCTAAATACATACATATGCTTCATGTAGAAAAGGAGTTTTTCATCAAACCTTATCCAAAGGGATTAATTTTCAGTCTGAAAGTTAATGTTTTTCATATGTTTTTAAAACTGTGGGTTCCTGACATGACCTTACAATAGCGGCTTCATTTCATAAGGACATTTTCAAAGATAAAAAAGATGACAAAGTTCTGCCTCCACCAAGAAAAAGAAGCTTACCAATATATTTTGTACACTTCAGATCCCTGCACGTTCAACACACACTGTAGATGACAGCAGAAAATCAGCTTGACTGTGATCTAGTTGAAACAATAAAAGGAAATAGGTTATTACATGTACCCGGTACATTAATATTACGTATCATTACAATTGAAACTTGGTTGAACAAATTACAGAATGTCATATGAAGGTGCTTTGCACTCATCCTGTATGCAATTACTTATTAGTGACCCATGAGGTATTGTCCAAGGACATCCACATCCAAACCAAACTCATTCATTTGCCAGCTCGGGCCCTCCAAAGTCTTGGGGGATACCCTGCACCATGTACACATCTTGAGACAATTCTCTTTCTAGTAGGCTATTGGTTGGGCAAAACATTGTGAAGCCAGTGTTTGACTAAGGTTCCACCGCTCAAGAGCAAACTCCACCTGAATGCCTGTATCTAATCCGCTGGGCAGAGTGTCAACACTTACTCCATTGAATGCGTGCAGGCAATTCTAACCTCCACCAGTATTCTCTGAGGTTGACAGTGCCATGTACAGTACATGTACATTGACGGGCAGTAAGTACATGTACCTCTTGCTTGCTCAAAATACTCATTCAAACAAATAATACAAACAAATAAGACCCTCATCCTGAATCACTATGCCATCAGAGAATCAACATTGGAACTGTATATTTATCAGGGTTCAAATTCAGCAGTGGCTAGGTCTGACCATGGTCTGACTGCACTCTTGGAATGAAGCGGTATTTTTTCTCTTGATCAATTTTGATGAGTACCGGTACTCCGGTAGCCTACTTTTCATATGAGAAGGAATGAGACTTTCCCTACAGACTCTAACTATTCAATGAGGAGGAAATGTGTCTCTTGAGTGACATTGGGAAAGGTCATAACTGAAGAAGCAGTGAGAAAGGGGATTGTGGAGTTTTTTTAAACGTCACAGAAGAAGACATCAACCAGACCAATAAGTTTTAAGCATAAATTATGAATGATTTGAGGAAAGTGTTAGAAGCAGTGTCGAAAAAAACCCGAAAGATGAAAAAAAATAATTTAAAGAATTTATTTTGCATTTGGCTTCACTGGGACACCTTACTAAACACCACTGTCAAAAATAGGTGACGATGCTTACTGCGCGGTGCGCCGTGGACATCAACAAAACCAGGTAATCTTACGAAAGTGACAGGCTTGATCAACTTTCTCTGTGATGATTATTCTAATACTAATAATAGTAATACTAATACTTAATAGGCTATGGTGTGGACAAAGTGACTGAGAGCTCTTTTAGAAATTTTGAGTTTCGAAACTCAAAATTTCAAAATTCGATGAAAAAAGGGTGACTTGTCAGGTCCCAGTTACTCGGACTATACTACATGTACTCAGTACTTGTACCATGGAGGAAGGAAAATCCTTCCTCCATGCTTGTACTATGTAAGTGTAACTGTCTAAAGTAAGCAAGAATGCTGCTGTAGTGCAAGTGATATACTGTACCTGCGAATCTGCGACAACGACGTATGTTTTGCGTGGGCTAATATGTCATGTGCATTCCGACTACCTTACACCTGTTCAGCCCACGTAAATTAAAATGAAGTACACTGTACATGTGCATTGTACGTGTACTGTATTCGTACCGTACTATACCGTACGTAGCGAGCCTTGCTCAGTGCACATTGCAGAAATAATTATGACGTCTTTCCAAGTTCTAGATGAAGTACACAATATTATTACGTTGGTACAAAGGGAAAGCCTAAAGTCTTCAAGTCATCCCTTTTTGTCCTTCGAGTGACCCGATTTCATGCGAGAAATAGATCAAAAATAAGCAAAACAACATCTACTCACCTGTCTGGCAGGAATGCAAGCACGTAGGACCGATTATTTTGGTTAATCATGAGCCCCCCTACAATTTCACACACGAGTCGATGCTGCGAATGCTTCCTGCGCCCTCTGTTGACGAGGGAGGGAAATGAGGGGGCGGGGTGTGCGTTTCCGCCGTGCGTCTGCTGCATGCCCGAGGTCATACACCGACCACACGAGCGGCAGTAATATTTGCACGGTCAACCGCCATTGGTATGGTAGCGATAGGGATTAATTATTGTAATGGGATGAGAGTTTAACAGCAGTGCTGTAGGTATCGAGAGTTCCAGATCACTTTTTGTTGGTCTCGGTATGGTCTAGGTCTCTGCCTCGTTGCCTTGTGGCCTTGGTCTAGTCGACTAGTTGCGTCGGTGTCAGATCAGACGTACCCTTCAGATCTTACCTCATCTATCGCCTCGAGACCGCCTTTATTTACCATTATTCAACACGTGAAATGACATTTTCAATTTATTTTCTAAGCTTGAAAGAAATATGTTTGCAAGCTACACATGACATGGGGGCTGCTGTTTCCTAATTAGTGCTTATAAGTTATATCATGCTTATACTAGTAATTAGTATACGTACAGTGCACGACGCTCATAAACTTCATCAGCACCATAAGCTAGACAGTGGCAATAATAATCTCACCGTGCATATGGGAGGGGGTTCGTACGGTGGTGACAACAAGCGAGTCAAACACCGCCAAAGAGCCATGACATAATAATATCCCGCGGGATAATAACAAACAAAATAATATATAATAATTATTATATTCATTGCATTGATGTCAGGGTTATTAATTAATATTAATTAAGTGTACTTGGCCGTTGAGTAAGATTAATCACCAATTACGTTCGATCCCCCACTATACCACAATGGAATCGTCCAATTGAACTTGACCGCAAAAAGCACAAGGTTGAAACGTTAGACTTGCATCGCGGCCTCCGTAATACTATGGTGACTTACAGTTACAGGATCAATCCACTATAAACCACAGTGATTAGATAATGTGACCCGGCACAGCATAATGAGAAATAACCCCACTTTTGAGATTTTGATTTTTTCTAATGATGTGAAAGAGTATACCATTAGCTTTCAAATGATATCAAAATATAATATCCTCTAATAACTAGAATTTCCGAAAATAAAAACAAAAGAAAATTGATTTGTAATCGAATTGTGAAGATACTTTAAATTCAGGCGTTGTTTACTCAAAAAGTGTTTTGGTGGGACATTCCTCATGTCGTTGTGCCGGGTCACAGATTTAATTTCCCATTGAAACGATGTTTTACAATAATAATGGTGGAAACTAAGCATCATAAAATAAAGCCGAAAGCAAACGCTCAGGAAAATAAAATAAAGCAACGGTAAAATGTCATCTCACTCAGTGCAATTACACATGTACAATGTTTTTTTTATATAATACGAATACATAATCCTATGCACGATATATCTATTTGTAATGTAATATATTGTTTTAATCTAACATAATTTTTAATAATGTCTATATGTGACCCGGCACATCATAATGAGAAATAACCCCCACTTTTGAGATTTTTAGATTTTTTAATGATGTGAAAGAATTTACCATTAGCTTTCAAATGATATCAAATTTTATTTCCAATACATTAACTTTACGAAAATACAAACAAACAAGAAAATTGATTTTTAATCGTATTGAGAAGATACTTTGACTATAGGCGTTGTTTACTCAAAAAGTGTTTTGGTGGGATATTTCTCATGTCGCAGTGCCGGGTCACATTATGCACTTGGTAAATGAAATGCTTTTTCTGTGTGATTTTATTTTTGTCTTTACTTCATTCAACACTGGGAGAGCAAATTTCGTGTGGAAAAGACGACAATAAAGTATCTTGAATCTTGAATGATTACATAATAATCTTAGCACATTGGCCAAGTCACAGTCCGAAACCTGTCGGATTCAACGAGTAAAGAATAATTATCTGCGCGTCGAGACAACTTTCCCTCATCGAAATACTGAAAGTGAAACAGCTAGAACAACGGTTATACTCAGTGGTAGTGATAGCATATCCTGTAGTAATCGCTCTTATCCTGTGCGGCCTAGGGTTCAACCTTAGTCCCAGTGCCATGTACGATGACTAGAGGTCACGTTTGAGTTTACCCGCATCCTGTTCAATGTTGTTTTTTTTGGTTGTGAATCCAAGATAAATAAAATAGTTGAACAGTGCATAATTTTGCCTGGCCCAACCATGACGTTTCGAGAGAAAAAACACGGACATACGGTGTTCCCAAAAATCATGATTTTGTGACGCGTATCCATGTTTTCTCTCAACCGGACGTATACAAAAAAACAATAATTATGCACGTGCGTCACAAACTTCAGTCATGATTTTGGGGAAAACTGTACTGTAACTCCAATTTTTTCGGCAAAATGGTTGTGCCAGCTAGACCATGCCTATTGTACTATGTTGAACGGAGCTACTTCGGCAGTTTCAGCTAAAATCCACACAGTATTGTCATCTTATTATTTTGACAAGCTAGTTTGTGCGTGAGACCGTACCGCAAGGAGTCAAGCCGTACATTTATAGATCGAGTTACATTATGTAACTACATTTTTATGACCATGGAAGATGGACGGAGTTCCTACATGCTATGACTGTTAATTACTATTCTACTTGGCTTTGGCCGGCGGCGCAAGCACTGTACTGTAACTGTACTACTGTACTTGTACTGTACTGTACTTGTACTTGCACTTGCACTTGCACTGTACTTGCACTGTACTGTACTGTGTACTGTACTGTAGAGTACAGAACAAGCATGCTTGATGATTTTTTTGGGGCAACAGAGGGCGCTAGTTGAGTATCCGGAGGTCTTTTAAGACAAGTCTCATGATTGGCTTAGCGTCAGGACTTGACAGCGGCTCAGCAAATTAGATTCGTCGTACTGTTTAAGTCTGCCAGTGAGTCATTGTGTACAGATTCTTTGGCAACGAGAAAAATGGCGACGTGCCGATGCGTGTACGATTCAAGAAGTCGAAGGGAAAACTACAACCTGTAGCTGGGAGTTAGAATTAAGATGCCTGAATCTAAAATGGAGACTAAGAATGAACAGTATCCGACTGAAAGTTTGGATTTCGTTGTGTAGATATCATTATCATTTCGTATCAACGGCTCAAATGTGGCAAAAAGGCGATCTCTCCGGCTCGTAACGACGTAAGTCGTATTCAAACTTCAAATTCCAATTTCAAATCTTCTCCGTGGTAACTAGCACAGTAGCAGTGGGGCACTAGGCAGCAAGGACGGAAATAGGGCTTGACTTGACGGCAAAGTCTGTTCCATGGAAATAGCTTCGCCTGTGAAATAACCCTAGCAAGGAAGTAATGGCGAATCCGAAGAAGAAAGGTTTGTAAAAAAGAAATCATTTATTTGTTCAATCATGGAGGAATCTCTTCTTATTCCTCCATGGTTCAATTAATGCCTTACAGTTAATAAGGCTTTATTTAGTTTATGCCTTTGGCTTTGCCTTTGGAATGGATAGCAAGAGTAAAGAATAAATGATTTTGATGGGCCATTTTTATTTACTAATGTCAGTGTCAGTGGGCAGTTTGCATTTCTTAATACGCAATGGCTGTTGTTACGGCAGTCGTCCGTGTGGTTCCCTGACTTAACATTTTTTGTCAGGATGTTTAGCTCTTGTATTTGTAACCAGACTATCAGTAATAGACTGGTTCAACCAGCCTGCAATGCTGACGAAATCCAATCAAGTCACGGAACCAAACGGACGACTGCCGTAACAACAGCCACTGCGATCTTAATAAATATAACGATAATATCTTACCGTCATGTGTTTTCGATCGTCATGTGTTTTCGATCACAACATTAAATTCTTGTTTACCGTGAGAGCATGCAAGATACTTCGAGATCAGAATCCCTGATGTGACGATTATCCTCCCCACTATCCCCGACATAAATACATTCAGGATTTTGAGAATAAAGTTTCCAGTCGTTACTCACGAGTAAGTGATAATCAAAAGATCAAAACTTAAGTATTTTGGGGGGTAAATAGTACGTCTACTATAAAGTACTACTACTAGTACTAATGTGTTTTAACATTTTTTTTCAAATCCTTGTAAAAAACATAATCTGTTTCCGAATATGCCAAACTAAACTTTTGTCTGCGCAGTAACTTCCATTCTTCCAAAGTCAGACGACAGGTCACGTTATGATGAACTGTCTGGGTTTTTATGGCCTGCCAATGCAACAAAATTGTTAATGTCCATCTCAAATCAAACTCAAAGTGACATTGTTTTGTTTTTCTCGTTTCAACTTTAATTTTTGATGAAGATATTTGTCCGCTTTCTGTCCACTCAGAATGATGCCAGATATTATAAAAATGCCATAGTACTAATTTTATGCAAAATGAAATTCACAATCTTGAAATAAAATTTTGAAAATAATAAAACTGATAACAAATAAATAGTAAATGATAAAATAATTCACAATCTTTGAATAGAAAACGATTCAGAACTGTATTTCATAAACTTAGCTACATCGATGTCAACGATGTTACTTTGGCAAGTAATTGAAAACACATGACGCTCTGTTTACATGTAAACTGTAAATAGCTGTAAATAGCGGGCAAGATTTTGGAAGAAATGACCTAAATTTCGAGGATTAATACAAAAAATTAACTGGAAGGGTCCATTTGAAAGGTTAGTCAAGTGGTTTTGTAAAACTCTGTTTAGTTCCTGTTTTCAGGAAATTTTCCCTTTATCCAATCGAAAACCGGTTCATATGACGCCAGGCTACTAATTTACTTAGCCTTTTTAGGTGTCAGTGTCAATGGGCAGTTTGCATTTATTATAATACTTAATCACTCATTATTTACCTGTTATCTAGAGTAATATTTATGCAAAATTATTGGCAAATTGCTTACTGACTAAAATGTCCAAAATGCAAATGTGTACAAAATTAGGAGGGCCTGAAGTTTAGATCCTACATCATGTAACAGAGTCCCCCTGCCATCGAGAAAAGTCATTTAGCATCAAGAAAAATCCTTTTGATATGATTATTAATGTTCACTGACTGTAAATGTAATCATAAACCTCCTTTTTGGACCAATCCTTGTGGGAAGGAGGGATGATTGCAGCTACAGCTGTGTGCTTTGGACCTGATCATTCTGCCTTTCTTTCTCTTAATCTTAAGCCTACAACTTGCCGCAGCCAAGCAAGAATTTGAACGGGCCAATAAAAGGGCATGTTGCACTCAAAAGTGGCCGTAAGTATCAACCCAGTATTGTCCTAATGTTAAAGCATAGATCTTTCATACTGTAGGTGGAATTGTGTTCATGAATGATGAAAGAATCAAAACTAGTATTAAAGGCAGCACCAATACTAAGTGAACAGTCACACTAATTGGCATCAAGACAGCGTCAAGACATGATTGTGGCATCAACACGGCATCAACACACCCAGGTTGCATTCAAAATTACCAAAAGCAGATAGCAGACTGTTAATTACTGGCCAAAACAGTCTTTGGGCTTGAAAAAGAGAGATGAGGCGTCCAGAAATCGCCGTTCCCATTTTAATATAAGACATGCTCTCTCTGAGACTGAAGCTCCGTAATCGGCAGCCATCTTGCCTCACATTGCTACTGTGCTGTACGGACCATACCATTATGCTACAAGGGTGATGAAGTCAGCGGAATTGCTGCTAATTTTGTAAATGATTACCTGAAACCCAATGCAAATCCTCTCTGATATTATTTATCATAGTGTCACAGGTGTATTTATTTCCGATGAAGGTATGATACATTTTGAATGTGTTGATGCCGTGTTGACCCCAGTATCGTGTCTTGACGCCGTCTATGATGCCAATTAGTGTGACTCCTAAGTGAATGGCATGAGTGTGCCCTAGTTGACATGCATTTGTACATCTGTAGGGTTACTTTTGACCATTTGTGTATAAGTTGCTGACTCAAACAGTGAGGGTATTGCAAACTCAGATCTCTGTCAAGTGTCAATGTGTCCAGATCCAGAGTTATGGTTTACAATATTTACATACGAAATAATGACAGTGTGTACACGTATGAGTTGATCGATCTCCTACATGAGTTTCCATGTCTACAAGTTTACATGCAGTACTTTTTTTCAAACCAGCCTGATAAGAAGAATGAACGAGGGGGATGTGGGGGTATGGAGGTTTCCTGTTCAGTTTGTACATTCCAAACTTTTTCACTGTAAACATGGTAAAGATGTTCTCTTTGGTTTGCTTTGCTTGTGTCTTCAGCTTTTGCTACCACATGCACCAGACTCAGCAGCCAGGGCATTGTCCAAGACCAGCTGAACACCCACTACAAGAAGCTGAACAAGGCCACGTGTAAGCAAATTCATCGGCCATGACTTCACTTTGTACTCAAGTGTATGAAAGCCGCTGGCCAGTGGCTGGCCAGTGGCTTCCATAGACTTGTGTGTCAACTGAAAAGCCATAGCCTTTTAGACACAGTTTTTAAACACAGTCCATCCAGCTTTTACATATCCCTCTCCTAATGCAGACTGTTGATTGTCTTTTTTGATTTTGTCCCGAAAAGCAAACACAGTTGAGGTATTTGGAAAGGGCAAGTTGTGTATTGTCTACATTCAAAACTCCAGAAAGAGCAAACCTTGTGCTGTTGGCTCAGATCAGTCAGTAGTGAAAACCTCACCCCATCTCATTATGTCTACTTTTCACTATATTTTTGGCAGCCTGTATCGATGCATCTCCACCAAAGTCGATGGCTCTGAGTGTAAAAAGTGAGTACAGTGGGCTCAGTCCTTTCTTTTTTGGACCACCAGATTGAAATTCCTAACTGGTCCACCATTGTTTTCAACTTGCTGGCATTTTGCAGTGGGTTGCTTGTCAGGCACAACTCAAGGAACATATTTATCAGCTAGGCAAAGAAAGTTGAACTATGGGTTATATACTTTGATCACCCTTTCCACTTATCTACACCACTGCGATGAACAACCCCTTCATTTCTAACTATGGTTATGTACATGTAGACAGTTTCTCTGAATCTCCTCAATCAGTGTAATGCACATGTGTTCTTCAAATTTGGAATGTTTCTGTGTAGACTCCCAACCTTGATCCCAAGATGTTTTACAGTATGTACTACAAGAAGTGGCGTTGAGCCTACTTTTATTACATTCTATTTTCTAGGGATGGCCTTTAACTGACCCGAGGCACTGTCTACTGGCATTTGGGCACAGGACCACTGATAAATTTGATCCCCAATTTTGGAAGAACAAAAGTATGAATTAGAAAATTCAACTCACATAATGCTATATGATTTGTTAAGAGTAGGATACAATGATGCATATGATATGACTGTGTTTTTGGTTGGTCCGAATGAGCAGTCAGTGCTGTGTGCTCATTGCTTTGCTCGATGGCCTACTCACCACGTAGGCCATCGAGCAAAGCATCTAAGAATCTGCTTGGTCACCTGAAAAAAGAAAGATCGCTGTGCTACCGTACCCTGGCTGGCTATAACCCAAGAAAAGTAACTTTATGCCAAACATTGCTAAACCAGGGTGGCAGAGTGGGTTAGGTTGCGGCAACGCTCACAATCTTTCTGAAAATCGAATTGTGTATTGGATTGTGATTGAAGTGTTTGTGATATTTCACCATTCACGCCAAAAAAAATAAACAATGATTTTTTCGTGCTAGTGGGAACCATAGATGCTCACAACACATGCGTGATTGCGATATTTGCCCACCACAGAGCGCGATCAGATGCGACGAGAGGCCATGCTCAAGTCCATGAAGGAGTCGGGCTCCCCCTCCTCCCGCCCCTCCTCCAGGGCTAGTCCGCGTCCTGATTCAGCTAGACAGCGCCCTCACAGCAGACAAGGCCTGGACCAGGTATGCCCACTCTTCCTGGTTTTTTTAGTTGTTGTTGCAAAAACACCGGTGAAAGCATGATTTGTAGAGTAATGGCAATAAAGTGAGACGTTTGCGGTCACACCGTCGTGACCGTGTAAGATAGCTCACCTCCGGAGGCGTGATTCAACAAGCAGTAGGCTTGAGAAATCTCTACATGCTGTGCAGGATCATGCTGTGCGAGAAGGTTCTATAAACTCCAGTGCTCTCCGCAACACACACACAAAGCATCCCTCATAGTTGGAATCTAGCAGTCTCCTGACAATAGGCAGGCAGAGTATAAACTGTCTGCAATGTTAAGGTACTATCCCTCTTTCAGAGGCCTATTCCTTCACGATAGAGATGACTTAGGTAGTGTTACTACTGTACATGCTATCCACATTGTGATTCATCCATGCAAACCTTCAAGTCTTATCTAATAGAAAAAATACAAACTTGCCCTGATCCTAATCTAGAATGGGCTTTTAAAAATAAGACATTAAATTGAAAAAAAAAATACCACCCCTGCTCCCTGACCATCAATACTGGGTTGAGTCTGATACCTTGTCTAGGGGCTAGTTACCTCCTCTCCAGGTGCATTGGTATTGTGAAGCGACTTTCACTGGATTCTGTTTTGCTGGGACTGGGACTTCTTATCTCTTTGACAAAAGGAGCCCCCACCTTGAGTGGTCTCTGTCAGTACAATAAACAAATTCCACCTTCCCAACCCTAAAAAAAAAAATGATAAAATTGTGATTTGTTCACGCTGTTCCAGAGCTTTACCTCGGCCGAGTTGAATCATCTGGCCACTGATGGCCGGCTGTCCCCAAGCCCTTACGGCCAGCCCCCGGCCACTGCCCGCTCCCAGACAGGCGGCCCTAGGCCCCGGCCAAACTCCCGGCTGAGTGAGACCGGTCGCAATGCCGCCGCCACCAAGTCGCTGCGCTTCAAGGAGACGGACGGGCCGCGGCTGACGCAGAGCGGCCGGCTGCGCTCGGCCCGGCTGGAGCAGGCCCGGCCGGCGTCCGGCGACGTCCTGGACACCATGGCTGGCCGCTTCACGGCCCCGGTCCGGCCGCACACCCCGCGGACTCTCCAGACAGCGGCCCAGTCCCGCCTGGCCCAGTCCAAGAGCTACAACAAGCCACGGTCGGCCAAGGCGGTCGCCGCTGCCAGGCAGAATGGCCTGTCAGTCCCTGGCCAAGAAACCGACGAGTACGAGCAGACCATGGAGGAGTACGAAAACAGGTAAGCTCTTTCTCCAATCCACCTCCACAGATCCATGACTCTGCGCACCATTGGTAAAGGTCTTAGAAACATGTCCATCCTTTCTCTAATCCAGTATTCTCTAATCTGGTATTAAAGCATGGGTTTGTCCAAATGTCATTGGAAATTCATTCAAAATTCCACTTTTCATGAAAATGACAGCATTCCATGCACTAAAAGTGCACAGCATGTCTGATACTGGTATTTACTTCCACTTAAGTTACTTTAAAGGTGCAAAGTAATAGGATTTTTAAAAGAGCTAAAATCTCTTAGGTAATGTTCACAATACAATCAATACAGGATTTATTTTAACAAAATGTATTAGTGATATACAAAAAATGTTGCAAACTGCTACTGACTAAAATTACCAAAATGCAAATCTTAAAATTTAGTGGCCTGACGTTTCGATCCTTGCAGGACCTTTCTCAATAAGTGCCTAATTTCACCCAAGAACGTTGAAAAAAATCCATGTTCGCCCCGCCCCAAAAAATTCCCGTGAACATGTGACGTCACATACAGACCAAAAGCAGCCGAGCACGGCGATTGAAATGCTGAGACGATACAGCGCACAACTGCACATGCGACAGTACTTATGGCTGATAGACAATAGAGACAATGCAGGGCCAGTGCAAAGTTCACGACCTCAAGGCTGACCACACATTCTGTATGTGACGTGGTACGTTCATCTCCAAAGTAGGGCACACAATTTTTGGCAAATTTAGCTGAAATTTTCACAGGTGTGCTATTTCATGCATATGTTGGATCAGACAATGTATGAATGCTATTCTTTGACATCGACCAATGTTGTGTAGGGGCTTTAAGGGAATTTGTTGCATAGGTACATACCGTACATGTACATGTGTACAGGTATTAAGCAGCTCTACTGTATGTAATAGGGTATAGTGGAGGGTGAGGCAGGGTAAGGGTGGTATTCAATGAGGCATTGCCCAACTCGACATGTAATTAGCAGTGTATGCTCAGTGTTTTGCCTGATTGCCTGCTGAAAACGATTGTATGTACTGAAAAAACTCAAAAGAAAAACATAGTCAAAAAGAGCAGGAAATAAGCTTTATTTTTTATGTACATGTGTAAGTTTGACCTCTGTAGCACACTTTCCATTCCTGAGATATATTGAAATTCATGTAGTGATCGAATAAAAGAAGCAAGGTGAAGCCTAAGATGAAGAAATAGAAAATATTAATTAAAAAAAATCCCTTCTTAGGTGGAACAGGTGGAAGGCATGATGTGACTTAAGGGTGTTTTTTTTGCAGAGCAGGTCACATTTATGATACAATATTCCATGTGTGTTACGGTACTTAAAGGGATAACACAACATTGGTCGAGGTCAAAGAATAGCATCCATACGTTGTCTGATCCAACATATGCATGAAATAGCACACCTGGTTTGCAAAAATGCAGCGTTCAACGTACATGTACATGTACATGTATTGTTCTGAAAAATAATTTAGATCTCGGCGTGAGACGTAAATTATTTCTTTACTTTTTTCTAAAAAATACAGCATTTTAGACAGAAGTATTTCAGTGTGAGGTTTCTACTATAGGCCTAACCATCTTCTTATACTGTTTCATGTAAATCTGTGAACATTTCTGTTTTTCGATCTTACCAATGTTGTGTAGAGGCTTTAAGCACTCTTGATTTAATGAACTTTCTGAACTTACATGTAACAATGCAAGAGTGTGACAGCAGATAGCCCCCCCCCCATTCACTTTTAAGAATACTTGCATCCGAAAGGCAGGTTTGTGTGTGTGTTGAGAATGTAGTGTAGTTACCTGACATGCCTGAGGTCGATTCCATCAAAACTTACAATCTATCTTAGTTCAACCATGGACGAATAAGAGTCAACCTACATAGCCCATGTTAGTTACATACATGTACATGTACCATTAGGATTTCAGAAATGGTATGTTTGCATAGGGCGTGTGGTCTGTATTTTGTTTTTAATTTGGTTTTATCACTCGAGAGTGGGTCTGGTTGGTTAAGTGGGAGTAAGTATACATGTATTGATTATTATGCTCTCCCTTGTCTACCTACCAGCCGCCCTATATCTCTCCATTAGTCCATCTTATTTAATTGACATCCAATCGCATTAGCTCTCAACCTGTCTATCCTCAACATTCAGCCTGTGGGCAAAGTCAGTCCAGAACAGAACGGAACGAAATGGAACTTCAAGGAAGGCTCTCGAACTCTGTGACTTTGTTGCACCTCAGGTTGCTCGAAGACGACTATGATGAGGATGAGGAGGAGGGGGACGAGGAGAAGCGGAATGCCGACCACGCCCGGTGGGTGGAGGAGCAGGCCAAGAGGGTGGAGTCTCTGAGGCTGACGGGAGGCAAGGAGGAGAATGGGGTGGAGACAGACGGGAACCAGGAGGGAAACCTAACGCAAACATTCCAGAGACCATACTACAGGTGAGATGCCAGCAGATATGTGACCCGGCACAATGACATGAAGAATATCCCACCAAAACACTTTTTGAGTAAACAACGCCTGAAGTTAAAGTACCTTCACAATTCGATTACAAATCAATTTTCTTTTTTTTATTTTCGGAAATTTTAAGTATTAGAGGATATTATATTTTGATATCATTTGAAAGCTTATGGTATACTCTTTCACATCATTAGAAAACCTAAAAATCTCAAAAGTGGGGTTATTCCTCATTATGCTGTGCCGGGTCACATATGTTGTTAAGAGGACTCCAGATGAACTCCAGTGTTTGCTAGATGGTCTCTTGCAGGGTTTCCCTGGAGCTTTGTGAATCTGAGGTGGCAGCCCATAGTAGATGAGCTACATGTATGTTCAGGTTCCATTTGATTGGGAATGAGTCTAAAACACGGTAATGTCCATGTAGAAATCTACACCAATGTGCAAGGAAACATCAGATATGAGATTTGAAGGTTTGCATGGTGAGAATAGCAGGATTAATAGGTTAGCGGTGACACCATGTAAATTCTCTTTTGTGAGTGTGTGTGGTTCTGAAAAGAACCGGAGGAACTCGACGTTTCGAACAGTGTGCTCTGTTCATCTTCCTGAAGACGAACAGAGTACAGCTTGAGTGCACTCACCTTGTGTCTCAATGAGAGTTTGTATCTCGGACGGTAGTTAAATTTGCGGCTCCTATTTTCTAGTACAGACATCTGAACCACTTGACCACCGAGCTGGTCGGGGTCTTGTGGCAGATTTGAAAAATGTATAGCGGCGGTACCACTTTGCATCACAGATATACATGTAACATGATGTTTGCGTTGAGGAGGATGTCATTAACTGAGGGTTTTTACCCTGCTTGACGTAATTAGCACTGAGTGCTCAGTGATTATTGGTATAGTGGATACACCTTGTGTCATCTCTTACTCTCAGTGCATTTGATTTCATTCTTGTTTTTTTTAATGCTCAGCACTGGGAGCCTGTCCAACAGACCAGCCTCAAGAGTCACAAAACGAATGAAGGACGAGTAAGTGACTACCGGTAGTTCTCTAGAATGAAATGTCCTGAAGTATGATGACTTTTGAAAATTGAATTTTCCAAAGAAAGCTTCAGCAGTTTCAGTAGGCTAATAGGCTTGGGTTTTCTATGGTCTAGCATCTTTGGACCCTTCTTGTTTGCATCTGGTCAGATCAACACCGGGTCAGCTCTAAGTGAGTCTCAGTTTAGCCCTAGGTCAGTTTCAGGTTAGCCCCACCCTTCAAATTACCCCCTGGTGAACCTTAGGCCTGCTCAATATCACCCAGGGCATCCTGGTTCATCCCAGGTCACCCCCAGGTCACCCCAAAGTCAGCCCCAGGTCAGCCTCAGGTCAGCCTCAGGTCACCCCAGGTCATCTCCAGGTCAGACCCAGGTCAGCCCCAGGTCAACCCCAGGTCAGCCCCAGGTCAGCCCCAGGTCATCCCCACGTTAGCCCCAGGTCAGCCCCAGGTCAGCTACGGTCATTCCAAGGTCACCTTTGATCTCATTTAATTTTCTCCCCCCTAACGATTCTTTACGCAGGGAGGAGGAGTTACGCTATCTGGAATTTGTGACAGACGTGACAAATGACGTCCTTAACCGTGGCATCTTTACCAACAGTGTCTTGAAGCAGGTCTTTGACTCACACATCAATCGCAATAAGGAGAGATTAGATGAGGTGGGTTAAGCTTAGCCTGAAACCTTCTTTTAAACATCAATCATGTGAAGACAGTAAAGCTCCCCAATTTAAATCGCCCGTGTGAAGTGAATGTATTAACCCTTGTGTTACTGTCTTTTTGATAGGGACGCATGCGGCATCTGATGGCCCAGTTGCAGACAGACCTCTTCATTCCAAACAGTGAAGAGGAAGAGGAGGAGGTGGCAGCAGGGATTGCTGAGTCTGGACTTGATGCCACCAGATGACACTTGTAGAATTGTCTTAAGATATCCTCTCCATGCTCTGCCACACCCCTGTCTGTGATCTGGCTCGCCCCTAGCCCTGTCTAACCTAGCCCCCAACTATTCTCCCTCCTTGCCCTGCCACACCCCTGTCTGTGATCTGGCTCGCCCCTAGCCCTGTCTAACCTAGCCCCCAACTATTCTCCCTCCTTGCCCTGCCACACCCCTGTCTGTGATCTGGCTCGCCCCTAGCCCTGTCTAACCTAGCCCCCAGCTGTTCTCCCTCCTTGCCCTGCCACACCCCTGTCTGTGATCTGGCTCGCCCCTAGCCCTGTCTAACCTAGCCCCCAACTATTCTCCCTCCTTGCCCTGCCACACCCCTGTCTGTGATCTGGCTCGCCCCTAGCCCTGTCTAACCTAGCCCCCAACTGTTCTCCCTCCTTGCCCTGCCACACCCCTGTCTGTGATCTGGCTCGCCCCTAGCCCTGTCTAACCTAGCCCCCAACTGTTCTCCCTCCTTGCCCTGCCACACCCCTGTCTGTGATCAGGCTCGCCCCTAGCCCTGTCTAACCTAGCCCCCAGCTGTTCTCCCTTCTTGGCCTGCCACACCGGACCCCTGTCTGTGCCCCGCCCTGCCCCACTGACTGCCACACCCATGGGCATCGTGTCCTGCCCCTCCTCTCTCTTGCCCTACTCCTGCCCCACCCTACTTTGCCCTACCCTACCCCCTTCTGTGGTAGCCATTGAACCATTACTCACAAATAGATAAATACCATGTCCAAAATATTGTGTCAGTAAAAAAAAGAGAAAACTAAAAACAAGGGAAACAGTTATCAATAATCTGTTTACGATTTGTTCCACATCAATTATAGCCCATTGCAAATTGCACATGTTACTGACACAATTTGTTAATGGTATCATAAAGTTTCCTACTTTCTGTTTTTTGGGATTGCTAAAAACAAAAAGGACAATCAAAGTATATAGATTGCAGATGTTTCGATTAAATTGTATTTTCATTTATTTTGGATCAAGTCAGCTTTTTATGTTTTTAAACGAGTGATATTTCCTACAATACAATCCCATCCAATGTTAGAGCTCAGAACTTAAAAAACTAGTCTGATTGCCTGATGTTTTGTTCCGAGCAGAAAGTTGTCTGAAAGGGTTGGTCATAAATATGATTGATAAAGATTGGCAAAGCAAAGCGAATTAAAAGTTATTAGGTTCCTTCAACAAAGTTTGCTCGTGGTATCATAAAATGAAATTGAATCTCGCCATCGTTTTCTAAATTTTCATCCAGTCCTTTTTGCATCTGTATCGTTTCGACATTTGTCTGGTATTTTGTTAAAGTCCACACCATTGCAGAGATACAAAGTCTTGAATGATTTTTACTTTTGTAACAAAGAAAATGGCAAAGAAAACTTTGACTAGATCGAAATTTGAACCCGAGACCTCTGGTTTTGCATACCAGTGCTCTTCCTGTCTGAGCTCTCCAGCCCTTAGAAGGTGGTCTCCTAGACAGTCAACTAGTCTTTACTGGGGTGGGGACGCCAGTCAGAACCAATTCAACCATTAACTGCCGTATATCTCCAGGGATCATCACACTCCCACTTTCATTTAGATGCAAACAACCAACGGTTGTAAACCTGGCCACAGCTGCTGTGGAATCACATGCAAAACCAGGGCTCAAATCCCGGTCAAGTCAAATTTTTCTTTGACAGTTTTTAAATTTGTTCAAAAGTTACCACTACCAGTCGATCGATTTCTTTGATGTATTTTTTTTTTTTAATAATCACAACGGCTCACTGTCTCAAAAGAGTGCGAATCTCCCAAAAGAGTAGAGTGTCTGACGTTTTGATCAGAGCTGGAGCTTTTTGGAAGGCAGAATGAATGGTGTGTATTAACCCTATTCTTAAAGCCCCGACATGGTGTTGATGACAGGATAATTGTTTCAAAATATAAGGAGGCCTGACATTTTCGATCCCAGCAGGAACTTTCTTAAAAAGTTAGACATTCTACCTTTGTGAGACCTGGGATTGAAACACCTAGCCCTCAACACTTCTTGAGATTTGTTTTTTGGGTAAAAAAAAGTAAAAAAAAAAAAAGGTCTACAACATTTTTTGTAATTCTTTATGAATTAATATTTGTACTTAATATTTGATTAATGAATATTCAAGAATATCTCTGAATATTTATCGATCAATTTTTGTGAATATTTGATGATTCAAAATCACATGTATTTTTGTCATTGCAACGCCTCAATCCCATCTGTGTGTCTTATACTGGTGTGTTAAATTCACGAGGCCAAATAGATCTTTCAAGGAAAGACCTCATCTTGGTCACAATATTATGCATGAACTGATATTTTGGGAGGTGATTTTACCAAAATGTGCCTTGGTTTTCCTCGATCTGTTGATGGAAAATGGAATCTGTGTGGGAGATGTGCACCTGTTTAATTTTGTTGTAATGGGATATCTGCTTTTCTTTTAGGGAATGAAAAACAATTGAAAAATAATGTGTATGATTAAGATGAAATCCTTGTTGAGAAACAAAGAGTGTGAGAGATACGATAATCAAATACCATGAAATGAGGGTTTCCAGCTGTCTCATATGTATCAGAAAAAAAAAGATTATTGCAGATAATGAAGTGAATTGTGAGGAAATTGGTTAGATTCAGTATACATGTTATAAGACTCATGGTGTGGCGTTTTGTACCACCAGGCCATAACTGACCAAGGAATTGAAAATGATCTTCCATTTTACCCATGGTGAATATCATATTGGACACAGTAGTATTCGGTGTGCATACGGAATTCGTAATATGGAAACCGTGTACAAACACACGGATTGCTCGTCCATTGATTTTTAAGAATTTAAAGTATTTTCTGATGCGAATTGCTCAGAAGTCCCCCCGAAGCCAGGTTTCTGATGGTCTTCTAAGTTCCAAAACGACACTGGGAATAATGTTTGGAAATAGTAAACCAATATCTTGACCAACCTTGGCCAAAAATACATATACATCAACTGGCAGGTAACATTATCGGTCGATAAAGGCTAACTATCGAATTGAACTTGTCACAATCAATTGCAAACTTTCAAGAATTTTGTGACAACGCCAGACCAGGCGATGGCCAATTTGCACAACAGTTTTTTGGCGGGAACCCATGTGTACCGTGCACAGTGGCGGCCGTAAAGTCATGGAAGGGGATGGTAGATACATGATTGAAATCTGTTTGGAGACTTTTTCGAAACCACGGCTCGGGCTTGGGCTCAGCTGATACTACAATCTGCGCATTCTCATTGGGACCCGAAGTGTCGATTGCTCCAGACTAATCTCAATATATACAGTACTCACCTCCTATACATGTAGTCATGAACTTGTGTCTTATTTTCATTCCAGAAATGAACCCAAACCTTCATTGACTATTCAACCCCATGACTGATTAATCTGGTTTTTCTATTTCGTCTCCTTTCTAACCAAGCAAAGGAAACTGACAGGGAATTTCAGAACTATTTTTTTTTGTTTTTAATTGTATATTTTTTTTCAAACGCTTCACATCATTCCTGTGTTTGTGTGAACTATCAGATACTCAAAATTGCTTGTTCATATTGTTTTGTTTTGCTTTTATATCGAAGTATTACAACCACGCCTTGTAATTAAACAAATCACAGATTTTGTAAATACTATGTCAATATCGCAAAAGGTTAATTCGTTATAGTAATTTATAAGTGCACAAGATAATAAAAGAGACACAAGTGCCTGTTTTATATAATGACTTCTGTTCTAAGGCATCTTGTTTTTTTTTCTTGTCTGAGTATGTATAGGTTATGGTACTGTTCACTAAAATTGTCTAGTGAGACTTGACCAGTACTTTACTTGTCAAGTAAGTAAGCTGAATTTATATCTTGGATTATTGGATATTGTTGTGTTGATCACTTTTGTTGATGTCTGTTGTTTATGTTGCTGTTGCTATTGTTGATGTTGATATTGCTGATGTTAATGTTGCTATTGTTGTTTTTGCTGTTGCTATTGTTGATGTTGATATTGCTTCTGTTGGCAATGTTGTTGCTGATGTTGCTGTTGTTGCTGTTGTTGCTTATGTTGCTGTTGTTGCTGATGTTGCTGTTGTTGCTGTTGTTGCTGTTGTTGCTGTTGTTGCTGTTGTTGCTGTTGTTGCTGTTGTTGCTGTTGTTGCTGTTGTTGCTGTTGTTGCTGTTGTTGCTGTTGTTGCTGTTGTTGCTGTTGTTGCTGTTGACGTTGTTGACGTTGTTGATGTTGATATTGCTTCTGTTGGCAATGTTGCTGATGATGCTGCTGATGTTGCTGTTGTTGCTGTTGTTGCTGTTGTTGCTGTTGTTGCTGTTGTTGCTGTTGTTGCTGTTGTTGCTGTTGTTGATGTTGTTGCTGATGATGCTGCTGATGTTGCTGTTGTTGCTGTTGACGTTGTTGATGTTGATATTGCTTCTGTTGGCAATGTTGATGTAAATGCTGCTGATGTTGATGTTGCTATTGTTGATGTTGCTGTTGTTGCTGTTGTTGCTGTTGTTGCTGTTGTTGCTGTTGTTGCTGTTGATGTTGTTGATGTTGCTGTTGTTGCTGTTGCTATTGTTGATGTTGATATTGCTTCTGTTGGCAATGTTGCCGTTGATGTTGCTATTGTTGATGTTGCTGTTGTTGCTGATGTTGCTGTTGTTGCTGTTGTTGCTGTTGTTGCTTTTGATGTTGTTGTCGCTGTTGTTGCTGTTGATGTTGTTGATGTTGCTGTTGTTGCTGTTGCTATTGTTGATGTTGATATTGCTTCTGTTGGCAATGTTGATGTTGATGTTTCTTTCTGTCGTTTTGCTTCGAAGGCTGTCACACCAGAAGTCAGTTTCGGCACTGATCATTTTATAAGGTGTATCTGAAACAGTGATTAGGAGAGTGGGAGGCAGAGGGAGAGGAAGAGGGAAAGCAACAGGGAGCGGGAGAGCGTGCGAGACAGTGACGGTGGAGCAGACGTAGTATCGTGGCCGTGGTTTGAACTCTTGAATGTTTATGTTTTGGAGCAGCGCCAAACGGTGCTGACCTCAGCGAGCCTAGCGGGGGAGCGGAATTCTGCGCGTGGCTCCAAGTGGAGTCTACCAGGGGGACAAAATGTCAGGGCGATATTTGGAGTTGTCGCCCGGCCCCGAGTGACGCGGTATGCCCGCTGAGGAACCCCAGTCACCCGGCCCTTCTCCCGCCCCCTCGATCATCGGCCCGCCCCGATCAGGGACTAATTTCATTTTCATGCTCATATACCAAAATTTGCTTCCGCACAGATCATAATTATCAATACATGCGTACGATCAAGCTTGATGTACAAAGTAGCCCCATTTCTACTGCATTGCTATGCCAAAAACCGTAAAAAGAAAATGTTAACCGCAATGCCGGCATCCCATAGCTTCTTGGTTCATTATACTGTTTATTGGAAGACTATTCCATGCGCTCAGCAGATTTTGGCGATAAAGCCCATTGGGACCAGTTTCACGAAAACCTGCTAAGCCTGAAAAAAGTCTCCCAGGATGAAATACAAACCTCGGATCACCGAGGTTGTTTCACCTTGTGCTTATTGTGCTGGACTTGTTGCCAAATGTTGGCTGCATAGGATAAGCATATGAGAAGTACTAGCTTCATACAGCCGCTTTAAGCACAAACATTTGCCTAAGCATGAAAAGCTTTACTTCATAGGTTACCAGCCAAAGTTCTTCTTGTACTTAATACTGAGTTCACATTATTCAAATCGTCAAGTACAACAAGAGTCAGTCTAGTTTGATCCCGAGGGACGAATATTATTTTTTTTGTCAGCTTTTCGTGCTTCAGCAGCTGTATGAAATCGAGCCCTGCTTTTATTCAGCAGGGGCTTTCGTGTTTGTGGAAATGTTCACGCTTAAGCGACTATGAAATGCCCCCTGATCCTGTGAACAATGACTTGTGCCTAAGCAAGTTTGTCTGGTATTCAAATGAGCAGCTCTACGAAATTGGCCGCAGTTCACAACGCTACCGAACCCACATGGGTAGGTACGGTATTCTACTGCTGGCCGTGTTGCGTGTTGTGGGGAGGGAAAGTCTACGTATGATATCATAGTCCCAGCAGCTCACGCTCCTTGAAGTGAATGAATGAACGAATGAAGTTCCTGGCAGTCGTCCCAAATACTCGCGGGCCCGACCCCCATCTCCCGCTGGTTGACCTCGGGCCAGACAGCCGGCATCTCCCCAAACCCCTCCCTCCTCGACCGGAATCATGCCGAGTCCAACTCGGTAGGATCTCCCGCCAAAAAGTGCATCCTATGTGTTCCTATTACAGAATGCCATCCTTACTATGACTTATAGATTTCTCTTAAAAGAAATTGGGGAAATGCTGACCCAATTAACTCAAGCGGTGCTAGACTTTATAAATACGGGCTGGCGTCTGTTGGTGGGCTTTTAAATCGATACCACCAGTACTGGGAGCGGAGGTGTATACTGATGATCGCGTGCTATATCAAACTGTATATGCATTTCAACATTGTTCTTTATGGCAGAAATCGTCACGGAAACCCGGTTCGGGGCACGGTTTCAGACGACTCTATTGTTCACGGTCTGGATTGAGCTTTTATTTTTTTTCTCAGGTGGAAATCTTTTGTGGTAGTCAAAAATTGGGCACCTCGCCAGAACAGAGACTGGAGTTCGGATGTCACCATTTTTTTCTTTCACTTCCACCGCATAAACACTCCTGCTCAACTGGTGCTTCGCCGGTGATCCACTGAATAACGGCGGTGCTAATCTTGCCAAGGCAAAAGTTAATAATTGAACCGAAAACAAATATTGAGCTACCCCACTGGTCCGCAATACGCCATTCGGGAGAGTGGGGAGGGTTTTGTTGACAAAGGCGCTCCTTCGTCTAAAGTCCATAAAACACGGCAACGACACCAAGTAGTCCAACAGCTCCGAGTTAAGGTATATAGACTAAGCACCACCGCTCGTATCGCATTACAAAAGCGCGTGTTTTCTGCATTTAAGGTAAAGTTTCTGCGGAGCGGAGTCGGGATTTTTGGTCTTTCTTTCCTCCTGGAAAATCGCACCGGAGAGACGGACATGGAGAACAAAGCCTTCGACACCACCGAGATCGAACTGGAGGAGAAGGCCGGGAACTCGTCGGAGGCGCTGCCGGCCGACGAAGCCGGCGGTGGGAAGCCGGCCGGCGAGCACGACGACCGGCCGCCGGAGAAGGAGGCGCCGGCCGTGGACGGCCACGACTATATGGACGTGGTGATCCACGAGAAGGACGCCCCGGGGGCGGAGGTGACCAAGAGGCCGATCGGTCCTTACGCAGGTCAGTCCCTAATTTGTCCGTTCCCGCACTGCACTGACGGTCACACGAAACGGCCACAAACATCAATGGTCTGAAGAATTGATTGCGTTAATAGTTAAACTGAATAGATTGGAGTTGATTTTGAAACTATGTACTCTGTTAATCATCTTAATTGTCCGCATATGGATCCCTTTGGTATCTGGCAATGAAAAGTCACGGTGGCTGTTACTAATGATTGCTATAGTGGTAGTTGTGGACTAGTAAAGTCACTTGTAATGTCTGATGAATGACTGCCAACTCGAACCAACCAAACAACCGAACGACGATTGACCAACCGACTTGCTGACCGACCGACCGACCGGCCGACCAACCAACCCACTGACCGATTAAATACTAATAGACCGATCAAGCAATTCAAAGCAAATGTTGTCCCGAATTTTAGACAAGGACGAAGCTATACTTGTTAAAAATTAATCGAAGAAAAGCACGCCATTCAAAGTAGGCCTACAATCCATAACTATTTACTGTATACAAGGCATCCCTTGTCGTGGTTCGTCCCTTGAAAGCCCTCGGTCAATTACGTTGACCCCACTGGTCGCCCAAATGCATAGGCTATACAGGGGTCAACGGAAGTCCCTTTAACCCTCAAAGAGCAGGGTTATTTTGACCATCTCACAGCCGGGGGGCGGATTTCGCCCCCCTCAGATCTTGGTCTTTCAATGACGGATTCAAATGATATTTTGCAGGGTAATAGAGAATTACATAATAAAGATTTGTATAAAATTTCATTTGAATGAATTAATGTTTTGTCTAATTATAGCTCGTTAATTATTCATGATTTCATTTTTTCCCCACAAATTTGTCAGTGTTTTTAGTGAATTTCCCATTTTTTTTATTTTATTGAATTTCGCCAATTTGCATGAATTTTACAGTGATAATGAAACGCGAAAAACCAACAATTGCATACAGCAATATTAATGAGCTGATTATGCCAAAACAAATACACTGTGAACTTTGTATACTATACTTTTATGTAGTGTAGTCAATGGAAACAATTTCCATCAAACTACACCATGGCCCTGAAAAGTGTTCATTGTCAGAGAATGGCACCTCCAATTTTAATAAAATTGGTGTCAAAAAGTGGTAAAGCCTCAGCACGCAGAACAAAAATTCACTGAGACGCTGTAAAAAAAATCTACAGGGGGCGGGGCGGAATCCGCCCGACTCTTTGAGGGTTAACATGCGGCTGCAACCAATTTCAATATACCCATCTGTTATTTATGGCCGCGGCCATGCATCGTGTGTATAGGCCTATCAGAAGCTTGAACATAGAATGGAAGTAATCTGTGAATCAATTGGCCATAGAGTGCAAACCAGAGCAACAACATTTCACCTACACTCCTGAACAGAGTCGGTCGAACAAACAGCTGGTTACACTGCAGGTCAGCGATAACCACACTGTCGTATTGTGGTGGTCACAAACTCGCAACCGTTCTGGCAAACCGTGGGGAAGCAATTTTTGCAGCACCTTTTGCAACACCTTTTGCCACGCGACCAATCGGCTTGCCAACCGAGTTACCGCCTTATCCCAAGCGGCGAAGAGCAAAGAGATGGGCGGGGCCTTAAGAGTGCACGCCCCCGCACAAACCCCTCCCCTCTCCAAGTCGTCCACCAATGGCTTCTTGAGCGACGTAGACGAGAATCTTACCTCCCGCTTGCAGACAACAGCCGCTGGACGGCTGGACTGTACTGCACCAAAAGCAGATTATGATACATGTATCATGAAGCGACCGTCCCTTTGTCGACCCAATCTTAGTTGTGTCAAGATAGCCGTGTTGATGTAAATGGCAAAACTACATCCTGTATAAAGGATATACACTCACAGACTAACGTCGAGGTTAATCCGGGCAACCACAGCAACTGGCCCACGCTTTGAAACCGACCATGTAAATTGCTTTAATTCATCAGATTTAGGGGCTGGGAAACGAAAAAAAAAACCCACAATGGCTACTCTCACTGTATATGTGTACACGATGCAGCAAAGCAGCCAACTACTCTCTATATTTCTATCTTTGTTTTATTTCGATGGATTTCCTGTGAAAACAAGGAGCGCTTACATGTCCTACGTAAATTGTGCGGACGATTGGGCTCCGACAGAAGCAGCGTGGATCAGCGCTAAGGAAACGAGTGTGACCTCGGCAGGACGTACGTGCGTCAGAGCACGACATACACTCAGCGTATTCCAACTACTTCATCGGATGCATGTGATGAAGTAGTCGTTCCTATACGGAGACTTATTCGCTCTTTCCAACTACATGGTTGGTATTTGAGTGCTATAACAAGTGAGCTGCAATCCAAGCTGAAATGTGACCCGGCACATCATAATGAGGAATAACCCCCACTCTTGAGATTTTGAGATTTTCTAATGATGTGAAAGAGTGTACTATTAGCTTTCAAATGATGTCATAGTTTCCTCCAATACATTAACTTTCCGAAAATACAAAAAAAGAAAAGAAAATTATTTTTTATCGAATTGAGAAGATACCTTGACTTTAGGCATTGTTTACTAGAAAAGTGTTTTGGTGGGATATTCCTCATGTCGCTGTGCCGGGTCACAAATACATTGTGCAACGGATTTCTTGGCAAACGGGTAGTGTCGATATTTCGGCGTCATGTGCAGACAGAACCCGTCTCACAGACCGCATTGAAGTCATTCCGCCGTAGAGGTGTACGACATGTACTTTTAAAGTCGGTAGAAGCGCTACGTGTCGGCCAATGAGTGAGCTTCTTTTGATCTTCGACAGAGGGCGCGCCCCACAGAAAAGACGTCCTTGCCCAAGATCCGTTTGCCGACCTTTTCCGAGCGCGGTAGGCCACCGTAAATACCTGCTCGGCTCGGCTAATATACGAGATCCCCGATAAGACCAGCCCCCTTTCCTCCGCGCTCATGGCCCATTGTGCGCATTCCGACAAGTCGAGGATGATTAGGAATTATCCACGTTCGATGATAATGTCGGAGTCGATGTATTCACAACGAGCCGTTTGGAAATTGTGATCAAACAAAAATATACATTCCCTGGCCTGTACCAAAATTAATGTATCATGGCCGACGGAACACCCGTCTGGTAGAAAGGTGATAAAAATGTTCTACGAGTCCAACGTTCGACACCAAAATTAGTGATTAATTCAGCGCTGTACATAATGTACAACTTTAATTGAAGGATTAGGGTCAAATTATGGAACGCCTGTCTGAAACAAGGTTAAATCACGTTAGTCGCAAGGCCTGCTCATGTCATGAATACACCCCCGCCAATACCCTCCGCTATAGCAACTTATTTTGTTACCGTAGACCGGATGCCCTTAGGCACCGGCCGGCCGGCTGGCTGGCCGACTGCCAGGGCTGACGGGTATACCGTACCGCCCGGGCGAATCGCTCCGTCGGTCCTCTGGCTCGGCTCTCGCTCAATCGGTCCCATCCGCCGTAGAAGATGGCTATCGATCGGAGGACACGAGACGCGGACGGGAGATGGGGTGGGATGAGGTATGTCAGTGTTGGAGGCACGCTCAGGTTTAAAGGGATATCGACGTATTTACTGGTCTGATTTGTTGAGAGGTGTGGAATACTATGAACCGGTAGGTAGGCTGAATAATTTACATATTGGCCTGCATTGCGACTGAATATTCTGTCGGCACAGCGTGTACCGTACGTCATGCCACTCACTGTAAAAACTGAAGAAACCCCGTTGAATATCTGAGTAACCCCTCAAAAAGACTAAAGCCACCAAAACTCTTTATAACGCATGGTTTTTCAATGTGAGTTTACCCTTCTCGACGTAATGAGTGCTCAGTATTTTGCCGCATTGCCTACCGGAACTCGAGTAGGGCAAACCCTCATTGAATTACATTCTCCTCGACGCAAAACATACGATATCTATATATATCGCATCGTTTAGCATAATGTGCTGACGTTGTAAACTGCACGACCAGAAAGAAAACAAATCAGACGAAGGTATTACGAAATTGTTCTTCACTGATCACCAAAATTACACAAGTCTTAAAAAATGTAGAAGTCCTGATACTTTGATCCTAGCAGGAGCCTCCGGAGATGGTTTCCATTCATGCCGGGGCTTTCTGAAGAGATTTTTGGCCTGATCATTTACAGATAAAGCCCCTATAAGCCTACAACAGTGGTAAGATCGAAAAACAGAAATGTTCACAGATTTACATGAAACTTACACAGTTGAAGGTGGTTAAGGTAAAAACCTCGCACTGACATATTTTTTGTGTCTAAAATGCTGTATTTTGGGAGAAAAGAGTAAAGAAATGGTTTACGTCTCACCCCTAGATCTAAACGATTTTTCGGAACAATGCGTTGAACGCTGCATTTTCGCGAAGCAAATGAAGCGGGTTTTCACTATTTTCTCGAGACTCGGTTGGCGGATTGAGCTGAAATTTCCACTGAAATGGACATGTTGGATCATTAGACAACGTATGCGTGGATGCTATTCTTTGACCCCGACCAATGTTGTGTTATCCCTTTAATCCCGTCTTAAACCGACTTGGCGGGTGCCTTGTATTATTCAGACTGGCGTCGTGGCCTCGTTGTGGGATTCGTGCACGCGTGCAGAGCTGAGACAGGGACGTTTCTATCTTTAGACTCAAGGGGGCGCGTCACCTGCGCCGAGAATTCTGACGTCAGAGTTCTCGTGGTGCTCTCAACCACCCCCCTAGCAAGTCTCTATAGCGTCATCACCGGAGTCCTTATAACTCCAACACCCGCCCTTTACTGTTTCTCCTTAACTCCCCTCCCTCCATCCCCCGTCCCATGGGAGCCCTATACGGTATGTTGGCTCGGCTCACCGTCTGCCGCGTATAGCTAGCTCGGCATGGGGTGAGGCATCTTGAAAACGCACCTAGCCTTCCTGTAGACAAATAGTGATGGCGCGTTCATGTGAAAGAAATGGAGGGAAAGTGCTCACATGGGAATCAGCTACTTTAAAAGAAGAATGGACATTTTTTCCGAGGGCCCACAATTCATACAATTACGCCAAATTTGTTTGAGCTATGTGCTTAATAGAATCAGCTTGGAGCCCTGAGCTTCATTTGAATTTCAAGTGGAGACGAACTCAGTTGAATACAATTCAAAAGCGATATACACCGCACCTTGAAATCGAGGCTGGTAATCCGGTGGATATCAATTGCGAAGCCCCTAAGCATTAGTGCATTACATTCACTTGAAACTAATGAATAAGTTAACGATAATTCCATTGGATTTCCCTGGTGGTGATCATTATGCGTGCTTCAGCTCCTTATGCACTATTGAAACGCAGTCCAAATCTTTCCAAAGGTTTTTCCAAGGCCTTTTTTTTTTCATCGGGTGAAATGCATTGGATACGTTGTTCAAGATACTTCGCAATTCAGATCCATAGACCGAGTTTTCCCAGGAATGTTTTTTTTTCGCAGTTGATATTGGGACAAACGTTCTGCAAGATTTATTCTAAAAAGATGTCGTGTGAATTGTTCGAGAGATATGTATATAATTATATATAGAGATAGAGAAATAAAGAGGATATAGAGAATAGAGGTTTGAAAGGGATAGAGGCAGAGGGAGTGAGAGGGAGTGAGGCAGAGACAGAGAGAAGGACAGAGAGAAAGTAACGAAGAGGGGGACAGGGAAGGGGAGAAAGAGTGACAGACAGTCTGGAGGAGGAGGAGGAGGAGGAGGTGGAGAAGGAGGAGGAGGAGTAGGGGAGGGGTAGTAGTGGGAGTAGGATGAGGATGAGGAGTGGGAGGGGAGGGGGAGAAGAAGGAGGAGGAGGGGGAGGAGGAGGAGGAAGAGGAAATCTATTTCGGGTAGGGAAAGATGAACGATTCTATCAACATACATGATGCACTATAACATTATGCTCACACACCGAATGGAATTTCTAATATCTAATGTGAGTGCATACAGTCTCACGGCCTGACAACACTCAAGACGCGTGTTGTTTGTGGAGGATCAATTTGTCCGCCGACCGCGGGCTCTAGAAACAAAATCAAAGTTTCCCCTTTTTAATAATGTATTTTTCCCATTTTCTTTTTGTGAGGGAAGGGGGGAACTGAGGGATAACACAACATCGCCCCGGACAGTGGGCTTTGCTTGGTCTTTGTCGCCACCGGTGGGATAATCAATCGAACATGGAGCAATCTATCATCGATTATTCGCCCTGCTCCCGCCTCGCCCTCCACCGAAGAAAGAGACAGACTCGTACCCCGGGGTGCAAACCAACACGGATCGTCACGGGCGAAATCTCTTCCCGCCACAAAAAAAAAAAACTCGATGAGAAAACAACTGAATAAAGGCATGCGTTAAAAATGCCATCCGCTAGCGTAGTATACGGCGGAGGTCTGCAGAGGATGGGGAAGGAAAAGGGGGGGGGGGGTGGGGGAGTCCGTCACCGGAGACGCGAGGCAGAGCCGGTCTGCGTCGTGGATCGCTTGAGATCGATAGCTGAGGGTGAATTAATATGCGGACCGGAGGCTGCCTACAGCAGGGGGTGGGGGAGGGGAGTGGATGGGGAAGAGGGGGGGGGGGGAGAGCGAAGGAGGGGAAGAATCGGACTACGCGAGCACACAAGCAGACGCAGGAGGAGGGAACGAGGGTGCGTGCGAGCCAGGGAGCATTACTGAGAGCCTTTGCGTCACTCCTTACGTGCATTCCCGCTGACGTTCGGAAGCTGCCTTGACTTCCTCTCAAGACGAGATAGAGAGAGATAGAGAGAGGCTTTCGAATTGCCGGCGTCTATAGTGAGACCGCCGTACGTCATTATCCTTGTTAGTGCAGCATGCTGGATATAGAGTATCACCCGCAAGAGGTGACTAGGCCACCATGGAAAGGTAACGCCATATTCGTCTTCGAAGATGCTCAGCTGATTTTAGGACGTCGTCGTGTCATTGGTCTTTGTTCTTAGAGTTTGAGCTCTTGAATCAAACTCAGAAACTGCCTCAGTATTTTGTGTCATGTTATTCTGTTGCATTCACAATTGCCTCGATCAGTATTATTTTGTGTCATGTCATTATGTTGCTTTCACAATTGCCCCTGTATTTGTGTCATGTCATTATGTTGCTTTCACAATTGCCCCTGTTTTTGTGTCATGTCATTATGTTGCTTTCACAATTGCCCCTGTATTTGTGTCATGTCATTATGTTGTTTTCACAATTGCCTCAGTGTTTGTGTCAAGCTGTTGTTTTCACATTGTTTTCTCAGTATTTGTGTCAAGCTATTCTGTTGTTTTCACATTATTGTCTCAGTATTTTTGTCATGCGTTTCTGTTGTTTTCACATTATTGTCTCAGTATTTGTGTCAAGCTATTCTGTTGTTTTCACATTATTTTCTCAGAATTTGTGTTACGCTATTCTGTTGTTTTCACGTTATTGTCTCAGTATTTGTGTCATGCTATTCTTTTGCATTCACAATTGCCTCAGTATATATGTGACCCGGCACAGCGACATGAGGAATATCCCACCAAAACACCTTTCGAGTAAACAACGCCTGAAGTCAAAGTACATGTATCTTCTCAATTCAATTAAAAATCAATTTTTTTTTTTTTGTATTTTCGGAAAGTTAATGTATTGGAGGATATTATGTACAAAGGATTTTTCCGAAATCCGTCTCTAAATGTTGAAAAAACGAGGATTTCGGGGGATTGTTTGTGTACTGTTTTCATGAAAATATAAAGTTCCTGCCTTTTTGAATGGCCGCTTTCGAGGAGTTAGACTGGTGCTGCTATATTGTCTGGTGCCAAATGAACGAGCGAAGTCCCCTTGTACTATTTACAACAAAGTTCATACGGAGATAAATTTGATATCATTTGAAAGCTCATGGTATACTCTTTCACATCATTAGAAAATCTCAAAATCTCAAAAGTGGGGGTTATTCCTTGTTATGCTGTGCCGGGTCACATATTTGTGTCAAGCTATTTTGTTGTTTTCACAACTGCCTCAGCTTTTGTGACATGTTATTATGTTGCTTTAATATAATTCCTTTTGTACTGCACACGCACTTTATTCAAGATATTAAGTGATAGATAACTATTGATAAAACAAGTTTTATTGTATATTTTTTCAGAAATGTAAAAATAAAACAATTTTAAGTTCATACGCTGGTTGAGTTTTCTGTTTTGCTTCAAGTTTCTCAGTTTTCTCCATTGGCCAAATGGATGGTCATTTTGATAAATGCTTTGTTTTGTTAGAAACCAATGACTCACATTCTGTTTTGCATCAAGTTTCTCAGTTTTCTCCATTGGCCAAATGGATGGTCATAAGCATTTTGATAAATGCTTTGTTTTCTAAAATTTAGTGGGCCTGACGTTTCGATCCTAGCAGGACCTTTCTCAAAGGCAGAGAAAGGTCCTGCTAGGATCGAAACGTCAGGCCCACTAAATTTTAGATTTACATTTTGGTAATTTTAGTCAGTAAGCAGTTTGCAACATTTTTGTATATCACCTTAATGCTTTGTTTTGTTAGAAACCAAGGACTCACATTATCGAGGTGTCGTCCTTTATGGTGTTGAGGAACCACAGTTTATCTGTGTCCTGGTATTAGGTGGTTGGATGTAATGGGCGTTTCCAAATAGAGTGTCCTCTTTGGTATAAGATAGCTGCGGATATAAATAATCCCTTGACAGATAGCTGTCTTTTCTATAGTATTGAGATGTTTGTCTTTTTTCATGGACGTCGTATTTGTAGTTTTTATCGTATTTGTTTTCAACCAGCTATAAAGTCAGGTTAAAGTCCGAAGATTATTTCGCACTCTTTATCTCCATGCTACTGGTTAACAGATGGTGGATTACACCTTTGCTATACTATCAGTTTAAGGACCATGCCATGCCGTTCATATCATACTATATATATGCTGAATATCTAGCCATTTCTCCCTGTCTGCTCTTTATGAATAATCAGACGACTAATCGACAAACCGACAAATTGACCAAACAAACAGACCAACAGACCAACCAACCGATCGATGCGACTAGCCTTCCAAATTAATAGTCAACCGACCAACCGGCTGTCAAACGAACGGTCCCAAAAAGAGGAAATGGTCGAATTTTAGATATACAATTACCACCGTTATAATTAGATAGCGATTTAGTATAGGTATTAATGTCAGATTAAAGAATCTTTTTTGCTCTTTGAGGAAGCTTCCACTATAGAATTGGAATGCCATGCGCTCCATCTTTCTAAGGTTTGTGTACTTCAGGCCTAACGAGTTAGCATCCAGTTTATGAAAGAAATAGAGGGTTCGATTTCCAACTTCGCCTCCAACTTCGGAAAGCATTGGGGTCGAGTCCACCACAATGGTTGGATTGTTAATAAGCATTTATCTCTTGCACCTCTCTCCACCTCTCTCTCACTCCCCACCTCTATCCACCTGTCTCTATCTCTTTACAACCACTTATCTATCCCCTCTCTCTGCTTCTGTAATCACCCCTCTCTCCCTCTCTATGTCTCTCTTGTCTATCTCCCTCTCTCTCTCCCCATCCCCTCTTTTTTCCCTATTCAACTTTCCTTTCTCTCATTCCCCTCTTTCCCTCTCTCCACCCATCTCCTCGTTGCCCACCTCTATCCCACCCGTTCCTCTATATGTCTGTCTATGTGTCTCTGTCTCTCTGTCTCTATCTCAAAAACCCTCCCCGTCTCCTCCAGGCATGGGCAAGGAGGAGCTTCTGCGCTACTCGAGGGGCACGTCCTGGCAGGCTGCCCGCTGGTTCATCCTCCTGCTTCTGCTGGCGGGCTGGTGCGCCATGCTGGCCATGGCCATCTACATCATCGTCATCACTCCCCGCTGCCTGCCCTGGTGGCAGACCAGCGTCATGTACCAGATCTACCCCCGCTCCTTCAAGGACTCGGACGGCGACGGCATCGGCGATCTCAACGGTAGGTCGCACCGCATGCTCGCGGACAAGCTGATCGAAGGTGGCCGGACCAACGCCGGCACCAACACGAGTCACACTACTGTCGCTTCACTCAATACACAATTACTGTCAACTCTTAATCACTTGCCGTATATTCTCGTCCCCCAGTCTTATTCGAAACAATAAACCACAACATTACATCATTCTCAATATCCTGGAAGTTTGCCAGACGACTGACCGAGCCGGCTTTTATTCAATTACTTCTTGTGCGGGCTTTACTTTACTGTCTGCCCCTGCCTGGACCGATTCCATAGGTTGAAAAACCCCAGAGATAAACTATATAAGGCAAATGCTCTGGAAAAACCTAATTGGCAATCGTCCAAAACTTAACTAATGTGAAGATATAAACTTCTGAATCTCCATCAAAAAATAATATTACAATAATTAAGTGAAACGCAGTGGCTGTTGTTACGGCACTCGTCCGTGTGGTTCCCTGACTTGATTGTATTTCGTCTGCATTGCAGGCTGGTTGAACCAGTCTATTAGCTGATAGTCTGGTTCCAAGAGCTAAACATCCTGACAAATACTGTGAAGTCAGGGAACCACACGGACGACTGCCGTAACAACAGCCACTGCGTAATTGAAAATGTGTCTTGCTTCGGTGTCTGACAAAGCTAGAATGGCTTCCACGCCCATTCTCTCTCCATTTAAACCCTCCTCACATTCCTTTCCTTCTCAATACAATCGCCCTCTCGTGCATTCAAACCCTCCCGCCTTGCGGGACAATGGCGTCACGCCACTCCCTCGTTACGTAATCCTTGAATGGATCCGCATATACAACCTTTTCCCGCTATACGCTGTACCGCAGGAAAATGCAATTGCAGCCTGTCGTCTGGCGAGCGTCGGCTAGTTTTTGTCTGACGCAGTGGCTGTTGTTACGGCAGTCGTCCGTGTGGTTCCCTGACTTCACAGTGTTTGTCAGGATGTTTAGCTCTTGGAACCAGACTATCAGCTAATAGACTGGTTCAACCAGCCTGCAATGCTGACGAAATACAATCAAGTCAGGGAACCACCCGGACGACTGCCGTAACAACAGCCACTGCGTTTTTCTGAAGGTTTTAAAATTATTTTACATTAACTTACATGTTTCTCTCAGTTGTACTCTTGTGACTTGCCCAGGGTGAAAAACCAGGGGTAAAACTCAGCGAGCAAAAACAAAAATTCTGGAAAACCTTGTGGCACGTCACGTTACTTTAATCCAAATCTTTATAATTATGCCTCATGGCTTTTCCTTTTTCCAATCATTTTGGCCAGGGGTCTCGCAGTCTTTAATTAGTTATAATTAGATGGTCGGTAACTTGACCGACCTCTCGCAGTGGTGGACGCAGGCTAGAATGGAATACACTACTGTCACACACCTATAAAGCGCCCATTCTTATCATGGCCACTCAAGCGTCAAACTTGTGGGTACCATACAGAAAAAAATATTTCCTGCTATACTTGGTAACGCTGGGAAGTAAAAATATCAACGGTAAAATCCACATCAACCAGGGCCGCTTATGCACCAAGCTTGCATTGTATTAAGCACAAGGCCGCTTTGCCAACCCAAACTTCACTGTTGTTTGATGCTGAGTAAAGAACAGTGGAAGAGAAGTCAGAAGCAAATTGACACCGCCGCGTCATGTGCTTTATGATTAGACTATTCACGCTCAGTAGCACATTTACATGCGAATTTAATTAAACGGTTCTATGAAATTGCGCCCAGCTAGCTCGCAGGGGCCATTGGTTAGTACGTCTGCACTATAGAAAGCAGGACCGGGGGTTCGAATCCCGCCCGAACCAGGATGTATTTTAAAGCCGGCGATTCGGAAAGGCATCTTACAGTGCTAATCATTATTATACGTCGAGTATGAATTATAAATTATACTGGTTAAATTTACTTCCTCCGGTTGTTTTCAGAACCACACATACTCACAAAAGAGAAATTTGCATGGTGTTACCGCCAACCTGTTAAAATGTAACCGACATTTTGAAGCAAAGAAAGGAACAATTTATTTGGAAATTTCGAGCAATTTATGAAAACAGAAAAAAATATGTTCCAATTCTCAATAACGTAAGCGGTTAAGCCCTTATAGTAGACCGTCTTTGTTTCAAAATGAGGACAACATTGGTCTATGGAGACGAGGCATGAACGTGACAAGGCTCATGTATTTTTGCACTCCAACGACACGGCGCAAAAAAGTGGTCGGAGTTTCCTCCGTGCATATTCCTCCCAATGTCTCAGTACACGTTTTCACCGGTCCATGTACGTCCCGGGTAAACACCATTCAAGGCGCAATCCTTGGGGTATAATCGTCCGCGTGTACGTTATAGCGCGACGGTGCACAAAGAACGTTGTGTACAAAGCGCGGGATGATGAAATTCACTCGCCTGCCCGCTCTTGTTTAAAATACCAGATTATATTACACGAGAGCCGGGTTTTATTCCGAGTCACAAAAATAGCTCAGCTCTCAGTGAACGACGACCCTGTGAGCATTTTTGAAGGGAAGCAATGCAGAAATTAAGCCTGCATAATTCCATTAAATCAGCGCTGATCATCCGGCCAAAATGTAGTTAGTGTGCGATTACAAAGCGCTGCCCGCTTTTGTTGTCGTCAGTGATGCATCGGCACTAGCTGCTGGTAATACATCTGGGCTTGTCGGCATCGGGCACCGTGGCATGGAACCCGTCTCATTGTTGTAATGTATACATTACCTTGGTGCGCTTATGCTGTGTATATTATACGAAAGCGCCCACGGTCTCTCTTGTTTCTTGTTTATCATCCCGGGCGCAAATGCAATTTCTTGCCGTCGGCTATACTGTGCGGGGTCGTGTGTCCGGTTTGGGAGCGAGGTGGATATTGATCGAGCCCACGCTGCGCTGGCTCAATAACAACCTCATACCCACAAGGGTCGCAAACACCAAACGATTGACAAAGACCCAATCCACGACAGATGAAAACAAAAATCGAAAAAAATCTGAATGGTTGTAAGCTTTTGGTCAAAGAGCTTATGCAGTGAAATTTTTTTATGAGATTCTCATTTTTTTTTTATATTTCAGTCACTAAGCAGTTTGAACACTGTTGTATGTTACTTATAATTTTAAGAGGTTAAACAAAATACTTAAATGCATACCTTTATCTACGAAATTGGGAAAGCATATGTCGCAATTTTAACTTAGTTTAAAAAACAACATTGTCTATTTTGTAATCTTATTATTTGTGACTGACAAACTTTCATTTAATCTCCGTAAATAGAAATTTCTGAAATTCAATCCCCATTTGCATCTGTTTAAAAAAGTATTAAATTAAATTATCCATTCTTTAATTAGATTATACAAGAGGAAATGATGTTGTATGCACACTATAATTGGATTAGAAAACAGACTGAAAACAAAGGAAACAGACTAGAAGTATTCCATGAATGAACTTACGTCAACCCTTTCCATCGTCACGATCCCCTCCTGCCGTTTCTCTGTATACCATTATAGCCTGTGTTATTCAGATAACGCGGGGTTGCAAATCATTACTGACCCCACATAGACCCTTCCAGTTTAGATAAACTTAATTTAATCAGTGACAAATACCAACTTAATTCAAGATACCACCGTAAATTATCATGTTTGATGTATTTCTAACGGTAAATTACTGAAACATATCCATTTCCTATATTCGGAAACAAAGTTGCAAGAATCATGTACCCGGAACAATTTCGACACTGAATTGCTCTTCGAGGTCATATCTACCTTAATGACCAATCTTAATAGTTTCAATTTTCTGTGCAGTGCAAAGCAAACCCAAACGAGAATAAGATCCGTTGATAAGCCACCGCCTCAACCGAAAAGCCTGTGTTTCTTCGTCCCTATTATATGACGGCTAGTCTCTTTTCGAGTTGCTCTTTTGGTCGCTAATTTGGCGGGCGAGCAGCAATCCTCACAGTGACGGCACCGCCACGATGGAGTACGCTGTAATGTCGTTCAGGCCGGCAGGCATTGCCTTTAGGGTGTTCTGTAGCAAGGCTACGGTAGCTTTAGCAAACAGTTTACTTGCCATTATTTGCATGTTTTCCCCACGTCTAAGAGCACGAAGACCGTGGCTATTGGGAAATGCAAATATAGGCCTACGGTGCCCATTCGCCTAATCTCAGTATATGTAGACTTACCAGTCTCCCTAGTATTACAAAAAAATCTCATTGGAACAAAATGACGATATTCGATCTGTTTGGTTGAACAGAGGCGTAAGCCGTTCACGCCTTGACTGGCTGCAGCTTCATATTACACGCGCATCTATGAAATACGTCAGCAAGCGGGCGCATACAAACGCAGTCGACTCGCTTGTTATGCCTGGTCGTAGCCGATTAATTCGTGTATCGCCGTTTGAAGCTGTGCTTCGATAATAGTCGTCATGCATTGACGTCACCCTGCCACTATAAATGGGAAATACTCAGTGTCCAGGCGTGGCGAACAGTGAGCAATGCCTACGTATAGCCCAGGGTGCTCTACTGAAATGACGTCATATGCAGAACTAAAGTCTATGAACATTGGCAAATGTACGGCGCAGTATATGTAATAATATTTACTTGTCAAGACGAATTTTCTTTGATTTCTCAATTGATAGCTTAAGAGGGCCTTAGGTTTCGACCTTTGTCGGAGTTCACGCAAAGGCAGGGAGATGTTTCATGTTTGTATATGAACATGTTTTAGTCATGCAGCACAGTGCCTATACAGTCATGTGAACCCGGACCCAGCCTGCATTAGCTGGTCCTCTCCAGACCGTGCTGGTGTCTTATGTTATGCCGGTGAACCCATCATTTTGTACTAAGTACTATAGCTTGAAATGCTGACATTGAATCCGCTATAACAGGTATCTCTATGTGTATTATTCCTAATAGAGATGGCTCAAATAGAGATGGCTCTATTAGAAATAGAGACATCTCGAACAAAACGGAGATATTTATAGAGGAAATAGAGACATTTTAACTTAAGATGTATTGTATAATCTCTGCAAGAAAGGTGTCTGCATTTTAAAGAGAGAGATATCTATTACTTGATTAGATCTGAGCTTTGCACTTCTATAGTATAGATATACAGCATCTATTTCGGGAAAAAAAATGTCAACTGCACGCCATTATTTCCTCCTCATAGGAATCATCGAGAAAGTGGACTATCTGAACGAGTTGGGCGTTGGTGTGGTGATTCTCAATTCCGTGTACAAGTCTCCGCAGAAGGACTTCGGCTATGACGTGACAGACCTCCTGGCCGTTGACCCCATCTTCGGCTCCGAGGAGGACTTCGAGTCCCTGGTGGAAGCCCTGCATGGCAAAGGTACTATTGGCAACTGAGGGTGGGGTGACATCTGGTCTATTGAGGGCGCCCTGTCTGTCTAGTACGGGCCGCGTCATTTGTTTTCCCAGGATGGGAAAGGCCACCATTAACATAAACGCGCGCTATTGGTTGCATTTTATCCAGACATTGTGAATTATTCATGAAAATGTTGCGCACGGACATCTTTATACCGGTGCACGCTTGTGGTGTAGTATACATGTATTGTACACTAGTTACCGGTACATTATGTAGGCATACACACACGACATGTATACTGTGTACGAACAGTACAGTACATGTACATTACAGTACATGTCCAGTGCACCTAACATGTACACACTGTATACTCAAATCAAGATCTGAGCGTGTAAGTGAATAATTCACCGTAATTTTTGTTCGTAGGAGGGTTAGGGGCAAGTATCATGGGGTGTAGTAATCTTCTTCTGTCGTAATTTTCTTTAAAAGCATTTCACACGCGTTTTTATGATAATTCATGAAAATTGCCCCTAACCCTCCTACGAAAAAAAAAATTATGCGCATGGGCGTCCCCGTTTGATTTTCTGAGAAGCGTCGTAACCACAGTCACAATAACAATGGAAGGGCAGCGGGAGAGGGGCAGAGCTTAAGTGCATAGATGCCGCCATTATTTTGTGGATAACTTTTTGGGCGTCCTTAACCATGGGCAAGGTTGAACACACGCCACATAACACGCATGCAAGCGCAAGGTATAGGGGTGTCCTCCCGATGCCAATAGGCGCAGTCCTTCCACATAATAATTACTATTGAGGGCGTCGTGACTATATTAAGGGCCTTATCTGTCTATTGAGGGCGCTATTGTTGTCTATCAGTTTAGTAGAGTCCTTATTATACAGAGAGTACCGACAACTGTTGTTTTGTTCGCCATTTTTGACCCGGCACAACGACATGAAGAATATCCCACCAAAACACTTTTGGAGTAATCAACGCCTGAAGATAAAGTATCTTCACAATTCGATTACAAATCAATTACCTTTTTTTCATTTTCGCAAATTTTAAGTATTGGAGAATATTATATTTTGATATCATTTGAAAGCTTATGGTATACTCTTTCACATCATTAGAAAACCTCAAAATCTCAAAAGTGGGGTTATTCCTCATTATGCTGTGCCGGGTCACATTTTTGTTTCCATTGTTCGGTACGGCGTGGGGTTCGCAAACAACTTAAATGTTGCAGATCATGTTTGACTTAGACAATTATTTCATGAGAGCAGATCACATGTCGGTGACAACTCAGTGAGCATACCCGGCGCGAACCCCACGCCGTACCGAACATGACCCAACAATGGAAACAAAATGGCGTCCAAATTTTAAGTTTTCGGAACTCTTTGTATATAGGTACCGGTACTCTACTACTGAGGGCGCTCTATCTGCTCAATTAGTGAGGTCTTCCTCCCATCATACGATGGTAGTGATGGCAATGAGCTGAGCCTTTTGAGTGCGAAGAGGTTTATACCGTTTCCATGATGGACCTGAAAGAGTCTCTC
Source organism: Luidia sarsii (assembly GCA_949987565.1). Classification (NCBI taxonomy): domain Eukaryota; kingdom Metazoa; phylum Echinodermata; class Asteroidea; order Paxillosida; family Luidiidae; genus Luidia; species Luidia sarsii. Next base: position 4,231,057 of record OX465101.1, on the reverse strand, counting down.
TCCGTTTCACTACAGAAATCAAGCTGATCATGGACTTCGTGCCGAACCACTCGAGCGACGAGCACGAGTTCTTCAAGAAGAGCGCCGCCAGCGCCAGCGAGAGCCCTTACCTCAACTGGTACTCGTGGGCAGACAACAAGAACAACTGGGTGGGTGCTCTTGGGACCAGCTAGGCACAGGGCCGGGCTTTTTTTTTGGCCTCAAACTTTAATTCCGCCCAAGGGTCAAGCATGCTAGATGGTCACGGGATTTGAAAAAGAAAAGCTTGTGAGAAGCATAGAGCAAGCCAGATTACGGCACGCTAACGTCACACTGGCCCGACTGTCATTGTTACCCCGCAGCATTGAACACGCGTCCTTGGTATTGGACTGGATTCCCTGGATTTGGCTCCAGCTCAGGGCTTGAACCATGCCCATCACACTAAAGCCGTCTTTCTCGCTGCAGCCTGTTTGTTTTCTACCAACGTTTCCGCCCCGAATCTGTCGTAAAAAAAATAGTTCGTTGGCCTCCATGGAACTACGTTGGGCCATGGATACAACGCGAGAAATGAAATCAAGCTCGAACCTCTCTTTCGTAAAGGGCAAAAGCCATCCGTGTTAACACCGCCCTCGTGGGTGCTATGTTGTCCATGTCATTTGACAGCTGAGCGTGTACAGTGGCGATGCGTGGACACTGAACAGCGGACGGGACCAGCAGTATCTGCACCAGTTCTCTGAGTACCAGCCCGACTTGAACCTGTGGAACGAGGCCGTGACAGACTACCTTGAGGTGAGCAAAAAAGGAGCCCAACTCAAATCAGACATGTTAACGCCACCGGTTAACAGGTTGTTTTATACCAAGGCGTATGAGCGCATATACAAGTGATGTCTTCTTTTAGAAAATTATCGCTTTTTTAAAGTTGCGGGGATCACATCCCCCATTTCCAATGTTGTTGACCTGGCTACAATAGCTGCGACCACACAAAGTGTTTGCACCGTTTTCAATTTTATTCTAAAAAATGGTGAATGCAAATCTGAAACTGCCCAGATAATGGTTAATTGCTTCTGCCGGTGCCCCCCATCCTAGCAAAGATGGCTAACTATTTGGTAATGCCCCACCTAAGGGTAACGCCCCACCTAGCTCAGATGGTGGAGCGCTGGTACGTTAAGACGTTAAAGGCCCAATAAAACATTTAGAAGATTGGAAAACATCGATGTCCACATTTTTCTTTCTAATTTACATGGTTTGTAGATGGTCATGATAGATTCCTCATGTTGAAATCATACGGTCTGGGATGCTGTACTTCTCAAGAAATCTTCACTCAAACATCAACGTATAGTTTATTACTTGCGAGTAATAAACTATTTCTTACACTACAGAACGGCTCAAAAACCGTGACGGTGTTTTGCCTCTTTCTACTTACTCAGATTACCATTTGAGCTAAAACCTTCGCAGGATTTTATTTTTTGAATGTTTAATGGTTTAACACACAAACTGTGGCGATCTGGTGACCTTTACCGATGTTGTATAAGTCCTAAGTAAGGAGTCTCGGTTCATATCTCTGTGCAAAAAAAAATTGCAGTTCTTTCTGACTGAAATGACCAATCAGCAAAACCAACATAATCAGAGGACCTTTCTGAAAGACAGAACGACAAGGATGCAGACAGACATCTGCTTGGGCCCTTGCCATTCTGCCTCTCAGAAGGGTCCTGCTAGGATCGAAACGTCGAGCCCTCTGAAGATTTGAGTTTGATTTAACTTGATCACTTCCCGTCCGTGTCGTATAAAGTTGTTCTGATTTGAAGAATAACCTCTATTGACAGGGTGCGTTGGAGCATTGGTTCGTGAAAGGAGTGGACGGGTTCAGCATTCAGGGTGTCAAGTACATGTTCGAGACCGATGCCTTCACGGATGACAGCGCCACCCCTGGCTACGTCGATGACGGTCTCGGCGATCCTGTGAGTAACACTGAGTATAAGCTGTCAAAAGAATACTTGGGAACATTCCGTTTGTCCAACACGTCCGCTTTTTGTTATCACAAATGACGGGAGTTTGTGATTTGTTTCGACCAAAGCGCGCGAAGCGCGCAAGATAGCCTACTCTTGCGAGATCACACGCATCCGGGTGAAGTACGCACTGGGCGCCGTTTCAGTAAGCAAAGTCGCACACATTCTCTTCATTTCGTGGTCACATTACATGTTATCACATTCTGTTCACGCATCCAGAGTTGTATCTTTTTTATTGGTTTGTGAATCTCTCGCTTCATTTCCGGAGCACCGAAAGCAGACGACAGATTCCGTTGCTTACTAAAATGGCGTCCAGTGCGTACTTCACCTTTTGCTCGGAGTAGTCCATTTTGCGCGCTTTGCGCGCTATAAGATCTTTGGTTTCGACACACGCAATCCGAATATTGGGTTTTTACTTAACCATTGATGCCATTGTCAAGCTGTCATTCAGCCTTCGAGAAAAGTCTGGCTACATAGATATAACATGATGTTTACGTCGAGGAGAATGTAATTCATTGAGGTTCTGCCCTTGCTCGACGTGATAAACACTAAATGCCCAGTGCTTTGCCCGGTGCCTGATTGAACATAATTTCAGGCAGCTCGGGTTGGATTTGAACCCGCGACTCCCGATTTCGAGTACGGACGTCTTAACCCCACTGGACCACCGAACTAGTCGAGGTCGTGTGGTGGATTCGAATAGTTAAGACGTCCATATACTAGAAATCAGGAGTCGCGGGTTCGAAAGAAACCCATTATTCCCCAGAGACAGAAGGTCAAAATGATGTCACTTGACTCCTAGTCAGTCATCAACATTAAGTGGGATCGGGTTTTCCCACGGCAATATGGCCCTCTATTGGAGATTAAGGTTTGGCTTGAGCTCTGCTTCTATTTCCCAAATCCATTACGAATGTCACGGCTATCGAGGAGCCTACCTTTGGCAGCAGGTTTCGTTGCCATGGCAGTATGTAAGTCATCTCTGTCGAGAGTATGCGTGGCTCTAAAAGGTGTGTTAACACAACGTTAGGACACTGCTGAATTTCCACTATACGGACGGGCAGGGCACTCAATGCTTGAAAGCCACATGTTTTCTCGAAAGGAATGACTTACATTATTTAAGCAATTGCGAACTTTCCCCATCAAGATTTCAACCTTACGTAAAGTTTCGGAATCGATTACATTACATAAGCACGGATACATTACTTAAAATGTGCCTTTCTGAAAGTTACTATAAACTTGAATATGTGACCCGGCACAACGACATGAGGAATATCCCACCAAAACACTTTTTGAGTAAACAACGCCTGAAGTTAAAGTATCTTCACAATTCGATTACAAATCAATTTTCTTTTATTTTATTTTCGGAAATGTTAAGTATTAGAGGATATCATATTTTGATATCATTTGAAAGCTTATGGTATACTCTTTCACATCATTAGAAAACCTCAAAATCTCAAAAGTGGGGTTATTTCTCATTATGCTGTGCCGGGTCACATATAAACCTCAATTACACTGGAGACAATACCTTCAAAAGCAGCGACAAAGCAGTCTGTTAAATGGCATGCTAATTTGGGCCGATGTCTGATATTCAGACTTCCGTTACGGAGCCTCAGGCCGTTTTCGAAATGAAGTCTTAGGCTCGGGCTCAGGCTTCGTCTCCGTCTGACAAAACCTGAAAATCCAGGTTGTGGTTAGTTTCCGAATTTGAAGGTTTGTTGGCTTGATAGGTACAGGGTATTCACAAAAAACTGGGGCCAAACGCTTGTTTTTAGATGCCTGTGATATTATAACGAGTAGGATCAAATAATGACCGAAGCCGAAGCCCGAGCCTAAGCCTTCATTTCGTAAACGGCCTATGTTTACTCTCCATTGAGGCCGTGGCTTAAAGCGCACTCTCGTATTCTCCATCTGTTCGATCTTGCAGAAGCAGTACGGGAGTCTGCTCCACGACAAGTCCTCCGAGTTTAACGGGCGCCAGCACGACTTGCTCAAGGCGTGGCGTTCGGGAATTTTCGACCAGTTCTCTACGGCGGGCACCTATAGGTATACGCGCGTCATTATCTAGCGGCGTTCCATTATTCGCAAGTCAGTGGAATACCTTTTGTAGCCTATCCGTCCCTTTGTCTAGCAGACTGCGAGGCCGCCACAGAATGATGAACATGCAACCAGCATTCTCTACATCCCACTTTGAATGTTCGCAGTGGCTGTTGTTACGGCAGTCGTCCTTGTGGTTCCCTGACGTCACAGTAGTTGTCAGGATGCTTAGCTCTTGGAACCAGACTATCAGCTAATAGACTGGTTCAACTAGCCTGCAATGCTGACGAAATACAATCAAGTCAGGGAACCACACGGACGACTGCCGTAACAACAGCCACTGCGTTGAATGTTATTTTTGGACCGTTCTCAGGGTCATGCTGAGCGACTCAGACAGCAATGCCACCTACGCCAGGACCTACTACGGCACGGAGGAGGAGCCCGAGATCGACCTGCCCATGAACCTCAACTTCCTGGGCCTGGGGGACGTCAACGGGGGCTGGTCGGACAGCACCAGGGGCACCGGCTACACCACGGGCATCGAGGTGTACGAGCTGGTCAAGGACTGGATGGATAATCTGCCCGACGGAAAATGGCCCAATTTCATGGTCAGTCGCTTGTCCCATTGAGCCACTGGAACCGCAAGTTTCTGTCCCCGCGAACGGGGGGGAGACCAAGCGCAGGGCCCGGTACATTGAATAGAGCCAGCTAGTCCATTGTTTAGGGCTGCCGGGCTTGTAACTGATACGCATTCTGCGGGTCTCCGAGTTCGGAGGTACCGGCCAGCGGGCTCAAGTTTTTTTTTCTCCGGATTCGGAGGTCCCGGCGCGAAGTGGTTAATTACCTCGAAACTCCCAGAAAATCACCCCTCTACCCCATGTATCTGTGGGTTTTAATATGACAGCCATTCACTGATAACGTGACATTCAAATGAAAGTAGTGTGATGTCAGACAAACCGGCTTTGTCGATTTCGAAGCATCATATCAGCCGTTTTAAGCTGGAGCCGACTTTTGAATGATTTCAAAAAAATTCCAATTCCTTACATGCAATGATCTTCTTTTCCCCATAGTTCTTAACATTTTGAAAACAAAAAATGGGAAAGAAAATTTGGACTGGACCGGGACTTGAACCCGAGACCTTTTTCTTTTCCTAAACCAAAGAGAATTGCTTTCAGTGGTTGCGGGCGTGCAGTGGACGCGCACGGCCTGTGGGCGATCGTGACACGTTGTGCGCATGTGCGCGGTTGCCTGGCCGTTGCTATGGTGGGCGTGGCCAATCGACAACCCACGACCGCTAACCCCTATAATTATACCTTTCCGAAAGACCATTCCGAAAGACGCTTTTTCTATTAGAAAGGCTCTGGCAGTATAAGATTGTCAGGCCCATTACAATCCCACGGATTGGATTGAGATTGCTGTCATATTTGCATAACGTTGCATGATCAGGTAAGTCTTCTTGTGAGTTTCAGAGAGAGAATTCATGACATTTCAATTCCCCCTCCTCTGGTGTCCATCAGCTCGGTAATCACGAGGTGCACCGCATCGCCAGCCGTCTGTCCCCGGACTACGCCGGGGTAGCCAACATGCTCATCCTCACCTTACCGGGGACGCCCATCTGCTACTACGGAGACGAGCTGGGTATGACCGACGTGGAGATCACAGAAGACCAAGTCCTGGACATCAAAGCGCTGAACGATCCCGTAAGCTTGGAGTGAGAATGGCAGATGTACGGTGTGAACCTACACCGGTGGCTTAGCGCTTCGGTACGACGCGACCCACGAAAAACCATTGAAGATGAACACATGACAGCAAGTCTTGGCATTCTCAACAGAAACACTGCCAACTTGACCCAAAGCGGCTGATTTTGTGTGCGTTTTTGTCTCTCCCCATGCCACAGCTTCGTTGGGAGACGAAGACACGTGACCGCCAGCGCTCGCCCATGCAGTGGAGCAAGGAGGCCCATGCCGGTTTCAGCAACACCTCCACCTGGCTGCCGCTGCCTCCCCAATCAGAGTGGCAGCGGGTGAACGTTGAGGTGAGAGACGGACAGACTGGACAGAGGGACAGAGCTGACACCTGGACGATATGAAGTGGGAGAGGGAGAGGGAGAGGGAGAGGGAGAGGGAGAGGGAGAGGGAGAGGGAGAGGGAGAGGGAGAGGGAGAGGGAGAGGGAGAGGGAGAGGGAGAGGGAGAGGGAGAGGGAGAGGGAGAGGGAGAGGGAGAGGGAGAGGGAGAGGGAGAGGGAGAGGGAGAGGGGGAGGGAGGGAGAGGGAGAGGGAGAGGGAGAGGGAGAGGGAGAGGGAGAGGGAGAGGGAGAGGGAGAGGGAGAGGGAGAGGGAGAGGGAGAGGGAGAGGGAGAGGGAGAGGGAGAGGGAGAGGGAGAGGGAGAGGGAGAGGGAGAGGGAGAGGGAGAGGGAGAGGGAGAGGGAGAGGGAGAGGGAGAGGGAGAGGGAGAGGGAGAGGGAGAGGGAGAGGGAGAGGGAGAGGGAGAGGGAGAGGGAGAGGGAGAGGGAGAGGGAGAGGGAGAGGGAGAGGGAGAGGGAGAGGGAGGGGAGAGGGAGAGGGAGAGTCAGAGGGAGAGGGAGAGTCAGAGGGAGAGGGAGAGGGAGAGGGAGAGGGAGAGGGAGAGGGAGAGGGAGAGGGAGAGGGAGAGTCAGAGTCAGAGTCAGTGTCAGAGTCAGAGTCAGAGTCAGAGTCAGAGTCAGAGTCAGAGTCAGAGTCAGAGTCAGAGTCAGAGTCAGAGTCAGAGTCAGAGTCAGAGTCAGAGTCAGAGTCAGAGTCAGAGTCAGAGTCAGAGTCAGAGTCAGAGTCAGAGTCAGAGTCAGAGTCAGAGTCAGAGTCAGAGTCAGAGTCAGAGTCAGAGTCAGAGTCAGAGTCAGAGTCAGAGTCAGAGTCAGAGTCAGAGTCAGAGTCAGAGCGAGAGCGAGAGCGAGCGAAAGGGATGGAGATGGAAAGATAGAGAGGATGAGAGAGAGGGCAGAGGCAGAAACAGCCACATAGAAAAAATAGAATAAACATTGAGTGAGTTTGTGTTTGAGTTTGAGTAAAGCAATCCACAATCCACACTTTAATTGATCGATAATGTTCCCAGCTGTAATTTGTTACCCACACTGGTCAAAACGGAGGTTACATATTACCCAACATTTGTTTACAGCGTGTCTTTGTTGTTTTCCCCGGTTTTTTTTTCTTTCCAGACGATGACCGGGGACGCCAATTCCGTACTGAACATGTTCCGCGCCCTGACGTCCCTACGCGCCGAGAAGCGCACCCTGAAGCAGGGGCCCGACGCCCGCTTCGTCCACAACACGCTGAACGTGGTCTCCTACATCCGGGAGTTGGAGGGGGAGCGAGAGCGCTACTTCGTGGCGCTCAACTTCGGGCCGGACACCACCTTCGAGAACGACTTCTTCGGTCAGGCAGGGGGCGCCCTCCCACTGGAGGGCTCCGTGGTGCTGGCCACGGACATGAGCCGAGCCGGCGAGCGCGTGCAGCTGAACAAGCTGGCGTTGAGGGCGGGCGAAGGGATGCTCGTCTTACTGGACGAGATCGTGTCCGTAGAGGACAGCGGCTGGTGGTACCAGTACTTCCGACCGGCCTTGTAGTCAGTGCGCCGTGTGCCGGAAGGTGGCGCCCTGCCCTATCTCGGTGTTTCTCACAGTAAAAAACCCCCAAAACCCTCCCAAAAGAAAACCCTTAAGAGGACAATAGTGGGCGCCATAGCGTTAGTGTATGGAACCCGACACTTTGGAAAACCATGGGTAAAGTAATTGGTCATGGTCGCGTCGTGGCATAAACCACGGGGCAATGCTGTGCGCCCTATTATAGGTCGCACATGCATACCAATGCACGTTACCCGGGTCCCCCGAGACAGCATAGGCGCTATAGGACCAGATACTTTCTCTTTCAAGAAATTCAATTCCTATTTCACTCACTCGAGATACCCTGTTGAAAGAGACACTGAGCAGTGCACCGTCCAACCACCATTTGCTTCGGTATGACTCATGCAGCAACTATACATCGAGTAGGTATTGAGTAGTATGGTATCTTGTCACGATTAAACTTCACGAAACAAGTTAGCAATGATTAGATCGAGAAATGATTTCTTAGCAATAAAAAGTACAGTTTATATCTAGTAATTGGCATTTATGAGAAAACAGATGAAGGGAAAATAATATGCACAGTTTAATCCGATGTTAAAAGCAATAAACGGCAAAGTGAAACAGACAGGATCAAATCATATTAAATGGACGTGTGGTGTATTAATGTGAGTATATATGGTCATCTCTACCCAAATCAAACCAACCCAACCGAACCCTAGCCAATCCAACCCAACCAACCCATCCCAACCCAACCCGACCCAACCCAACCCAAGAAAAACAACCATCCAAACCAACTCAGACCAATCCAACCGAACCCAACTCAACCCAACCCAACCCATGAAAAACACAAGATCCAAACCAACTCAGACCAATCCAACCGAACCCAACCCTACCCAACCCAACCAACCCATCCCAACCCAACTCAACCCAACCCAACCCATGAAAAACACAACCATCCAAACCAACTCAACCCAACCAAATCCAACCCAACCCAACCCAACCCAACCCAACCCAACCCAACCAACCCATCCCAACCCAACTCAACCCAACCCAACCCATGAAAAACACAACCATCCAAACCAACTCAACCCAACCAAATCCAACCCAACCCAACCCAACCCAACCCAACCTAACCCAACCCAACCAAACCAAACCCAATCCAACCCAACCAAAACCAACCCAACCTGACTCAACAGAACTCAAATATTCATTAAATCATTACCGATTCTCTGTTGATGACGACGATGATTTCTTGATATTAATGTTTTGCAAAATGGTTTCCCAGTTTTTCTGATTTTTTTTTTATTTCGCACACTTTTGTGGATCAGTGGTTTTACTATAAAACTTATAAAACTGATTTTCCGTTACATTTACGATACGTCGATTTTAGCTTTAAAGGTTAATCTTTCTCAAAATAAGGAACCCCCCTCAAGTATTCAATGCACATCAACTACTGTGTGAACAAACAATTGTTTTTATGTAGAGATATTGCAAAAACATGTGTGATTGTAGATGAAGACAATTTCAAACTAAGTTTTGAGAAGAAATATTAATAATGATGTTGTCAAACGCAAATGAATGAGTTTATTTGAGTCTGTCTTTGTTACACTCAGTCCTGGTAAGGATCATGCATGTGACCGAATCCGAATCATCGGCTACGGCTATGCTCGTTGCTATGGGTGTTTCTAGGCGAAATTTGTGCTTTGGTGAATGGAGGAAGGCTGTAGCCACTAGAGCTGCAGCTCTCTCACATAGCTAAGGCCGTGTCCGAAACGGGCTTCCAGAGCGACGGCTACGGCTTTTGTCTTCGCATCCCTGTGTGTTTCCAATGGAGCGAATATCTAGCCGTAGCTCCAGACAACAGATTCGGACACGGCCTAACTCGCACGGGATGTCCGCAAGAGTAGGCTACGGCAGCTGCGCAAGCGCGCCCTAGATTGCTCGCGCATAATACCTACGACGTGCGCAGAGGAGCGGCCTGGTCTCCAGCTCAGGCTCCGCCTCCGTAGGAAAATAGACGTCAGTACCATGCATGGTGACTGCAAGCTTCCCTTTCTCAATGAGAACGGTTGTCAGTTTAATCTCAAATTCAATGGAGCGATGGCCTGTAAAATGTACCATATCAGTTAGTTCAGCTTCCCTCCGGGCGAGCGGGTACTCATGGGATCACTGTGCATCTCTGAGACAATCGACAGGGGAAGAATCGTTACCGATCACCGCCGCCCTCGTTCTCGGCCGGCTCTTGGCGGACAAAGTAGGTCTTGGCGGTGGCGGACTCTACCCGGTGGATCACGAGCATCTCCCCCGAGGCCAGGATCTCCCGCGTGGTGGCGCCCTCCCCGTTGGTCCGCGTCATGACCAGCCTGGCCGTGCCAGCCTCGCCCTGCTGCTGCCAGGCCGTGTCGTACTCGAACACCCGGCCGGCCGCCGTGTCGCGGTGGGGCCGGCCCACCACGATGGTGGACTCGCGCACGGTCTCGTCGATGTTGTTCGTGGTGCGGACGTGCAGCCGTGTTGGGCCGGGCGGGCTGGACTGGACGATGCGGTGGGTGACCCGTAGACCCTCGGGCAGTCGGTCCCTGGCGATGTTCAGCCTGGCCAGCAGCTCGGGCCAGCCCTCGGACCGCACGCTACGCCAAGTGCCGCTGAAGTCTGTGGTCATCGCTGGCTGCTCACGAGCTCCGGTCCTTCCCTAGAGGTAATTTCACATCGAGCCGAAAGGGCCAAAGATGAGAAGGGGAAGAATTGGGAAGGTAGGAAACAAGGGGCTGAAAATGGAAAAGCAACACAAAAAAAATAAAAAAATCGCAACGAGACAGTGAGATAAAGGGAGAAGGACTAGGACTTTAGGGATAATTAGAAGAGGGACAAGATAGAGGTGTAGCCCCCCCCGAAAAAAGAGACTGAAAATAAATATTTCTTTCATTAAAGGTATACTCCTCATTACTTAAAAATCAACATAGGTGACCATGATTCCTTACAGTAGTGGTCGCAACTATAAGGTGAGTTAACTCGACAGCCACGGTACTTTCGAAAATCAAAGGTCATTGCAACGAATTAACGTTAACATTACTCTGATAATGTTCAAACAGTTGTTCCCTCTGCCTTTGAGAAAGGTCCTGCTAGGATCGAAACGTCAGGCCCACTAAATTTTAGTTGTTCAAACAGATGGTTGTCTAAACGATGAACTCAATCTGTGCACAATCACCAAAATGGTTTCCGCACAATACACACCTTTTCATTGACCTGTATTCGTTTCATAAACACATAAATCTGGATGCACAGTGACCGCGCTCACGTTGTATTTTAGCTTGTCACCCGCCATTGCTTTTGTGTGCTAACCACGAAAACCGTCTGTCATTACGCCATTCCATAAGAGCGGACACCAGAGTGCCATTGGCCGGCTAGGGTATCACGTGGTGGCTAATCAAAACCTCTCGGGTAACGTTTACTTAACCTACAACTGTAACCATCTCAAGTGCAACCGCAATACAAGCAGACCGTCTTTTACGTTCTCCGTTTGCAAAATGCAGTGCCATGCAGTTCAGAGACCGTGCGACACTAGCGCTCAGGGAACCAGACAAGATGGCGGTCAAGCATGAAGTGAACGTTGTTGTCCTTAGGGCTCTACATGCCACTTCTGTGGATAATTCTTTTGGTGACTCGTATTTGCCTAAAGTGGCAATGAAAACTTAAATGTACGTGAGATTGGGATCGACCTGCTAAAGTACAATCTGCAAAACTTACCCGAATGTGCAAGTCGTTTGTATCCACGCAATGCAAAGTCGTGTCTATTCGCTGGACTCGATTCCGATTAGCTCATTGCTTCAGCGTTCACCGTGTTCGATCCCAAGCCGAGTGAACAAAGATGAAGGCTGGTTATTGGCCAGTCAGTCACTAACAAACCACCTAATTGGCTGGTCGGGATGATCCTAAAGGTCACGCGCCCTTTGAAAGGTGAAATGTTGTCTGTGTTTCAACTTGCATGGTTGCACCATGGTTGCCCTTTGTTTGTTTTGTCTTATCATTGACAGACTTTGGCTATACTTTGATCCCTGTTACAGCTTATCGCGAATTTGCGTCTGTAAAACCCAAATTACCCCTCTCTTTAATAGTCAAGCTAGTTCCTTGGGGCTTATATAATTCTTTAAACATTCCACAATTTGTGTTTAAGCATGGATCCTACATTATATCAAGCAACATGTCACCATGCTCCGTCAATTAAATCACTCATGATGAGGCCTAAATATGCTGTCAAATTGGCTTAGTAAATTTGCTTCAATTTAATGAGGTTCCTTATTTGAGCTTACCTCTTCATCAACGTCTCTTGGTTTGTTGGTGGAGGTCCGGGTTGGTATTTCCTGACTGTATGGACACCCTTTGGGGTGGCTGTATACTACTGCCAACACCCAGGTATCACACACAGTCAAGTTATCTGGGTTCCTTTTTACTGTTTACTGTTGTACTAATTATATATAATTATAACTACCGGGCAAACTACCCTAATGTATCCAGATACTAACTTACTTGTAATAACTAACTGTGCACACAAACTGTCCTAAACTGAGTAGCTGTACTAGGTGTGACATCTACCATGGTCTGAGGGAGAGTGGTAGGTATGCCTGCATGCCCTCCTATATGAACTGCATGACTCTACCCATGGTATTGTTATTGTAATTGGGTGCAGTCAATGCCAATAGGAGGCCGCGCCTAGTGCTAGCTAATTCCTGCATATATTAAATATCTACAAGGGGCTACCCTGCACAGTGAATTCAAGGGAGCTTTGCCTATACAAAAAGAGTTCCACTATTAAGGCACAGAAGCAAAGGAAGTAAAGTGGTCACTACAAATTCATTACAGACTGATAGGACCGGCAATTGAACTTGGGCTTCTGGTTTAAATTACAGACGCTCTACCACTTCTAGCGGTTCATCCAGCCCTTAGGGCATATGTCAATGAACCAGTGTTTGTCTCCAGTCGTTTTTGTTGGGTACATGTACATGTCCATAGAATCGTAGATGATCTCTGTGATCCTGGTGCATGCCTTCTCTGGATCTACTTCTTGGAATACTTCGGACCAGTTTGATGATGAGAGATAAGCTGTCATATCACAGTAGTTGGCTTTCTTGTACTGCTTAACCTTCCTCGTGTAAGGCCTGTCTCTAAATACAGGGACGTCTTACTTCACCAAAACAGGATTGTGGTCAGAAGTACCCACTAAGGCAAGTGTAGTGGATGTTACTCATCAATTTTATTCATCCAACAGTTTTATTTCATCAAATAATTTGTTCTACTTTGTTTTATTTTAACAGCCAAGGAATCAGCTGATTGACTTAAAAATATCTCTTATTTAATCACAGGTTTTCCCCACTGCATTTCTCTTACTTTACAAATCTCTGTGCAACCACGCCCTTTGTAATGTATTCCTTTGTGCACTACTGGACTCAGACAGCTCATTCAATTAGCTCTAATTTTAGTTCACCTGAAAAGCACACTATCCCAGTGGCAGTACAGTAGTGAAGACATCAATGCCAAGCTCTGCCCTTACTGTTCATTGCTTTATTGTTCACCTAACCACAGACCAGACAGGCAGATTTTCTTTATTATGTGTGTACATCTCTGTGTGGAGCTCAGTAAAAAAAGCCCTCTGAGGGGCCACTCTGCTTCGAGCTTGCAACGAATGAACAGTGTACCGTGTATGTCTCTGCAGTATTGCCTTAGCAATTAGTAGATGCCTTAAATATCTACAGCAAGGGTACTGGTGGATACTGAGAGATCGGTCGGAACGAATTCTAGGATTTAATCTAAAGGTTCCTGTACAATCTGATTGAGTCCACGACAGTCAGCAATGTATAGCATTGATTGTATCCGTGTTTCGGCTGCCAAGCCATTCTTCACGATGTACTGTACAGAACGTTGAAATCACCTACAAGCGTGACCGCGATTCGGCTCCAATTTCAATAATATATTCAATTAAATGTTTCAATAAATGTCTCAATTAACAAATCAGGTCCAGGTAGTCGAAACTGTTATTATTTGCACTAGGTGGTTTGTATACTGCTGCTGCTGTAGCATCCAGGAGTAGTTTTTAATTGTAGTGTAACAGAAAACCATGACAGTTCCAGGTTTTAGGATCTCTTGAGTGGTCATGATAAACTGCAACTCAATTCTGTGCAGTGCACTACTGCGTCACCTCCACCAGACGTATGAGGTTTATCTATGCGACAGCACAAGCTGTAACCTGGAATAGCTATACAACCTTCTCCATCAAGGACTGCAGAATCTATAGCAGAGTCTCTACAACTACAATAGCTGTATTTTTTTCTCCACGCATAGGTTTGTCAGTTCTCCAATGTTGGATTTTAGGCCGCGTAGCCTATGTTTATCTCCAATATTCGCAAATTCGAGTCACGAAGTCAGGCTTGTGTTATTTTCGTTGAGATCCGTCCGTTCGAGGCTTGGTTTTATTGTTCGTAGCAAGAAGGAAAGAGGAGCCCATGGGCTGCTAACCCATGCACCATTGTGAGACATACTTGAGAAGTGCGGAAGAGGTACATACTGACCGACCCGTGCAGGACGAGGTATTTTAAGTATTGATTTGGTAACTCCGCTACCCCGAATATACCGTTTAGAATCACGTTAGCGTTCTAAGCTTTTCTCGGTTTCAGTAAAAACTGTTAGTTACGGCGTCGATCGTCACGTCATTCAGCTGGCATGTCATCTTCTCGCCACGGATTCCTTGATCCAGCAGATTGAAGGAGCGACATCGGGGCTCCAGACGACAGGCCTTGCCGCAAGACACCACGCCGTCAGCCGGTAGCTCCTTCACGACGTGACCCACGAGGCACCGGGAGCTGATGCGACCATCGGGGCCAGTGTGCAGGCAGTAGGCAGGGGTGGAGCTGCTGACGGTCGGCAGTTCACATACTGCGTAGTAAGTGCCTTTCATTCTTAACCAATTTTCTATGAGCAGAAATAATCCACACATTACACATATCCATGTAGGAGTCAGTTAGTATATTCACGCACCGTTTGGTAGTTTCCCCACCCGGTTGCTGGAACCCCAATAAGGTTAAAGAGGAATGCAACCCAAGAAAAAAAGTTTGCTTATATCTGATTGGGTGTTCAAAACAACCTACGATTACCTATGAGACACTCACGTACGATTTTCATAAAGAGAGAAAATTCATGGAATTTCGCAAACAATAATTATAATTTTTACAAAACCTGGCCCGATCGGGCTTCCGTAGAAACCCGATCGGGATAACTTTGCGAAATAACGCAATACTATTGCAAAATAACGCAGTACTATAGCGAAATAACGCAATACTTTTTCGAAATAACGCAATACTATTTCGAAATAACGCAATACTATTTCGAAATAACGCAATACTATTTCGAAATAACGCAATACTATTTCGAAATAACGCAATAATTTTCCCCCTGCTTCCCTCCCTGCCTCCATCATCCATCCCTGACGAAATAACGCAATAACTTTGCGAAATAACGCAGTACTAATGCAAAATAACGCAGTACTAATGCGAAATAATGCAATACCGGTACTCTTTCGAAATAATGCAATACTATTGCGAAATGACGCAAAGGATTTGCCAAGGTATTGCATTATTTCGCCCCTAAAAATGAAAAATAACGACAAAAAACCTGGCCCGATCGGGCTTCCGTATTCCTCCCATTTACCGTGGAGAACTGAATGCATCAAAGCACAGTCGTAGTCCTCAACACCAAAGTCATTTGGTTCTATAATCATATGGTTTCCCAAATCTGATATCCCGCTGACTCACCAGTCAGGGGACATTGCTGCCATTTTCCATCTTCAGAGGGAACCAGGCAACGGGCCATTAAAGATTTTCAAGTACGTCTCCCATATAAAGACAGACACCACAGTTCCACACTCTAAAGGCCATCGGTATAAAATACATTGCTTCATTAGTTCCTCAAGGCTAAACTTCGATATCCTGATATAATAAGACTATTTATTTTGATATAAAATGCAAGACCTGCTCATTGCAATGAAATGGTCATCAGTAGAATTCAATATCAACCACACAGAGAATAGTTCATTCATAAGTATACAGACAATTTTAATAATTACTTTCCAGTATGAAGTGACATAGTGAAGCAAGAAAATTTCACCTCCGTCTAAAATTTTACTTTCTGCGGTTGATTAAATCTTGTAATCGTCACACTATCAAAAAATACTAAGAAATTGTTTCAGAGATTTTGACTGATGAATGTGTATAAATGAATATATTTTCAAAATGAAATGTAGCCACAATTATTTTCTGATAGTTCGGTCGCTGTTTAAGGAGCCACTGAAAATGTTTCTAGATTTCGATTTTTTTTCAAAAAAGTGGGTGGATGGGTGAAGGAAATAATTGAAAATCGGAAATCACTTTTCATATTAAAATCCGGACAAATATTATCTACCTGGCTTGCCTTTTTACATAATCATAGCTTAGCCACCATCTTGTTATAGGCCTACTGTGTTGCATTTTAATAGATATGTACATGATATGTAGATATGTATTTTAATCTATACCAAATGCATGTACAAATTGCTAGAGAAAAAAATACTCAATATTTTAACCGAAATTAGAGGGGGTGGGTGGCTGGGTAAACTAGTTTCGGAAAAAAGAGAAAATTTAAAAACATTGAACATTTCGAGTGGCCCCTAAAATGTCCTGAAATTTCCAAATTAATCTAGACCTTACAGTAGATTCCTGATCAGTCTTGATTTTCAAATTACTTGATGCGGTCGAAATTTATCATTCTACATAGGCAACAAATTTATAAAAACGCAATGCTATTTTCTGTAACTGAATGATCTCCTAGCCACAATTAAGTGAAATTGCTGTACAATTGTTTTACATTTTCACATAAAGAAATTATCACGGCGGGTCGATCCTGTCAATCGAATGAGCAAGCAGCAATGTTAAATTGTAACGTATCAGACCAATAAATTCAGTATAATTTGACAACAGTGAATTCCAGTGCACACAATAATACCTTCTGCCTCCTCGTGAGGTGCTTTTGTTCGAGGTCTTTTTTCATCTTTGTAACCAAATTCAAAGAGTGAATTCAAGATAAAACTAGATCCTTTAAAAATGAAGACATGAGTTATTACCTCGTTCCAATTTAACTAATGTGCAATTTCTCTGAGTATACATTCATCCCGAATACTTTACATTGGCTATTCTTCCATCTGTTCCATTTGATCGTTCTGATCACAGTCTTCTTGTCCATGATTGGTATACATGTAGATAAACTCCTTGAGCCCACTGTGTCTGATGCTACAATGTGTCTATAGTCCCAGCAGGAGTATATGACGCTATGTCGCCTTTCCTCTAAGCAGTGAGTCTCTCATCTTAAATATGCATTGCTCTAGGTTGCGGTGTGTAATAAGCAGAATCTATCTATAATGGGGCAGAAAGATGAATCTTGATTTTTATAAATAACCATTTATAGTTCCCTATATGTCAAATAAGTAGCAGTTCTCTGTTTCATTCCAATATCCTTTAGCAGCGTCACTCGTCACGTTGTTCAGCTGGCACGTCATCTTCTCGTCACGGCCTCCTTGATCCAGCAGATTGAAGGAGCGACATCGGGGCTCCAGACGACAGGCCTTCCCGCAAGACACCACGCCGTCAGCCGGTAGCTCCTTCACGACGTGACCCACGAGGCACCGGGAGCTGATGCGACCATCGGGGCCAGTGTGCAGGCAGTAGGCAGGGGTGGAGCTGATATCTGCTGGCTGTTGGCATACTGCGTGGCAAACGTTAGAGCAACTGCGATCCCTCCATTTTCCATTTTGTAAATGCATCACTGCGCAGTCTTGTCCATTGGAGTCATCGGGTTGTTTATATTTCCAGTTCTGATAGCCATGTGACATCCCTCTCAAGGGACATTGTTGCCAGTTCCCCTCTTCCTCTATGTCATTACAACCGATCCACAGGGCTGTGGATGGATGGCCATTGAAGATATTCTCGTATGTATTCCATATGAAGCTTTGCTCCATCTGTGAATGAGGAATGGCCAGTATGCCATGCAATTCAGCACAGGTGGTACTTGCTTCGTACCAATCCACTGAGTGTACGATGAAGTAGTAGCAGGACTCTCCGTATCGATACCATCCATGAGGACAGATTGCGGCCAGAGATGTGGAAATAGCGGTGATTAATATCGCGATAGAGTACACGCATGCCATCTTGTCATTCGGTAAGTCGCAGTATAGACTTGAACAGTGCCAAACCCACCTCGGTGCTTTGGATCCTTGGACTGTCTGGCCGCAGCACAATGTGTTTCTCAGGCAGAGGAATGCACCGTGATCTCGTGGCAGATTTCTATTGGTCGTCACGGTGCCGATCGGTAGCGTTGGTCTTTGGAAGGGCATGAAGTGTGCAGCTGACGTCAGCGTAGTGAATCTGGAGTCGACTAGTGAATTTCATTGGTTGTTACTAATTACCCCCAAGGCTAAACTACGAAAACAATTGGAAACCTCACAAATGAAACTTACGTAGTTTCTAGTAACTGCTTCACGAACCCAGCTTCACGTATTGCAGATTATCGATCGTGGTCGAAACGTGTAATTCATCTGTCAAAGAAGCAGGACTCAAAGATAGCAGAGGCAAACAAGACGAATAATACTCGTGTTCCTAATCAAATTCATCAACTTTCCTCAAGGCAGACATTTCATACGAAACAAAGCCCGATGAGATATGTACTGGGAGCACTGAAATAAAAGAAAAAACCAGGATCGACGATTAACCTCTTTTAGAAATAATCTCTCCTTAAAAACTAATAATATGCCTCATGACAATACAGCAACACTATTGATATTTTTGACGTGCTGTTAACTAACATGCCTTTGTAACCTTTGTAACTTTCAATCTACAAAAAAAGAGTATAAAAAATGTTTGAAAGTCCAAGAATGATGTAAGAAATAACGCATTACCCATCCATAACAAAACCGGCCCTAATCCTGAAAGTACTTTCATAGATTTACATTATTACCTGTCTCCGATTTTGTGCCCATGATGGGTTGAGATCAATTTGGTTTCTTTTGTGCTAGCTTTCTAGCATTGGTATGCCGTTTCTTATAGTAACCCCTTCAAATAGTGAAACTGTGTCTTATACTCTCCTATTCTCTTCCTATAACGTTTAGAATCACATGAGCGCTTTTAGGTGGAAAGCTAAAAATCATGTAGATTTTCTCGGTTTCAGTGAATATCTTTCATTTACTGCAGCAATCGTCACGTTGTTCGCCAGGAACGGCATCTTTTCATCACGGTCTCCTTGATTCCAGCAGATTGAAGGAGCGACAAGACACCACGCTGTCAGCCGGTAGCTCCTTCACGACGTGACCCACGAGGCACCGGGAGCTGATGCGACCATCGGGGCCAGTGTGCAGGCAGTAGGCAGGGGCGGAGCTGCTGACGGTCGGCCGTTGGCATACTGCGTGGTAAGTGTCTGAACAAGGACGATCCTCCCATTTGCCGTTAAGATCTTTATGTATAACTGCACAGTCCTCATCTCCATTGTAGTCATTGGGTTCTCCGTCTTTCCAAATCTGATATTCCGCTGACTCACCAGTCAGGGGACATTGCTGCCATTTTCACTCTTCTTCTATGTCATTACAACCGATCTCGAGGGATCTGGGCAACGGGCCATTAAAGATTTTCAAGTACGCCTCGCGTATAAAGACAGACACCACAGTTCCACACTATAAAGCTCATCTGTAAAGACAATGCTTCATTAGTTCCTCAAGGCTGAATCCCCAAATCCTGTTATAATAAACTGTTGATTTTGATATGGAATGCAAGACCTATTCATTGTAATAAAATAGTCATGAACAGAAATAATATCAAACACACAGAGAATATTTCATTTATATGTATACAGACAATTTTAATAATTACTTTCAAATATAAAGTGACACAATAAAGCACGAAAGTTACATCTTTAATGAAATTTTACGTACAATCGTGCTGAGGTTGGTAAAATGTTTTAATTGTTACACTATCAAAAATTACTAAAAAAATTGTTTCAGAGTTTTGGACTGATGAATGTGCATGAACGAATATTCTAGTTACAAATTGCAGTAATACTTTCTGATAATTTGGTCACTATAAAATATCCCGAAATTCACAAATTAATGCAGAATTTTACAATAGATTCCCAATCAACTAAGTCTTAAATCTTAAATATCTTGATGTTGATTAACTTTATAATTTTATCTTAAAATTTAGTGGGCCTGACGTTTCGATCCTAGAAGGACCTTTCTCAAAGGCAGAGAGAAAGGTCCCGCTAGGATCGAAACGTCAGGCCCATTAAATTTTGAGATTTGCATTTTGGTAGTTTTATTCAGTAAGCAATTTGCAACATTTTTGTATATCACTTGATCATTTTATATACATATGGACATCTTAATTAAAAATGCTATGCTGTTTGCTTCAACTGAATTGTCTCATAGCCACAAATAATAATCATTAAGTAAAATTGCAGTATATTTGCATGATTTGTTTTAAATTAAGAGATTATCACAGTGGATACAGTCAGTCAATGGAATGAGCAAGCTGCATTCTTAAATTGTGATGTATCAGACCAATAAATTCAGTTTTTTGACACCAGTGAATTCCATTGTAAGAAACTGTAATTTCAGCCTTCTCGTTAGGTGTTTTTCTAAAGGGTGTCTTCACCTTTGTTACAAATTTTGAGCCACTACACAACAAAAAACGCGAGAAAATGGTGCAAAACTGCCTATTTTTCCATCAAACTGTGTAAGCTTCCAGGATCTTAAAATGAACTAAGCAGGATTTTCAATAGCTCCACCTTGCGTTTAAACCGGAAAATTGCGAATAAATCCCGAAACTGTCGTAGGTAATAGGAAACTGACCATGTTGGATTTGGGCAAATGGTGTGTAGGGGCTTTAAACAAGTGAACCCTATCATGAGTTATTAATTTCTTCCAAGTTAAATATTTTTTTAATTTCTCCGAGTATCCATTCATCCCGAATACTTTACATTGGCTATTCTTCCATCTGTTCCATTTGATCGTTCTGATCAAAGTCTTCGTGTCCATGATTGGTATACACGTAGATAAACTCCTTGAGCTCACTGTGTCTGATGCTAAAATGTGTCTATAGTCCCAGCAGGAGTATATGACGCTATGTCGCCTTTCCTCTAAGCAGTGAGTCTCTCATCTTGTAAATATGCGTTACGTTAGGTTGAGGTGTGTAATAATAAGCAGAATCAATCTATAATTGGGCTGAAAGATGAATCTTGATAGACAAATATACATGAATAGCTACCTACAGTGTGTATACTTCCTTATATGTCAAATAAGTAGCAGTTCACCATTTTCACCAAATCTCCTTCATTAGCGGCGTAGCTCGTCACGTCATTCAACTGGCACGTCATCTTCTCGTCACGGCCTCCTTGATCCAGCAGATTGAAGGAGCGACATCGGGGCTCCAGACGACAGGCCTTCCCGCAAGACACCACGCCGTCAGCCGGTAGCTCCTTCACGACGTGACCCACGAGGCACCGGGAGCTGATGCGACCATCGGGGCCAGTGTGCAGGCAGTAGGCAGGGGTGGAGCTGATATCTGCTGGCTGTTGGCATACTGCGTGGTTAGCTTTAGAGCAATCGCGATCATTCCATTTCCCATCGCGGTTTACATGTATCGCTGCGCAGTCTTCTCCGTTGTAGTCATTTGGTTCATTAACTCCCCAGTTCTGATAGCCATGTGACATCCCTCTTAAGGGACATTCTTGCCAATTCCCCTCTTCCTCTATGTCATTACAACCGATCCACAGGTGTGTGGATGGCTGGCCATTCAATATTTCCAGGTATGTTTCCCATATGAAGCTTTGCTCCATCTGTGAATGAGGAACAGCTAGTGTGCCATGCAATTCAGCACATGTGGTACTTGCTTCGTACCAATCCACTGAGTGTACGATGAAGTAGTAGCAGGACTCTCCGTATCGATACCATCCATGAGGACATATTGCGGCCAGAGATGTCGAAATGACTAGAAGAAATATCTCCAAGCAGTGCACCAATGCCATCGTGTACGCCGTGTTGTTACGGTACGGTGTCATAAAGTGAAGAATAGATGTGAAGCGATTGTCGTCTTGGTGCAGAAGGCCGCAGCTTGATATGGTTTTCTCAACCAGAGGAATGCACGTACATTGCGTGGACAAATTTGATTGGTCGGTGTATTTCCCTTCTAGTCAGACTCTGCGCGGTTCGTTTTTGTTGTGGCAATGCCTGCAGTATAAGATGTGTGGGTGTACCGTGACTCCATGGCAGACTTCCAACGCTATAATTAATTTTCCTCGAGCCTAGATGGGGGTGACAATAAAAAGGCCAAATTAATTCAATTTTATCCCGCGCCTGGCTCAGGTAGTGGTTCTCTTCATATCCACTGGATGCGATGAACAATTCCCTTCCAAGCGTGAAGAATGAATACCGTAAAGGACCGAAGCGTGTCGCTCTTAAGGTTAGAGGTGATTCTGATGATTGTGAGGCGTCAGGCAATAAGCAATGATGGGAAGACTTCTTAGACCACAGTAGACTGACCACTGTTGCTTCTTGCTCGCGATAATTATCAATAATTTCTGGCTTCTCAATCCATCCAGTCTCTCATGGCTATAGAGCGGCGTGTTTCTGAGTTGAGTATGCACCGACGTTTATAATGCCATCTCCTTTGATAAAACACAGTGTGGCATGATTACGTTAAAGAGCTGCCTTAGAAATATAAAGCAATAATTCGTGTATTAGGCACATATTACCCGATGCATTTTAGATGACATTTAACGCGATGTCTACATCTGTTATAATGGAAATATCACACCTCCCTATGATGGATGTATTTCCTGTTACTGATAACATGTTCATGAAAAATGAACGACTGCACTTGCTTGATATTTATGGCACATCAAAGATATAACAGGCTGATGCTTGCCGTGCTACTGACCGACGAACGCTGGCAGAATTGGATTGGCTGGACTGTCACCCCTGTCTGACGTGGTCTTATGATTCGAGGTCTGTGCTGTAAAAGAGATCTTTATTAGATTAACGTGAATTGAAATGGTAGCCCAAGGCTACATTTAGCATGGTCTATCACGCATTTGGCTTTTAGCGTTCACTTTGGAGGAAAGCGTGCTTCTTGAGCGCCAATTTTAACCATCCAAGGGCAAATAAGAGTAATTTTTGGGTAAAAAGCATCCATTCTTGCCTCTCAGCATTTTCATTAACCGCACAATTGAGCTCTTATTGGTTTCTGAACTGAAGCATCGACGTGTTGCCTTCTTTTCTCTCTTGTACACGTGGAAAGTGAAGCGTGGAATTTGATTTGTTCCACGCGGCGTGACCAGCCATATACTTTATAGCTTCATTTTAGAGGCATACGGAATGCCTGTTGTATCGACTTTGATCAGTCACATGCCATTCCTCTACAATGCTAAAGTGGCAATAGGAAATATTCAAAGAGGTCTTGCCCTTACTCGACGTGGTGGTAAACACTGAATGCTCAGTGCTTTGCCCGGTGCCTGATAAAAATATTCCAGGCAACTCGGGCGGGATTCGAACCCGCGACTCCCGAATTCTAGTACGGACGTCTTAACCACTGGACCACCGAGCTGGTCGAGGTCGTGTGGTGGATTCGAATAATGTATAGCGGCGGGTACCGCGTTGCATCATAGATATAACATGATGTTTGCGCCGAGGAGAATGCAATTCAAAGAGGTCTTGCCCTTACTTAATAGGAAATATGTTCAGCCCTAATAAGAGATTGATGGTAATGTATAGTGGTCGTGGGCAGACACAGCATTGGTATAAACTTTTTGCTGAATGCGTGATTGCGGCGCTACCTTCGGAAGTCAAACCAAAAGGCTTTGCAAGGGGAAGTAGTCGTTGTTTAGACTTCGCCATTTTAGCATTGTGTTTGGTGCAAGTCATACATGCATCCGAAAAAGACACTTTTAATTGAGTATTATACGCTACGCATTTCTTCACGTAATTCATAGTTTTATTTGGTCCTAACATCAAATTAAAAGAACAAATCGTGTTATTTTGATGGTATTCTTTGTATTTTTTGGTATGATAATTTTCATAGTTTAATGCCTGTGAACGGATGCAGAAAATGGAATCAATGATATCTTTCCTGAACTTTGATTAAGTTTATAGTTCGCAGTTTCAAATTTAGAACTTCGTAATGATGATTTCATTCCCGCCGCATTGTGTAATAATTATTATCAAGTTTTTCACTACAATTGCATCACATAGGTCTATACGAATAAATTCATCATTCTCTGGATGATTTAACTGCTTACAACAAGGATTCATACGTCTATAAACATTACGAATTAGCCTTTCGCAAAGTAGGTTGTAAATGCCACGAAATATCACAGTTAGCTAGATAATTGAATTGTTGTAATGTACAAGTATTACTATACATACTATTTACTCTACAACATAATTTTTGCATTTAAAAAAGTACATCAAATTATTAAAACAGCATTGTACTATGATATTCAGCATAGTGAAGATATTTGTTCCTATCTGTACTTGTAACATATTGATTCATCAAACAGATTAATCCGATTTTTTTTGAAAACGTGTGATAATGTGTTAAGCTTGATTATTCAACCACCACGAAGGCGGTGTAGCATATAATGAATATTATACTCACACGCTCGTTTTTTATGTCTGCTTTAAATTTGATGGAACTCGCAGTTCACTAAGTCATATCTTCTTCCATATCAATCCCGATAAGGGCCAGGTTTGTTAGATTTGTTGACTTGTAAAGGGCTCCAATTGCATTCTTGCAGGGATATAATAATGTAGAGCACATCTTATATTTAGTTTCTGAACTGAAGGACGGACCTATTACTTCCCTTCATTTCTTTCTCCGTGTATCAATATTCGTACATGTACGTTACATTCCCATCCTGCTAAATAAGGAATCTGTTCAGCCCCAAGGCATTGATAATAATGTAAAGTACACGTCATACAGATACGATTGCTTGATTACGGTGCTATTCGTTTGTCAATCGGAAGGATATTTGAAAACAACGAATTTTGTAATGTTTGCTACGTTTCGAGTTGCATGTTTGATATCATCAAAATAACCATGATTTGCTACAGCATCAATCATCATTCCTAACTAAAAGTACTGCACACAGTATGATACATACATGTACGTCTATACAGCATAACAATGTTCCACAGTGGTTTATAAATTTCCGTATAATATTTGGCGAAATGGCGTCACTAAATTAATTTTATAAATTTTTGGGGGAGTTAATGTTTCGATGTTTTTTATAGATTTTTAGATAAAAGTCCTTTTTTCATTTATCGTCAAATTCACATATCATTACTACTGAATGTTTTTACGAACGTATTAAAAAATATTATCACATCAGAGTCTATGAGTAGTCCACGACTGCCGAAAGAAATAATGCCGTATGCTAAATCAAAGAAGTCAATGTCTAGAAAGCAGAACAATAATTGTAGAGATTGTTGAACATAATTATTTCGTCAATTGTCAAACATGAAACTTTACCGGTTATTCAGTGGCTACCGAGGCGTGGAAGTGGTTTTCCGGTTCTATGGAGGACTTATTGTCTCGGTGTTCCATTCCGTATCGTGGTATGGGTAGACCCGTCTTGAAGTGACTGCCCTTATAGTTGTAAGTCTTGCCACACAAACATCACTGCGAGTAAGACTGGTTTGTTTAATCAAGTGAACATTATTGCGAACTATCTTTTTACAAACTACCTGTTCTAAAATTTAGTAGGCCTGACGTTTCGATCCTAGCAGGACCTTTCTCAAAGGCAGAGTGACAAGGACAAAACAGATACATGTATCTGTTTTGTCCATGTATCTGTTTTGTCCTTGTCACTCTGCCTTTGAGAAAGGTCCTGCTAGGATCGAAACGTCAGGCCCACTAAATTTTAGATTTACATTTTGGTAATTTTAGTCGGTAAGCAGTTTGCAACATTTTTGTATATCACCTTAAAATACCTGTTCATTAGAAATCCTCACGAGCGTTATATTTTCAGATATCAAACAAATAGCAGTTAACCATTCCACTCCAGTTTCCTTTATTAGCAGCGTCACTCGTCACGTTGTTCAGCTGACATGTCATCTTCTCGTCACGGCCTCCTTGATCCAGCAGATTGAAGGAGCGACATCGGGGCTCCAGACGACAGGCCTTCCCGCAAGACACCACGCCGTCAGCCGGTAGCTCCTTCACGACGTGACCCACGAGGCACCGGGAGCTGATGCGACCATCGGGGCCAGTGTGCAGGCAGTAGACAGGGGTGGAGCTGATATCTGCTGGCAGTTGGCATACTGCGTGGTAAGCGCAAGAGCAATTGCGATCATTCCATTTTCCATTATTTAAATTCATCACTGCGCAGTCTTCTCCGTTGTAGTCATTGGGTTCATTACCTCTCCAGTTCTGATAGCCACGTGAAATCCCTATCAAGGGACATTGTTGCCAGTTCCCCTCTTCCTCTATGTCATTACAACCGATCCACAGGTGTGTGGATGGCTGGCCATTCAATATTTCCAGGTATGTTTCCCATATGAAGCTTTGCTCCATCTGTGAATGAGGAACAGCTAGTGTGCCATGCAATTCAGCACAGGTGGTACTTGCTTCGTACCAATCCACTGAGTGTACGATGAAGAAGTAGCAGGACTCTCCGTATCGATACCATCCATGAGGACAGATTTCCCCCAGAGATGTCGAAATGACTAGAAGAAATATCTCCAAGCAGTGCACCAATGCCATCGTGTACGCCGTGTTGTTACGGTACGGTGTCATAAAGTGAAGAGTAGATGTGAAGCGATTGTCGTCTTGGTGCAGAAGGCCGCAGCTTGATATGGTTTTTTCTCAACCAGAGGAATGCACGTACATTGCGTGGACAAATTTGATTGGTCGGTGTATTTCCCTTCTCGTCAGACTCTGCGCGGTTCGTTTTTGTTGTGGCAATGCCTGCATTATAAGTTGTGCGGGTGTACGCGTGAGGGACTTCCATCGCTATCGTTAGGCCCTAATTGGCTCAGAATAGATATACGATTCTCATCCAAGCGCGAAGAATGGAAGCCCTATCTGGCTCTGAACTATCTCGCTCTGAAGGTTAGAGGTGATTCTGACATTGTGAGATGTCAGGCAAGAAGTAGAGATGGGAATAGAGCTATCTAAATGGAGTCAGCATCAACACTTATAATGTCATCGTCTCTGGTAAAACGCAATGTGGCAAGTGATTTGTTTTTACTGCGCGTGCATTATTTGCAAAGAGTCTACCGTGTCCATTTTTGGGGGTGAGATTTGACGTGGTGTCCGTTATAATGGAAATATTACGCCCCCTCCCATGAATGCATTTTCTTGTTGCTGATGGCAATAAAAGTAACGTCTTCAACTACTCACTCATGGGTCGTTTCTGCTAGATCGAGCAGATTTGAATGATCGGTATCGTGGCTCCAAAGGAAATCTTCACCCGAAAGACCCTATATATTAGTCAGCCGGTAGCCTGACAGGTTAATACGGGTTATGTTTGCCTCTGTACAATTCAGACGACTGATGATAATGTAGAAGCAGGACTTTCCGTATCGTGACCAGCCAGGAGGATAGTTTATTGCCATAGTTGTGGAAGTACAAAGCAAAACATGAACGACTGCCATGTTAAACTTGCTTGATATTCCAGTCTGATGCTTGCCTCGGTATTTACCGACAAACGCTGGCAGATTTTGATTGGCTGGACTGTCACCGCTCTCTGACGTGGTCTCATAATGGGAGCTCTGTGCTCTAAAAGAGATCGTTATAAGATACGCATGAACAAAAATGGTAGCCCAAGGCTGCGTATTTAGCATGGTCTATCACGCATTTAGCTTTTAGCGTTTACTCTGGTGGAAGGGGTGCTTCATGAGCGCCAATTTTCTCCCATCCAAGGGCAAATGATTATAAGAGACAATTTAGTTGTAAAGAGCGTCCATTCTTGCCAAAGCGTATATGATAAGCCACCTTATTAGCCCTAATTGGTTTCTGAACTGAAGCACGGACCTGTTGGCTTCTTTTCAACCTTGCACACGTGGAACGTGAGGCGTGATATTTGTTTTGTTCCGCGTGGGGTGAGAAGTCTTCTTCTTCAGTATACCTTCATTTTACAGGTATAAGGAATGCCCGTTGTATACACTTTTGTCAGTCACATGCCATTCCTCTACAATGCTAAAGTGGCAGTAGGAAACATGTTCAGCCCTAATAAGAGATTGATGGTAATGTAAAGTAGACGTGGACACTGCATTGGTATAAACTGTTTGCTGGAATGCTTGATTACGGCTAGTTCCATATTTTTGTTTTCCACGTTTAATGCTATAGTCCTTTATCTGAATTCAACCCAAAAGGCTATGCTAAAATGGAGTTATAGTTGTGTAGACTTCGAAATTTCTGCATTGTGTGTGGTTCTAGTCCTACATCAATCTGACAGAAAAAAAGCAATGACAATTTCAATTGAGTATTACGCATACGCATTTCTTGACGCCATTATTGGTTCTTATTTCTTCCTAACATCAAATTACAACGATAAATTGTGTCATTTTCTTCAGACAATTTTGAATGATTATTTTCATAGTTTAATGCTTGTAAACGAATGTACAGAAATGGAATCAAAAATTCCTTTCATGCAGTTTGATTAAGTTCATACATACTTTGCAGAGAACAGCTCGTCACAATAATTTCACTCCATGCCGCATTCTGTTATACTTACACACAACAATGTAACGTAATATTTGCACTTAAACTGTATCTTAGACTATCAAAAGACCCATACCAATGAGCCAAACTAATATGTCAAATAGTTATAATTAGCATACTGAATGGTATCAGAACAATCTAAGGAGAGTAATTCCTTTCTATATGATTCATGAAATAGATTTATGAGAATGATATTTGAAAATGTGTGATATTGTGTTGATTATTCAATCACCACGAAGGCGCTGCAGCATTACAATGAATATTGCATACGCTCGTTTTTGCGTCTAATCTGATCGAACGCGCAGTTCTTTAAGTCATATTGTTTCCCATCTCAGTCCAAATAAGGGCCAGGTTTCCTATATTTAATTTGATTTGCAAACGACTCCCATTGCATTCCTGCAATGATATAATTATATACAGTATCTCATAAAAAATTATTAGGTTTTGGAACTGAAGGAGCGACCTATAATGTATCTTCAATTCTTCCTTATCCTTTTAATCTAAAGAACACACGCAATGGCTACGGTGTCAATGTTAAACATCATATCAATGTTCTACAGTCGTTCATGAATTTCCATTTTGATTATTGCACAACAGCGTTCTCTACATTATTCTTATATTTGTATTTTGTTTAAAACATTTTTCCTACATTTGTAGACACTCATTCAATCTATTCAATGTTCACGTATCATTGCTAGGTCTACTTAATGTTTTCACGAAACCACACCATTGATAATCCACGACAGCTGAACGAAATATGGCGTATGACAAATTAAAACATCTAGGTCTTTTTATACCAATACAATAAACATGAAGATTATTTATCATATTTAGTCAATTGCCAAAATAATATGACTTTCTTTAAATGTCATGATGAACTTTACCGGTTATTGAGTGGTTACTGCGGCATCGAAGTGGTTTTCCTATTCCAGGGATGAATTATTGTCTCAGTGTTCCTGTCAATTATGGTTAGTGTGGGTAGACTCTTCTTGAAGACACTGCCCTGATACGTGTACCGGTAAGTCCTGTCACACAAAGCATCACAGCGATTCAGCGAACTGTCTAGATTATAGGCTATTTCCATTAGAATTCCGCACATGTGTTACTTCAGATATCAAACAAGTAGCAGTTAACCATTTCAACCAAATCTCCTTCATTAGCGGCGTAGCTCGTCACGTCATTCAACTGGCACGTCTTTTTCCCGTCACGGCCTCCTTGATCCAGCAGATTGAAGGAGCGACATCGGGGCTCCAGACGACAGGCCTTGCCGCAAGACACCACGCCGTCAGCCGGTAGCTCCTTCACGACGTGACCCACGAGGCACCGGGAGCTGATGCGACCATCGGGGCCAGTGTGCAGGCAGTAGGCAGGGGTGGAGCTGATATCTGCTGGCTGTTGGCATACTGCGTGGTAAGCTTTAAAGCAATCGCGATCATTCCATTTCCCATCGCGGTTTACATTTATCACTGCGCAGTCTTCTCCGTTGTAGTCATTTGGTTCATTAACTCCCCAGTTCTGATAGCCACGTGACATCCCTCTCAAGGGACATTTTTGCCAATTCCCCTCTTCCTCTATGTCATTACAATCGATCCACAGGGATGTGGATGGCTGGCCATTGAAGATATTCTCGTATGTTTTCCATATGAAGCTTTGCTCCATCTGTGAATGAGGAATGGCCAGTATGCCATGCAATTCAGCACAGTTGGTACTTGCTTCGTACCAATCCACTGAGTGTACGATGAAGTAGTAGCAGGACTCTCCGTATCGATACCATCCATGAGGACAGATTGCGGCCAGAGATGTGGAAATAGCGATGATTAATATCGCGATAGAGTACACGTATGTCATCTTGTCATTCGGTAAGTCGCAGTATAGACTTGAACAGTGCCAAACCCACCTCGGTGCTTTGGATCCTTGGACTGTCTGGCCGCAGCACAATGTGTTTCTCAGGCAGAGGAATGCACCGTGATCTCGTGGCAGATTTCTATTGGTCGTCACGGTGCCGATCGGTAGCGTTGGTCTTTGGAAGGGCATGAGGTGTGCAGCTGACGTCAGCGTAGTGAATCTGGAGTCGACTAGTGAATTTCATTGGTTGTTACTAATTACCCCCGAGGCTAAACTACGAAAACAATTGGAAACCTCATAAATGAAACTCACGTAGTTTCTAGTAACTGCTTCACGAACCCAGCTTCACGTATTGCAGATTATCGATCGTGGTCGAAACGTGTAATTCATCTGTCAAAGAAGCAGGACTCAAAGATAGCAGAGGCAAACAAGACGAATAATACTCGTGTTCCTAATCAAATTCATCAACTTTCCTCAAGGCAGACATTTCATACGAAACAAAGCCCGATGAGATATGTACTGGGAGCACTAAAAATAAAAGAAAAAACCAGGATCGACGATTAACCTCTTTTAGAAATAATCTCTCCTTAAAAACTAATAATATGCCTCATGACAATACAGCAACACTATTGATATTTTTGACGTGCTGTTAACTAACATGCCTTTGTAACCTTTGTAACTTTCAATCTACAAAAAAAGAGTATAAAAAATGTTTGAAAGTCCAAGAATGATGTAAGAAATAACGCATTACCCATCCATAACAAAACCGGCCCTAATCCTGAAAGTACTTTCATAGATTTACATTATTACCTGTCTCCGATTTTGTGCCCATGATGGGTTGAGATCAATTTGGTTTCTTTTGTGCTAGCTTTCTAGCATTGGTATGCCGTTTCTTATAGTAACCCCTTCAAACAGTGAAACTGTCTCTTATACTCTCCTATTCTCTTCCTATAACGTTTAGAATCACATGAGCGCTTTTAGGTGGAAAGCTAAAAATCATGTAGATTTTCTCGGTTTCAGTGAATATCTTACATTTACTGCAGCAATCGTCACGTTGTTCGCCAGGAACGCCATCTTTTCATCACGGTCTCCTTGATTCCAGCAGATTGAAGGAGCGACAAGACACCACGCCGTCAGCCGGTAGCTCCTTCACGACGTGACCTACGAGGCACCGGGAGCTGATGCGACCATCGGGACCAGTGTGCAGGCAGTAGGCAGGGGCGGAGCTGCTGACGGTCGGTCGTTGGCATACTGCGTAGTAAGTGTCTGCACAAGGACGATCCTCCCATTTGCCGTTAAGATCTTTATGTATAACTGCACAGTCCTCATCTCCATTGTAGTCATTGGGTTCTCCGTCTTTCCAAATCTGACATTCCGCTGACTCACCAGTCAGGGGACATTGCTGCCATTTCCCTCTCCTTCTATGTCATTACAACCGATCTCGAGGGATCTGGGCAGCGGGCCATTAAAGATTTTCAAGTACGCCTCGCGTATAAAGACAGACACCACAGTTCCACACTATAAAGCTCAACTGTAAAGACATTGCTTCATCAGTTCCTCAAGGCTGAACCCCCAAATCCTGATATAATAAACTGTTGATTTTGATATGGAATGCAAGACCTATTCATTGTAATAAAATAGTCATGAACAGAAATAATATCAAACACACAGAGAATATTTCATTCATATGTATACAGACAATTTTAATAATTACTTTCAAGTATAAAGTGACACAATAAAGCACGAAAATTACATCTTTACTGAAATTGTACGTACAATCGTGCTGAGGTTGGTAAAATGTTTTAATTGTTACACTATCAAAAATTACTAAGAAATTGTTTCAGAGTTTTTGACTGATGAATGTGCATAAGCGAATATTCTCGTTACAAATTGCAGTAATATTTTCTGATAATTTGGTCACTATAAAATATCCCGAAATTCACAAATTAATACAGAATTTTACAATAGATTCCCAATCAACTAAGTCTTAATTCTTAAATATCTTGATGTTTATTAACTTTATAATTTTATCTGAAAATTTAGTGGGCCTGACGTTTCGATCCTAGAAGGACCTTTCTCAAAGGCAGAGAGAAAGGTCCCGCTAGGATCGAAACGTCAGGCACCTTTCATTTTGAGATTTGCATTTTGGTAGTTTTATTCAGTAAGCAATTTGCAACATTTTTGTATATCACTTGATCATTTTATATACATATAGACATCTTTTTAAAAAATGCTATGCTGTTTGCTTCAACTGAATTGTCTCATAGCCACAAATGATAATCATTAAGTAAAATTGCAGTTTATTTGCATGATTTGTTTTAAATTAAGAGATTATCACAGTGGATACAGTCAGTCAATGGAATGAGCAAGCTGCATTCTTAAATTGTGATGTATCACACCAATAAATTCAGGTTTTTGACACCAGTGAATTCCATTGTAAGAAAGTGTAATTTCAGCCTTCTCGTTAGGTGTTTTTCTAAAGGGTGTCTTCACCTTTGTTACAAATTTCGAGCCCCTACACACCAAAAAACGCGAGAAAATGGTGCAAAACTGCCTATTTTTTCATCAAACTGTGTAAGCTTCCAGGATCGTAAAATGAACTAAGCAGGATTTTCAATAGCTCCACCTTGCGTTTAAACCGGAAAATTGCGAATAAATCCCGAAACTGTCGTAGGTAATAGGAAACTGACCATGTTGGATTTGGGCAAATGGTGTGTAGGGGCTTTAAACAAGTGAACCCTATCATGAGTTATTAATTTCTTCCAAGTTAAATATTTTTTTAATTTCTCCGAGTATCCATTCATCCCGAATACTTTACATTGGCTATTCTTCCATCTGTTCCATTTGATCGTTCTGATCAAAGTCTTCGTGTCCATGATTGGTATACACGTAGATAAACTCCTTGAGCTCACTGTGTCTGATGCTACAATGTGTCTATAGTCCCAGCAGGAGTATATGACGCTATGTCGCCTTTCCTCTAAGCAGTGAGTCTCTCATCTTGTAAATATGCGTTACGTTAGGTTGAGGTGTGTAATAATAAGCAGAATCAATCTATAATTGGGCTGAAAGATGAATCTTGATAGACAAATATACATGAATAGCTACCTACAGTGTGTATACTTCCTTATATGTCAAATAAGTAGCAGTTCACCATTTCAACCAAATCTCCTTCATTAGCGGCGTAGCTCGTCACGTCATTCAACTGGCACGTCTTCTTCCCGTCACGGCCTCCTTGATCCAGCAGATTGAAGGAGCGACATCGGGGCTCCAGACGACAGGCCTTCCCGCAAGACACCACGCCGTCAGCCGGTAGCTCCTTCACGACGTGACCCACGAGGCACCGGGAGCTGATGCGACCATCGGGGCCAGTGTGCAGGCAGTAGGCAGGGGTGGAGCTGATATCTGCTGGCTCTTGGCATACTGCGTTGTAAGCGTTAGAGCAATCGTAATCATTCCATTTCCCATCGTTTTCACGTATCACTGCGCAGTCTTCTCCGTTTTGGTCATTGGGTTCATTACCTCCCCAGTTCTGATAGCCACGTGACATCCCTCTCAAGGGACATTCTTGCCAGTTCCCCTCTTCCTCTATGTCATTACAACCGATCCACAGGTGTGTGGATGGCTGGCCATTCGATATTTCCAGGTATGTTTCCCATATGAAGCTTTGCTCCATCTGTGAATGAGGAACAGCTAGTGTGCCATGCAATTCAGCACAGGTGGTACTTGCTTCGTACCTATCCACTGAGTGTACGATGAAGTAGTAGCAGGACTCTCCGTATCGATACCATCCATGAGGACAGATTTCCCCCAGAGATGTCGAAATGACTAGAAGAAATATCTCCAAGCAGTGCACCAATGCCATCGTGTACGCCGTGTTGTTACGGTACGGTGTCATAAAGTGAAGAGTAGATGTGAAGCGATTGTCGTCTTGGTGCAGAAGGCCGCAGCTTGATATGGTTTTCTCAACCAGAGAAATGCACGTACATTGCGTGGACAAATTTGATTGGTCGGTGTATTTCCCTTCTAGTCAGACTCTGCGCGGTTCGTTTTTGTTGTGGCAATGCCTGCATTATAAGATGTGTGGGTGTACCGTGACTCCATGGCAGACTTCCAACGCTATAATTAATTTTCCTCGAGCCTAGATGGGGGTGACAATAAAAAGGCCAAATTAATTCAATTTTATCCCGCGCCTGGCTCAGGTAGTGGTTCTCTTCATATCCACTGGATGCGATGAACAATTCCCTTCCAAGCGTGAAGAATGAATACCGTAACGGACCGAAGCGTGTCGCTCTTAAGGTTAAAGGTGATTCTGATGATTGTGAGGTGTCAGGCAATAAGCAATGATGGGAAGACTTCTTAGACCACAGTAGACTGACCACTGTTTCTTCTTGCTCGCGATAATTATCAATAATGTCTGGCTTCTCAAATTCATCCAGTCTCTCATGGCTATAGAGCAGCGTGTTTCTGAGTTGAGTATGCACCGACGTTTATAATGCCATCTCCTTTGATAAAACACAGTGTTGCATGATTACGTTAAAGAGCTGCCTTAGAAATATAAAGCAATAATTCGTGTATTAGGCACATATTACCCGATGCATTTTAGATGACATTTAACGCGATGTCTACATCTGTTATAATGGAAATATTACACCTCCCTATGATGGATGTATTTCCTGTTACTGATAAGATGTTCATGAAAAATGAACGACTGCACTTGCTTGATATTTATGGTACATCAAAGATATAACAGGCTGATGCTTGCCGTGCTACTGACCGACGAACGCTGGCAGAATTGGATTGGCTGGACTGCCACCCCTGTCTGACGTGGTCTTATGATTCGAGGTCTGTGCTGTAAAAGAGATCTTTATTAGATTAACGTGAATTGAAATGGTAGCCCAAGGCTACATTTAGCATGGTCTATCACGCATTTGGCTTTTAGCGTTCACTTTGGAGGAAAGCGTGCTTCTTGAGCGCCAATTTTAACCATCCAAGGGCAAATAAGAGTAATTTGTGGGTAAAAAGCATCCATTCTTGCCTCTCAGCATTTTGATTAACCGCACAATAGAGCCCTTATTGGTTTCTGAACTGAAGCATCGACGTGTTGCCTTCTTTTCTCTCTTGTACACGTGGAAAGTGAAGCGTGGAATTTGATTTGTTTCACGCGGCGTGACCAGCCATATACTTTATAGCTTCATTTTAGAGGCATACGGAATGCCTGTTGTATCGACTTTGATCAGTCACAGGCTATTCCTCTACAATGCTAAAGTGGCAATAGGAAATATTCAAAGAGGTCTTGCCCTTACTCGACGTGGTGGTAAACACTGAATGCTCAGTGCTTTGCCCGGTGCCTGATAAAAATATTCCAGGCAGCTCGGGCGGAATTCGAACCCGCGACTCCCGAATTCTAGAACGGACGTCTTAACCACTGGACCACCGAGCTGGTCGAGGTCTTGTGGTGGATTCGAATAATGTATAGCGGCGGGTACCGCGTTGCATCATAGATATAACATGATGTTTGCGTCGAGGAGAATGCAATTCAAAGAGGTCTTGCCCTTACTTAATAGGAAATATGTTCAGCCCTAATAAGAGATTGATGGTAATGTATAGTGGTCGTGGGCAGACACAGCATTGGTATAAACTCTTTGCTAAATGCGTGATTGCGGTGCTACCTTCGGAAGTCAATCAAAAAGGCTTTGCAAGGGGAAGAAGTCGTTGCGTAGACTTCGCCATTGTTGCATTGTGTTTGGTGCAAGTCATACATGCATCCGAAAAAGACACTTTTAATTGAGTATTATACGCTACGCATTTCTTCACGTAATTCATAGTTTTATTTGGTCCTAACATCAAATTAAAAGAACAAATCGTGTTATTTTGTTGGCATTCTTTGTATTTTTGGTATGATGATTTTCATAATTTAATGCCTGTGAACAGATGCAGAAAATGGAATCAATGATATCTTTCCTGAACTTTGATTAAGTTTATAGTTGGCAGTTTCAAATTTAGAACTTCGTAATAATGATTTCATTCCCGCCGCATTGTGTAATAATTATTATCAAGTTTTTCAGTACAATTGCATCACATAGGTCTATACGAATAAATTCATCATTCTCTGGATGATTTAACTGCTTAAACAAGGATTCATACGTCTATAAACATTACGAATTAGCCTTTCGCAAAGTAGGTTGTTAATGCCACGAAATATCACAGTTAGCTAGATAATTGAAATTGTTGTAATGTACAAGTATTACTATACATACTATTTACTCCACAACATAATTTTTGCATTTAAAAAAGTACATCAAATGATTAAAACTCTCATAGTGCTGAACCAAATAACCTACAGCATTGTACTATGATATTCAGCATGGTGAAGAGATTTGTTCCTATCTGTACTTGTAACATATTGATTCATCAAACAGATTAATCCGATTTTTTTTTGAAAACGTGTGATAATGTGTTAAGCTTGATTAATCAACCACCGCGAAGGCGGTGTAGCATATAATGAATATTATACTCACACGCTCGTTTTTTATGTCTGCTTTAAATTTGATGGAACTCGCAGTTCACTAAGTCATATCTTCTTCCATATCAATCCCGATAAGGGCCAGGTTTGTTAGATTTGTTGACTTGTAAAGGGCTCCAATTGCATTCTTGCAGGGATATAATAATGAAGAGCACATCTTATATTTAATTTCTGAACTGAAGGACGGACCTATAACTTCCCTTCATTTCTTCCTCCGTGTATCAATAATCGTACATGTACGTTACATTCCCATCCTGCTAAATAAGGAATCTGTTCAGCCCCCAAGGCATTGATAATAATGTGCAGTACACGTCATACAGATACGATTGCTTGATTACGGTGCTATTCGTTTGTCAATCGGAAGGATATTTGAAAACAACGAATTTTGTAATGTTTGCTACGTTTCGAGTTGCATGTTTGATATCATCAAAATAACCATGATATGCTACAGCATCAATCATCATTCCTAACTAAAAGTACTGCACACAGTATGATACATACATGCACGTCTATACAGCATAACAATGTTCCACAGTGGTTTATAAATTTCCGTTTAATATTTGGCGAAATGGCGTCGCTAAATTAATTTTATAAATTTTTTAGAGTTAATGTTTCGATTTTTTTTTATAGATTTTTAGATAACAGTCCTTTTTTCATTTATCGTCAAATTCACATATAATTACTACTGAATGTTTTCACGAACGTATTAGAAAATATTATCACACCAGAGTCTATTAGTAGTCTACGACTGCCGAAAGAAATAATGCCGTATGCTAAATCAAAGAAGTCAATGTCTAGAAAGCAGAACAATAATTGTAGAGATTGTTGAACATAATTATTTCGTTAATTGTCAAACATGAAACTTTACCGGTTATTTAGTGGCTACCGAGGCGTGGAAGTGGTTTTCCAGTTCTATGGAGGATTTATTGTCTCGGTGTTCCATTCCGTATCGTGGTATGGGTAGACCCGTCTTGAAGTGACTGCCCTTATAGTTGTAAGTCTTGCCACACAAACATCACTGCGAGTAAGACTGGTTTGTTTTTTCAAATGAACATTATTGCGAACTTTCTTTCTACAAAATACCTGTTCATTAGAATTCCTCACGAGCGTTATATTTTCAGATATCAAACAAGTAGCAGTTAACCATTCCACTCCAGTTTCCTTTATTAGCACCGTCACTCGTCACGTTGTTCAGCTGACATGTCATCTTCTCGTCACGGCCTCCTTGATCAAGCAGATTGAAGGAGCGACATCGGGGCTCCAGACGACAGGCCTTGCCGCAAGACACCACGCCGTCAGCCGGTAGCTCCTTCACGACGTGACCCACGAGGCACCGGGAGCTGATGCGACCATCGGGGCCAGTGTGCAGGCAGTAGACAGGGGTGGAGAGGATATCTGCTGGCAGTTGGCATACTGCGTGGTAAGCGCAAGAGCAATTGCGATCATTCCATTTTCCATTATTTAAATTCATCACTGCGCAGTCTTCTCCGTTGTAGTCATTGGGTTCATTACCTCTCCAGTTCTGATAGCCACGTGAAATCCCTCTTAAGGGACATTGTTGCCAGTTCCCCTCTTCCTCTATGTCATTACAACCGATCCACAGGTGTGTGGATGGCTCGCCATTCAATATTTCCAGGTATGTTTCCCATATGAAGCTTTGCTCCATCTGTGAATGAGGAACAGCTAGAGTGCCATGCAATTCAGCACAGGTGGTACTTGCTTCATACCAATCCACTGAGTGTACGATGAAGAAGTAGCAGGACTTTCCGTATCGATACCATCCATGAGGACAGATTTCTGCGAGGGATGTCGAAATGACTAGAAGAAATATCTCCAAGCAGTGCACCAATGCCATCGTGTACGCCGTGTTGTTACGGTACGGTGTCATAAAGTGAAGAGTATTATAGATGTGAAGCGATTGTCGTCTTGGTGCAGAAGGCCGCAGCTTGATATGGTTTTCTCAACCAGAGGAATGCACGTACATTGCGTGGACAAATTTGATTGGTCGGTGTATTTCCCTTCTAGTCAGACTCTGCGCGGTTCGTTTTTGTTGTGGCAATGCCTGCATTATACGTTGTGCGGGTGTACGCGTGAGGGACTTCCATCGCTATCGTTAGGCCCTAATTGGCTCAGAATAGATATACGATTCTCATCCAAGCGCGAAGAATGGAAGCCCTATCTGGCTCTGAACTATCTCGCTCTGAAGGTTAGAGGTGATTCTGACATTGTGAGATGTAAGGCAAGAATTAGAGATGGGAAGGCTTTTTTTTTAAAGGCTTTTGATACTTTCAAAATCAGCCTGTCTCTCACGGCAATAGAGCTATCTAAATTAAGTCAGCATCAACACTTATAATGTCATCGTCTCTGGTAAAACGCAATGTGGCAAGTGATTCGTTTTTACTGCGCGTGCATTATCTGCAAAGAGTCTACCGTGTCCATTTTTTGGGGTGAGATTTGACGTGATGTCCGTTATGGTGGAAATATTACGCCCCCTCCCATGAATGCATTTTCCTGTTGCTGATGAAAATAAAAGTAACTTCTTCAACTACTCACTCATGGGTCGTTTCTGCTAGATCGAGCAGATTTGAATGATCGGTATCGTGGCTCCAAAGGAATTGTTCACTAGAAAGACCCTATATATTAGTCAGCTGGTAGCATGACAGGTTAATACGGGTTATGTTTGCCTCTGTACAATTCAGACGACTGATGATAATGTAGAAGCAGGACTTTCCGTATCGTGACCAGCCAGGAGGATAGTTTATTGCCATAGTTGTGGAAGTACAAAGCA
Source organism: Luidia sarsii (assembly GCA_949987565.1). Taxonomy (NCBI): domain Eukaryota; kingdom Metazoa; phylum Echinodermata; class Asteroidea; order Paxillosida; family Luidiidae; genus Luidia; species Luidia sarsii. Next base: position 4,191,502 of record OX465101.1, on the reverse strand, counting down.
AAACATGAACGACTGCCATGTTAAACTTGCTTGATATTCCAGTCTGATGCTTGCCTCGGTATTTACCGACAAACGCTTGCAGATTTTGATTGGCTGGACTGTCACCGCTCTCTGAAGTGGTCTCATAATGGGAGCTCTGTGCTCTAAAAGAGATCGTTATAAGATACGCATGAACAAAAATGGTAGCCCAAGTAGCATATTTAGCATGGTCTATCACGCATTTGGCTTTCAGCGTTTACTCTGGTGGAAGGGGTGCTTCATGAGCGCCAATTTTCTCCCATCCAAGGGCAAATGATTATAAGAGACAATTTTAGTTGTAAAGAGCGTCCATTCTTGCCACAGCGTATATGATAAGCCACCTTATTAGCCCTAATTGGTTTCTGAACTGAAGTACGGACCTCTTGGCTTCTTTTCAACCTTGCACACGTGGAACGTGAAGCGTAATATTTGATTTGTTCCGCGTGGGGTGAGAAGTCTTCTTCTTCAGTATACCTTCATTTTACAGGTATAAGGAATGCCCGTTGTATCCACTGTTGTCAGTGTGTGCATTTCTCTTCAATGCTAAAGTGGCAGTAGGAAACATGTTCAGCCCTAATAAGAGATTGATGATAATGTAAAGTAGACGTGGACACAGCATTGGTATAAACTGTTTGCTGGAATGCTTGATTACGGCTAGTTCCATATTTTTGTTTTCCACGTTTAATGCTATAGTCCTTTATCTGAATTCAACCCAAAAGGCTATGCTAAAATGGAGTTATAGTTGTGTAGACTTCGAAATGTCTGCATTGTGTGTGGTTCTAGTCCTACATCAATCTGACAGAAAAAAAGCAATGACAATTTCAATTGAGTATTACGCATACGCATTTCTTGACGCCATTATTGGTTCTTATTTCTTCCTAACATCAAATTACAACGATAAATTATGTCATTTTCTTCAGACAATTTAGAATCATTATTTTCATAGTTTAATGCTTGTAAACGAATGTACAGAAATGGAATCAATAATTCCTTTCATGCAGTTTGATTAAGTTCATACATACTTCGCAGAGAACAGCTCGTCACATTAATTTCACTCCATGCCGCATTCTGTTATACGTACACACAACAATGTAACGTAGTATTTGCACTTTAACTGTATCTTAGACTATCAAAAGACCCATACCAATGAGCCAAACAAATATGTCAAATAGTTATAATTAGCATACTAAATGGTATCAGAACAATCTAAGGAAAGTAATTCCTTTCTATATGTAACATATTGATTCATAAAATAGATTTATAAGAATGATATTTGAAAATGTTTGATATTGTGTTGATTATTCAATCACAACGAAAGCGCTGCAGCATTACAATGAATATTGCATACGCTCGTGTTTCCATCTAAACTGATCGAACGCGCAGTTCTTTAAGTCATATTGTTTCCCATCTCAGTCCAAATAAGGGCCAGGTTTCCTATATTTAATTTGATTTGCAAACGACTCCCATTGCATTCCTGCAATGATATAATTATATACAGTATCTCATAAAAAATTATTAGGTTTTGGAACTGAAGGAGCGACCTATAATGTATCTTCAATTCTTCCTTATCCTTTTAATCTAAAGAACACACGCAATGGCTACGGTGTCAATGTTAAACAGCATATCAATGTTCCACAGTCGTTATTGAATTTTCCATTTTGATTATTGCACAACAGCGTTCTCTACATTATTCTTACATTTGTATTTTGTTTAAAACATTTTTCCTACATTTGTAGACAGTCATTCAATCTATTCAAAGTTCAAGTATCATTGCTAAGTCTACTTAATGTTTTCACGAAACCACACCATTGATAGTCCACGACAGCTGAACGAAATATGGCGTATGACAAATTAAAACATCTAGGTCTTCATACCAACACAATAAACATGAAGATTTTATATCATATTTAGTCAGTTGTCAAAATAATATGACTTTTGTTAAATGTCATGATGAACTTTACCGGTTATTGAGTGGTTACTGCGGCATCGAAGTGGTTTTCCTATTCCAGGGATGAATTATTGTCTCAGTGTTCCTGTCAATTATGGTTAGTGTGGGTAGACTCTTCTTGAAGACACTGCCCTGATACGTGTACCGGTAAGTCCTGTCACACAAAGCATCACAGCGATTCAGCGAACTGTCTAGATTATAGGCTATTTCCATTAGAATTCCGCACATGTGTTACTTCAGATATCAAACAAGTAGCAGTTAACCATTTTCACCAAATCTCCTTCATTAGCGGCGTAGCTCGTCACGTCATTCAGCTGGCACGTCATCTTCTCGTCACGGCCTCCTTGATCCAGCAGATTGAAGGAGCGACATCGGGGCTCCAGACGACAGGCCTTCCCGCAAGACACCACGCCGTCAGCCGGTAGCTCCTTCACGACGTGACCCACGAGGCACCGGGAGCTGATGCGACCATCGGGGCCAGTGTGCAGGCAGTAGGCAGGGGTGGAGCTGATATCTGCTGGCTGTTGGCATACTGCGTGGCAAACGTTAGAGCAACTGCGATCCCTCCATTTTCCATTTTGTAAATGCATCACTGCGCAGTCTTGTCCATTGGAGTCATCGGGTTGTTTATATTTCCAGTTCTGATAGCCATGTGACATCCCTCTCAAGGGACATTGTTGCCAGTTCCCCTCTTCCTCTATGTCATTACAACCGATCCACAGGGCTGTGGATGGATGGCCATTGAAGATATTCTCGTATGTATTCCATATGAAGCTTTGCTCCATCTGTGAATGAGGAATGGCCAGTATGCCATGCAATTCAGCACAGGTGGTACTTGCTTCGTACCAATCCACTGAGTGTACGATGAAGTAGTAGCAGGACCCTCCGTATCGATACCATCCATGAGGACAGATTGCGGCCAGAGATGTCGAAATAGCGATGATTAATATCGCGATAGAGTACACGCATGCCATCTTGTCATTCGGTAAGTCGCAGTATAGACTTGAACAGTGCCAAACCCACCTCGGTGCTTTGGATCCTTGGACTGTCTGGCCGCAGCACAATGTGTTTCTCAGGCAGAGGAATGCACCGTGATCTCGTGGCAGATTTCTATTGGTCGTCACGGTGCCGATCGGTAGTCTTGGTCTTTGTAAGGGCATGTTCATGAAGTGTGCAGCTGACGTCAGCGTATTGAATATGGAGTCGACTAGTGAATTTCATTGGTTGTTACTAATTACCCCCAAGGCTAAACTACAAAAACAATTGGAAACCTCACAAATGAAACTCACTTGGTTTCTAGTAACTGCTTCACGAACCCAGCTTCACCTATTGCAGATTATCGATCGTGGTCGAAACGTGTAATTCATCTGTCAAACAAGCAGGACTAAAAGATAGCAGAGGCAAACAAGACGAATAATACTCGTGTTCCTAATCAAATTCATCAACTTTCTTCAAGGCAGACATTTATACGAATCAAAGCCAGATGAGATATGTACTGGGAGCGCTGAAATAAAAGAAAAAAAACAGGATCGATGATTAACTTCTTTTATAAATAATCTCCTTAAAAAAACAAAAATATGCCTCATGACAATACAGCAACACTATTGATATTTTGACGTGCTGTTATTTAACATCCCTTTGTAACCTTTGTAACTTTCAATCTAAAAAAAAAAAGAGTTTAAAAAATGTTTGAAAGTCCAAGAGTGATGTAAGAACTAAAGCAATACCCATCCATCACAAAACCGGCCCTGATTCTAAAAGTACTTTCATAGATTTACATATTACCTGTCTCCGATTTTGTGCCCATGATAGGTTGAGATCAATTTGGTTTCTTTTGTGCTAGCTTTCTAGCATTGGTATGCCGTTTCTTATAGTAACCCCTTCAAACTGTGAAACTGTCTCTTATACTCTCCTATTCTCTTCCTATAACGTTACGAATCACATGAGCGCTTTTGGGTGGAAAGCTATAAATCATGTAGATTTTCTCGGTTTCAGTGAATATCTTTCATTTACTGCAGCAATCGTCACGTTGTTCGCCAGGAACGCCATCTTTTCATCACGGTCTCCTTGATTACAGCAGATTGGAGGAGCGACAAGACACCACGCCGTCAGCCGGTAGCTCCTTCACGACGTGACCCACGAGGCACCGGGAGCTGATGCGACCATTTGGGGCCAGTGTGCAGGCAGTAGGCAGGGGTGGAACTGCTGACAGTCGGCCGTTGGCATACTGCGTAGTAATTGTCTGAACAAGGACGATCCTCCCATTTGCCGCTAAGATCTTTATGTATAACTGCACAGTCCTCATCTCCATTGTAGTCTTTGGGTTCTCCGTCTTTCCAAATCTGATGTCCCGCTGACTCACCAGTCAGGGGACATTGCTGCCATTTCCCTCTCCTTCTATGTCATTACAACCGATCTCGAGGGATCTGGGCAACGGGCCATTATAGATTTTGAAGTACGCCTCGCGTATAAAGACAGACACCACAGTTCCACACTATAAAGCTCATCTGTAAAGACATTGCTTCATCATTTCCTCAAGGCTGAACCCCCAAATCCTGTTATAATAAACTGTTGATTTTGATATGGAATGCAAGACCTATTCATTGTAATAAAATAGTCATCAACAAAAATAATATCAAACACACAGAGAATATTTCATTCATATGTATACAGACAATTTTAATAATTACTTTCAAGTATAAAGTGACACAATAAAGCACGAAAGTTACATCTTTAATGAAATTTTACGTACAATCGTGCTGAGGTTGGTAAAATGTTTTAATTGTTACACTATCAAAAATTACTAAAAAAATTGTTTCAGAGTTTCTGACTGATGAATGTGCATGAACGAATATTCTAGTTACAAATTGCAGTAATATTTTCTGATAATTTGGTCACTATAAAATATCCCGAAATTCACAAATTAATGCAGAATTTTGCAATAGATTCCCAATCAACTAAGTCTTAAATCTTAAATATCTTGATGTTTATTAACTTTATAATTTTATCTTAAAATTTAGTGGGCCTGACGTTTCGATCCTAGAAGGACCTTTCTCAAAGGCAGAGAGAAAGGTCCCGCTAGGATCGAAACGTCAGGCCCATTAAATTTTGAGATTTGCATTTTGGTAGTTTTATTCAGTAAGCAATTTGCAACATTTTTGTATATCACTTGATCATTTTATATACATATGGACATCTTAATTAAAAATGCTATGTTGTTTGCTTCAACTGAATTGTCTCATAGCCACAAATAATAATCATTAAGTAAAATTGCAGTATATTTGCATGATTTGTTTTAAATTAAGAGATTATCACAGTGGACACAGTCAGTCAATGGAATGAGCAAGCTGCATTCTTAAATTGTGATGTTTTACACCAATAAATTCAGGTTTTTGACACCAGTGAATTCCATTGTAAAAAAGTGTAATTTCAGCCTTCTCGTTAGGTGTTTTTCTAAAGGGTGTCTTCACCTTTGTTACAAATTTCGAGCCCCTACACACCAAAAAACGCGAGAAAATGGTGCAAAACTGCCTATTTTTTCATCAAACTGTGTAAGCTTCCAGGATCGTGAAATGAACTAAGCAGGATTTTCAAAAGCTCCACCTTGCGTTTAAACCGGAAAATTGCGAATAAATCCCGAAACTGTCGTAGGTAATAGGAAACTGACCATGTTGGATTTGGGCAAATGGTGTGTAGGGGCTTTAAACAAGTGAACCCTATCATGAGTTATTAATTTCTTCCATATTAAATCTTTTTTTAATTTCTCCGAGTATCCATTCATCCCAAATACTTTACATTGGCTATTCTTCCATCTGTTCCATTTGATCGTTCTGATCACAGTCTTCGTGTCCATGATTGGTATACACGTAGATAAACTCCTTGAGCTCACTGTGTCTGATGCTACAATGTGTCTATAGTCCCAGCAGGAGTATATGACGCTATGTCGCCTTTCCTCTAAGCATGCAGTGAGTCTCTCATCTTGTAAATATGCGTTACGTTAGGTTGAGGTGTGTAATAATAAGCAGAATCAATCTATAATTGGGCTGAAAGATGAATCTTGATAGACAAATATACATGAATAGCTACCTACAGTGTGTATACTTCCTTATATGTCAAATAAGTAGCAGTTCACCATTTTCACCAAATCTCCTTCATTAGCGGCGTAGCTCGTCACGTCATTCAGCTGGCACGTCATCTTCTCGTCACGGCCTCCTTGATCCAGCAGATTGAATGAGCGACATCGGGGCTCCAGACGACAGGCCTTCCCGCAAGACACCACGCCGTCAGCCGGTAGCTCCTTCACGACGTGACCCACGAGGCACCTGGAGCTGATGCGACCATCGGGGCCAGTGTGCAGGCAGTAGACAGGGGCGGAGCTGATATCTGCTGGCTGTTGGCATACTGCGTGGTAAGCGTTAGAGCAATCGCGATCATTCCATTTTCCATTATTTAAATTCATCACTGCGCAGTCTTCTCCGTTGCGGTCATTTGGTTCATTAACTCCCCAGTTCTGATAGCCACGTGACATCCCTCTCAAGGGACATTGTTGCCAGTTTCCCTCTTCCTCTATGTCATTACAACCGATCGACAGGTGTGTAGATGGCTGGCCATTCAATATTTCCAGGTATGTTTTCCATATGAAGCTTTGCTCCATCTGTGAATGAGGAACAGCTAGAGTGCCATGCAATTCAGCACAGGTGGTACTTGCTTCGTACCAATCCACTGAGTGTACGATGAAGTAGTAGCAGGACTCTCCGTATCGATACCATCCATGAGGACAGATTTCCCCCAGAGATGTCGAAATTACTAGGAGAAATATCTCCAAGCAGTGCACCAATGCCATCGTGTACGCCGTGTTGTTACGGTACGTTGTCATAAAGTGAAGAGTAGATGTGAAGCGATTGTCGTCTTGGTGCAGAAGGCCGCAGCTTGATATGGTTTTCTCAACCAGAGGAATGCACGTACATTGCGTGGACAAATTTGATTGGTCGGTGTATTTCCCTTCTAGTCAGACTCTGCGCGGTTCGTTTTTGTTGTGGCAATGCCTGCATTATAAGATGTGTGGGTGTACCGTGACTCCATGGCAGACTTCCAACGCTATAAATAATTTTCCTCGAGCCTAGATGGGGGTGACAATAAAAAGGCCAAATTAATTCAATTTAATCCCGCGCCTGGCTCAGGTAGTGGTTCTCTTCATATCCACTGGATGCGATGAACAATTCCCTTCCAAGCGTGAAGAATGAATACCGTAAAGGACCGAAGCGTGTCGCTCTTAAGGTTAGAGGTGATTCTGATGATTGTGAGGTGTCAGGCAATAAGCAATGATGGGAAGACTTCTTAGACCACAGTAGACTGACCACTGTTGCTTCTTGCTCGCGATAATCATCAATAATTTCTGGCTTCTCAATCCATCCAGTCTCTCATGGCTATAGAGCGGCGTGTTTCTGAGTTGAGTATGCACCGACGTTTATAATGCCATCTCCTTTGATAAAACACAGTGTGGCATGATTACGTTAAAGAGCTGCCTTAGAAATATAAAGCAATAATTCGTGTATTAGGCACATATTACCCGATGCATTTTAGATGACATTTAACGCGATGTCTACATCTGTTATAATGGAAATATTACACCTCCCTATGATGGATGTATTTCCTGTTACTGATAACATGTTCATGAAAAATGAACGACTGCACTTGCTTGATATTTATGGTACATCAAAGATATAACAGGCTGATGCTTGCCGTGCTACTGACCGACGAACGCTGGCAGAATTGGATTGGCTGGACTGCCACCCCTGTCTGACGTGGTCTTATGATTCGAGGTCTGTGCTGTAAAAGAGATCTTTATTAGATTAACGTGAATTGAAATGGTAGCCCAAGGCTACATTTAGCATGGTCTATCACGCATTTGGCTTTTAGCGTTCACTTTGGAGGAAAGCGTGCTTCTTGAGCGCCAATTTTAACCATCCAAGGGCAAATAAGAGTAATTTTTGGGTAAAAAGCATCCATTCTTGCCTCTCAGCATTTTGATTAACCGCACAATAGAGCCCTTATTGGTTTCTGAACTGAAGCATCGACGTGTTGCCTTCTTTTCTCTCTTGTACACGTGGAAAGTGAAGCGTGGAATTTGATTTGTTCCACGCGGCGTGACCAGCCATAAACTTTATAGCTTCATTTTAGAGGCATACGGAATGCCTGTTGTATCGACTTTGATCAGTCACAGGCCATTCCTCTACAATGCTAAAGTGGCAATAGGAAATATTCAAAGAGGTCTTGCCCTTACTCGACGTGGTGGTAAACACTGAATGCTCAGTGCTTTGGCCGGTGCCTGATAAAAATATTCCAGGCAGCTCGAGCGGGATTCGAACCCGCGACTCCCGAATTCTAGTACGGACGTCTTAACCACTGGACCACCGAGCTGGTCGAGGTCGTGTGGTGGATTCGAATAATGTATAGCGGCGGGTACCGCGTTGCATCATAGATATAACATGATGTTTGCGCCGAGGAGAATGCAATTCAAAGAGGTCTTGCCCTTACTTAATAGGAAATATGTTCAGCCCTAATAAGAGATTGACGGTAATGTATAGTGGTCGTGGTCAGACACAGCATTGGTATAAACTCTTTGCTAAATGCGTGATTGCGGTGCTACCTTCGGAAGTCAATCAAAAAGGCTTTGCAAGGGGAAGAAGTCGTTGCGTAGACTTCGCCATTGTTGCATTGTGTTTGGTGCAAGTCATACATGCATCCGAAAAAGACACTTTTAATTGAGTATTATACGCTACGCATTTCTTCACGTAATTCATAGTTTTATTTGGTCCTAACATCAAATTAAAAGAACAAATCGTGTTATTTTGATGGTATTCTTTGTATTTTTTGGTATGATAATTTTCATAGTTTAATGCCTGTGAACGGATGCAGAAAATGGAATCAATGATATCTTTCCTGAACTTTGATTAAGTTTATAGTTCGCAGTTTCAAATTTAGAACTTCGTAATGATGATTTCATTCCCGCCGCATTGTGTAATAGTTATAATCAAGTTTTTCAGTTCAATTGGATCACATAGGTCTATACAAATAAATGCATCATTCTCTGGATGATTTAACTGCTTACAACAAGGATTCATACGTCTACATAAACATTACGAATTAGCCTTTCGCAAAGTAGGTTGTAAATGCCACGAAATATCACAGTTAGCTAGATAATTGAAATTGTTGTAATGTACAAGTATTACTATACATACTATTTACTCTACAACATAATTTTTGCATTTAAAAAAGTACATCAAATGATTAAAACAGCATTGTACTATGATATTCAGCATAGTGAAGAGATTTGTTCCTATCTGTACTTGTAACATATTGATTCATCAAACAGATTAATCCGATTTTTTTTGAAAACGTGTGATAATGTGTTAAGCTTGATTATTCAACCACCACGAAGGCGGTGTAGCATATAATGAATATTATACTCACACGCTCGTTTTTTTATATCTGCTTTAAATTTGATGGAACTCGCAGTTCACTAAGTCATATCTTCTTCCATATCAATCCCGATAAGGGCCAGGTTTGTTAGATTTGATGACTTTTAAAGGGCTCCAATTGCATTCTTGCAGCGATATAATAATGTAGAGCACATCTTATATTTAGTTTCTGAACTGAAGGACGGACCTATAACTTCCCTTCATTTCTTCCTCCGTGTATCAATATTCGTACATGTACGTTACATTCCCATCCTGCTAAATAAGGAATCTGTTCAGCCCCCAAGGCATTGATAATAATGTGCAGTACACGTCATACAGATACGATTGCTTGATTACGGTGCTACTCGTTTGGCAATCGGAAGGATATTTGAAAACAACGAATTTTGTAATGTTTGCTACGTTTCGAGTTGCTTGTTTGATATCATCAAAATAAGCATGATTTGCTACAGCATCAATCATCATTCCTAACTAAACGTACTGCACACAGTATGATACATACATGTTCGTCTATACAGCATAACAATGTTCCACAGTGGTTTATAAATTTCCGTTTAATATTTGGTGAAATGGCGTCACTAAATTAATTTTATAATATTTTTTTTTAGATTTTTAGATAAAAGTCCTTTTTTCATTTATCGTCAAATTCACATATCATTACTACTGAATGTTTTCACGAACGTATTAAAAAATATTATCACACCAGAGTCTATGAGTAGTCCACGACTGCCGAAAGAAATAATGCCGTATGCTAAATCAAAGAAGTCAATGTCTAGAAAGCAGAACAATAATTGTAGAGATTGTTGGACATAATTATTTCGTTAATTGTCAAACATGAAACTTTACCGGTTATTCAATGGCTACCGAGGCTTGGAAGTGGTTCCGGTTCTATGGAGGATTTATTGTCTCGGTGTTCCATTCCGTATCGTGGTATGGGTAGACTCGTCTTGAAGTGACTGCCCTTATAGTTGTAAGTCTTGCTACACAAACATCACTGCGAGTAAGGCTGGTTTGTTTAATCAAGTGAACATTATTGCGAACTATCTTTTTACAAACTACCTGTTCTAAAATTTAGTGGGCCTGACGTTTCGATCCTAGCAGGACCTTTCTCAAAGGCAGAGTGACAAGGACAAAACAGATACATGTATCTGTTTTGTCCATGTATCTGTTTTGTCCTTGTCACTCTGCCTTTGAGAAAGGTCCTGCTAGGATCGAAACGTCAGGCCCACTAAATTTTAGATTTACATTTTGGTAATTTTAGTCAGTAAGCAGTTTGCAACATTTTTGTATATCACCTTAAAATACCTGTTCCTTAGAAATCCTCACGAGCGTTATATTTTCAGATATCAAACAAGTAGCAGTTAACCATTCCACTCCAGTTTCCTTTATTAGCAGCGTCACTCGTCACGTTGTTCAGCTAACATGTCATCTTCTCGTCACGGATTCCTTGATCCAGCAGATTGAAGGAGCGACATCGGGGCTCCAGACGACAGGCCTTGCCGCAAGACACCACGCCGTCAGCCGGTAGCTCCTTCACGACGTGACCCACGAGGCACCGGGAGCTGATGCGACCATCGGGGCCAGTGTGCAGGCAGTAGGCAGGGTTGGAGCTGATATCTGCTGGTTGTTGGCATACTGTGTGGTAAGCGTTAGAGCAATCGCAATCATTCCATTTCCCATCGTTTACACGTATCACTGCGCAGTCTTCTCCGTAATGGTCATTGGGTTCATTACCTCCCCAGTTCTGATAGCCCCGTGACATCCCTCTCAAGGGACATTGTTGCCAGTTCCCCTCTTCTTCTATGTCATTACAACCGATCCACAGGTGTGTGGATGGCTGGCCATTCGATATTTCCAGGTATGTATACAATATGAAGCTTTGCTCCATCTGTGAATGAGGAACAGCTAGAGTGCCATGCAATTCAGCACATGTGGTACTTGCTTCGTACCAATCCACTGAGTGTACGATGAAGTAGTAGCAGGACTCTCCGTATCGATACCATCCATGAGGACAGATTTCCCCCAGAGATGTCGAAATGACTAGAAGAAATATCTCCAAGCAGTGCACCAATGCCATCGTGTACGCCGTGTTGTTACGGTACGGTGTCATAAAGTGAAGAGTAGATGTGAAGCGATTGTCGTCTTGGTGCAGAAGGCCGCAGTTTGATATGGTTTTCTCAACCAGAGGAATGCACGTACATTGCGTGGACAAATTTGATTGGTCGGTGTATTTCCCTTCTAGTCAGACTCTGCGCGGTTCGTTTTTGTTGTGGCAATGCCTGCATTATAAGATGTGTGGGTGTACGCGTGAGGGACTTCCATCGCTATCGTTAGGCCCTAATTGGCTCAGAATAGATATACGATTCTCATCCAAGCGCGAAGAATGGAAGGCCTATCTGGCTCTGAACTATCTCGCTCTGAAGGTTAGAGGTGATTCTGACATTGTGAGATGTAAGGCAAGAATTAGAGATGGGAAGGCTTTTGTTTTGAATGCTTTTGATAATTTCAAAATTAGCCTGTCTCTCATGGCAATAGAGCTATCTAAATGGAGTCAGCATCAACACTTATAATGTCATCGTCTCTGGTAAAACGCAATGTGGCAAGTGATTTGTTTTTACTGCGCGTGCATTATTTGCAAAGAGTCCACCGTGTCCATTTTTGGGGTGAGATTTGACGTGGTGTCCGTTATGGTGGAAATATTACGCCCCCTCCCATGAATGCATTTTCCTGTTGCTGATGGCAATAAAAGTAACGTCTTCAACTATTCACTCATGGGTCGTTTCTGCTAGATCGAGCAGATTTGAATGATCGGTATCGTGGCTCCAAAGGAAATGTTCACCCGAAAGACCCTATATATTAGTCAGCCGGTAGCCTGACAGGTAAATACGGGTTATGTTTGCCTCTGTACTATTCCGACGACTGATGATAATGTAGAAGCAGGACTTTCCGTATCGTGACCAGCCAGGAGGATAGTTTATTGCCATAGTTGTGGAAGTACAAAGCAAAACATGAACGACTGCGATGTTGAACTTACTTGATATTCCAGTCTGATGCTTGCCTCGGTATTTACCGACAAACGCTGGCAGATTTTGATTGGCTGGACTGTCACCGCTCTCTGACGTGGTCTCATTATGGGAGCTCTGTGCTCTAAAAGAGATCGTCATAAGATACGCATGATCAAAAATGGTAGCCCAAGGCTGCATATTTAGCATGGTCTATCACGCATTTAGCTTTTAGCGTTTACTCTGGTGGAAGGGGTGCTTCATGAGCGCCAATTTTCTCCCATCCAAGGGCAAATGATTATAAGAGACAATTTTAGTTGTAAAGAGCGTCCATTCTTGCCACAGCGTATATGATAAGCCACCTTATTAGCCCTAATTGGTTTCTGAACTGAAGTACGGACCTGTTGGCTTCTTTTCAACCTTGCACACGTGGAACGTGAAGCGTAATATTTGATTTGTTCCGCGTGGGGTGAGAAGTCTTCTTCTTCAGTATACCTTCATTTTACAGGTATAAGGAATGCCCGTTGTATCCACTTTTGTCAGTCAGATGCCATTTCTCTACAATGCTAAAGTGGCAGTAGGAAACATGTTCAGCCCTAATAAGAAATTGATGGTAATGTAAAGTAGACGTGGACACAGCATTCGTATAAACTGTTTGCTGGAATGCTTGATTACGGCTAGTTCTATATTTTTGTTTTCCACTTTTAATGCTATAGGCCTTTATCTGAATTCAACCCAAAAGGCTATGCTAAAATGAAGTTATAGTTGTGTAGACTTCGAAATGTCTGCATTGTTTGTGGTTCTAGTCCTACATCAATCTGACAGAAAAAAAGCAATGACAATTTCACTTGAGTATTACGCATACGCATTTCTTGACGTCATTATTGGTTTTTATTTCTTCCTAACATCAAATTACAACGATAAATTGTGTCATTTTCTTCAGACAATTTTGAATGATTATTTTCATAGTTTAATGCTTGTAAACGAATGTACAGAAATGGAATCAAAAATTCCTTTCATTCAGTTTGATTAAGTTCATACATACTTTGCAGAGAACAGCTCGTCACATTAATTTCACTCCATGCCGCATTCTGTTATACTTACACACAACAATGTAACGTAATATTTGTACTTTAACTGTATCTTATCAAAAGACCCATACCAATGAGCCAAACAAATATGCCAAATAGTTATAATTAGCATACTGAATGGTATCAGAACAATCTAAGGAGAGTAATTCCTTTCTATATGTAACATATTGATTCATAAAATAGATTTATAAGAATGATATTTGAAAATGTGTGATATTGTGTTGATTAACCAATCACCACGAAGGCGCTGCAGCATTACAATGAATATTGCATACGCTCGTGTTTCCATCTAAACTGATCGAACGCGCAGTTCTTTAAGTCATATTGTTTCCCATCTCAGTCCAAATAAGGGCCAGGTTTCCTATATTTAATTTGATTTGCAAACGACTCCCATTGCATTTTTGCAATGATATAATTATATACAGTATCTCATAAAAAATTATTAGGTTTTTGAACTGAAGGAGCGACCTATAATGTATCTTCAATTCTTCCTTATCCTTTTAATCAAGAAGAACACACGCAATGGCTACGGTGTCAATGTTAAACATCATATCAATGTTCTACAGTCGTTCATGAATTTCCATTTTGATTATTGCACAACAGCGTTCTCTACATTATTCTTATATTTGTATTTTGTTTAAAACATTTTTCCTACATTTGTAGACACTCATTCAATCTATTCAATGTTCACGTATCATTGCTAGGTCTACTTAATGTTTTCACGAAACCACACCATTGATAATCCACGACAGCTGAACGAAATATGGCGTATGACAAATTAAAACATCTAGGTTTTTTTATACCAACACAATAAACATGAAGATTATTTATCATATTTAGTCAATTGCCAAAAAAATATGACTTTCTTTAAATGTCATGATGAACTTTACCGGTTATTGAGTGGTTACTGCGGCATCGAAGTGGTTTTCCTATTCCAGGGATGAATTATTGTCTCAGTGTTCCTGTCAATTATGGTTAGTGTGGGTAGACTCTTCTTGAAGACACTGCCCTGATACGTGTACCGGTAAGTCCTGTCACACAAAGCATCACAGCGATTCAGCGAACTGTCTAGATTATAGGCTATTTCCATTAGAATTCCGCACATGTGTTACTTCAGATATCAAACAAGTAGCAGTTCACCATTTCAACTAAATCTCCTTCATTAGCGGCGTAGCTCGTCACGTCATTCAACTGGCACGTCATCTTCTCGTCACGGCCTCCTTGATCAAGCAGATTGAAGGAGCGACATCGGGGCTCCAGACGACAGGCCTTCCCGCAAGACACCACGCCGTCAGCCGGTAGCTCCTTCACGACGTGACCCACGAGGCACCGGGAGCTGATGCGACCATCGGGGCCAGTGTGCAGGCAGTAGACAGGGGTGGAGCTGATATCTGCTGGCTGTTGGCATACTGCGTGGCAAACGTTAGAGCAATCGCCATCTATCCATTTTCCATTATTCAAATGCATCAGTGCGCAGTCTTCTCCGTTGTAGTTATTTGGTTCATTAACTCCCCAGTTCTGATAGCCATGTGACATCCCTCTCAAGTGACATTGTTGCCAGTTCCCCTCTTCCTCTATGTCATTACAACCGATCCACAGGGGTGTGGATGGCTGGCCATTGAAGATATTCTCGTACGTATTCCATATGAAGCTTTGCTCCATCTGTGAATGAGGAATGGCCAGTATGCCATGCAATTCAGCACAGGTGGTACTTGCTTCGTACCAATCCACTGAGTGTACGATGAAGTAGTAGCAGGACTCTCCGTATCGATACCAGCCATGAGGACATATTGCAGCCAGAGATGTAGAAATCACCAAAAGAAGACAAAACATGTTTTGAGCTGAGGCCATTACGGTATCGCCCATAACACGTGCATACACCGCACTGCGTGTTCTAGCTGAAGTAACGGATCATTTGTAACTGCCTACGATAGCCCGCTGAGCTCTGGTCTGGTTCAGTTTGATGGCAGAGTTTCATTGGCTGATGGCTGGCTATCTTTGACGTCAGTAATATAAAAAGGCTCCTACGCATAATGCCGTGATATGGCAGGTGGAATTGGTCTCCTGTGTTCAATTACCTATACGATGATGGTCGTCCTTGCTGCCATTTAACGAGTCAATAAGTATTGGCAGATATGTTGCCATTGCCAATCAAGACCCCAGTGGGTCGTTGGTGTAATTAGGGCTACTTCCCTTTTGGACCCTATGAAAGACGGTAATTTATATGGAAGGTATTTGCTTTTTTTTTTTCTTTGAGGTCTACTGAAATTAAACGAATCTTCCTCTGCCAGTCATTCTTCGTGCCGTTCCCTGGGAAATGTCTGTATTAAAAAAACAAGCCATGTCGACCTCAAGTGGAAGGAATTAATTGAGTGCCTTCATAATGCGTAGTTTATGCATTTGTCTCCCTTTAATTCTTGGTACGAACTCATACGGAGGCTATAATATTGTAACGACCACGGCCTGCGTCTGAGGCGGTCGTCACCAGGCTAATGGACCGGTCTGGGGAAAGTCTTTCGGGTCGGGGAAACACTGGACTCATAGTGCGCGTGTACTGTTTCTCGGTCGTACCGCGCCTGGATCGTGAACGTACAGCAATACGTTACTGGAACTTCACAGCCAGTATGACCGAGAGTCAGCGTACCGCACCTTCCGAAGTACAGCTAAAAGAAATAAAGTCCTAAATTTAACCGTATCACAAATTGGATACTAGACCTAAGTCTAATTGTAATAGGATCAGTGGTCCACATCAATAACCACTTAAGCTGAAAGATAACTAGATATTCTGGCGATTTTCGCCACAATTTATATACTCATCTCATCCCAGTATAACACTAACCTAGAGCTCAAAAAGGGTCTCTGTAATAAGCATCACTTAGATCCATGTGTCAGGAGGCTAACATTGCGTTTTCCCTTCTTGCGTTTCCCTCTCGCTTTCTCTCTCTCTCTTTCTCTCTTTGTCTCTCTTTGTCTCTCTCCCTCCCTCTCTCTCTCCCTCTCTCTGTCCTCCCTCTCATGATCTCTCTTCCTCTCTCCTTCACTCTCCCCCTGTCTCTCTCTTCCGATCTCTCTGTCTTCCTCCCTCCCTCTCTATCTCTATCTCACTCTCCCTCTACCTTTCTCTTCTCTTCTCCCTCTATCATTCTCTCTCTCGAATTTTATGAGGAGGGTATCTTGTTTTGTAAAAGTTTCACTGATTGTTAATGGACCTTTCCCATGAATTATGCAAATTCGACCTAGCGCATGCGCTTATAATAGACCTTTCCCATGAAATATGCAAATTAGACCTAGCGCATGCGCTTAACTAAATTGGTGGGCAAGCGGGCTGCCAACCAATCATAGTTTTCCACGGGCGTGCGCGCGTTCCTTCTCACTAACAGTTTGGCGTGCGGTCATTGGCTATTCAGCGTCTCCTACGCGCGTATTTCAAAACCTGCTCGCAAACCGCACTGTTTGCCCACCAATTTAGTAAAGCGCATGCGCCAGCTTTTATTCGCATATTTCATGGGAAAGATCCATTACTGAGTATCTCTACGCCGGGTGACAAATGGGGGGCGCTCTTCCATCTTGGATTGTTTGGTAAAAGTTTGGTGACCCCGGGCTACTCACCGCCCGCACAATCTGTCCCACAGAAGCCACATTTTAAAACTGCATTTTCACTTTTGGTTAATGAGATCATATAAGTCCAATATTATTTCAAATTTATCCGCGTATGATTATAGTTACAAGATATTGTTCATTTTATGCCAACTGATTTGTCAAAAGGTGTGATTTTAGGGTTCGTAAACTTGTGTTTGAGAAATTGATTGTGCGGCATTCACGCACGTGGGTTTGACGTAATTGGAGTTATTGCATCGTATATATAGTGCTGGTGAAGAAGCATTGCGACAGCGTGTGTGCTGTATAGGGAAGATTTAATAACGTTGTGTCACATGGTTGGTTGTCAGGAGGGTTGCATGGGTGTCGCTGGCCATACTGGCTTGTGGGAAACGGGTGCGTATTTTCCGTATATGAATGAGTTATGCTGGGCCAAGCGACGTGTGTTTGTGTCCCGTACCCCTTTTGCCTAGTGTTTCCGTGGCATCGGTGTAGCCCGCTGAAGTAATCTGGATTTAAATTGAGTATTTTTGGAGATTGTGTTTGGAGCTGATTTGTGAACTGCAGATGTAATTGTTGGATTGGATGTAGTTATTCTTTATGTTAATAATCAAGTGTATACGTATTTTCTGACCGCCCGCAGAATCTGTTCCACAGCCTTGTGCAGGTCGGCCACCCAACCCTCAGCAATGAAACCCAGCCTGGCCAAACAGCGGAGACAACACGCGTGCCCGTCTCCCTGTCATCCTCCCTATTACATGCTACACAACTGCTTTGCAATGTTTACTAACAATGAAACTGTTTTTCACACTCGTTCTGGGTGTATATTTGCATTTTTTCAGTTTTTATGCTAATGATAAATGCAATATTCGTGGGCAAGTGTGTGGCGTCATCACACGATAATGCATCAGAAACCCAATTTGTTGTCTTCAAAGGTTTTCATAAATGGTTTCAAAAATGTTCCATAATCATTTTAGTGAAAACGTTTTTCATAAAACTTAACCCAGAGGGATTAACTTGCATTTGTTTTAAACTCTGGGTTCCTCATTATTTAAGGATTTTTTAAAGGTAAAAAAATATGGCCAATGTCTGACTCCACTTTTTATACAGTGTATTACAAGAAACAGAAGCTTGCCAGTAGTCACTTCAGATCCCTAGGTGACAGCAGAAAATGAGCTTTAGAGTGACATGTATTGGATAGACAATAGTGATTACCGACAAAAAAGTAATTAGCCCAGTTTGAAATGACTGCCTGAGATTTTGAAGAACCGACTACTTGAAAAAGAAGAAGTTGTTGCTAAAAAAACTCATGTAGGATTTTACTGTAGTCGGACGGATACTACTGCAGCGTTTCATTACAGACATTTTCATTGGTTGTATTTGTGACCCGGCACAGCATAATGAAGAATAACCCCATTTTTGAGATTTTGAGGTTTTCTTATGATGTGAAAGAGTATACCATTAGCTTTCAAATGATATCAAAATATAATATCCTCTAATACTTAAAATTTCAGAAAATACAAAAAAAAGAACATTGATTTGTAATCGAATTGTGAAGATACTTTAACTTCAGGCGTTGTTTACTCAAAAAGTGTTTTGGTGGGATATTCTTCATGTCGTTGTGCCGGGTCACATTTACTTATATCTTTTCCTCTTTATTCAATTCTTTTGTCCTAAGCATTTATTAACCCGATGATCAATTAATGATATTCAATTTGTGGATCAATACAGCTATAGCCTCTTTTCCATATAGTACACAATTGTTTTTCCACATGTCCACCTTTTCTTAGAAATGTTACTCACTACAATTCTTGGACCTACATGTACAGCCTCAAACAATTACTTGTAAACATTGTTTTACACCAGTGAGGCTGACCAATCATGGAGGAATGGTCCAATGTTGTACTCCTGACTATGAGTCATCGTTTTTTCATGGAAATTCTAACCTGACTTGTTTGTTCCTCAACATCTAGCGCTCCACCTTTCAACTTGGGTAGCACAGCTCTGTATCAATAAAATACCATTATCTCAGCCGAAGTCAAATTAGTGTGTTTATTTCATCCCAACCCTAAACTACAAGCTTTATATTATTTGCAATAGCGATCCCGTCGTTCTGTAACATAGCCTACATATTTTAGGCAATAAAGGCTAGAAGTTGAGGAATTTGTTTTCAATGCACCCACCCACCCCAAACGCACACACACACACACACCGTACCCCCACGCAAACAGACGACCCGGCCCGTGACCCGTGTAGGGAAACCCGTTCTATCCTGGACTGTGTGCCTTGCGTGTTAACAGCGTTACTATTGTCACCGTCAGTCAAGTATCAAAACAAGGTTCCATTGACAGACAATTCTCAGTGCGCTTGCATCGCTCGTTGAGGTCCAACGCTCGGAAGTGCTACCTTCCAAACACGCTTGGGTTTCCGTGCGAGTGTTTTTTTCTGCACGGGAGTGAGACGAACACGATGTGGGCGAATCACCGGCTGCCCCGTGCCACGGTGGTCTTGGCGCTGCTCGCCCTGAGCCTGTGCGGGCCGTCGATGGCCCTGGTGCCGGGGAAACTCCTGGACATGTCCTACAAGCTGGACGCGGACACCCTGTACTGGCCGGGCAGCGGCAGCGGGTTCAAGCAAATCATCGGCAACCGCGGGCCCACCGACAACTTCCCCTGGTGAGCCACATAATAGCGAGCTTTTGTTTTACGACGGAGAGCGCACAGTACGGGGGATTTCACAGACCGCGACCGTTCCCGCACCTTAGCTCCCGTCCTGTTCTGTTTCGTTCTGTTTACGTGAGGGGTATACGCACTGCATGCACGGCACTGCACAGCGCTGCCCTGCACGGGTATCAACCTACATAAGAAGGATTGGTCACTTGTTACGTAACGCAGTAGCCGACTGCTCTGCGTTGTGTTCTGGACCGTCCGGACGCGGAAATCCTGGTAGTGTGGTGAATATTCATATAATTATGCTCATACATGATGCTCATACATTTGTAATACAGTGCACATGTGTAATACAGTACGTACACTGTATATTGTGTACATGTCCACGCGTAGAATGTACATGTACATGTACATGTAAAATGTACATGTATACATGTGAATGTGTGAATTGTGAATATTCATGTTACCTCAGATTTCCGCGTATTTGATTGGTCGATTGTCCCCCCTATAGACTTCGTCTACTGGAAAAAAAATCGCGGACCGGACGCTATTTCCCCACTCAATGGTCCCAGATTTCCAACGGTACGGGGACTTGCAGGTTGTCGCGCATGCGCAGATCTATGTTCGGCTCGAATTACCGTACTGTAGATTTCTCCCTTCGTAAACGAAAGCTCGCTAATCATACCAACACCCTACAAAATAATGAGATGGCCTCTGTGAAATGAGTCGCATTGGGGCAAAAATTCTCGCTTGGGGATTCATACAACAAAACATCATTCTATTTCAAGTTGTACGTTGAAACTTCAGGTTACTAAAATGAAAAAATGTGACCCGGCACAACATAATGAGGAATAACCCCTACTTTTGAGATTTTGAGATTTTCTAATGATGTGAAAGAGTATACCATTAGCTTTCTAATGATATCAAAATTATTTCCGTGTGAACTTTGTTGTAAATAGTACAACAAATCCTCGATTTTTCAACATTTTAGAGACGGATTTCGGAAAAATCCTTCGGACATAATATTTGCTAATACATTAACTTTCCAAAAATACAAAAAAAACATTTTAATTTTTTTTTCGAATTGAGAAGATACTTTGACTTCAGGCGTTGTTTACTCGAAAAGTGTTTTGGTGGGATATTCCTCATGTCGCTGTGCCGGGTCACAAATATACTATGATCGCAACCCATATGAATAGAACGACCTTTGGAGTTACCGGTATTGACAATGATTTCCAGGTAGGTTTATTGTATGTATTATTCACAAGTTCTCCACAAACTAAGCATAAGATAAGGACGGGGTCTAGGAGGTTAACTGATCTCGGGGTCAATGTTCCATTTGGTGTGTAATTCGGACAATAAAGGCGCTTAAAATATAACCCGAATTCTAACCCTGAATATATAATCTGGTCGGAGAAGTGGAGCGGTGCTTCCCAAAATCCCTCAAAAATTCAATGGGATGTGGGTTTTTTCCCGGGAGCAATTCGCAGAAAATCCAGTAGGCAGAGAACCCACTAAAAATGAAAACAGTTTTCAGAATAGCCACAAGAATTGAGGAACTTTTTGATGTGGAATTTTTGGCATCGTTTGTGTACTGCGTTATATACCAGCTTGATTCAGTGACCTACAACCGCAAAGGAATAACGTTTGTATAGCGCCCTCAGGTGGTCATGAATACAGATTAATCAGCGGCACACTTGAGCACGCTGGACTGTTCAGACCGTAATTGGTACGTGCTCACAATCATGCCTGTTTGGTCAGGCTGGACAGCTCAGCACGCTGGACAGATGAGGCAGTGACACCAGTAGTTGGACCTGACATCTTGTTTGCGTGCAGGCCCTCTTACCATCTCGGCTATTCAGCCCCTAGTCAGTTGTTCGTAAGATTGAGTCCCGATGATTTTGTTTTCACCCCACAACTTTCAGATACCTTATGGGTGGAAAAAGACTGTAATGGGCGACCAATATCATCCAGCCATACTGTATACCGCCACATGCACAATATCATCCAGCCATTCTGTAGACCCCATGTGCGTACTATCATCTAGCCATTCTGTATACCGTCGTGTGCACAATATCATCCAGCCATTCTGCATAACCCATGTGCGTAATATCATCCAGCCATTCTGCATAACCCATATGCACAATATTATCCAGCCATTCTGTATACCCCATGTGCACAATATCATCCAGCCATACTGTATACCCCATGTGCACAATATCATCCAGCCATACTGTATACCCCATGTGCACAATATCATCCAGCCATTCTGCATAACCCATGTGCGTAATATCATCCAGCCATTCTGCATAACCCATGTGCACAATATCATCCAGCCATTCTGCATAACCCATATGCACAATATTATCCAGCCATTCTGTATACCCCATGTGCAAAATATCATCCAGCCATTCTGTATACCCCATGTGCACAATATCATCCAGCCATTCTGTATACCCCATGTGCACAATATCATCCAACCATTCTGCATACCCCTTGTGCACAATATCATCCAACCATTCTGTATACCCCATGTGCACAATATCATCCAGCCATTCTGTATACCCCATGTGCACAATATCATCCAGCCATTCTGTATGACCCATGTGCACAATATCATCCAACCATTCTGCATACCCCTTGTGCACAATATCATCCAGCCATTCTGTATACCCCATGTGCACAATATCATCCAGCCATTCTGCATAACCCATGTGCGTAATATCATCCAGCCATTCTGTATACCCCATGTGCACAATATCATCCAGCCATTCTGCATAACCCATATGCACAATATTATCCAGCCATTCTGTATACCCCATGTGCACAATATCATCCAGCCATTCTGTATACCCCATGTGCACAATATCATCCAGCCATTCTGTATACCCCATGTGCACAATATCATCCAACCATTCTGCATACCCCTTGTGCACAATATCATCCAGCCATTCTGCATAACCCATGTGCGTAATATCATCCAGCCATTCTGTATACCCCATGTGCACAATATCATCCAGCCATTCTGCATAACCCATATGCACAATATTATCCAGCCATTCTGCATAACCCATATGCACAATATTATCCAGCCATTCTGTATACCCCATGTGCACAATATCATCCAGCCATTCTGTATACCCCATGTGCACAATATCATCCAGCCATTCTGTATACCCCATGTGCACAATATCATCCAGCCATTCTGTATACCCCATGTGCACAATATCATCCTGCCATGATGTATACCACCATAGGCATAATACCATCCAGTCATACTGAATACCGTCATGTGCAAAATATTTTGTCAGATTTAGTTAGGCGAGAAGACTCATACAAGTCTACGAACAGTCCCACTGGCTGTCTTCTTAGGTCCATTAGCCCAGAACCAAAGGGAGTTTAAAGGCATGGTCGCTTCGGGGAAAAAAATGAACACGGGGGGGGGGGGAAGTCACCTGATCGCTAGAGCGCGAGAAAGCGAGCAGCGTTTTTTCAGCTGACTGAGGACCACTAACCTTCTCAGCGAATATAATAATATAACAATGATATCAATAATATCATCCTATGAGCCTTGCTGTATACCCTGTCACCCTCGTTGGTTCCACAAGATCGGCCTCGGTTACTTCGTTCCGTTGCCAAAAAAATGGTCCCTTACGTTTCAGAACTCCCTTGATTCTTAATACAGTCGGCAAATTACTCCAGAGACTGACACATTATACCCTTTCGTGAAGCTTATTTGTTTCATAAACGGCGTGATCGATAACTCTCAAAGTTGATTTCAGCTTGTAACACGCCATTCTTTTCGTTGGCTAATCCCGAAAACCATCCGCCATTACGTCAGGACAGCCACCAGGGACCCGCTCAGCTGTGGTTGCGGTGTCTGATATCACGGCATGACTACGTGGACGCTCTCGTGTATTTTGTACATTGACGGGTGTCCCTTTCAACGCTCTCATTCAGTTACATTCGGAATGCTCTCATTGCAGGTATGAGGGCAACTCGTTCTCCGCGCCTGAGCACGGCGGGACGCACATGGACGCTCCGGCCCATTTCTCCGAGGGCAAGTATCGCGTGGACGACATCCCCATCGACAAGCTGGTGGGACCGGCCGTCCGGGTGGACATCTCGGAGCAGGCCAAGACGAACCGGGACTACGAGATGACGGCCGACGACCTCCGCGCCTGGGAGGGGATGCACGGGGAGATTCCAGAGGGCGCCATACTCTTCGTCTACTCGGGCTGGGGCGCCTACTACCCGGACCGCTTGGCGTACTTCGGCTCCGCACGTAACGACACCTACCTGGACGAGCAGGGCGCGTCCATTCTTCACTTCCCTGGCGTGGCGCCAGCGGCGGCCACGTGGCTGGTGGAGAACCGCGCCATCGCGGGGCTGGGCATCGACACGCCCTCTATCGACCACGGGCTAAGCACCACCTTCATGACCCATCGAACCCTGTTCGCGACCAACATTTTCGCCTTGGAAAACGTGGCCAACCTTGACCAGCTGCCTGCCACGGGGACCAGGGTGTACGCGCTTCCTATCAACATAGCGGACGGGAGCGGGGCACCAGCGCGCATCGCCGCCATCTTGGAAAAGGTCGGCACTTCTGGCGCTACTGCCCCGTCCATTGCTTACTGCACGTTAGCTCCAGCCCTAAGCCTGATGTTTGCTTTGCTTTGTGTGTGATCCATACATTCGCGGGTACCGTTTTGCCTTTCCATGCAGAAAGTCACAGTGACTACACAGGGGACTACTCGGCTTCGTCTGTCCTGCTTGATTGTGCAATAGTGATAGCGCACAAGCATGCTTCCATACTCATAATCATGCCGTTCAATTTCATACCAATTTATGATAGACGTAATATTAATACAATAATAGATCTAGCTTTATTATTCTACCAGTTGAAGTAAATATTGTTTGTGTTAATTTCTTACAATTTAGTTTGCCTGACGTTTCGATCCTAGCAGGACCTTTCTCAAAGGCAGAGAAAGGTCCTGCTATAAGGATCGAATCGTCAGGCCCACTAAATTTTAAGATTTGCATTTTGGTAATTTTAGTCAGTAAGCAGTTTGCAACATTTTTTGTACATCACTTTAATTTTGGTTTCATTTGTTCTCCTGGTTAAGAGTCACATTAAACGGCACTTTGCAGTAGTGCAACATATACTTTTATCAAGTGCAGACACTCACAGCACTACAAAATACTAAGTAGTAAAATTTAGTATACTGTTCCATGCAGTACACAAAATTTCGCTGGGTTAAGAGTCACATTAAGATACGAAAAGGGTTGTGGTTTGCATAAAAAACAGGCACTAGGCCTATAGTAAATTAAGGGGTGTTTTTGTGAGGCAGGTCCTATTCACCCGGCAACGGCATTCTTCCCACAAATGCTATTCTGCCGGTCCCTAAATCTGATTGGCCAATTGACATTTTGAGTCATGTTCATGCAAATTCATGTATGCTCTATAGTCTGAAGTTGGCCAATCCGAGTAAAGAGAGTCATGATTATGCACGACATCATAAGGAAAGCCCTCCAGGAAGAATGCTGATGCCGTGTTGCTTTTAGGCTATATCTCTCTACATTATTCAAATCCACCACACGACCTCGACCAGCTCGGTGGTCCAGTGGTCAAGACGTCCGTACTAGAATTCGGGAGTCGCGGGTTCGAATCCCGCCCGAGCTGCCTGAAATATTTTTATCAGGCACCGGGCAAAGCACTGAGCATTCAGTGTTTACCACCACGTCGAGTAAGGGCAAAACCTCTTTGAATCTTTCTACTTTATATTTTTTTCCATTTGCAGTACATAAATTCATGTAAAATTACTATTCGAAATAAAAAGGATGCACCAGTGGATTTAAATTTCGCACTTCTCTCCACCCGCACGTCTGCTATACTATTATGATTACTTACAAATCGTCCAACCCTAACATTGTCCTAATCCTAACCCCGTGTTCGCAATGTTGATAGCCACTTCGCACCGTGTCTCGTCTCAATCCCATGACTGCCACAAGGAGTATTAATGAGGGTTTGCCCGCAGTGCTTACACGGATGCCTGCTTAAAAAATACAGGCAGCCCGGGCGGGATTCGAACCCGCTACTCCTACTTTCTGCTGCAGACGTTTATGCCACTGGACCACGGAGCTAGTCCAGGTCCTCTGGCAGACTCGAATATGTAGGCTATATAGCGGCGGGTAACTCGTTGTGTCATAGATACATGATGTTTGCGTCTCGATGGAGCCCGACGCACTGCAGCCAACTCTACGAGGAAATCGACAAACAGGCATATCGGCCAACCGCCGTGAAAAGCCGGCCTTGACCTCCATTATGGCTGACGTGACGGCCATCATGGCTGCCTTGATCTCAACCATAGCTTTCTTGACCTCAACCATAGCTTTCTTGACCTTTATCATGGCTGCCTTGACTGCAATATGGCACTTTGTTGACCGCCATCTTGACTAACATGACCATCATCATGGCGGGTTTGACCTTCATCACGGCTGACATGTCAACCATGGCTGATATGACCATCATCATGGCTGGCATGACCATCAAAATGGCTGACATGACCTCCACCAAGGCTGACATGACCTCCACCATTGCTGGCATGACCTTCCTCATGGCTGACATGACCTCCACTATGGCTGACATGAACTCCATCAAGGCTGACATGACCATCAACATGGCTGACACGACCTCCACCATGGCTGACATGACCTCCAAAAAGGCTAACAGGATCTGACAAGACCATCATCATGGCTGACATGACCTCTACCATGCCTGACATGATCTCAGTCATGGCTGACATGACCATCATAATGGCTGACAAGACCTCCACCATGGGTCACATGATCTCCATCATGGCTAACACTACCATCATCATAGCTGACATAACCTCAATCATGGCTGGCATGACCTCCACCATGACTGAAATGACTTCCATCATGGCTGAAATGACCTCCATCATGGCTGGCATGATCATCAAAATGGCTGACATGACCATCATCATAGCTGACTTGACCTCCACCATGGCTGAGATGACCATCATCATAGCTGAAATGACCTCCACCATGGCTGACATGACCTCCAACATGGGTGACTTGACCTCCATCATGGCTTACTTGACCTCTATCATGGCCAAACTACGTTTTGAGCCTTGGCATAACAGTACCAATTTCTATTTACTTTCACTATACTCCCGTAACAACATACCCAGCTAACTGAAGAAACATCGAAAATTGTCTGTGTACCGACCACCACGACTTGCAAACTAAACAAAATTTAAAAAAACACGGCAAAGTTAAGAAATGCACTGTCTCATCTAACCCTAAAAATCTAGATTCTAGAGAAGAAATTGATTTCCCTGTGACCTTTGCGAATGCAGTTTAAGACTGTTCATTTAATGCAACAGATTTGATTCACCCATAAGAAAATCCATCGGGCTTCCCTCTTTTGGAAAAAGCCAACTGCAGTATGGGTACAGTATGGTCAGTTCTTAAATCACCAAGACTTCTTTTAAAAAATCCCCACAATAAATCACACCACAATTACAGTGTAGTTAACCGAATGGGCCTAAATATCTAACAGTGTCCACCGGTCCTAAAAAAAGTAGAAGATGATTGTACACATAAGAATTATCAACTTCCATCACCCAAACAGACAATGAATGAACACCTTTAAAAAGTCTACTACTACAGAGATGCCTCCAGAATTCCAATAAGACCTAGGATCTGACTTCTTTGGACACACTCAGCACTGCTGACAAATCTAGAGTATGGGTAAGCTTCAAAAAGCCACAGAATGAATTGCATGGTGGCATGATATTGTCGTAGGAGGCACTTCATCTTTGTTGGTGTTTTCTTTTTCAGGTGTCTGTCTCTGTCTGAAGTTTAGTAAAATAGAAGAGTCCTCCGACCTCCGTCAAAGGTTTAACGGTCTCTTTTCAGTGTTCAATTAACACGTTACGTCTAGCATTGTCATGATCTACTTTAGGCAACCGAGTTAGCAAAATAAATTCCGTCCGTCAAACGTTAGGCATTGGAGAGATATATTGAGAGACAGAGACAGTAGAGAGATACACCGAGAGCCAGAGAGAGAGAGAGAGGGAAACACTGAGAGCCAGAGATAGAGACAGAGAGACAGAGAGACAGAAAGAGACGGGGAGAGACAGACAGAGGTGATGAGAGATATTGTAAAACCAGGAAAATGATGACATTGCATGGCATATTGCAACCTCGAGGCAATGTCTGTAGACTGTATCCACCTATAGATAGAGCTGAGGGTGGAAGGGGGCTGATCAGTGTGGCATGCACTGTCAACGTTGAGAGAAGGAGCCCGCAGCGTCATGTTGGCATCACCCGGGAAAAGTTACTGGCAACAGGTGTGCAAGTCCAGGGTGTGGAGGAACAAATGGAGCCAAGGATGGAGGAGGGGCAACGGAACTGGCAGGAAAAGCCACCTCACGGACGATTTCTGCAGTGCATGTACGGAGGAACAAGCGAGTGGCAAGACTTGGAATTGGTTGATGATGAATGCGGACTCTGAAGAAGGAAACCAAGGTCCCGATTACTGCTGAAGAAGACCAGTCGCTACGGACGAACGTGCCAAGGCTACTAGATTGAGAAGGCTAACCTAACGTCTTTCCTATGTGCATGATGTGCAATGCGGCGGAAGAGACTGTGTTTCATCTTTTCAGCGAGTGTAAGCGATGGTGGCCCAGAAGGAGTACAAGGCAAAAAGCACGACAAGTTGGCGAAGGTGGGACTTAAGTAAGAAGAGTGGTTTTTAGTGTGGAATGAAATGGTACCAGTATGTTCCAGAGAGAGTATAAGGGAATGACCGGGTGAAGATCCTCTGGGACTTCAATATCCAGGCAGATCATGCTGTAGAACACAGGCGACCGAATATTGTCGCCCTCGCCAAAGAGGAGAAGGCGTGTCAATCAATTGACGTGGCTGTGCCGTGAGCAAGAGTTGAGGCGAATGGGGACTCCGGAGAAGATTGGGAAATGCCAGGACTTGGCGAGGGAACCGCGCAAGTTGTGGTGTGTCGAGGTTAAGGCTGGCCCTTTCAATTGGTAGTGGGTGCCTGACATATATCATTCAAATGGCATTAGATGAAGTAACTCGACAGTTCGGGTCATCGGAAATTCCACAGATCGGCGCCTATAGGAACAGACGGATAGATCCTAAGGAAAACACTCGAGATCTGTAATGCTACGGGATGTAGCTTGATCCGAGGTGAATCCAACACCAATGCAAATAAAATATTTCACTGTGTTGTGCGAAACTGTCATAATTTGAACCTCCCCCACCACGGGAACAACAATCACCATTTCATGACCCCAACGACCCCCCCCCCCTAATTCCAACTGGAGGCTGTACGCAAAACTGAACTGAACGCCTGTATATAATCGCGCCCTTTTCTATGTGTGGTGACCATGGGTAAGTTCGTGCAGCGAATAATCAGCTCGAGCATTAGGCCTATAGGCCGAACACAATGGACGACAAGCATTGGCGCATTTTTCTGACAGTCCGAGGCTAGGTCATCTAAATTAGTGAATACCGCGAAAAAAGTTAGCCTAGTTTAAAAGACTGGATGAGATTTTGAAGAAACGACTTCTTCATCAATCACGGCATGGGATGAAGGAGTTGTTGCTAAAAAAAAACCATCATGTAGGCCAAGGCTTTTACCATAATCAGACGAATACTACGACCTTGATATTCTTTGCGCAAGCGACCCGTCGTGTCGTTCTGTAGCAAAGACAATAATTTTATAAGGAGTTGAGGAAATATTGTTTTTTCAATGCACCCTCACCTCCCCCCCCCCCCCACACACATGCAATACATTCAAGTGGGCTCTTAAAAACAGACGACCCGGCCCGTGACCTTTGGAAGAAACCCGTTCTATCCGGGACTGCGTGCCTTGCGTCTAAACAGCGTTGCTCTGTCACGCTAAGTTCAAAACCAGGTTCCATTGACAGACAATTCTCAGTGCGCTTGCATCGCTCGTTGAGGTCCAACGCTCGAAGTGCTACCTTCCAAACACGCTTGGGTTTCCGTGCGAGTTTTGTTTTCTGCACGGGAGTGAGACGAACACGATGTGGGCGAATCACCGGCTGCCCCGTGCCACGGTGGTCTTGGCGCTGCTCGCCCTGAGCCTGGGCGGGCCGTCGCTGGCCCTGGAGCCGGGGAAACTCCTGGACATGTCCTACAAGCTGGACGCGGACACCCTGTACTGGCCGGGCAGCGGCAGCGGGTTCAGGCAAATCATCGGCAACCGCGGGCCCACCAACAACTTCCCCTGGTGAGTCGAATAATCATACCCACCATCAAAACATGGGATGGCCTCTGTGTACATGAGTCGAATTGGGGGAACAATCACAATCTGAGATTCATACCGCAACACATCATTCTATTTCAGCTTGTAGATTACAACATTAGGTTTCTGATTAGCAAATAGGAAAAAATAAATTATAATCGTAACTTATCTGAATATAACGACAATGATCTGGAGGTAGCTAATTACTGTATGTACTATTAACGAGTACTCCACCAATTAATAAGCATGCATGAGGTCAACATAACCACAGCACAGGCTTGCAGCACACTATTTCAAACCAAGATGGCTTCGTCAAGAGCTAGAGCTGATTATCATAAGTATGGAAAGGATCTTTGGATGTAAAATGATATATTGTAGAATAAGCGAAGTTTATGTGATCCGCCTGCATGGGTCGATGTTCATTTTGGTGCGTAATTTGGACAATATGGCGATTTAAATAGCCTATAACCCTAAAAAAAATCTGGTTGTAGAAGTGAAGGGGTGCTTCCCAAAATCCTTCGAAATTTGGCTTGGACTGCTACACATTCACTTAGCTCAATGTGATTTTTTTCAGGGAGTAATTAGCAGAAAATACAATAGGCTAAGAACCCAAAACATTCACAAGAATCTGAGAGATGAGTCCAAACAACAATTTTTCAGAATAGCTGCAAGAAGTGAGGAACGTTTTGATGTGGAAATGTTTGCCTCGAAAGAGAGGTTTTTTTGTATTGCTTTCTATGCAGCTTTATTCAGTGACCTGCAACCGCAAAGGAATATCGTTTGTTTAGCGTCCTCAGGTGGTCATGAATACAGATTAATCAGCGGCACACTTGAGCACGCTGGACTGTTCAGACCGTAATTGGTACGTGCTCACAATACGTGTGCACACTATCATCCAGACGGAATATCACCTGAATACCGTTATGTGCACAATATTATTCAGTCATACTGTATACCATTATTATATTTCACAACATCATCCAGCCATGCTGAATATACCATCATGTGAAAAATATCACCCAGTCGAACTGTATACCGTAATGTGCACAATATCGTCCAGTCGAACTGTATACCGTAGTGTGCACAATATCATCCAGTCGAACTGTATACCGTAGTGTGCACAATATCATCCAGTCGAACTGTATACCGTAGTGTGCACAATATCGTCCAGTTGTACTGTATACCGTAGTGTGCACAATATCATCCAGTCGAACTGTATACCGTAATGTGCACAATATCGTCCAGTCGTACTGTATACCGTTGTGTGCACAATATCGTCCAGTCGTACTGTATACCGTAGTGTGCACAATATCGTCCAGTCGAACTGTATAACGTAGTGTGCACAATATCGTCCAGACATACTGTATACCGTAGTGTGCACAATATCGTCCAGTCGTACTGTATACCTGTCTCTCCTCGTTTGCCCCATGAGATCGGCCTCGGTCACTTCGTTCCCTTGGACCCGCTCAACTGTGGTTGCGGTGTCTGATATCATGGCATGACCACGTGGACGCTCTCGTGTATTTTGTACATTGACGGGTGTCCCTTAAAGAGGCTTCTCACAAGGCACTTACCCCTAGGTCGATTATACTCACCACTCCCTAGGTGCGGAGTCAGGCTGGTGTTTCCTGACTGTATGGACACCCTTTTGGGGTGGCTGTATACTACTGCTAACACCCGAGTATCACACACAGTCAAGATATCTGTGGTTACTTATTACAGTTTACAATGTACTAAATATATATAATTACTGGGCAAAGTACCCTAATGTATAGACACTAACCTACATGTAATAACTAACTGTGCACAAACTGTCCTCAACTAAATAGCTGAACTAAAGAGGTGTGGCATCTACCATGGTCTGAGGGAGACTGGTCCAGTGGGACTGCCAGTGTGCTTTTTTAGCTCTCTCTTTTCTAGTGGGTTCTTTTCTACTATTATGCAAGTCCCTCCAGTAAAGAAAGGCCAGTGCCAGCATGGGCAAAAAGCCCGCATAAAATTAAATACTACAAAAGGGTAGGGTGGCCTACTCGTCCACCCAGGGAGCTTTCTTAAACCGGTGTGCAAACAACGGTCACTACACCCTTTCAACGCTCTCATTCAGTTACATTCGGAATGCTCTCATTGCAGGTATGAGAGCAACTCGTTCTCCGCGTCTGAGCACACCGGGTCGCACATGGACGCGCCGGCCCATTTCTCCGAGGGCAAGTATCGCGTGGACGACATCCCCATCGACAAGCTGGTGGGACCGGCCGTCCGGGTGGACATCTCGGAGCAGGCCAAGACGAACCAGGACTACGAGATGACGGCCGACGACCTCCGCGCCTGGGAGGGGATGCACGGGGAGATTCCAGAGGGCGCCATACTCTTCGTCTACTCGGGCTGGGGCGCCTACTACCAGGACCGCGTGGCGTACTTCGGCTCCGCACGTAACGACACCTATCTGGACGAGCAGGGCGCGTCCATTGTCCACTTCCCTGGCGTGGCGCCAGCGGCGGCCACGTGGCTGGTGGAGAACCGCGCCATCGCGGGGCTGGGCATCGACACGCCCTCTATCGACAACGGGCCCGGCACAGCCACCGTCATGGCCCATCGGATCCTGTTCGCGGCCAACATTTTCGCCTTGGAAAACGTGGCCAACCTTGACCAGCTGCCTGCCACGGGGACCAGGGTGTACGCGCTGCCTATCAACATAGCGGACGGGAGCGGGGCACCAGCGCGCATCGCCGCCATCTTGGACGAGGCCGGCACTTCTGGCGCTACTGCCCCGTCCACTGCTTACTGCACGTTAGCTCCAGCCCTAAGCCTGATGTTTGCTTTGCTTTGTGTGTGATCCATACATTCGCGGGTACCGTTTTGCCTTTCCATGCAGAAAGTCACAGTACCCATTTTGGGTGACTACTCGGCTTCGTCTGTCCTGCTTTATTTTCGGCATCAGTAGTGCACACTAAGCATGCATACGTAATTTCAATAGGTCTAGCTTTATTATTCTACTAGTTGATGTCAGATTTGTTTGGTTAATATTGTGGGTTAATAGGTTCTCCTGCTGTAGAGGTTTGTGGTTTGCATAAAAAAGGCACTAGGCCTATAGTTATATGAGGGGTGGTTTTGTTAGGCAGGTTATATTCACCCGGCAATGGCATTCTTCCCTCAAATGCTATTCTGTCGGTCCCGTAATCTATTTGGTCAATTGTCATTACAATTACGAGTCCTGTTTATGCATGTATGTTCTATACTCTGACGCAGGCCAATCTGAGTATTGATCTGAGTACTGAGCGTTCATGAATAATTATGCAGACCATCAGTAGGAACGACCTCCAGGAAGAATGCCGGGTGAATATACGCTTCCATTTTGCTCATAGGCTATAACTTTCTACTTTATCTTTTTCCATTTACATTAAAAAAAATCATAAAATTTTATAGTGGGCCTGACGTTTCGATCCTAGCAGGACCTTTCTCAAAGGCCTTTTGCCTTTGAGAAAGGTCCTGCTAGGATCGAAACGTCAGGCCCACTAAATTTTATGATTTGCATATCGGTGATATTAGTCAGTAAGCAGTTTGAAACATTTTTGTATATCGCTTTAAATAAATTCATGTACAATCAATATTACAAATAAAAAGGATGCATCAGTGGATTAAAATTTCGCTTTGAATTTATTCCTGATTCAACGTGCTCTTCTCATAAAACATTCCAATACTTTTAAAAGCGCACCACGCCTCTCTTCTACCGAGAGTATACTTGAAAAGGAAACAAAATTATATGTATCACCATTTATAGCTAGTTGCGCATTGCATTCAGCTTTAGTGAATACCTTGCTGATCAATGGCTCGAAGTGAAATGATCTTGGAATTTCCCAATATATCTCTCTCCCTTCCAAATACCTTTTCGTCAATGAAATGTATCGTTGAGACTTCAGACTTTAACTTTCCTCCAAGCTTGCGTGGTCTCGTAACACCAGCAAGTGAAACCCTCATCACTCACGCCATTTACAATCATTTATACCAACCTCAAACATTATAACAAACCTCAATCCTATTAAAAGTCACTGGGGTAACCTTAACAACCAATCTCGCACTCGTTTTTAATAACCCTAATATCTTATGTATTTAATGTTGTTTATTATCTGGCAGAGTGACAAGGACAAAACAGATACATGTACACGAAGGAAGAGGAGAGAGTGAATAGCACACGGATGAGAAACAAAGGACAAAGAGTGAAGCTGGTAGGGAGAGATCAAAGGGAAGGGCAAGGGGTAGGGTAGGGATTAGTGAGAGGAGGGGGAAAGATCAAAGAGAAGGGCAGGGAGTAGGGTAGGGATTAGTGACAAGAGGGGGAAAGATCAAAGAGAGAAGTGAGAAGGACTGAACACATCTTATGTGACACCACTTTCATCTTTCCCACAGTGACGTCAATAGATTTCCTTGATACCACACAGTTGCCGTTAACAGCTTCAGGGTTGTTCTTGACACTGTACCGAGACGGTCCGCGCATCTCAATCCTAGAGAGATGATTGACTTCCATTTTTTGGAGGAGTTTGGCTGATACAGAGTTTGGGTCGCTTACAGCAGACGTGTAAGGAAAATCCTCAGCCTCACAAATGAAGTGCCTCTTATCATAACAATGCCCGATATTCCACTACCCGTCTTCATCGGCCCAGCCCTTACCGGCCATTGCAGCACACTGACCCTGGTAGTACGTGTGAATGAGACGGTGAGAAGTTACGATAATGATCGACCGTTTTGCTTTGGTCACCCTCAATGCAACTGTAAACATCATACGTTCGTGTACAGTTTATTAACATCCCCTTACTATCGGGAGTCGTTGCCTGGAAAAGCGTCCATATGAAATCATTCTCTGCCTCAGAGGAAGGCACGGCAAGGTATGCACAGAGTTTCTTACATGTCTTAACGGCATCCGCGTAATTTTTCCATCCTGTATCTGCAGATACCAATTTGTAAAGGTGGCCGTTCCACTGAGTCCAGCCGTCTTCTTCGCTGGCCGCGTGGCACATCGATGGCAGTAATAACGACACCCGCTAGCAAATAATGTCCATTGTGCATGGTGTAGGGTGACTGCAGTTGCAGTTTCATGAATAACCTATATGAAGTTCTCACTGCCACCTTTCCAACAAAAATTCAGTTCGGTCTCAAGTCAACAGGTTTAAGGAACGTCCGTCCAGTATAATCACGATGTGTGACCCGGCACAACGACATGAGGAATATCCCACCACAACACTTTTCGAGTAAACGACGCCTGAAGCTAAAGTATCTTCACAATTCGATTGAAAATTGAAATGGAAAAAAAAAATTTGGAAAAATTAAGTATTAGAGGATATTATAATTTGATATCATTTAAAAGCTAATGGTATACCCTTTCACATCATTAGAAAATCTCAAAATCTCAAAAGTGGGGGTTATTCCTCATTATGCTGTGCTGGGTCACGTATACAGACGGGGTAGCATGCGATACACGACGTGAAGGAAGTCGTTATGCCTAGTTCGAAATGTAACCAACTCTGAGATGAGACTCCTCGGTTGTACCTCCGCGGTCTTTCGTCAGTTTCTACGAGTGAAGAGTTTACGTCTCTTGTCGAAGCTCAACCAAAGTTTACAGTCTATCCTGGGCCGAAAATCCTGCCCGTGGAGTAAGACGACACAAATCAACCAAATGAGACGCTTAGATTGTGGCGGGGTTTCCCCCGAACAAGTTCGACTCTGACGATATCTCTTGCGCTAACCAAGACGGCAAGATTAGCGCACAGCACACTAAGATTACGACTGCGAGGCTTTCCGACAATTAAGCCTTTTCCATGACTGCATGGCTCTCTTTCAGAAGACGTCAGGGTTTTTTTCACCAAGAAGCCCAAGTGCCAGAGAAACCCACCAGGTGAAAAAATCCTAACTGTCAAAACAAATGCCAATACGACGAGTAGAGCAATTCTGCTGCGACGTGGACCACGCACCAGTCAACGCTCTGTGTACTATCAGTGTCTTCGTGGCTCGGTGGAATGAACAAGAAAAGCAGCGGCCTTATCAGCCCGATTCCTGTCAAGTTTGTGAGCGCAGGGCGGGCTGTTTCCCTCCTCGAGAATGTGGTGCGATCTACTCGTCACGACCCAATCGGCGCGCGAAGGAATCTTGGGGTTAACGAACCCCAGGGTACAGAATGCTTAACCCGGGGCGGTAAATCTCGGGGTTAAGCAGTTTGTAGTGGGAAAAGGGTATTGGCTTGTTATAACGACCACATGGTTCTGCCTAAGGTGGCTACATGTGATTGGATAGCGTCTGCAAAAAAAACACCTTCACTCAAACCATGGAGGAATAAGTACTTATTCCTCCATGCTCAAACATTGCAATACATGTATTGTTTATCTATTTTTTTTGGGGGGGTGGGGTGGGGGGCAGCAACCGTTTTCAAGAAAAGTTGCGTAAGTTACGCAACGTACAAATGTTGCGTAAGTCTTGTGCCACAATGGCTCTTTTGTGCACTATTTAGAAAAGGCAGCAAAATGTTGCGTAAGTTACGCAACAAAATTTTGCGTACGCAACATTTGAAGTTTCGTGAAATCGGCTGCTGATCGTGATGAATTATTCCCTTCCAGCTTGACTAACGCCCAGTGCGAATAGGTAACCTACTCCCCCATCTACCGCCTCTGTAAATGAAATAAATTATCTCTGGTCGACCCAGTCCAATTGTTGACAGCAGTTGCTCAATGCAGGCCAGCGCGTTGTATACTGCATTCAAGCGTGGCTGCCTCTTCAGAATTCTTATTTTACATCTCCTCCAAATTATTCTCCCCCGAGAAACCCATTCACTTGTACTGAGCGCGACATCCGCATGGCTGATAATAGGAAATATACGGAAATCAATACATGTAATATTA
The DNA here is from genome assembly GCA_949987565.1 of Luidia sarsii. Classification (NCBI taxonomy): domain Eukaryota; kingdom Metazoa; phylum Echinodermata; class Asteroidea; order Paxillosida; family Luidiidae; genus Luidia; species Luidia sarsii. The sequence continues at coordinate 4,154,497 of OX465101.1, read as the reverse complement.
AAATTAATGAGATTTGAAGGTTTGCATGGTGAGAATAGCAGGATAATTAGGTTTGTGGAGACACCGTGTAAATTCTCTTTTGTAAGTAACTGTGGTTCTGAAAAGAACCGGAGGAACTCGACGTTTCGAACAGTGTACTCTGCTCGTCGTCAGTCTCAGCAGCAGTCTCCTTGAAGACGAGCAGAGTACACTGTTCGAAACGTCGAGTTCCTCCGGTTCTTTTCAGAACCACAGTTACTCACAAAAGAGAATTTACATGGTGTCTCCGCAAACCTAATTATCCAACATGTAATATCAATAGAAATGAAGGGGTTATTCGTCGCTGTGGTACAGGTAAGGAGAAGGGTGATCTAAGTCACGCAATGTATCGTTGCTGGTAGTGACGTTTCGGTTGCTGGGACTGCTAACCTTCATCAGGCAACACGATGAAGGTTACCTGATGAAGGTTAGCAGTTCCAGCATGTATAGTTGCCATTTTCATTGGTCAATAATTGAAAGCCGAAAGGCGTATAGTTATTCATCATTAATTTTTGTAAATGTTAATGAGGAAATGTTGTCTTGAAGTAAGTTATGACGTTTGTTTTTGCTAAAGGTTCAACCTTCCCAATCTTACACATTCAAATCCGTCGTCCCTATGAATGAATCGCACCATTAGAATACCTTTTATCAGGTGTTGGGTGTTCAAATTGAGGAAAGTACAGGAAAAGAACTGAATTGATTAAAGGTAGCGATGCAGCTGCGACTGGCAACATTGATATCAGAGTCATGACAATATTACGCAATATACCACCGCTCTTCTGACAGCAAAACTAACAATGTCGCCATTGTGTACTCAGCGGCGTATAGCTAGGGCTACGGGGGGCGTGGGGGCGTACCCCCCCCATGAATGATCGTATACGCGTAATAATGCAGCCATGCGACCGCTGTGTATGCACTGTTCAGTAATGTTGTACACTGTACATGTACATGTACATGTACATGTACAGTGTACAAACGCTCCTCTCGAAGGAGCTGGAGGTGACTGCCCGGCAAAAAGCCATCGGCGACCCTCCGACTCGACAGCCTCTGCGCTGAAGGTCCACACCCAGTCCGCTGGCGAACACCCAGGCCGGCGAGACACACTCTGGCTCTCGCACCGCAAAACTCTACTCCACAAAAAGTGGGCGAGGTTTATATACTCCTCCCAGAACTACCCACATACCCATTCACCCTACTTCTTGTGTTCAGTGCCCATTCCTATTGAGGAATTCACAAAGGCACTAGCCCATAAGTGGGGCATTTACAGCGACCAGGGGTAGTACACGCACAAAAGAAACTAGCCTACACAAAATGTATTGTCAGCTGCTTGGCGCAGCCCCTAACATTATGCAACAGTCAACTTAAAGTGATTAATTCAACCCTGCTTGTGACAACCATATAATTATAATCACAGATACCACTAGAGGTGACAAAAACCTTGAGCCGCTGAAAGGAGCACTCGAGCATGTTTAGAACCTCGCAGACGCATACGCAGACGCGCACGTATGAGACGCCCACAATAATCCTGCACGTATGAACTGGACTGCGGAGAGCGTGAGCGCTTTACATAACGCTTGCGCGTAGTACTAGTCGCTTGTCGAATAAATCGAACAGTGCCGCTGTGTTCGCACGCCGTTCAAAACGACTAACGTAAAAGAATAGGAGTGTCCCTTCTAGTCTTATTTATAATCTCTATGGTGCAAGGCCGTGTTATGTCTTGTTACAATGTTGCGCGTAGTCTGGCTTCGGCCCCACTGATCCTTTAGTATCGTGTATGGCTTTACCTTGAGATGGAAACCCATTGATCTCCATAATAAAATACTGAATAGGACACCGCGCGTTGCTCGTGCACTAAATACGCGGTCGAACAATGGCGGCGCGCAACGCTTCAGGAGGGTAGAGTTGTGTATGTTGGTTAGAGCATCTTGCTCTATGGTTAGAGTTCACTCGCTTGGCCGTGGGTGAATTTGGCCTACCTTGTAGTTGTAGGAACGAGATATTAAGGTGCCGGAAATAATTTTGTATTACCTCTTCATTAAGGCCTAAGTATGAATAATTCACGGTGCTTTTAACCTTGCCTAGGAAGGAGCATAACGCACTCACACTTTTTGTTCCAAATTTTAAAATTTCTTTAATATTATTTTGTTTAGCCTATAACTATCTCTGCATAGTAGATATGATTATCAATTAGCCCATCGAATCCGCATTTGAATCGGCCACGGCTACACTTTGGTTTGCTGGTGTTTATCTTAACTTTCAGGCTGAGCAACTTCAGGAAAAAAAAAAACACTGCCTAAGGAACATATTTTCATTCATTCAACGCTTGCACAAGGTATCCAAGGAGTACTTTCCACCTACCAAAATAGCAACAACCAAAAATATCACAATGGTTTCACTTAGATCAACAAAGCCAACCATCTTCTGGATTGGTCGATGGTCGCACTCAACAAACTTACGAATGCATTATCATCTAACGTAATTGAGGAGAATTTATATTTATCGTCATAATCTTGAACCTTGGAGCCTTGGAAGTTTGGAACCTTGTTGAGATAATCCTGGCTTCCCGTCAATTCCAGAAAACCATCTGTGAAAAAAACATAAAAGGAAAATTAGTAGGCTATTAGTATTTAGTACAATCATGTAGTATCTGAAACTAATTTGGATACTGTTACCAAATCATTCTTTTTTTCAAGGGGTGGATTCAGCTTTTGGGTGACCCAAATAACAGCAGTTATTAAAGTTGTTCAGTCATTATCCTTCATCCGAAGTTGATAAATGGTGATAACAACCGTAGCCTAAGTAAATGGTGGCAAGTGACTATGCGGGGATGGGGATAGGCTTGGCTTTCTCCCGGAAAAAAAATCCTTCTTTGAAGATGGTTTTTGGGCCTATAATGTTAATGATTATTTGACCATTGCTGAAACAACACAGGTCATTATGCCATAAATGACACTCAGTCATCAATAAGCAGTATGCAGTATCAAAGGAGTCCATCTGGGCTAACCAACAACTTACTTGTGAAAAGATATTCCTTTCTTTACGGCTCACTTTACCGTCCAGCTCTCCGGGGTAATTCACTGCTGCTGTTCATTTTAAAAATATAACTATTTGAAGCAAACAAATGCGTTCACTTCTGTAAATTAAAATGTCCATTCAAATGTGTGCGCGCAGCAAAACGACACGTTCGTTTCTTACCCTCTTGACAAAACGCACACGCGGACGCGTATTTGACGCGGTGTCCTATCCAGTCTTTATTATGGAGATCAATGTGGAAACCAGACCTAGACTTGACAACCTCTCTAACGTCGCGAAGGGAAAACGGTCATAACCATAATTTTTTTATAGAGCTCTATAAGCTCTATGGTCATAACTAATAAAAATGCGCTACACTTTTCAACCTCGGCCATTATCTGCCGGATGCACGATGGTAAGCCTATAGTTTTCGAATGGTACCAGTTTGAATGTATACAGTACATGTACTTTTATCGTTTCTAAGTTATAGTTCCATGTCTCTAAATGTTGTTTCCGCGTAATTTGACATTATTCCTTCGTCATTAATTTTACTCGGCGGTCGAAAAACGTGAGTTTGACTCTTTTGGGGGGCTCTACAGAGGCCGCACGGAGCGATTTAGCAAAAATATGCAATTTGTCAACCTTTCCTCTTCTCCTCTAACTGACACAGAGCATATGTTACTTTCCAAGGGTTGAACTTTTGTCCTACTCCCCCCAAAGTTGACCAAGTAATGCTCAGTCAAGATCTCACTGAGTATTACCGCAGACTTCGTCTGACTGAGTTCGTCTTCGATTCTGGCTCCCGTAAAGAAGAACCTTTCCATGTAAAAAGCACCTGGGTCCCCCCAAGAACCGTGTTCCAGCCCTTGAAACGTATGTGCAAGCAGTCAGTTCTCAAGTTTCCAACTCCTCTCATCTTACCCGTAAGCCCCACGACAATCTCCCTAGGGAAGAACGTCTTGCTCTCAACACTCGTATACGTTCCCGCGGTGACATCATTATCAAGCCAGCAGATAAAGGGTCAGCTGTAGTAATCATGGATCGCCAAAAATATATTGATGAAGCCAATCGCCCACCGCCCCCCCCCATGAAAAATACCTGGCTACGCTACTGTATCTACCCTACCCTCTCTCGAAAACCAAACAACTATAAATGACTCACACCATGGGAGACGCGTTCTTACAACACTTGTACATGTTGCCCATTGTATAGAAATGCCGCAGACATTATACAGCTGAGTAGGATTAAGGATAAAAAAGAGTCAATTAACAGTGAACTAAAACAACAACTAAAGTTGCACACGTCACGTACAAATTTCATTAACCCGAACCAGAGGTGATATGTTAGAAAATGTACATTATGTTCACATCTGACCCTATTGCTAATCATAATGTATGAGACTGATCGAAAGATGATAGAAAAAGAGATACAAATAGTATATAGCATGCGACACTTGAATACACAGAACTGAATACAAGCGAAATCAATCTATGGACATATACGGGTTTTGCCTTTGACTTCAGTCCCTAAAAGCCTGCCTTGACTTCCATTATGACTGACATGTCAGCCATCGTGAATACCTTGACCTTAACCATGGCTGCCTTGACCTCAACAATAGCTTTATTGACCTCCAAAATGGCTGCCTTGACTCCAATATTGCAGTTTTGACCTGCATCACGACTGACATGACCATAATCTTGGCTGACATGACCTCCATCTTAGCTGCCTTGAATCCAATGTGGCGGTTTTGACCTTCATCACGGCTGACATGACCAACATCATGGCTGACATAACCATGACCATGACTGACATGACTATCATCATGGCTGACATGACCTCCATCATGGCTGACATGACCTCCATCATGGCTGACATGACCTTCATCACGGCTGACATGACCAACATCATGGCTGACATAACCATGATCATGACTGACATGACTATCATCATGGCTGACATGACCTCCATCATGGCTGACAAGACCATCATCATGGCTGACATGACCTCCATCATGGCTGAAATGACCTCCATCATAGCTGACATGACCATCATGGCTGACAAGACCATCATCATGGCTGACATGACCATCATCATGGCTGACATGACCATCATCATGGCTGACATGACCATCATCTTGGCTGACATGACCATCCATCATGGCTGACATGACTATCCATCATGGCTGACATGACCTCCATCATGGCTGACATGACCTCCATCATGGCTGACATGACCTCCATCATGGCTGACATGACCATCATCATGGCTGACATGACCATCATCATGGCTGACATGACCATCATCATGGCTGACATGACCATCCATCATGGCTGACATGACTATCCATCATGGCTGACATGACCTCCATCATGGCTGACATGACCTCCATCATGGCTGACATGACCTCCATCATGGCTTACATGACCATCATCATGGCTGACATGACCATCATCATGGCTGACATGACCATCATCATGGCTGACATGACCATCATCATGGCTGAAATGACCATCCATCATGGCTTACATGACCATCCATCATGGCTTACATGACCATCATCATGGCTGACATGACCATCATCATGGCTGACATGACCATCATCATGGCTGACAAGACCATCATCATGGCTGAAATGACCATCATCATGGCTGAAATGACCATCATCATGGCTGAAATGACCATCCATCATGGCTGACATGACCTCCATCATGGCTTACATGACCTCCATCATGGCTTACATGACCATCATCATGGCTGACATGACCTCCATCATGGCTGACATGACCTCCATCATGGCTTACATGACCATCATCATGGCTGACATGACCATCATCATGGCTGACATGACCATCATCATGGCTGACATGACCATCATCATGGCTGAAATGACCATCCATCATGGCTTACATGACCATCCATCATGGCTTACATGACCATCATCATGGCTGACATGACCATCATCATGGCTGACATGACCATCATCATGGCTGACAAGACCATCATCATGGCTGAAATGACCATCATCATGGCTGAAATGACCATCATCATGGCTGAAATGACCATCCATCATGGCTGACATGACCTCCATCATGGCTTACATGACCTCCATCATGGCTTACATGACCATCATCATGGCTGACATGACCATCATCATGGCTGACATGACCTCCATCATGGCTGACATGACCTCCATCATGGCTGCCTTGACCTCCAAAATGGTTAACTAAGTTTTGATGCCTTGGCATAACAGTACCACTTTCTAATTACTTTCACTAAACTCCACATAACAACATAACCAGTTAACTGAAGAAACATCGATAAATTTCTGTGTACCGACCACCACGACTTGCAAATGAAACAAATAAACAAACCACAGCAAAGTTAAGAAATGCACTGTCTCAGCTAACCATAAAAATCTAGAATCTAGAGAAGAAATTGAATTTCCTGTGACCTTTTGTAAAAGCAGTTTAAGACTGTTCAGTTAAGAATTTAGAAGAGTTGCAACGGAACAGATTTGATTCACCTACATGTTGTATAAGAAAATCCATACGGCTTCTCTCTTCTGGAAAAAGCCAACTGCAGTATGTGTACAGTATGGTCAGTTTTTAAATCACCAAGACTTCTTTTAAAAAATCCCCACAATAAATCACACCACAATTACAATGTAGTTGACCGAATGGGCCTAAATATCTAACAGTGTCCACCCCCCAAAAAAGTAGAAGATGATTGTACACATAAGAATTATCAACTTCCATCACCCAAACAGACAATGAATGAACACCTTTAAAAAGTCTACTACTACAGAGATGCCTCCAGAATTCCAATAAGACCTAGGATCTGACTTCTTTGGACACACTCAGCACTGCTGACAAATCTAGAGTATGGGTAAGCTTCAAAAAGCCACAGAATGAATTGCATGGTGGCATGATATTGTCGTAGGAGGCACTTCATCTTTGTTGGTGTTTTCTTTTTCAGGTGTCTGTCTCTGTCTGAAGTTTAGTAAAATAGAAGAGTATTTTTCTCTGAGTCCTCCGACCTCTGTCAAACGTTAAATGGTCTCTTGTCAGTGTTCAATTATCAAGTTACGTCTAGCAATGTCAGCATCTACTTCAGGCAAGTGAGTTAGCTAAAAACATTTCGTCCGTCAGACATTATGGACGAGCAAAGGATGGGGATGCAATGACTAGGAGATACCACACAGAGGCTTAACATATTGGCTACAAAAACACAAACTGCACTTGAAGAGTTGATTTGCCAAAACATAAAAAAAAAAAACACTACTGTATATCCATTCCCAAGGAACTGATTGAATTTTTTCAATCAGAAACGTATCACTTACGTGGGAAGGCTACCTTTCTGCGGATACATTGATACAGTTGATCATTTCTTTGCTTCAAATTGCACAACAATGATCTGAGTTGAGTTCGCTGAAACAAACGAGGGTGTTAGACTAAGCTTTCATGGAAATAAGCTCCTAATTTCAAGCTGTCTGATTGCGAAGTTGAAGCAAGACACAGGGGAAAAACCTGTCGATTTGAGAAAGGACCCCCCTGAAAAAAATCCCACTAGTCAAGATACCCCCACTATGTGGCATGATACAAAACCATGTGGGAAAGCCATTCTCAGTAAGACCTTTTCGCAGTGCTCTCAAACATCTGATAAAAAACAAGCATTCGGACACTAACCCCCCCCCCCAATAAAAACAGATAATTTTGTCTGATGGGAGCTTTTATGAAGCACTTATGAAGCCTTAATAGGTGCCTTCAGATCACCAGCTCTGGCCATGTACGGTACACCTTCCTAACCTTCATCCTCTTAACATTCATATGAAATTGGTCCAAGGTCGCTCAATATTTTTCTGTGGATCCCATTTTCGAACCAGCCACAGGGATAAACGAAAGCTGGTCAAAGAGTTAGTTGAAGGGGGCATTTTAGTATCCATATCAATTTTCTCCCAAAACCCAGCCAAGGCTCAAGGCTCCAGCTTTGTCTCCGTCATCCAAAAGCTGATAACCCAGGTTGGGAATTCTCGGTTGAAGCCCGGGAAACTTGGTCGAGACGGAGTATATAACCTCCAAAAACAAAACAAGCCCAAAGGCCTTCCGCTTTTAAGCCTTGCATTCCTGAGATGGCTGGCAGAAATGGCAACAGAGCCAGAGCCTCAGCCTAAACCGGGTTTTGGGAAAAGGTCAAAAATCCTAATGAGCTCCTAACTCCGCAGCCCCTGAGGACTGCAGGTGAGCAGCAGCCCAGTGAGTGAGGATAGGATTCCGTCCTCCATCAGCCACTAAGGGTCCATTCCCTCATTTACTGGGACACCCAGGCGTCCCTGAAATCTCACCCCGTCTGTAAAGTTCCCACTCCATACAGACTGCAGCAAGATCAGTACAAATGCGCCCATCCCTATTAAACAAAAACTTAACAGGCAACTACAACTATGACTAGCTAAAAGCAATCATAAAGAAATGCTTGTTGTTGTTTTTTTTTAAATGAGAGAATCCCTCATCCCCAAAATTTACATGATTTTGTCAAAAAACTGTTTAAATGCTATTTACACTGTCCCAATGCTAATGTTTAACCCCGACCAAATGTCTAATTTTTCCAACAAACACTTTGCCATAAAAGCTCTAATCCCTGGCAAGAATTCTATGATTTCCACCAATTTGTATGCGTATAGGATCAAAACTATGATTAATTTTTAAAAACAATTTTAGTTCACTTTTATTAAGAAAGGATCTTGCTAACCTCAGTGATGAGTAAAAAAAATACCCTCTATAAAAACATATTTGAGTTAATTTTAAAACTATTTTTCCTTTTAAATAAAAATGGTTCAAACATGATTGAAGATATGCTCAAAGTTTGGATATGAGTCGATTCGATTAAGATGTGCTAGGGTTTAAGAAGATTTAGTCTGCAGTTGTTGCTACATGTACGTGTATGAGCAACATGGCTCCTTCCCACACTGAAGCATAGGCTGGGTAAAAGCCAGATCCATAGCCTCAGCCACCAAGTCCAATCCAGACTTGTCATCCACAACAACATGATGTCTAGTTCCCCGACCACAATCTATTTTGCAGCCCTTTTTTTTCTGTAGACAGGGTTCATACAGAATGAGGATCAGGCCATGTCTGAAATCAATGGCAATGGATTAAAAAGAACACACAAGTCTATAGGAGCTGACAGCACCCACAAGCCTGCACCTCCCGTAGACTGATGTGTAAGCCATTATCCATAGCCCGTTGAGATGCCTACTACAGGCCCAATGTGTGCATAACGTGTATGACTGGCGCAGCCCACCCACAGTCACAACCGTATATGCAAAGACCCTTGTTCAGCTTATACACAATGGACCATTCAGTGCACCTATGTTTTCACAGTCACAGCTGTGGACACAGTGATGCCATCCAGCCATGTACACAGTATTACATTCACCGTACTAAAGTACCAGCATTCAGCAGTGTGACATGACCCCTACCCAAGCCAGCAGAAAAATAAAACTGCGCATTTCTGCCAATGCAGCCGGTGGTTCGTTTGGGCACGGCCTGAAGGACCACCAAACAGAACCTGCTACATTCAGTGCCGGTCATCCACTATATCAAAAATTCTACCGTCACGGGTTATCAATAAATGCTGTTTGTTTCACCGGCTACAGCTACATGTAGGCCGGGGGGAACATGAAATCTGCTTTTGGTGGGTCGTTGCCTGCATTGGTGAGCAATCAATCCTCGTCCTCCTCATCCTCATCCTCCTCCTCCTCCTCCTCATCTAGGTCTTCATCGTCGGCCTGGCAACTATTGGCCCCATTGACTGCATCGCCGTCGGTCTCCGAGTACTCCTTCACCGAGTACCGGTCAGCCTCACTGGCCTCCCCTGGGGTCTCCTCCTTCTTGTCGTCCTCCTCGCCCGGCGTGTCTCCCTTGAGTTGGACCAGGTAGCGCAGGCAGACCTGCTCCTTGCTGTACACCACGTACTCGTTGTAATCATAGCTGTAGTTGTAGCGCCAGTCTGAGTGCACAAACTCACCCAGCGGCACCACAGCGCCTGACAGGGGAGGGAGCAGGAGAAGCAAGAGAATTAAGCCGTGTCCGCACTGGACTTATTTTTTACCGAGCCCGTGGGTAACATTCCAATGGGTAAATCTTCCAGGCGTCCGCACTTGGACTATTCGACTCGGGTAAACTAACCGAGACGATCGGTAAAACTAACCGACTGGCGCAAACAAACGCATAAGGGCACTTTGGTGGTGACCTTTCACCGGATGTTTGTACACAATCTACCGGCCGTGTGTGTAGATTATGTACAGTACATGTGCATGTACATGTACTGTAGTCACGTTGCTACCCCACGCCTGCACGAGTCTTGCGCCGGATCGTGTCCGGATTGGACTTTTCGGCTCGTTAAACTGACCTGGTCAATTTAACCGGGCAGAAGTTGGTCGGTTAAACTACCCACTGGAGTCTGGTATGTTACCTGGGAGGAAAACTTCCTGGGCTGTCCGCACTGGACTTAAAATTGTCAATTTACCCATTTGCTCGGTTAGTTTACCCACAGGCAGTAGACAGAGCGGGATGTTTTCAAATTTGAGCTTAAACATGAACTTTAACATTTTATAATTCTAATCCAACAATTAAAAGAAAAGAGTAAGAGAGCCAGTCAGACTGAGGAAGAGTGGGAGGGAGGAAGGGACAGAGACAGGGAGAGGGACAAGGACAGAGAGGGATAGAAAGACTGAGAGAATGCGATGGAGGAGCACTCACCTGATGGCAGGAGTAGGTCTCTGTTGTTCTTGTACCTGTTGCAGCCTTTGCCCATGGCACTGTTGAAGCCTTGCTTGGCGACCTTCTCCGGGTTCTCAGGATCAATCACCATCTTGCCCAGGGCAACCTGCCATTCGATAGGAAAAACTTTAGGAGTCAGCATTTTGAAAATGTAATGACTATGGGTACTTTACCCAAGCCTCTGGGCACTTCATTTAATCATCTCGGCACAACACAAGGCTCTGGGTACCACACCAAACCTCTGGGACCACATCAAGCCTCTGGGTACTGGTACCACACCAAGCATCTGGGTACCACACCAAGCATCCGGGCACCACACCAAGCCTCTGGGTACCACATCAAGCCTCTGGGTACCACACCAAGCCTCTGGGCACCACACCAAGCCTCTGGGTACCACATCAAGCCTCTGGGTACCACACCAAGCCTCTGGGCACCACACCAAGCCTCTGGGACCACATCAAGCCTCTGGGTACTGGTACCACACCAAACCTCTGGGACCACATCAAGCCTCTGGGTACTGGTACCACACCAAACCTCTGGGACCACATCAAGCCTCTGGGTACTGGTACCACACCAAGCATCTGGGTACCACACCAAGCATCCGGGCACCACACCAAGCCTCTGGGTACCACATCAAGCCTCTGGGTACCACACCAAGCCTCTGGGTACCACATCAAGCCTCTGGGTACCACACCAAGCCTCTGGGTACCACGTCAAGCCTCTGGGTACCACACCAAGCCTCTGGGCACCACACAAGCTTCTGGGTACCACACCAAACCTCTGGGTACCACACCAAGCCTCTGGGCACCACACAAGCTTCTGGGTACCACACCAAACCTCTGGGACCACATCAAGCCTCTGGGTACTGGTACCACACCAAGCCTCTGGGCACCACACCAAGCATCTGGGTACCACACCAAGCATCTGGGTACCACACCAAGCCTCTGGGCACCACACCAAGCCTCTGGGTACCACGCCAAGCCTCTGGGTACCACACCAAGCCTCTGGATACCACACCAAGCCTCTGGATACTACAACAAGCCTCTGGGTACCACACAAGCTTCTGGGTACCACACCAAGCCTTGAGGTACTACACCTAAGATACTAAGATACATTATATCTGGGAAATTCTGGGAACTCTGGGTGACTTCTGGGAGCCCCTGAGCACATCTATCCCCTTCATGCCTTTACTGTGGATGATCCAGGGATAACTCGCTGTCAAGGGAAATTGTATTGGCATGTACCTGTACCACAGCCCAACTAAGTGCTCCTGAACACATCTTGGTACCTCTAAGCACCTCTGCATATCTCAAAGCACCTCTGGGTGCCCCTTGGTACCTCTGGGGACACTCTAAATATTCCTGGGTGCCGCTGGGCACACCAGGGTTCCTCTAGAGGCATGTAAACAAATCCAAGCATCTATGGTTCCTGTGTTATCTCTTGGCACTTCTGGGCAACTTTTGATTCCCTCTAGCAGTCTAGGTGACAAAACCAAAGGTACTCTACATGTAGTTCAGCTTCAACTTCAAGAGTGCTTCAACTGAAACCCCTAATCAGCAAACATCTTCTGCCTGCCTTTTGTTTGACTGAGCACTTGCAGGTCTAACTGCACCCCCCTGCCCAACACAATCACAGGCCCTTACCTCACACAGGAACATGAACTTGGAGTCGGCCTTCTCAAAGTAGTCCTGGCAGTAAAGGAGGCTCTTGGCAAAGGCGTCCGAAGAGTAGACGCCCTGCAGGGAGAAAGAAGGGGACTCACTTTCAGGCAGGGGTCATGAGGGATGGCAGAGGTCACGCCAGGACCGGCCACAGTGATGAGGTCCAATTAGGGACAGAGGGGGGCAAGTTACAAGACTTGCCTCCTTGAAAGAGACTGAAATTCAAAGCCTATGAGCTCATCATACATGTAGCAATCGCGGGATATAATGTGACGGGCAGGCCGTTGGAATGATGATGACTGTACATTTTGTTACTGTCCTTGAACATAATTAGCTTTTTCGCCGCGAAGCGAAAAAGCTATTGCTGTTGTTCTGGGTTTTTTTTCTTCTTCTTCTTTTTCTTGTCGGAAAAAATCCCATAGACAAAGCACATGGTTTTTCGGAAGGCACTTTTGCCATTGAACAAATTTTGATTTTTTTCAAACTTGACAAATGCATAGAGCCCTCGCTGAAATTTTGTGTCGTAGTCTTGAAAACGTCATGACGTCAACACGTGCCACGTGACAGTGCTTTAAAGGGGCAAATTTCAAACTCCAAAAAAAGCAAAAGTACAAGTTCGTTTGGTTTCAATTTTGCAGTATATCTAAGTTGGGAAAAGGTGTATCCAAAAATTGCCCTATTTGATCGTGACGTCATCTTATGAATATTAATGAGGTCGTAAACTTTTAAGATTTTAACATTCAATTGAGCATATTTGGGCAACGGAGCAAGATTATTTTTTTTTTCGTTTATATCTATTGGGGATGTAGTTTAGAAACACCCTCCGGGGCCAAAATGCCATGATGCAATCGTGACGTCATCAAAATACGTGTTTTAAAAACACATATTTGCCAAAGGTCAATCTTCTCAAAATTTGGTGGGCATTGAGCTATTGGGCTAGACATTCTAAATCTTGAGTTTGGAAGCAATTGACCATTGTTCAGAATTATTATGATTTTTTGAAAAATATAATGAAGTCCCATACACTTTGTGCACAAAATAAGCACGTGCGTTTTGGGTTAGGAATGGAGATATGAGTTCGAATCCCGCTGATGTCATTTTTTTTTTTTTTTTTTTTTTTTTTAAAGAGAACCAGATGCGGAAAAGCGTTATGTTCTGTTAGCAAACAGACATACATGTACATGTAAATCTCTAGTTTCATGTTATTATTATTATTGTCATTTTTTTTATGAGAGTTGCCCAACACAAGGCACCAAAAGGTCACTCAAGGTGAGGACTAAAAGAAAGTAATAAGGGGATGTACACGTATTAGTTACATTAATGATTTCAGGAGGAAATCATTGGAGAAAGTTTTTGGGGTGTTACAATAGACCTGTAGGTCAATTTGTGTTACATTATCGGCTATAGAGTATCAGTCAGTGGTGATAGATTGTTAGTTAGTGATACATTAGCAGGCATGCAACTCTTGAATTGTAAAAAAAGAGGAAAATGTCCGAATGAAACTGTGAGCGCGAAGCACGAAGCCCTTACGGTGTGTGGTTTGGGGCCTGCTTAAGGGCCCGGGAAAATTTTGGATTCTAGATGCTCTGTGGTGCATTCTGAGTAGTTTGTGACAACTTATGACCTTGATTTTTTTTTTTTTTTTTTTAAATGGCCGAATTAAATAAAACGCGGAAATCCGCGGATCCGCGCACAAGTTGCATGCCTGCATTAGGCATTGGCTATAACATTATCAGTTGTAACAGGGGCACACCCGCATTGAGCGACCATCTCTCCAAGGCCACAAATCACAATGTATCCGGGACTCCATGTCCACAGTCGCGCATCTTGCGGACACCCACCTTGCCCAGCCGGTCCCCTGTCTCCCTGGCATCCGGCGGGGCTATGAGCAGTCCCTGCTTCAGGATGCTCAGCACGTTGGAGCGCGTGCTGCCATGCCACAGCAGCTTGTGGTTGTCCACCTTGCAGGCGTTCAGGCACTCCTCCTCCCCGTCCCTGGCCAGTCGGAAGATGGCCTCCACCTTGGACTTCTCCTTGCCTTCAGGGGAAGAAGGCGCAAACCAAGCAGGGTTAGAGTCGGGAATACAAACCATTGGTTGATTTCATCAAACCTAACAAAACGTATGAGCAATCGCAAGACAATGAGTGATGCAGTAAAGCGACAGCCTAACTTAGGTTATCAATCATAAGTTGAGCTACTGTACGATGGTTTGTAAGGCTTCGTGAAATCTACCCCAGGTACCTGAAACCCGACTACATTACATGTATTCCGTTTGGTAAGTTCTCTTAACTGCCCAAATTCCTTTGCACTTCACAAAGTCAAACAAGGAGTCGTGTTTTGTACTACTTTAAACCTTAACAAAAGTATTTTGTCTTAAAATTTAGTGGGCCTGACGTTTCGATCCTAGCAGGACCTTTCTCAAAGGCCTTTGAGAAAGGTCCTGCTGAAGATCGAAACGTCAGGCCCACTAAATTTTAAAATTTGCATTTCGGTAATTTTAGTCAGTAAGCAGTTTGCAACATTATTGTATATCACCAAAAGTAGTTTGTCTTAATTAGCGCAGGGTAAAGCTCCCCTGTGAATGTTTCTGGACTGGTCCGGTTTCCATGCTTACATGAGTTGTGCATGTACTGCAGTATGAGTTGTGCTTCAGCTTCGTCTTCCTTCATCACTCGCATCTGACAGCCCAGAGCCCGGTAGATGTAGTCCAGAGGGTTGATTTCTGATTGACGAATGGGGGAAACAATCGCAGAAAGTGGTGTGACCTCTTGGTACATGTTCTGTAAGACAACCTGCAAAGCTGCCAAACCATCTCAAAGGAATTCTTCTGCTGAAAAAGAGGAATCACAAAGCAAACTACATAGGCCTATGTATGTGCATTTCAAAGCTACAAAAATCTGTAGTCAAGAGCTTGTAAAAGTGATACAATTCTTAACAAAAAAAGAGGAATGATTCCTCCAAAATAGGAATGGTTGGCAGCGATGAATTAACGGTTAATTTTGTAGACTGGCACCACCATCCCACCAAGGATAGTCAATTCTTTGGGGAGGCAACCACTTAAGTGCTGGATCAAGGATAGCTCAGGTTCACAGGCCTAGGTTAAAGACTGGGGCTTGTAAATTGTTTTCTTTGCAATTCGCGAAATTCTCGAAAGAAAAAGCACAGCAAAGATGTGAAATGATTAAAAATGACAAAAGTGAAATGACAAAAGGTATGACAAGATACTGTAGGAGGGCCTGGGATTTCAATCTGTGCAGAACGGAAATAAGAAATTGGAGAATTTATGCTGGAATTAAAGGCCCAATACAACATTGGGAGGATCGGGAATCATCAATGTCCACAGATTTCCTTCTAATTTACACAGTTTGTAGATGGTCAAGATAGAATCCTCATGCTGAAATCTTATGGTCTGGGATGCTGTATTTCTCGAGAAATCGTCACTCAAAAATCGACAACTTGTTTATTACTCGCGAGTAATAACCTATTTCTTGCACTACAGAACGGTGCGTAAACCGTGATTTGTTTTTGCATTTTTCAACTTTCTCAGATTACCATTTGAGCTAAAACCTTCGCAGTATTGCTTTTTAGGAATGTTGTATTGTTCAACACACAAACTGTGACAATCCTTTGACCTTCACCAATGTTGTCTTATAGGGACTTTAAAACATGAGGGCCTTGCTGAAGATTGGATTTGAGGAAAGAGTGAACACTTTCCTAAAAAGGCATTTCATTTCTCCAAAATAAAGGGCCTGACGTTTCTATTCTTCCGTTGAGCAAGGTCTGGGAAAAGATCAATATGCCGCCCGTCTTAACTTCACGGAGATGTCAACCAAATAAATCAAGGAAAAAACAAGCTGCTACCTTTGACCCTGTGCTGGGCTGCGAGGAGGATCAGATTGGTGGTGGATAGGTCCTGGAGAATGGCCAGGCGCTTCTGGTGCCTGGAGAGCTCGCCCTCGGTGTTGAGGGGTGCGATCTTGTCGTACGCAAAGTCCAGGATGGGGATCAGCTCAAAGTAGTCACTGCTTAGGTCGCTTATCTGCGGGGAGGGAGAGGAAGGAGGGAGGAGGGAGAGGTGGAGAGAGAGGAAGGAGGGAGATGGGGAAGAGGAGGAAGATGGGGAGTGAGAAGAGTGAGAGAAGGAGGGAGAAGAGGGAGAGGAGGGAGAAGAGGGAGAGGAGGGAGAGGAGGGAGAGGAGGGAGAGGGAGAGGAAGGAGGGCGGAGGAAGAGGAGGAGAGAGAGGAAGGAGGGAGATGGGGAAGAGGAGGAAGATGGGGAGTGAGAACAGTGAGAGAAGGAGGGAGAAGAGGGAGAGGAGGAAGAGGAGGAAGAGGAGGGACAGCAGGGACAGGAGGGAGAGGTAAAGGGGGTGCGAGAAGGGAGAGAAGGGAGCAGAGGAGGGAGAGGGAGAGGAGAAAGAAAAGGGAGAGGGGCAGGGAGAGGAGGAAGACCAAGATTGAGAGGAAGAGGGAGAGGAGGAAGAGGGTGGAGAAGAGAGACAGGAGGGAGAGGAGGAAGAGGAGGGAAAGGAGGGAGAGGAGGGAGAGGAGGAAGAGGAGGAAGAGGAGGGGGAGGAGGGAGAGGAGGGAGAGGAGGGACAGAACGAAGAGGAAGGGAAAGGGAAGGAGGATGGAAAAGAGGGGAAGAGAAGGAACAGGAGGCATCATGTTCACAATCAGTCACCATCATGTACACAATCAGTCACCATCATATACACAATCAGTCACCATCATATACACAATCAGTCAAGATAATGAGCACAATCAGTCATGAGGTGGTTTGATGTTGACCCCTGAGTTATGAGCTTGATACTGGCAGGCTTGAGTTTTATCAACGATGACGGGTCTCACTCCTTCCTAAAGGCCCTTCCCTGATCATAAGAGACATCGAGTCGGCCAGCTCACCTTGTCCATAGCAGCCTGACACTTGTCCGTGTCGGGGAAGGTTTGCTCCATGTCCTTCTGTGTCTGCTCCAACATGTTGCTGGTAGGAGAAGGGACAAACAGACAAGGCAACCATGAATCCATCTATGACTAACGATGATCAATGATTCCATCCGACAATGAATTTTTCAAGCCATAATTTGATTGGCCAATGATTTGATCAAACAACCAATCAATTCCTGATCCATGATTTATTTTATCTAACCAAACGATCAAACACTAATGTGATTGAGGATCTGACCAAACAACCAATTAATAAATAGTTGGTTTCATCAGTTATTTCAATGAAAATTGTTTGAATATAATTAATCCTCTAAATAACAATATGGTTTGATTATCAATCATATCAATAAGGTACAATTTGATTAACCAGCGATTTATAAGATAAATACTTCTGTATATTAATGATTCAATGAGTCCACCTATCATCCATGATTCAATACAACAATAGATAAATCCACAGTTTATTTTAAGACAAGATGACATTCGTTGCCACGGTGACCATATAGCTTCCAACAGACAATGGTTTAGACAAACAGTAATTTGATTAATCAATTCTTTGAATACAGAAACACTTGTGTAGTCAATTATTAACAAAGGTTATCGATGATTTCAATAAAGTATAAATTGATTTGAACAAGTTACACGGCACATCTTAGGAGGGACATATATTCAGTTGCCATGGTGACCAACCTGATTGTCTGCAGGATGCTGCTGGCCTTGTGGAGGGTTTCCCTGGCGATGAAGTTTCCGAGCGAGATGAGGGAGGTGTCCACCCCAGACTCAGATAAGGCCTTTCTCAGAAGCTCCGGTTTGATCTGATTGATAGAGCAAGAGAGATAGAGACAGAGAGAAAGAGACAGAGAGATAGAGACAGAGAGTGAGAGACAGAGAGATAGAGAGACAGAGAGATAGAGACAGGGAGATAGAGACAGAGAGATAGAGACAGAGTTAGAGAGACAGAGAGATAGAGACAGAGAGATAGAGACAGAGAGATAGAGACAGAGAGATAGAGACAGGGAGATAGAGACAAAGAGATAGAGACAGAGAGATAGAGACAGAGAGATAGAGAGAAAGAGAGATAGAGACAAGAGATAGAGATACCGGTAGCACGATAGAGAGAAAGAGTCAGAGAATACAATGGTGGTAGAGACAGAGACAGAGAGACAGAGAGACAGAGAGACAGACATACAGAGAGACAGAGGGACAGAGAGAAAGAGAGACAGACATACAGAGAGACAGAAAGACAGAGAGAAAGAGACAGAGAGATAGAGACAGAGAGATAGAGACAGAGATAGCACGGTAGAGAGAAAGAGAGATAGAGATAGTACGATAGAGAGAAAGAGTCAGAAATAGATATACAGAGAGACAGAGAGACAGATAGACAGAGAGACAGAGAGAAAAAGAGAGAGAAAAATAGATAGACAGAGAAACAAAGAGACAGAGAGATACCGGTACATGTAGACATCGTAGAGGGAGAGGGAGAGAGGAAATTAAACAGCCATTTGAGAAGGGAGACATACAGCAAGTGCAATGACGATGGTTTCTCCTCAAGAGTAAACGGTGACAGCTAATATTGTCAGGCATGCAACTCTCCAATTCACAACACAAGGAAACTATCCGCAACCAACTGTGAGCGCATACGATCAAAGAGCTATAACCCTATGGATGCACATGTATACAATGTCATGTACATACATGTACATGTGTACATCCGTCACTGCAAGTTGCACGTGTTTAGTATCCTAATTCTGATTCATTCATGTGCAAAAAAAATTGTGGAACCAGACTCCTACACATACAGTCGATATACACATACAGTCAAATTTGCTACGTCATAAAGAACCCGAAATGCAGTGCAAATGAAGGGAGCACATACGCGTAGTTATATCACAGGCTGGTTAACGCGGCCGTGATTTTGATGGAGTACGGGTGTGGAGTTCGTGCTTTGTCTCACTGCTTTTTCATCATGTCTTGGGTATAATAAACACGGAGCCAGTCTATATATTTTGCTTTAACGCACGCTATTAGTGAAGTACAGAAATCGGTGAAGGATTCACAACACAGGCAGCACCGGGCCGGCTGCGCAACATACTGAAACAAACTGATAACGTGGATCTTTTTTTATTTCACGTCCGAAATTTTAAAAATCCGCAGAAAAGTTGCATGCCTGTAATGTACATATACCAGCAAGAGTTATCATTGTCGTTATTCTCGTTTTCCAAACTCTAAATCTGATGACTTTCAAGGTTTTTTCAAAAGGGTAATCAGCAAAGTGCTTGCAAAGGTTGAACCGGTTGAACCGAGTTGATGTAACGTAATGAATCTGGCCGCATTCTGTATGTCCCCGGAGTGAATACTGCCCTCAACTGATACATGCGCATCTATTGCTAGCCCTTTGTTGGTCTGTGTGTTTGTACCAGGTCCTTGATGGCTGACTGGATGGAGGGGGGCAGCTTGGAGGGGACTGGGGACTCCA
Organism: Luidia sarsii; assembly: GCA_949987565.1. Classification (NCBI taxonomy): domain Eukaryota; kingdom Metazoa; phylum Echinodermata; class Asteroidea; order Paxillosida; family Luidiidae; genus Luidia; species Luidia sarsii. The sequence goes on along the minus strand of OX465101.1, from coordinate 4,134,604 downwards.
GGCTAAACTTGAAGTCCTGGAGAGCTTTCCTCCGCTTGGCCCTCCATGGATCCTCCCTGACCAGCTGGTATTTCTTGTCCTCCTTCTGGAACCTAGAAAAAAAAGAAGCAGTTAGTTATAATTCTGATGCAGGGGTCAAATTTATCAGTGGTCCTCTGCCATACCCCAAATATGGCCCCAAATATGACGGCTAGAGCATACTGGTCGAAACGTCGAGTTACCCTCAGGTTCTTTTCAGAACCATACCTCTTCCTTTAAGAGACCTGATACATGGTGTTCACCGCAAACCTTCCTATATTGATTCACCCACCATGCAAAGCCTTAAGTCTCATTCATACCCCAAATAGAGGTACACGACACCCCATGCTATCGTTATAGCGTAGGGGATGTGTGTTATTAGAGAAGCACATTTACAAGGCCACTGCATGATCAGGTAGGGTGGCCAGTTCTATTGCTCATCACCTTTCAACCTTCCTCAGCTCTTCAGAGACCAAGGTACTCATTTGCTGCTGGGTTGGACAGAGTTTTCTAGGTTCTGGGTCCGAGTCAGATTCAAAGCAGGGACCTTCTGCAATGCCAATGAATGCTCTAACCTTTTGGACCCCAAAGCCTCTTCACATATCTCTACTATGGTACTTTACTGCATACTGTACATCTTACCTGTATTCAACATTGGAATTTCAAAGAGACACAAGAATCTTGCAGACCGCCTACTGACTTATGCAATTCTCGACCATTTTGATCACGAATGACGTTGTCAGCATACATGGCATGTAAACATGTAAGAAAAATCCTGTTTTGATCAAGATATCAGGCACTGTACATGTACAATCCCTTCCTTCGTGTACATGTATCTGTTTTGTCATTGTCACTCTGCCTTTGAGAAAGGTCCTGCTAGGATCGAAACGTCAGGCCCACAAAATTTTAAGATTTACATTTTGGTAATTTTAGTCAGTAAGCAGTTCGCAACATTTTTGTATAGCACTCTATAATTGTTCACATTATTACATTACGCAACAAAAACCCTCTTCCTTTTATACTGTTTTAAATTTTGGACTGTCGAATATCAAAATCACTTTCTAAATTCTTTTTTTCAAATTGCAAAGAAAACTCTGACTGGACAAGAACTCGAACCTCTGATTTTTCGTATCAGTGCTCTTACCATCTGAGCTACACTAAATAATTTAAAAACAATTAATATCAAAATATCAATGCTTTCATGGTTCGCCAAAAAAAAAAAAATCATCCATGAATGAAACTAATTCAGCTATGACTGGGTACTGTGTACATGTACTCTCAACAATTCAAAAACAGTTCATTTCGAATACGAATAATGATATTTTCTAATACTTTCGAATACACTTTCTAGTATTTCTAATACTAATGATGAAAACCATTGTTCAGGTTACCCGACAGATGAAGAAATAAATAAGATCGCTTATCAGACTTGTGTCAATGCATACGTAAACAAAAGTCAACAACAATGGGGCATATAAACTTGACCATGTAATGCGGATGGCCAAACAGACAGTCCAATGAACGGGCAGACAGGTACAGGACAGTACTATAAGATAGGCTTGCTTAGCATAACAGCTCACCAAAATGAATTATCTAGGGACAGTTTTTGGTTATGAAGGGGGTGAAGCATGCGGAGACAGCATGGACCAAAGAGGCACACTTACTCCTTGACCTTGGCCCAGTCATTGCCCGTCTTAGACCTGAAGATCTTCTGGAACTCCTTGATGGCAGCCTCATGGGTGGTGAAGGGGGTTTTCTGGAACTGGCCCTGGTCTCCTATGCGACCCCATCGTGTGAACAGCACCACCATGTCCTTACCAGTCTGGTGGATGACCTAGGCCAGGGAAAGAAGAGGATGTGGAAGAAGTACATTTGTATTACACACTATTAGTCAACCCCCATCATCTTGCTGCTGTTAAGTTACAACCACAATAAGACAAGTACCTGGTATTCCAATATGCATAATACCAAATTTTGCCTCACCAAATTCTACTGTGGCATATTTACAGCATTATGGGAGATTCATCGGCAGGTAGGTACTGGTTCACACACTAGTTGCTATGCTTTATATTGGGGGTAGTTCCTGGACATCTTACCTGCATAACATAGAAGTTGTTCATACCATAAGCGCCATATTTGATGTCCACTTTGGTGAGGACAACACTGAATGGAATGTCTTGCTCTTTGTCCATCAGAATCTTCCTATAAATGGACAAACATCAATCAATCAATCAATCAATCAATCAATCAACCAATCAATCAGTGAGTTAATCTGTAAGTCAGTCAGTCAGTCAGTCAGTCAGTCAGTCAGCCAGTCAGTCAGTCAGTCAGTCAGTCAGTCAGTCAATCAGTCAGTCAGTCAGTCAGTCAATCATCTATCCATCCACTCATTCCTCCGTCAATAAAAGAGGGTCAGCCCCTTCAACATTTTACAGCTAAAACAAGAAAAATGTTGCAAACTGCTTTTTACTCAAATACAAACAAAATCAAGAGGACCTAAAATTCTGATCATAGCAGGATTGTCTCTCAAGTGTATGAAGACAAAGGCCACTTAAAAAATGTCATCCTAAAATCAAAACATCAGGCCCTCTATATTTGTGAGATATAGATTCTTATGAAAACCTGCTTGGGTTGCAGACTGCTTACTGACACAAATGACGTGGGTTACACTTTCATCAAAGAACATGTACATGTAGGAGGCCTAATACTTGGATCCTAGCAGGACACACAGAGAACGATCCTTTGAGTAAAGGTCCAGCTAAGTTCAAAACCTTGAGGTTGGGATTTCACAAAGCCTTACAATGCATCGTCACTCAACTTACAGTGGATAACCAATCGTAAGTTGTGGTACACCCTAGGTCTTCTGTGCATCGCTCATCGTCTTGCGACACAGATCGGAAAGTTACGATGGGTTTGGTAAAATCAAACTTAAACTTTTCACGTACTGCTAATTAATTTCTATTGAAACTATTTTCACGTACTGCTGATTAATTTCCATTGAAATTGGGGCTGCTTTCGAGTAAGGTCCCGCTGAAATAAAAATGTTGGGCCCCCTTAAAGATTAAGACTTGCAATGTGGGCCATTAAAGTCAAGAAGTACTTTACAAAAGAGGCAGAATACCTGTGAGGACGGTCCTGCTAGTAGCGAAAGATCAGGCCCCCCTAAATTTATGAGATTTGCATAATAATCATTTCACTTTGTCCTTTGTTTCTCATCCGTGTCCTATTCACTCTCTTCCCACTTCCTTCGTGTACATGTATCTGTTTTGTCCTTGTCACTCTGCCTTTGAGAAAGGTCCTGCTAGGATCGAAACGTCAGGCCCACTAAATTTTAAGATTTGCATTTTGGAAATTTTAGTCGGTAAGCAGTTTGTAACATTTTTGTATATCACCTTAAGTCATTTTACTTTGTAAATGGTTAATATATAAAGTCACAGGTCTCTCTATATATTACTCAATAAAGTCATATCCTTTTTTCATTGTCTTTTTATCGTATGCCCGAGTGTGCAGTGTGGCTTGCTAGGCTCTGAAATAGGGAGTCTGCAAAAAAAGGACAAATTGACTGGAAAATTTGAAATAATTTTGAAAAATTGCAAAGTTTCCTTTTGCTATTTTTCAAAATAGTTCATGAGTTCCCAGTCAGTTTTTGCCTTTATTTGTTTGACATAAATCAAAAAAAAAAAGCTGCATCCTCTTTGCCTGATCTCCGAGCTGCTATGGCAAGGTTTACAACAATTAATTCCAGGAAAACGAGGGCGAGATCCCATAATTTTCGATGACTTTTTCCCATGCCTTTTTGTTGTGATTTGTAAATTTTCCCTGACTTTCTCAGGCCTGGGAAAAACAGGATTTTTCCAGGTTTTCCATGACAGCAGGAAGCCAGATGGTTAATGCCATGTTAGATATAATGCAATAGATGAATCCTAAAATTAAGTGGGCCTGATGTTTCTATCCGAGCGGGAACTTTCTCAAAGGCAGGATAAATAAATGCCGGAAAGATAGAGGCAGACCTACCCTCCCTGCTTGAGTCCCGAATTCTCGTCGATGATTTTCCTGGGATCTGCCCCCTCCTCTGCCTCGGCGGCCGACTTCTTGCCGGTCTCGTCTTGGGCCGCCTTGACCGCCTCCAGTTGCTTCAGCATGGCCCGGGCGTCGGCCTCAAAGTCCTGCGCGGTCGCCAGGGAGCTCAGGCCGTCCGTCCAGGAGCGCGGCAGCGACTTGGGCAGGACCTTGGGTGGGTCCGGGGCAAGACCGGAGTCGGGGAGAGAGAAAAAGGAAAAGGAAACAGACAACTTTAAAGAACACGTCTTGAATCACACAGGCTGTTGGAGTCACAACAACCCTTTCAAAAAAATGTCCCAGGTCACCTTTACATTTCTGTTGAGATACCTTGGTGTATATCATAGAGTTTTATTAGCTTTTCCGTTCTATACGGAAAAGCTATTGTTCTTGTTCTGATTTTCTTTTTTTTCTTCTTCTTCTTCTTCTTCTTCTTCTTTTTCTGGTCGGAAAAAATCCCATAGACAAAGCACAGGGTTTTTGTGACCGGCACTTTTGCCATTGAACACACTTTTTCAAACTTGGCAAATGCATAGAGCCAATGTTGAGCTAGTGCACAGTGGTCTTGAAAATGTTATGACGTCACCACGTGTCACATGACAGCACTTTAAAGGGGCAAATTTCAAACTGCAATAAAAGCAAAAAAGCAATTTCGTTTTGTTCCAAGTTTGCACTATATCTAAGTTGGGAAAAGGTGTATCCGAAAATTGCCCTATTTGATCGTGACGTCATCTCATGAATATTAATGAGGTCATAAACTTTTAAGATTTTAACATTCAATTGAGCATATTTGGCCAATGGAGCAAGATTTTTTTCATTTTTTCGTTAATATCAATTGGGGATGTAGTTTAGAAACACCCTCCGGGGCCAAAATGCCATGACGCAATCGTGACGTCATCAAAATGCGTGTTTTTGAAACACATATTTGCCAAAGGTCAATCGTCTCGAAATTTGGTGGGCATTTAGCTATTGGGCTAGAGATTCTAAATCCTGAGTTTGGAAGCAATTGACCATTGTTCAGAACTACTATGTATTATGATTTTTTGAAAAATATAATGATGTCCCATACACTTTGTGCACAAAATATGCAAGTGCATTTTGGGTTAGGAATGGAGGTTACGGGTTCGAATCCCGTTGATGTCAATTTTTTTTTCATAATTTTTTTTTTTTTTTTTAAAGAGAACCAGATGCGGAAAAGCGTTATGTTCTGTTTGCCAACATACATAAATCTCTAGTTTTATTATCCTTTCTTGTCCTCTTTTTAGCCAATTTGTGGACCACTTTCCATACATACAGGTTTGTTCTTTAACAATGGGTAATTTGCAAAACAATGTATCTGTGAAATACACCATGCATACAAGTGCATCAAATCTGGCACAATCGGACATCTGTGTGGCTATTTGCCATGCTGTATACTGTTTTGCGGTAGGCTGAAAAGAGTCTTGGTAGGAAATTGGAAAAGAGCGGTGCCCGGATTCGGAGGGCCAAGTGTGTAGCAACACCACCAGAATTTGCAGGATCCGGCATGAAGTGGTTAATGTATGCAGCTTCATGCATGTCTATTGTAATCCTTAATTTTTTGAGGGTTTGATCTGTGCAAATTAGACATTTTTTAAGTACTATACACTTTTACAGCATAATCTTTCCTGTTCCACAATTTGTGATTCAATGTCTTTCTTCTCACACCCACCCCCTCAAAAAAGTGGACATTTTCATTCCGAGACAAAACCTACACTGTATTCTCAAGTTCTAAGGAATGATTCTTAAACTTAAAATTTTTCTGTAAAGGCTGTTCTCTACAAGCCTTGGCTTATATGAACAGCCCCTATACTTCCCACCTTCTTCATTAAGTTCTTTATATATCAATTTCGTGTTTAACACTTTGTTATATTGTTACTACATATATATTTATTTTTTACGTTATCCATTCTGATGTGTATGCTTGTGGAAGTATGAAAATAAATGTTATTATTGAATTGAATTGAATTGAAACTTTTGAGAACCGACTGATTAGCTACACATCTGACCCTCATGCAGTAGCTCTTGGCGGTGGGGTGGGTAGGGAGTGTACCTGGTCAGCCTTCTTGACGCCCTGCAGGAGCTGCAGGGAGGTGGCCATCTTGCGGGAGCGGGCCTCCAGGCAGTAGTCCAGCGGCCGCTTGCCCTGCTTGTCGGCGGCCGCCGTTTTGGCCCCCAGCCGGAAGAGGAGCTCCAGGAGGTCCTCGTTCTCGTAGGTGCCGTGGGCCGAGGTGCGCATCAGGTGGTGGACGGCTGTCCGGCCGGCTGAGTCGGTGGCGTTCAGGTCCAGGTCGCTGGTCTGGGTAAACTTCAGCCTCTTATCCTTGGTCTCCTTGGCCGCCTTGTGAGCTGTGAAGCGGGTGGGGACAGAGAGGAGATTAGGAGGTCAGAGGCGGGAGTGCTTTTCACCTGGAATTGAGGGTCTGAGATGACAATGGATAACAGTTTAGGTACCCATATGGTGGATGTACTACCGTTCTGTAGAGATAATAACGTGCATCAGCTTGGACCATTCACTTGATCAATTCACACTCACAGCAGTGGATGCAATGATCCCATTCAGCTTGTACACGATGGACCATTCAGTGAACCCATTCACAGACACAGCTTTGGATATAAATGACCTTATCTTGCGTTAACACAGATGAACCTAATGTGTGCACTGAATGGCCCATTGTGTACAAGCGGATTGGAATCATTGTACCCACAGCTGTGACTTAATGTGTGCACTGAATGGCCCACTGTGTGCAAGCTGAATAGGGTCATTGTACCCACAGCTATGACTTAATGTGTGCACTGAATGGCCCATTGTGTACAAGCGGATTGGAATCATTGTACCCACAGCTGTGACTTAATGTGTGCACTGAATGGCCCACTGTGTGCAAGCTGAATAGGGTCATTGTACCCACAGCTATGACTTAATGTGTGCACTGAATGGCCCATTGTGTACAAACGGAATGGGATCATTGCATCCACAGTAGTGAGTGTATATGGGTGCGCCAAATAAATGGTGCCATTGTATCCACACAGCTGTGACTAACAATAGGGGCACTAGTCAGTAAAAATACACACAATGGACACCCAAAGGTGCCTCCTCTGCTTAAACACGTCAAGGATAGATTCTGAGCCGAAGTTTATCCCACACCCATAACAAAGAGAGCAAAGTATCCATACAGAACGCTCTAGATACCAGTCCGAGTAACTCCAAAATGATAGATACACTAATGGCTGGATGGTCAATTACTGGTCAAGATGGTCAGGAAAAGGTGTTACTGAGATAACTCCAATGAGATCGATGCCTACAGAGGCATTCTATTCTGATTCATCATAACAGGACATTCTATCTTGTCAGAACCTCTTGTCCCCACTTCTCTCAGACCAACCTTTTTTCACCCCACCCTCCTCCTCGTCCTCCTCTTCCTCCTCCTCCTCCTCCTCCTCCTCTTCCTCCTCCTCTTCATCCTCGTCCTCCTCATCCTCCTCTTCATAGTCCCCTTCGCCCTCGTCTTCCTGAGGCTGTTGAAAAGTGCCTGACTCTGGAAGGCAGACACAGAAAATGGGACGTCAGAACCTGCTACAAGGATCTGATTGTTCTGCCTTTGAGAAAGGTCCTGCACAGTTTTTGAGGAGTTGCAAAATTTTGTCATTTAACCCCTTGCGTACAGATGACGTCTGTAGCCACTCTAGGAGTTTCAACATATGGACGCCGCTATAGTCCAAACTGTAGACAAAGACTCTTTTCAGTAATATTCATCATGACATTCATTTTGACGTCGGTTGCTGCATGAATTGCCAGAACAGCAATAACATTGGTGCTACTGTGGGGCTTCATTGTGAACGATCGAGGGTCTGCGCACTATTATGGAAGACAGTGTGCTGGCCTGCCCCAAAACCAGTGCGGTCACCGGAGAGACTGTGGAATGCACCCGCTGCCTTTACCACAAATTGCATGCTCTGTTGAGGCCGTCCAGTTGGATCTTTAGTCCGCTGCAGTGCAGGAATGATTGCGGTCAAAGGGTAGCAGCACACACAGTTCTCGGAGTCGTGTCGCACGGCCGACGCTCCATTGGACTACACACAAAAGGCCAATCTTTGAGGGCTGATAATCCCTTGACAAAAGCCACGCAGACGTCCTATTGTACCACATGTAGTGTTCTCTTATTGGTTTATTGTTCTCCGATTGTTTAGCGAGCTTTTGAAATGACACTGTGCCTGCCATTGGCACTAAAACATTTTTTGTATCACATCTTGTTATGTGTTTCACTTCTTGTTGAAAAGAGGCTCCAGTTGAGGTAGCAAGGCAAGGATACTTGATAGCAACACTAATCAAGTAATCTCTTGTGTGTGTGCATATTTGTGTGTGTGTTTCTGAGATATACATGTACATGTACAGCGGGACGAAGTGTTCCAGAAAGAGTCTGCTCTGTGTAACTTCAGGACTGTCACATTTTGTTTCATACTGCTACATCCTGACAGCTAAGGCATCTCTCTAGCAAAGTAGTCATTCTTTTTCATCAAAGGCTATCAAAAGTCCCCGTATGACAGAGAGCATGGTGTTTCTGAAATGCTGAGTCCCTCAGTTCCTTACAATACCACAACAAGTCTCAAAACCAAAAAAAGATTCAAGAAATCTTATGGGTGGTAACAGTGTATGCTATTGCCACAAAATTTGTGCATTTTCAACCAATGATCATTGTTTTGCAGTAATTGCTTATAAATGAATTATACAAATGAATGAGTAGGGATTGAAAATACCATAGGGAAACACACAATTTGGCGACATGCAACAATTTCAATGGCCTATTATTATGTGCAAGCTGGATAGCTTCATTGCATCCACATCCGTGACTGAGAACTGAACACTCCAAAAAAAGAGTTTTTTTCTTCTTACTCTTTTGTTCCCAGACGTTGGCGGCCCAGACAGACAGGGACTTGGCTGGCTTGGACTTGACCTTGCCTCCATCCTTCTCTGGGTCGTAGTCGTAGTCAAGCAGCAGCTTCACCAAGGTGATTTCATTCTGAGGAGGGTGCGGGAGATGGGCAGTGAACCAAGGTGACAGTTAACCCCTTTGTGTACTTAGAGATCAATTTTGGCGCTTGTGATGATCGCAAAGCGTTGGTGAAATCGGCCCCGGGTCTGCCGTCTGGCCAACCCTGATGCCCTGCAAGAGCTGCAGGGCGTTGGCCTCACACACAAACACTTCACACATTAATACAATTTTGCCATTTAAAAAAAAATTCAAAAGTTCCCGGTCGGTTTGATCATTCCTCAAAACTGTTAAAGGACTCTCGCTGTTGGTTTTTGTTTTAATGTCAAAAGTTAGACCCTAGCAGGATCAGAGGCCCTGACGTTTCGATCCTAGCGGGACCTTCAGACACATAAGGCCTCTCCTGATGTTGCCTCTCCTGCTAGGATCAAAACGTCAGGCCCTCTAACTTATGAGATTAATGTATTGCCGGTCGCTTCAGTCAGAGAGGAGTTTGCAAGAGTGTTTTGTACGTCATCGGTTTTTTTGTAGTTTACCTGTCTGACAGCATGCATGAGTGGCGTCTCTCCGTTCTGGTCGGCATGGTTACAGCTGGCTCCGGCCTTGAGCAGAGCCTTGCAGGCGCGGAACTTGTTCAGGTGGATGTGGAGGAGGAGAGGGGTGCGGCAGGCCGAGCGCTCGGCAGGGCTGTGGTACCAGGCCTCCAGGGTGTCTGCCCGCCTGTCGTGGGCAGGTGAGTGCGCCTCCACATTGGGCAGCTGGGCTCGTAGGTTCAGATCGCTGTTGGACTTGACCAGGAGTCTGCAAGACGCCAAAGGGTGTAGCATGTCATAGTGTGTCATAAGGTGTCACAGCATGTTGTAACATGTCATAGCATGTTGTAGCATGTCACAACAAGTGATAGCATGCCACAATATGTAATAGCGTGTAGCAACATGTAATATCGTGTCATAGCATGTGATAGTGTGTCATAGAATGTGATAGTGTGTCATAGCATGTCATAAGGTGTCATACTACAGTACATGTAGGTCATAGCATGTTAGGTGATTTTCAACTCCACATATGTGATATACCGGTATTTTTTTAACTCAAGTACATTTAAGTGTACTTAAGTACACTTAAGTACACTAATCCCTACCCTACTCCTTGCCCTTCTCTTTGATCTTTCCCCCTCTTCTCACTAATCCCTACCCTACTCCTTGCCCTTCCCTTTGATCTCTCCCTACCAGCTTCACTCTTTGTCCTTTGTTTCTCATCCGTGTCCTATTCACTCTCTCCCCCTTCCTTCGTGTACATGTATCTGTTTTGAGTCCTGCTAGGATCGAAACGTCACGCCCACTAAATTTTAAGATTTACATTTTGGTAATTTTAGTCAGTAAGCAGTTTGCAACATTTTTGTATATCACCTTAAGTACATTTTCATAGACGTAAAATCACACATTTATGTTAAAATGTGATACATGCCGCTTTATACATTATATTCGAATCCTCCACACAACCTCAACCAGATCGAGTCCAGTGGTTAAAAAATGTGGTAAAGCAGGAGACGTGGGTTCCAATCCAGCCTGAGCTGCCTGTACTTTTTTTTTTTCAGCAGGCAATTGGGCAAAAGCACTGAGCACTCGGTGTTCAATTACGCGTCGAGTAGGCCAAACCCTTGTTGAACGCAACTCAATGTACAGCAGAAAACCCATCGGGAGTTGTGACAGAACGTGCAGTTGGTTATGGTGAAGAGTCTAACAGAAGGTGAACATCTTAAAATTTAGTGGGCCTGACGTTTCGATCCTAGCAGGACCTTTCTCAAAGGCAGAGTGACAAGGACAAAACAGATACATGTACACGAAGGAAGGGGGGAGCCTTCGTGTACATGTATCTGTTTTGTCCTTGTCACTCTGCCTTTGAGAAAGGTCCTGCTAGGATCGAAACGTCAGGCCCACTAAATTTTAAGATTTACATTTTGCTAATTTTAGTCAGTAAGCAGTTTGCAACATTTTTGTATATCACCAGAAGGTGAACATGCATAAGTCATTGAAAACTAGTATGGGGGACTCCATTTTGCTCCTCTTCCAAACGTTTCTGCAACTTCATGTGTACTGAGATTTACTTGACTCCGCGACTTTCCTCTCTCATCCTTCCTCCACATTTCGATACCAAATACAAGTTAATCACACCTACAATCTATGTTATTTGGTAATTTTGACATTATTCTGTGTACATCCCTACACTAACATCAATCCTTGACTAAAAACAAGTCATTAGCAATCACAGCAAAACAAATAAATAATAACAAATAACACTATAGGAAGGTTTGCGGTGACACCATGTATCAGGTCTCTTAAAGGAAGAGGTTTGGTTCTGAAAAGAACCTGAGTGGTAACTCAACGTTTCGACCAGTATGCTCTGGCCGTCGAGTTACCCTCAGGTTCTTTTCAGAACCACACCTCTTCCTTTAAGAGACCTGATACATGGTGTCACTGCAAACCTTCCTATATTGATTCACCCACCATGCAAAGCCTTAAGTCTCATTTAACAAATAACACAACAAATAACTCAACATTAAAGAAATGGGCATGCCCCTTTATAGGTACATGTACGACAAGATACCTGGGTGCTAAACATGGGGGCAAGAGGGGGATCTCTGGAGACAGCAAATTAGGGGATGCAATCAGGTAGAAAATCAGCAGACATTTGGCGACTGTTGGACATCACTGGCCGGTGGTGGATTTCGTCAAACCCGTGACTTGCGGTACGATCAATTGAAAGATGATGAGCAATGCACAGAGACCGCATGGCCATAATCACAAGGACGGGTTATCAGTCGCAAGTCAATATGACGATGTATTGTAAGACTTTGCGAAATCCACCCCGGGCGTCTTGGCGACTCGTGACTTGGGACTTGACTCGACCCGGGACCGTACATTTCTCTGAGACTGGCGACTGAGTGTTGGGGGTGAGTGCTGTGCAGCATCGTTGGGTGACCGGTCTCTATCGGTCTCCATCCCCACGGCCATTTCTTGTCTCTCACCTGATGACTTCCTCGGTGGCCGCGTCAAAGCGCAGGTTCCAGAACACGGCCGCCAGCGGAGTGCGCCCTCGGTGGTCGGTGTAGGTCAGGCAGCTCTTGAAGCCGCTTGCATCCTTCTCTGTAGTGGTTCAAAATAACGTGAATTGAGGACCAACTTTCATCAAGCAAGGACGTCAGCACCTCAGGGGTGCCAGAGCCAGAGGTCAATCTCACTTAGTTCACCGGACACTGCCTCTATTCAGCTTGTACACAATGTGCCATTCAATGAACCTACAGTGTATATTCAGTCACAGCTATACCGGTAGATGCAATGAACATATTCAGCCTGTACACTATGGACCATTCAGTGCACCCATTCACAGCCATAGATGTGGATGCAATGACCCTATTCAGCTTGTACACAATGGGCCATTCAGTGCACCCATTCACAGTCATAGCTGTGGATGCAATGACCCTATTCAGCTTGTACACAAAAGGCCACTTAGTGCACCCATTCACAGCCATAGCTGTGGATGCAATGACCCTATTCAGCTTGTACACTATGGACCATTCAGTGCACCCATTCAGTCACAGCTGTGGATGCAATGACCCTATTCAGCTTGTACACAATGGGCCATTCAATGAACCTACAGTGTATATTCAGTCACAGCTACAGATGCAATGAACATATTCAGCTTGCACACAATGTGCCATTAAGTGAACCTACATTGTAGCGTGTATATTCAGTCACAGCTACAGATGCAATGAACATATTCAGCTTGTACACAATGGGCCATTCAGTGCACCCATTCACAGCCATAGCTGTGGATGCAATGACCATATTCAGCTTGTACACAGTTGGCCGTTCAGTGCGCCCATTCACAGTCACAGCTGTGGATACCATGATCCTATTCAGCTTGTGCACAAATGGTCGTTCAGTGCACCCACTCATAGTCACAGCTGTGGATGCAATGACCATATTCAGCTTGTACACAATGGGCCATTCAGTGCACCCATTCACAGTCACAGCTGTGGATGCAATGACCCTATTCAGCTTGTACACAATGGGCCATTCAGTGCACCCATTCACAGTCACAGCTGTGGATACCGTGACCCTATTCAGCTTGTACACAGTTGGCCGTTCAGTGCACCCATTCACAGTCACAGCTGTGGATACCATGACCCTATTCAGCTTGTACACAATTGGCCTTTCAGTGCACCCATTCACAGTCACAGCTATGGATGCAATGAACATATTCACCTTGTACGACACTGTACACAGTTGGCCGTTCAGTGCACCCACTCACAGTCACAGCTGTGGATACCATGATCCTTTTCAGCTTGTGCACAGTGGGCCATTCAGTGCACCCATTCATAGTCACAGCTGTGGATACCATGACCCTATTCAGCCTGTGCACAATATCTGCCATCTCCTCAACTCACCTGCAAAGAGTTTGCAGAGGGCAACATTCTGATTGGCTGCGGCGTAATGCAGGGGCGTGCAGCCCTTATCATCCCAGACAAACAGCTTGATGCTTCTCTCAAACAGAGCCTTGGCAATCTGAAGGAAAGAGGGTTAGGAAATTCTTGAAAAATTTGAAGAAATGACCCAGGAAGAGTGCTTTGGGAAAAGAACACTCCGGTTGATTTGAAGAAATACGCCTCTTCTACAGAGATTTTCCCTATGGTGTGACCACAAACTTTCCCTTAATATTGAGGTCAATTTAAACACCTTAACTTACGAAAAAGGTTGCAAATTGCGTACTGACCTTTCCCCTCCACAAAAAAAGAAAATACGCCTCTTCTACAGAGATTTTTCCCTATGGTGTGACCACAAACTTTCCCTTAATATTGAGGTCAATTTAAACACCTTAACTTACGAAAAAGGTTGCAAATTGCGTACTGACCTTTCCCCTCCACAAAAAAAGAAGCAAATTTCCAAGATTCAGAAGGCATTTAAGACCTTGGAGATCCTAGCATGAGCTTTCTAGAAAATCTCCATGCCATTCCCTGATCACCTTCAACGTCGTCCCGACAGCAGTGCAACTAATGCCGCCAATCTTCCTATTCAGATGGCAACTGACGTCACACAAAAGGTGCGCGTCATACTACAAAGTGCCTTGAGGTAGACTGAAATGAAAATCTGGACAGTGGTAGCATGATCCCGGCCAAGGCAACAGCACACAGTCTCCAAATTCAGAGGTCCAGCGCCAAGTGGACATCTTGATACCTTCACCATGAAGCGCTTAACATCTCATCTAGACCTGGCCAGGGGTTCATGAGGTGGTTTCAAACTCTAAGGCCGTTTTCAAAATGAAGTCTTAGGCTCGGGCTCAGGCTTCGTCTCCGTCTGACAAAACCTGACAATCCAGGTTGTGGTTAGTTTCCGAATTTGAAGGTTTGTTGGCTTGATAGGTACAGGGTATTCACAAAGAAACTGGGGCCAAACGCTTGTTTTAAGATGCCTGTGATATCATAACGAGTAGGATAAAATATATGACCGAAGCCTAGGCCCGAGCCTAAGCCTTCATTTCGAAAACGGCCTATGTAAGCAGCAGGCATATCCTATTGGAGAATTCACAGCTTCACCCTTCAGTGCATGAGGTCTTGGTCCCTCTTTTTCTTTCTCTCCTCGGGACCAGCGAGGTCAGCCGGCCTACCTGTTCGTAGAGGCTGGACCACTGGTCCGACACGGCGTGGATGGACAGCAGGTGCAGCAGGGTACGCGCCCGCCGTGTGGACTGCTGCAGTTTCTGGACGTCGCGCTGCTTGCGGATCAAGGTGCTGGCCAGCTGGAACTTCTGTGCCTCCAGCACCGCCTGGGATTGAATGTCCAGGAGTGCATTGCTTTTAATCCACTCTGCACCGGGCTACATTTCAGTGCCCACGACTATTGACTACCACACAGATTCTTTTCAATAGGCCTAATGCGCCATTTTCAAAACTCACTAAACAACCATTAAGAGGGATGTCTAGAGTAGTGCCCGGCAACAGTCTATGGGAATTGGACAAGAAGATAGGGAACACAGTAATCTAAACCAAAAATAGCTTCTTCGGTTTTTTTTATCTCATAAGCTCGGAGGGCCTGACCTTCCGATCTTAGCAGGACCATTTGAAGTGAGCAAGTGCATTAATGAAATTGGTCTTCATTAACTGCAACAAACCGTATATGTTGGCATAGAAACGAAGAGGGAAAACAACTGGGAGAATAAACCAAGGGCTGTTTCACATGTATGAGTGAACTCCGGTGCCAAAATTGGCTTCCCCTTTGACCAGATGTTGGCTAATAATCTAAATGTGGTGCCTTGAAAAGACCCTGTTTAAAGCGTACGTGGGACTTGAACAATGCCAAATAAATCAAAACAAAACCAATAAGCTAATTAGAAAAAATGTGAATTCTGGCGCCCAAGTGGGCTTTCCCAGACACTCTGACAAGGTGTTTGCTAAATGTGGTGTCATGAAAGAAAAACCCCGGCATAAAGATATACATGTAAGTGTATAAAGGATTTGACACAAAGAAGGATGAAAAGCTGGAAGAGAAAAAATCTAACCAAAAGCAATTAACTATTTATTTAAGTGTTTTTTCTGATGACGCTGCCACAATACCGGTATGTTGGCTGAGAGTGGTGCTTTGAAAAGACACTGTATCAATTCCACGGATGAATTAACAATGACGAAACATTTGAATTTTTTTCTTAAATACCAAAGCAATAGCTGATATCATATGATTTTGCATCAAGGAGAATGTACTTCAACAATGTACACTGTACTTCGAGAAGACTGTACTGAACAAATCCTTAAAGTTGCCTTCTGATGGAGCTAAGACCCATAGGTATAGATGCCTACCTATATTAAAGGAAATTAGGAATACTTCTGCTAAAAAAAAGGGGGAATCGAAGAGCAAACTACATACATGTAGGAGTACAGGAGTATTTCCAAGGCAAAAATTGGAATCTGTTGTCAAGAGCTTGCAAGATTTTTACCGCAAAAGAGGAATGATTCCCCCCAAAATGGGAATGGTTGGCAGCCATGGGCCAGCCCCCCCCCCCCTCCCCACCCACCTGGATGATGTCCACGTAGGACAGGTTAAACTTCTGGAGGCGGTCCATCATGAGGTAGACCACACCCTGCCAGCCCTCGGTCACGGCCGCCTGGAAGAAGGAGGCGCGCAGGCTGGTAAGCGGCGGCTTGGCCAGGGGCTTCCACAGCCAGCGCCGCGGCCGGCCCTCCTTGACCTTGGACCCCTCCAGCTCCGGCGGGACAAAGGTCACCGTGGTGTTGATGTTGGCCCCCTTCTGGATTAGCATGATGGCCACGCTGGAGAGTGGGAGGGAGGAAGCCGAGAGGTCAATCCACCGAGGCTGAGTAATTCATGCTTACCGGCAGTGAGTCCTTTTTCGATACGGTATTAACCACTTCGCGCCGGGACCTCCGAATCCGGAGGTCAATTGGATTGCCTATGCAACGGGGCCCTCCGAATCCGGGCACCACTATTGTCCACATTCTAAACAAAGACTCTTTTCAGCTTAGAACAAAGCAATACGAATCAGTACAAAGACCCTTTTTGACGCAAGTTGCCACATGAATTGCAAGATTAGCAGCAGTAATTGTGCAATTGTGGGACTTTTACTGTGGAGGATCGAGGGATACCGCGCTGCAGCTGAAGCACGCGGGGGACATTGTCTTTGCAAGCCACACAGCCCAACGGTCGTTGGTCTGGCATTGATATTCCCCCACATTCTTTACCGTAATCTGTACGCTCGTTTGTGGCCGACCAACTCAAAGATTTGACTGCCTGGAGTGGAGGCTGGAGTCTGCGGTCAGGGATTGTCAGCAGCGTACACGCACGCACACACACACATCCGTTACGGTCCATTGACGATGCACAAAGGGCCCTTTTTCGAACGGATAATCTCTTGACAAAAGCCACAACGACGTCTGAATTGTGCCAGGTTTTACTCTCTTGTACCCATAGTATACCCTTATCGATTTATTTCACATAAATATATTGTTCGGATTGTTTTAGCGAGATTTGAAAATGATGCATTATTAAAAAAAACCCGTATGGCGGTCATCGGCGCTGAAAAACCCCCCGGCGCGAAGTGGTTAAGAGCTTTTCAAGAAGTTTTGTTGTCCCCATTCCGGCAAAGGTAACTATTTTGGAAGGCCATCATCTGAAGGCTTAATAGCTCAGATGGTAAGAATACAAATTTCTTTGCCATTTTTCAAATTTTTTCACAAGTTCCCAGTTTTGTCTTTAACTAGTTTGATTGATCTTAAAATTTAGTGGGCCTGACGTTTCGATCCTAGCAGGACCTTTCTCAAAGGCAGAGTGATATTGAAAAAGGCTGTTTGGGTCTGTTTTGACCACTTGCAGGCAGGATGGGAACGCAAGATTGACGTCAATCTCTCCTGGGTGACTAGTACGTAGGTGACAGAGCTGCACAGAATGGCTGAACACAAGCTGAATATCAATGCCATGACTCTGAACAGATGCACTTAATAGCCCACTGTGAACAAGCTAGATAGGGCGACTGTGACTGGGAATGGGTACACCGACTTATCCACTGTGTACAAAGGGAATAGAGCTATTTCATCAAAAGCTGTGACTGTGAATGGCTGCACTGGATGGCCCATACAGTAGTTTAGAAGCTGAATAGGGTCATTGCATCTATATCTGTGACTGTGATAAGGTACACTGGATTGCCCACTGTGTACAAGCTGAATTTGGTCATTGCATCCAGAGCTGTGACTGTGATAAGGTACACTGGATTGCCCACTGTGTACAAGCTGAATAGGGTAATTGCATCTATATCTGTGACTGTGAATGGGCGCACTAAATAGCCCACTGTGTACAAGCTGAATATGGTCATGGCATCCAGAGCTGTGGCTGTGATAAGGTACACTGGATTGCCCACTGTGTACAAGCTAAATAGGGTAATTGCATCTATATCTGTGACTGTGAATGGGCGCACTAAATAGCCCACTGTGTACAAGCTGAATATGGTCATTGCATCCAGAGCTGTGACTGTGATAAGGTACACTGGATTGCCCACTGTGTACAAGCTGAATAGGGTAATTGTTTCTATATCTGTGACTGTGAATGGGCGCACTAAATAGCCCACTGTGTACAAGCTGAATATGGACACGGCATCCAGAGCTGTGACTGTGATTGGGTACACTGGATTGCCCACTGTGTACAAGCTATAAAATAGGGTAATTGCATCTATATCTGTGACTGTGAATGGGCGCACTAAATAGCCCACTGTGTACAAGCTGAATATGGTCATTGCATCCAGAGCTGTGACTGTGATAAGGTACACTGGATTGCCCACTGTGTACAAGCTGAATAGGGTAATTGTTTCTATACATGTATCTGTGATTGTGAATGGGCGCACTAAATAGCCCATTGTGTACAAGCTGAATAGGGTCACGGCTTCCAGAGCTGTGACTGTGATAGGGTACACTGGACTGCCCACTGTGTACAAGCTAAATAGGGTCACACGGATGGATTCTACTAACCTGTCGTTCCCACTCAGGGCTGCCATTGCAAGAGGTGAGTTGCCATTGTTGTCCTTCACATTGAAATCCTTGATCCTCTGAGGAATTCAACAAGACAACGTCTTCATAAAACACCCTCTGATCAAATCCAATTCATTCCAATTCCATCCAATGTGCCTCAATGCTATTCATTCCGTTCCAGTACAATCCATTCCACACAACTGAGCAGATCCAATTTGATTCCAACCGATCTGACAAAAAATCTGATCAAAATCTGACAAAATGCAACCTAATTCCATCAAATCCATTCGCATCTGAACTAATCTGAACTGATCCAATCTGATCCAATCAAATCGCATCTAACCTGATCAAATCCATTTCAATCTGAGCAATCCAAATACAATCTGGTATGATCCACCCTGCTTGTTTTCTGATCTGATCCCAACTCGTCCAGTCTAGCCCATCTGATCCAGTGCAACCCGTCAAAGACTTATCCAATCTGAAATCCAATCACACATGGCTATTCTGTTCTACTACATGTAGGTCTTGATTCAATCAACCGAATGCATCCAGGAGACCAGTCAGATGACTAACGACTGACATGTTTACTGATATGGTCACTCCACAAAAACTTTCCCTACTGCCTGTCCTTCCCTTTGATCCCAGCCCAGTTTTTCCTCTCTATCATTTTTCTGTCATCCATGTCCTAATGTCTCCGACCCTACCTAGGTACATGTACCTGCTTCCCTTCTTGCCATTTTACCTCTAAGAAAGGTCCTGCTGGAATCAAAACGTCATCAGGCCCTTTACCATTTTAAGAATGCCATTTTTGTCATTCGTCAGTATACACCAGTTAGCAACATTTTTGCAAATTACTTGCAAATTACAAATTGATACTATCCTGTCCTATCCTGTCCAATACAGTGTTATCCAAATGACAGAATTCTAACCACTCTCACGACCATCTCAAATCACCACTGGGCCCAATACCAAGGCTCTGCTAACCATAGTATCGGTGCTTACAGAAGCACAACTCTGGGATTAACGTAAGCGTATTTCATTGTTTTTTATTTAATTTTTGCATCCGTAAGGAAACCATGATTCACAACGCACATGCGTGAATTGGCCTGGGACCTTCTGCTAAAAAAAAATGTTTGCATTGTTGCCTGCTACTTAGCGCTTTGTTCGAATTTCATTGGAACAACGGAAGGTGAAAAGAAAGTTGGCAAGAAACATTATCAAACTTTTATCTCTGTAATGGATACTGGCATTGCAACTGCCTACCGCGAGGAGACAAATAGAGCTGAACTTCCTCTAATGGGTATGATACTGGCAAAACGCGATAACAAGGTTGCTTGGCGTGGGATAGCTGAATGTGTCAATGGGTATGACGAACGATCACCATTTGTCTCTGCTGAATGCAAAATCCACCGCTTGGGGCAGACATTCCACACTAGCTATTTAAGCGTTGCTTACACGGGACAATTTCACAAGCGCCCAAATTTACCTAGGAAAAAAAAAAAGTGATTCATACGATCACCCTGAGAACCCAAGCACTCACTTTTGGTTCATGCTAAGCAAAGAAAACTTGAACACAATTCAAAACCAACTGATATCAGGTCATAATGCGGTTTGTCATTCTGCTTACACAAGAAAGACTTTTCATGCTTAGCAGATTCTCATGCTTAAGCGTTTCTATAAAATTGGGCCCAGGATCCATGGAAATTCTACGCTTATAGCGTCTCGTAAGCACACCTTTCTGCACTAAGGCCTCTTGTCAAAAAGATCATCGGTTGGGCATCAGATGATTTGACCCGTCCGATGTCGTTTCCACCGGATAGCCATCGTGTATTTCTCACCCCAGAGTCCAGTACAATCGGCTTTCTACCGGGGGGAAATTTTATCGGTCGGATGAGTTCAACCGGCACTCAACCGATGATCTTTTTTGACAAGAGGCACTAAGCAGAAGCTGTGACCTTGCGGCCTTCCAAGGCCTCACCTCAGCCAGGTGCATGGAGGAGATGGTGGCTCCCCTGTAGGAGGCCCAGTGCAGCGGCGTCTGGCCAAACTTGTCCGCAGTTTCCACCAGCTCTGGCTGGGACCTCATCGCCTCCAGCAGGATGGACACAATCTCAATGGGGTCTGTCTGGCTGGCGTCGCGGTGCCTATCAGACCGGGCAGGAAACAAAAACAGAGGTCACTCTTACCTTCTCCCTTTTCTTTGCTTGAAAAAAGCGTTCAAAAGCGCCGGACCCGCTTTTGAAGCAGACAAGACTTACAACTACATGTATTTGTGCTGGGCACTGCAGGGAATCTGAGATCAGGAATCTGAGGGATGGGGGAGGGAGAAGGTTAAGCATAGTTTGTACTGATCATCCGTCTTTTTGAGTTTGTGTGGTTCTGTGAACTAAGGGGCTTCGCCATTCAGGAAAAGTACGGTATGCTCTGTCCGGCGTCTGAGGCCTCAAATTGTGCCTTTAAGAAAGGTCCTACATGTACTAGCGTAGCTGCCAACCCATCTTTAAGGAAATTAGGAATACTGTTGCTAAAAAAAAAAAAGAATCACAGAGAAAACTACATACAAAAATATGTGGATTTTCAAGCCAAATATCGGAATCTCTTGTAAAGAGCTTGTAAACAGTTTTTACCAAGAAAAGGAGGAATATTTTTTCCAAAATAGGAATGGTTGGCAGCTATGTACTAGGATCAAAACTGAAATTTGGAAAATCTGAGCCCTGAATTTGCCTCACTTTCTGATCTTGACGAAGGCGTAGTGGAGTGGGAGTCTCCCCCGGACGTCCTTGGCATAGACGTTGGCCTTGTGCTCAATCAGGAGCTCCGAGACCTCCGTGGTGATGTCGGCACTGCCCGTGTCGGCGTTGACGGCATAGTGGAGCGGCGTGCGCTGCTTGGAGTCCACAGCGTTGACGGTGGCGCCTGCCTGCAGCAGTGACTTGGCACTGCCCAGGACCTTGTCCATATCTGGGAGATTGCAGGAAGAAGAGAGAGAGAGAGAGAGTGAATGAGAGAGGATCAATACAAGAAAATGAGGGTGAGGAAGAGAGAGAGAGATGAGGGAGAGGGAAAGGGAGAGAGAGGGAGAGGGGGAAGGGAGAGAAAGAGGGAGATATAGAGATGGAGAGAGATAGGGGAGAGGGAAGGAGTGAGAGAGGGAGTGATGAAGAGAGAGTGTGGGAGGGAGAGAGAGAGTGAGAGAGAGAAAGAGGGAGGGAGAGTGGGGGAAGGAGAGAGATAGAGAGAGGGAGGGAGGAAGAGGGAGGGAGGGAGAGAGAGTGAGAGAGAAACAGGGATGGAGAGAGGGGGAGGGAGAAAGATAGAGAGAGAGGGAGGGAGAGAAAGAGGGAGATATAGAGATGGAGAGAGATAGGGAGAGGGAAGGAGTGAGAGAGGGAGTGATGAAGAGAGTGTGGGAGGGAGAGAGAGAGTGAGAGAGAGAAAGAGGGAGGGAGAGTGGGGAAAGGAGAGAGATAGAGAGAGAGGGAGGGAGAGAGGGAGAGGGAGGGAGGGAGGGAGGGAGAGAGAGTGAAAGAGGGATGGAGAGAGGGGGAGGGAGAAAGATAGAGAGAGAGGAAGGGAGAGAGTGAGAGGGAAGGAAAGAGAGAGAGGGAGGGAGGGAGAGAGGGAAAGATGAAGAGAGAGAGGGGGAGGGAGAGGGAGAGAGAGAAAGAGAGAGAGAGAGAAGGAAGGAGAGAGGGAGGTATGAGAGAATGAGAATGAGGAAGATAAGGAGACAAATAGAGAGGGGAGAAGAGAGAGAGAGGGAGAGAGATAGACTGACAGACAGACAGAGGGAGAGAGGCAGAGAGAGAGAGGGAAAGAGAGGACGGGAGAATGATAGAGGCAGGGTGAGAGATATAGAGGGAGAGACAGAGTGAGACAGAGTGAGTGAGAAGATAAGAGGGAATGACACAGAAAGAGAGTGAATACAAGAAACGGGAAAGTGGGAGGGATGGGACTTTCTTAGCGTCACTTTGATCCTAAAACATTGAGCCTCAAGGTGCTTACCCTGTGCAGACATGGTGATGTAGTGAAGAGCTGTTCTCTCATTTGTGCTGTCTTTGGCCGAGACATTGGCTCCTTTCTTCACCAGGATGGGAATGAGCTCGTGCATGCCCGCCCTGTGAACAAACCAAGACAAGGATGGGGAGAAGATCTAACTCCAGGAATTTGTGTCCTATACTGTGGTAGGCCTAAGCTTTGACCTGTTGGGGAAAGATTTGCTGAAAAGCATCGGGCCACTTGTACAAATACAACATTGGACTTTTGAGATTGTGTGTGGTCTACTAGACCATTTGGCTGGCAGTTCAATTGATCCACCAGGCCATTAGAATATGAATACAAGTGAAACACTACTCATTGGTCTAGTGATATGAGTGACTCACTAGATCATTGGGCATGTAATACGAGTGATCAACCAGACCATTGAGCTACCGGTACATTGTAGTTGTACAAGTGATCCACTAGACCATTAGGCTAGGTGTACAAGTGATCCACTAGACCATTGGGCTCTGACTTTGGTCTGGCACCCGGACTCACCTTGCAGCCAGTATGAGCGGGGTTGCCTTGTCCCCTTGCTTGTCGGCAGTGCAGAGATTGACATTGGCACCAGCTTCCAGCTACAAACAGAGCAGTAATAAAGAGGAAGAATAAGAGTCTCGGTCTGGGTCTGAAGTGGTTATCAATAAAAATGAAAACGAGAATGTTCCTGTAATGCTGACATGGTTGAGCAGACTACAGAAGTCACAGCAGTTACTTTTTTTCTTTCAATGTGTTCCATGTTGTAGAAAGGCCTAGTGAGGCTGCAGTGAGCCAGGCCAGCACTGATTTTCTAGGTTTGCTGTGTTGTAGGAGGGATACTGCTAATAGAAACTTTTACTGAGTTCCTCTTTCACATATTTAGAGATCCTGTTGTATCAGTCCTGGCAGGATTTGATCCAAGCAGGGCCCTACTGCGATCAAATTGTCAGGCATTGTAAATGTTTGAGCTCTGCATTTTGGCCATTGACAGACAGGAGGTAGGAGTGAGTAGGGATACTTTGGATTTCTGCTTGCATTTGGTTGGGTTTTTGTGTTTTATTGGATTGACCCACACAAAGCCTCATTGAATTACAGTGGAACGTCGCTATAAATGAATGCCGATGTACCAAACATTCGGCTATAACGAACATGCCCTTTGGCTTCCAGCGTATATGTGGCATAAATGCTATAACGAACGACTGCTATACCGAACAATTTTCATGGATCCCCGGATGTTTGTTATAGTGACATTCTACTGAACTATTTCTTTGTTAACCACTTAACGCCGGGACCTCCGAATCCGGAGCTCCATTGGCTTGACTATGCGACGGGGCCGTCCGATTTCGGGCACCACTATTGTCCACATTCTAAACAAAGACTCTTTTCAGCTTAGAACAAAGCAATACGAATCAGTACAAAGACCCTTTTTGACGCAAGTTGCCACATGAATTGCAAGATTAGCAGCAGTAATTGTGCAATTGTGGGACTTTTACTGTGGAGGATCGAGGGATACCGCGCTGCAGCTGAAAGCACGCGGGGGACATTGTCTTTGCATGCCACACAGCCCAACGGTCGTCGGTCTGGCATTGGAATTCCCCCCACATTCTTTACCGTAATCTGTACGCTCGGTTGTGGCCAAACCAACTCAAAGATTTGACTGCCTGGAGTGGAGGCTGGAGTCTGCGGTCAGGGATTGACAGCGCCGTACACGCACACACACACACACAAGTCTGTTACGGTCCATTGACGACGCATAATGGGCCCTTTTTCAAACGGATAATCTCTTGACAAAAGCCACAACGACATCCGAATTATGCCAGGTTTTACTCTCTTGTACCCATAGTATAAACTTATCAATATATTTAACAGAAATATATTGTTCCGATTGTTTTAGCGAGATTTATGCATTGTTCAAAAACCCCCTTATGGCGGCCATCGGCACTGAAAAACCTCCCGGCGCGAAGTGGTTAAAGGTTTTTTATGGGGGGTTAGGGTGTGGGAGAGAGTTAACGTACCAGCATTTGGGAGCTCTTCGGTCGCTTGTGCAAGATAGCCCGGTGCAAGGGGGAGTAGCCTGTCCTGTCCAGCTGGTCTAGTTTAGGCTTGGCTTTGAGGAGGATGGAGAGAGCTGGCAGATTGCTGGCCAGGGACAAGATGTGTAGACTACTGGCACCCTCTGCAATGGGGAGAGGGGGGAGGGAAACGACAAGAAAAGATGGAAAGATCTCTTGCTATTTTCTTAAAGACCTGCATAATATGTGAAATGTCAGGAGGAAGAGCAGGAGGAGGAGGAAGAGCAGGAGGAGGAGGAAGAGGGGAGGAGGAGGGGGGACGAGGTTGAGGATGAGGATGATGAGGGTATGGGGAGTAGGAGTAGGAGGAGGATGAGGGGAGGATGAGGGGAGGAGGGGGAGGGGGATGAGGGGGGAGGAGATGGTGAGTAGGAGGAGGAGGAGGAAGAGGGGAGGAGGGGAGGGGGATGAGGGGGAGGAGGGTATGGGGAGTAGGAGTAGGAGGAGGAAGAGGGGAGGAGGGGGAGGGTGATGAGGTTGAGGAGGGGATGGGGAGTAGGAGTAGGAGTAGGAGGAAGAAGAGGGGAGGTGGGGGAGGGGGAAGGGGTGAGGATAAGGATGAGGAGGGGATGAGGTGGGGGAGGAGGAGGAGGATGGAGAAGAGGAGGAGCAAACAGAAGATTCAAGCAGGCACTTGGAGTTCCACTAGGTCTGGGCAAAAAATTGAAAACCCGACCGAGGTCAATGGGAAACCCGATTCTATTTTGTTGGTTCTATTATCAAAAATAATTCCTTTGCACTCTCCGAAGTAAATGAAAAGGATATGTTGATTGATTTCTTGCCATTAAAAGTGTTTTCTTAACTAGTACTGGTAAAAGGGCCCCTTTCAAAAGCTTGTGAAGAGACTTCCACCAACCACCATGAAGATGTCTGTTTTCATTTACCACGAACACTTTGGTCTCAAACTCAGAGGAACTGTTGACCAAGGTCCGGTTTCTCGTGTCAAACTCCACTGGATGGTTATACCAGTACCCTTTTTCCATTCTTGAATTCTTAGGTTTTCCTTTGGATTGCAGGTACCAGGATACCCAATGATTTCAAGATTCGGGAACCCGGTTCCCAATTTACCCAATATCGCTCAGGCCCTGACGTCCATTTCATTCATTGATTTCTTGGTTGTTTGTATAAGGTCCAGCTAGAATACATACATCAGACCCACATTCTAAACAACCACCCATTCAATCATTCCTCCATCCATTCGTTCATTCCAAATTTATGGCATTGCCAGAGAAAATACACACCTAAAAACAGAAGGCATTTTGAGGAATATATAAAACTGCAAATAGGTATTTGGGTGTCTGCTTTTCAATCTTAAATTTCTTGATTGGTTATGCCACAGACATAAATGACGGAATAGGAGTTTTGCACAGCCATCCTTTGGTGTTGAACGGTGTACTGGTATGCGGTTTAGGCCATTCCCCTAACACCAGGATGTGTGGGTCACTCACCAAACTGATTGGTCTCACTACCGCCCTCCATCTTGACAACTGCGTTCACGTCACACTTGGTGACGTCAATCAGAGCCTGGCAATGAACCGGGAAACAAATAAATACATGAATCCAGGGAGTACAGCCTTTAACGGGCGCTCACAGTAATACAAATGTGTGGCAAACTGCTTGACGGAATTGAACGACCCTAATCTTACAAATCTTAAAAAACCGAGAGGACTTGACACTGTGATGCATGCAGGACCATTTTCAAAGGGAAAAGGCAGAATGCCTTTAAATGAGATCTTGCTCAGTTTACACTCCCCCCATATGTTGTACAGAACAGAAGTACAGAACTGCTAACAGACAAAGTTCAACAGCAAATAGAAAGTAAACTGTAACACCACGTATGCCATCTTTTCAACGATGGAGTGTGGTTCTGAAAAGAAAGAGCTGGTAAACTCAATGTCAGTCTCATGACATTGAGTTAACTGCTCTTTTCAGAGCCGTACACAATCTTTGAGGAAATGGCATACGCGGTGTCACTGCCAGCAATGCACATTGTGCTACCGTCATGTCAACCTTAGAACCTGATCTCAAGACCTTTGAGAAGGGTCCATCTAGGCTTGTATCCCTGGGCCCTCTTATGTTTCAGACGTTTACAGTGCTAGCCACTAATTGTTCCCTGTAAATGCGTCCGCGGCCTGTTTATCAGCACAGACCCA
Organism: Luidia sarsii; assembly: GCA_949987565.1. Taxonomy (NCBI): domain Eukaryota; kingdom Metazoa; phylum Echinodermata; class Asteroidea; order Paxillosida; family Luidiidae; genus Luidia; species Luidia sarsii. Next base: position 4,107,753 of record OX465101.1, on the reverse strand, counting down.
AATCTCCACAATCAGCCACTGCAATAAACCCACCAACCAACACACACATAATCTTTGAGTGAACATTTTTAAAGAAAGCGTGGCCGCCCCCCCCCCCCCAAGAAATTACAAGAAATTATCATTTCTCTTTCTTTTTTTCAATGTACAGGGGCAAGAGATGAAGAAAAACATCAATTGATCTTATTAAAATTTGCATGAATTTAATCAATTCTGCATATAAAATCATTCCATTTCATTGAGCACAATTCTTTTTAAAACTTTGTCAAATGGCTTCTTTGGCATTTGGGGTGAGCAAGGCTAAATGGATTTTTCAGAGGGACTGGGAGAGACTGGATTTGAGATTCCCCTTCTTGGGGGTGACTGAAATCCTCACCTTGAGCAGGCTGAGTATATTCTTGGAGTGCGCAGCCTGTCAAAACAAAGATTGGAGAAACATGTTAATAAAAAAGAGCAAATTTAACCCCAAAAAGGCCATGTTAATCTCAGTTCTCAATCATTGTGTCAATGAAAAGTCATTTCAAGCTTGCACCAAACCTAAATATGGAAACAAGATGAAAGTTGAAGTGCCTTGAATGACCCTCAACATGAAGACCCATCCAAACCCAACCCTAGCCCCCAAAACCATGTTTCAAACCACATAAAATGACCCAGAACCTGACTCCAATCCAACCAAAACCAGTCCAATCCCAACTCAATTCCAAGACCAACCAAACCAAACCCAAAACCTACCGTAAACCTAAACCTAAACCTAACACCCAACCAAACCCCAAGCCAAGCCTAAACAACAATCCCCAACTTCAACCCCCAAACCCCTACCACAACCAACCAACCAAAGTCCTATCCCAAGTTCCAACCCAAAACTCCAACCTAAACCCAACCCAGAAATCCCAACTCAAGCCCCGAACCCAAGCCCCAAGTTAAACTCAAGTCCCTATCCCAAACCCAATTCCAACCCAAGGCCCAATCCCAAACCCATCCACGACCCCAACCAAGACCCGAAGCCCAACCCCAATCCCAAACCCATCCACGACCCCAACCAAGACCCGAAGCCCAACCCCAACCCCAAACCCATCCACGACCCCAACCAAGACCCGAAGCCCAACCCCAAACCCATCCACGACCCCAACCAAGACCCGAAGCCCAACCCCAACACCAAACCCATCCACGACCCCAACCAAGACCCGAAGCCCAACCCCAATCCCAAACCCATCCACGACCCCAACCAAGACCCGAAGCCCAACCCCAACACCAAACCCATCCACGACCCCAACCAAGACCCGAAGCCCAACCCCAACACCAAACCCATCCACGACCCCAACCAAGACCCGAAGCCCAACCCCAAACCCAAACCCATCCACGACCCCAACCAAGACCCGAAGCCCAACCCCAATCCCAAACCCATCCACGACCCCAACCAAGACCCGAAGCCCAACCCCAACCCCAAACCCATCCACGACCCCAACCAAGACCCGAAGCCCAACCCCAAACCCATCCACGACCCCAACCAAGACCCGAAGCCCAACCCCAACACCAAACCCATCCACGACCCCAACCAAGACCCGAAGCCCAACCCCAATCCCAAACCCATCCACGACCCCAACCAAGACCCGAAGCCCAACCCCAACACCAAACCCATCCACGACCCCAACCAAGACCCGAAGCCCAACCCCAACACCAAACCCATCCACGACCCCAACCAAGACCCGAAGCCCAACCCCAAACCCAAACCCATCCACGACCCCAACCAAGACCCGAAGCCCAACCCCAATCCCAAACCCATCCACGACCCCAACCAAGACCCGAAGCCCAACCCCAATCCCAAACCCATCCACGACCCCAACCAAGACCTGAAGCCCAACCCCAATCCCAAACCCATCCACAACCCCAACCAAGACCCGAAGCCCAACCCCAATCCCAAACCCATCCACGACCCCAAACAAGACCCGAAGCCAGACCCCAATCCCAAACCCATCCACGACCCCAACCAAGACCCGAAGCCCAACCCCAAACCCAAACCCATCCACGACCCCAGCCAAGACCCGAAGCCCAACCCCAATCCCAAACCCATCCACGACCCCAACCAAGACCCGAAGCCCAACCCCAACACCAAACCCATCCAAGACCCCAACCAAGACCCGAAGCCCAACCCCAAACCCAAACCCATCCACGACCCCAGCCAAGACCCGAAGCCCAACCCCAATCCCAAACCCATCCACGACCCCAAACAAGACCCGAAGCCAGACCCCAATCCCAAACCCATCCACGACCCCAACCAAGACCCGAAGCCCAACCCCAAACCCAAACCCATCCACGACCCCAGCCAAGACCCGAAGCCCAACCCCGATCCCAAACCCATCCACGACCCCAACCAAGACCCGAAGCCCAACCCCAACACCAAACCCATCCACGACCCCAACCAAGACCCGAAGCCCAACCCCAAACCCAAACCCATCCACGACCCCAGCCAAGACCCGAAGCCCAACCCCAATCCCAAACCCATCCACGACCCCAACCAAGACCCGAAGCCCAACCCCAACACCAAACCCATCCACGACCCCAACCAAGACCCGAAGCCCAACCCCAAACCCAAACCCATCCACGACCCCAGCCAAGACCCGAAGCCCAACCCCAATCCCAAACCCTTCCACGACCCCAACCAAGACCCGAAGCCAGACCCCAATCCCAAACCCATCCACGACCCCAACCAAGACCCGAAGCCCAACCCCAACCCCAAACCCACACCTTGACTAAAAAAAACCAACTTCAGCCCAACCCAAGCCCAAACCCCAGCCCAAACCCAAACCTAAGCCCCAACCCAAACCCCAGCACCAACCAAAACCCCAGCCCCAGCCAAAAACCTCCATTCAAAACCCCAACTCCAATTGCCAATACCTTCTGCGTCTTCCGATTGTGAAATGCATGACGCCGTTGTTGCCAGTTGTGTGACAGATCAACAGGACCGCCCTGTAAGCCAAGCCAAGGAAGAGATCAACCAATCAGGCAATGGATGAGGCATGTCTCTGATAAAGCAGGATGCCATACAGCCATGCTGGCCACATGGTCTACAGTTCAACACTACCTAATCATAAGTCTAGAATATTCTTTCTGGGAGGGACCAACTCTCTTGCACTCTTACTATGTTTGGACCAAATAGTCCAATGCAGACATTTCTAGACAAAATTCATTGATAATGAATAGTGTGAAGGGTGTGATGGAATGCAAAGGGTAACAGTATCTGGGGAAGGGATATGAGGGAAGGGAGTAAGAGGTGGTGTGAGGAGAAGAGGCATGAGGCCAGGAGGGCGAAGAGGAAGGGAGAGGTGGTGTGAGGAGAAGGGACATGAGGTCAGGATGGTGAAGAGGAAGGGAGGTGGTGTGAGAAGAGGCATGAGGCTAGGATGGTGAAGAGGAAGGGAGAGGTGGTGTGAGGAGAAGGGACATGAGGTCAGGATGGTGAAGAGGAAGGGAGAGGTGGTGTAGGAAGAGGCATGAGGCTAGGATGGTGAAGAGGAAGGGAGAAGTGGTGTAAGGAGAAGGGGCATGAGGCTAGGATGGTGAAGAGGAAGGGAGGTGGTGTGAGAAGAGGCATGAGGCTAGGAGGATGAAGAGGGAGGAAAAGGTGGTTTGAGGAGAAGGGGCATGAGGCCAGGAGGGTGAAGAGGGAGGGAGGTGGTGTGAGAAGAGGCATGAGGCTAGGAGGATGAAGAGGAAGGGAGAGGTGGTGTGAGGAGAAGGGGCATGAGGCCAGGAGGGTGAAGAGGGAGTGAGGAGTCTATACTCACAGTGCAGTTCTGCAGGATGCATCTAAGCAGCGGAGTGCAGCCGTTCTTGTCTACTGCCTTGGCTGCCTCCTCCAGGGTGGTTCTCTTGGTTTTCTTGGCTGGCCCATCATCATCAGTCTCCATTGCCTCAGGCTCATCACTGGCTTGCTTTTCAAGCTGATGGAGGATTTTATAGTAAAACATAACCAGCTGACAATGGCTCCAAACATAAAACCATTGAATCACTGATCATTCCTCTCAAAGGATGGTCTACTAATTGATCTCCCCCTCCACAACCCAAAAATCAAACAAACTTTAACCTCAACCCCAATCCACAACTGACACCCAAACTCCAAACCCAACCCATCCCCAACACCAACCCCAATCCAAACCCCAACCCACAGCCCAACACCAAAACCCATCCCCAATCCTAACTCCAACCCAAACCCCAATCCAAACCCCAACCCATCCCCAACACCAACCTCAATCCCAAATCCAACCCACACCCCAACTCCAAACCCCAATTCATCCCCAACAAGAAACCCCAATCCTAACCCTAAACTCAAACCACAAAGCCCATCCATAACCCCGACCCTAAACCCAAACCCCAACCCCTTAACCTCCACCTTAACCCCAACCCCAAATCCCAACCCTAAACCCTAAACCCCAACCCCCAAACCGAACCCAAACCCAAACCCAAACCCAAACCCCAATCCCAACTTAATCAAATCAAATCCCAACTCAACTCAAAACCAAACCAAAACCCCACGCCTTAACCTCAACCTCAACCCCAAACTAAACCCCGATCCGAACTCTAACCCCACCCTCAACTGCCACCTTACCGACTTAGCAATAGTTGGCAGCAGAACACCAAGGTCGTTATGAGCGCAGTGGTCGGCCATGACATGCAGCGGGTTCTCATCCCCACCCTCTGCCTTCTCCAGCGACATGCTGCAGCCCTTGTTCAGCAGCAACTGCACGAGCTCCATGCAAAACTGAGTCTGCATGGTGACAAGTCAAAAACAAAACAAAATCAAAACTCCCCAAACAACATCATGTACCAACACAAATCAAACAGGCTCACTCTGGACAGATGTGACAGAACACAGAATACTTCCAAGCTTTCTGGAATGTTTCGACCCACAAAGGACCTTTCTTAAAGGTGGAATTACAAAGACAGAAGCAGGCTGGGAGAAAAGTGATGTGATACGGATCAAAGAAGATGGACAAAGGTGGAAAAGCTGGTAGAGAAACAAGGATAAAAACACATATGAAGGGGAAGTATTGGTGATATTTAAAGCCATTTATTGTATAAGACTATACATCCTTTTGAAATAGTTCCTAATTCTTTACTTTGACAAATTGGCAAAGAAAACTTGTGTACATCCGTACTAGAATTCGGGAGTCGCGGGCTCGAATCCCGCCCGAGCTGCCTGAAATATTTTCATCAGGCACCGGGCAAAGCACTGAGCATTCAGTGTGTATCACGTCGAGCAAGGGCAAAACCTCACTGAAAAGAAAACTTTGACTGGACCGGGTCTTGAACCCAAGACCTCTGGATTAACATACCAGTGCTCTTCCACCTGAGGTATCCAGCCCTTAGATGGTGGCCTTCCCTAATACTCAACTATAGTCTTTGCGGGGATGGGTGCGCCAGTCAGAAGGTAATTCTACCATACTGCAGTTGATATACAACAGTTTTTTATTTTTTTGGGGGGGGGGGGTTTCATCACTCATGGGAAAAAGGATGCCTGGGACAACAAGACAAAAAACAAGACTAAGACAAAGGGGCTACTAGCGGCACCCTATTGGGCAACCCCCTATGGCCAGAGACAGAGACGGAGCCACCCACCTGCTGCAGGGCTATGTTGACCGGTGTCCGGCCATCCTTATCCTTGACCGTGGCATCACAGCCGCTGCCCATCAGCAGCTTGGCCGCGTCCAGTATAAAGGCTTTCTGCTCCTCCTGCTCGGCACGTGGCTGCTGCAACCCCGTCAAAAAGATAGAGAGATATATACAACATGAAGGCCTTCCGTTGATACCATGGCTCGGGCTCGGGGTTTGTCTTCGTCCTCTATCCGTTCAATCAAGTAGCTTGTGGGGTCCTTTCACCCAGCAATGGATGCCGGAAACGAACCAAGAACATTACTTAAAATTTAGTAGGCCTGACGTTTCGATCCTAGCAGGACCTTTCTCAAAGGTCGACTCTGCCTTTGAGAAAGGTCCTGCTAGGATCGAAACGTCAGGCCCACTAAATTTTAAGATTTACATTTTGGTAATTTTAGTCAGTAAGCAGTTTGCAACATTTTGGTATATCACCAGAACATTACTGTCAACCGAGAAAAGTACATTTTCCCAACTTAAGAGAACCTGTAGAAGATTGCTTTAAGATTAGTTATTTTCATCAATAAGCAGTTCATATGATTTTCATATCAATTTATGAAAATTAAGAAGAAAACAAATTCACTGGACAAGGAATTGAACCTGACACCTCTGGTTTTGCGCACAAGAGGTCTCGGGTTCAAGTCCAAGTCAAGTCAAAGTTTTCCTTGCCATCTCTAAAAAATGTTTAAAAAGTTCCCAGTCAGCTTTTCCTTTCTTTGTTTGACATTTTCAAATCACTTCAACTGCACTTTTCATTAAAACTATAAAAGTTTCACAAAAAATTGAGACTAATAATAAATTGGGTACTTACATTGTATCTAGTGGTTATTCCCCCAGCTGCCAAATAGTGGAACTGTTGTGGAAATAAACAAGGAAAAGAAAATGGAAAATCAACTGATTGTGTCCTGCACATCTGGTATTGGACAGTACTTTTTCAGCACTGTAAGTCACGATCAAGAGAGTACAAACCCAACTACATGTCTGTGATGCTATAAATAAGACAACCCTTGAACCAAGGTTCACTGAGCAAAGAGAAAGTAGGTGCTCACAATGAGTTAAGGTTGACCAATACTACATAACAGTATGTCTCAATTCAATGTGTAGAGAATGAGATGGCACCATGCAAGTCAAGGGAGTATGGCCCTGAGAAGAGCAGATAACAGAACGTTTTGAACTGTGTTTGTTTTGCCTGTTGTGACAGCAGAAGTCCCCCATTTCATGGTTTTGAACCTGCGACGAAGAGTCACAAAATAATTTCCTTCACTCGGTTGAACCACTGATGGACAGAGCCCCTAACCAGTGACTATCAATGTGGCGCAATCCCGTGATTATTAACATCTACCAATGTCAGTTCCTAAAATTTAGTGGGCCTGACATTTCCATCCTAGCAGGACCTTTCTCAAAGGCAGAGAAAGGTCCTGCTAGGATCGAAACGTCAGGCCCACTAAATTTTAAGTTTTGCATTTTGGTAATTTTAGTCAGTAAGCAGTTTAAAATATAGTGGGCCTGACGTTTCGATCCTAGCAGGACCTTTCTCAAAGGACTTGTCCTTGTCACTCTGCCTTTGAGAAAGGTCCTGCTAGGATCGAAACGTCAGGCCCACTAAATTTTAGATTTACATTTTGGTAATTTTAGTCAGTAAGCAGTTTGCAACATTTTGGTAATTTTAGTCAGTAAGCAGTTTGCAACATTTTTGTATATCAGTAAGCAGTTTGCAACATTTTTGTATATCACTTTAATGTCAGTTCCTACCGGCACATGTCCTAGGGAAGAGTAGACAACTAGAGTTTTGGGTAGGAGACTGTGGGTAAACTAGCCATACTCCTGTTGATACCCACCAAGGTCGAGCAAGAGGCAAGAGGTGCCGATGAGAAAGGGGGTTTGGGGAGAACTGACCGCATTCCTGTTGTTGATGTCCACCAGCGTCAGGTCGGCCTTCTTGTTGATCAGGTACCGCAGCTGCTCCACCATGTCCTTGCTCATGGGGGTGCCGGCCGCCAGCATGACCAGGGTGGAGCCGTTGTCGTCCCGGAAGTTCAGCTGGACGGAGGCTTGCTCCAGGAGGAGGTCGGCGCAGCCTGTGTGGCCCTTCATCAGGGCGGCGCCCAGCGGGGGAACCTGCCAGAGTCAAAGGGTTGTTTGCGTCATCGGCAGCAATGTCACCAACGTTTAAACCCCACCCCCCATACCCCGATAATGTCGCCGGCTATATCAACCACACCTCCAAAAGCATCAACATCAGCTCTTTGATGGCTCAGCAGTCTTGAAGCTTGGGCCCCCTTGGTTCAGGATAGGTGTGCAGCACTGATTAGGAGTAGTGTAGTGACTCAATAAGAAGAAGCAGAACCATAGATGACTCCAACAAGATGGCTTACAAGGCGTCACCGCAAACTGTACCCAGTCTGCATTACACCATGCAAACCTTGGAGTCTTGGGTTTCAATACACCACTGTATGCTGAAGTAGTACAGTAGGTGAAGTTGTTTGATACAATGCGTGTCACTGTCCTGCCATATGACTGTGAATCCTGTGTGATCTCTTAGGACATGGAGGATAAGATAAATGCGCTTGCAACATCCTGCTACCTTATAATGTTTAACATCAAACAAGTTGACAGGATCCCAAATGCTACTGTGTACAACCTGACTGGCACAATTTAACTAATCGGCCGGGTCAGAACCAGGCAGCCGGGGTTCCTTGGCCATGTCCTACGCTTGACTGAGGGCGGATTTATACGACACTATGCGCTTTACATTCCACCACATGGAAAAGGGAAACCAGGAAGCCCCAGGACACTGTACTTGCAGTATATACAACAACTAATGGGAAGACTATGAAGGGATGCTACAACCAAATGAGATTGTCAACTCTGCTCAAGACTGCAGTGGTTGGAGACAGCTTGTAGACGGCAGTATGCGCTTTACATTCCACCACATGGATAAAGGAAACAAGGAAGGCCCAGGACACTGTACTTGCAGTATATATAACAACTAATGGGAGACTATGAAGGGATGCTACACATGTACCAAATGAGATTGTCAACTCTGCTCAAGACTGCAGTGGTTGGAGGCAGCTTGTAGACGGCAGTATGCGCTCTACATTCCACCACATGGAAAAAGGAATCCAGAAAGGCCAAGGACACTGTACTTGCAGTATATACAACAACTAATGGGAGACTATGAAGGGATGCTACAACCAAAATGATATTGTAAACTCTGCTCAAGACCGCAGTGGTTGGAGACAGCTTGTAGACGGCAGTATGCGCTCTACATTCCACCACATGGATAAAGGAAACCAGGAAGGCCAAGGACACTGTACTTGCAGTATATACAACAACTAATGGGAGACTATGAAGGGATGCTAAGGGATACAACCAAATGAGATTGTCAACTCTGCTCAAGACCGCAGTGATTGGAGACAGCTTGTAGTTGCCTGCTCCGCAGCCGACCAATGATGATGATGCCCAGAGACCTCTAAGAAACTGGGAATTTGTTTATTCCCTAATGTTGGTGCAGTGGACCCACCTTCCAGTCGTTCAGGACGTTGGGGTCAGTGCCGGCCTTGAGCAGGAGTTTGAGGCAGTGCCACCAGCCGTAGGCGGCGGCGTAGTGGGCGGGCGTGTTGCCTGACGAGTCCTTGGCGTTGGGGTCGGCACCCTTGCGCAGGAGCAGAGTGGCCACCGGGTAGTGGCCGTTCATGCAGGCCAGCATCAGGGAGGTCCGCTTGATCTTATCTGTTGGAGGGGAGGAGGGAAGGGGGGAGGACGGTCACGGGAGAGGATTAAGCACTTTCGTGGAAGCAACTCTTAAAGCCTCGGGTTTCTTGTACAAAACAGAAAGGTAAAGGATGTCCCATACACTATCAATATAGCCTCATTAGAGAAGCATAAGGTCCACGGGATGATGAGGTAGGGTGGCCAATGCCTTTCCTCGCTACCTTTCAACCTTCCCCAGCTCTTAAGAGATCTAGGGACCCACTCCCTGCTGGGTGGACAGAGTTTTCCAGTTCCTGTGTCCGAGTGGGATTCAAACCAGCAACATTGTGCACTGCAGACAAATGTGACCCGGCACAGCATAATGAGGAATAACCCCACTATTGAGATTTTGAGGTTTTCTAATGATGTGAAAGAGTATACCATAAGCTTTCAAATGATATCAAAATATAATATCCTCTAATACTTAAAATTTCCGAATAAAAAAAAAAAAATTGATTTGTAATCGAATTGTGAAGATACTTTAACTTCAGGCGTTGTTTACACAAAAAGTGTTTTGCTGGGATATTCCTCATGTCATTGTGCCGGGTCACAAATGCTCTAACCATTTGATGAATGGATCATTCCATATCTGACCAATGCGCCTTTCAACTAGGCCCTTCAGCTCCAAATAAAAGATTAGGTTTGTGCCTAATGACAATACAGGAGTCATTCGCATAAGGCAAACTTCAGCACAATCTGCTATTTCTTGAGAGCATGGCAGAGGTAAACAAGAAATGAGCTTTTACTTAGAAATCTGTTAAAAATCTGAAACATAACGCCAAAAACGCGAAAAACAAACATCTGGTATCATGTTCTGATAAAGTGGAATTTAAAAAATGAGACTTTGCAAAATGGGCATGATGACCTTTGCCACACTTTCATGACCTTTGACCTCAATTTACAAATGAGGCATCAAGATCAAAATGGTTGACTAGCCCAAGCCTCAAAGTGGCCAGCTCCACTGACGTCTTCCTGTGCGCGAGGACCCCCCCCCCGTCCTCTCATCCTCACCTTTCTTGGAGATGATTGCTTTGGCCTCAATCAGGACCTTGGCCAGCTGGAAGTGACCGCCCAGCGCGGCCAGCATCAGAGGGGTCAGCTTGTTGGTGGACGCTGAGGTCACGGCCTCCAGGTCGGCTCCGTGCTTTATCAGCGTCTTGACACAGTCCTACCAGCAGACAGACGAAACCCATGGCATTAGACATACTGTAAGCACATGGGTGAGTGGCCTAGTGTTCCATTGACATTCATAATATCAAATCCTTGCCCTGTCTCCGGTCTCGGTCTAGTCTGTCAGCCAGCTTTCATCTTTAGTCAGCCGTGTTCTACTGACTCTCTTCCTTCCCTTCTGCTTTATCCCCTTTATAAGAACGCAGCGGCTGTTGTTACGGGAGTCGTCCGTGTGGTTCCCTGACTTCACAGTATTTGTCAGGATGTTTAGCTCTTGGAACCAGACTATCAGCTAATAGACTGGTTCAACCGGCCTGCAATGCTGACGAAATACAATCAAGTCAGGGAACCACACGGACGACTGCCGTAACAACAGCCACTGCATTATAAGAAAAGGCCTGTTAACTTTTTTGACGCGTGATATGGCATACATGCCACTGGGAGACCTTGATTCCGCGATTACCCGAGCCCCTTTAGATTGTGCCTACCACGTGGCCTGCCTTGGCAACATAGTGGATGGGGTACTCTGCAGAGGCGGACTTCCTCTTGACTCCACACGGCTCGTCAGTCTTGCCCACTGCATAGGAAGAATTTGGCATAAAACATGTGAGCCTCTTCATGCCGGGACCTCCCAATTCCGAGCGCCGGGGGGGTGTTGTTGGTACGCGCCAGGCCCTCTTGTCCAAACCTTGAACAAAGACTCTACAGCAGATACGGCCTGTGAATGAGGGACCTCAAAGCAGACCATCTACTGAGATGCCAACTACTTGAAAATGAATGCAGCCTGGAGGATCTGTTCAAGTTCAAACCGTTCAACCCAAGTAAGAATCTTTAAATAAGACTTAAAGGGTATCTGAAATAAAAAATTATAATATTGAGAAAACTATTGTAAGACTTAATAAAGGCTAAACTAATTCACAAACTCAGCACTTTTAATGTCTACCCCCTAAATAGCGACCGTAAAAGGAAAACTACATTAAAAAAAAACCCTGACACATGGAAGTTCAGACCCTCTCTGAGCGATTACACATCATATTCCTTTTTATTTCAGGTACCCTTTAAGGCTTTGCATGGTGGGTGAAACACTATAGGAAAGTTTCCAGAGTCACCATGTATAAGGTCTCTTAAAGAAGAGGTGTGGTTCTGAAAAGAACCTGAGTGGTAACTCGACGTTTCGACCAGTATGCTCTGGCCGTCATCAGGAGAATGCCTTGGACTCGGTGGTGGATCAGCTTATGCCGGTGATCGCTGAGGCGGGAAGGTGGGAAAGATAATCCTCTGGGGAGGATAATCCTAAGGGGGCCTTGGTCGGCGGGCGAACGTGTGGGTGCTCACTGGGGTGTGTCAGATGGCAGTGGGCAGATGGGGAGGCCTTGGATATAGGTGATCCATATGTCGGCTGGGGGAGGGGGCTTAGACTGGTTTGGGTGACCTTGGATATAGATCCTTATTTCCAGGGGGGCTGGTATTAAGACTAGCCTGGCTAGCCTGGCTATACTCACCAGCGGCAATCTTCTGGAGCAGCACTTCGGCATTGTGGTTGCGGCCGTACAGACAGGCTACCATGAGCGGGGTCATAGTCTTGTTATCAGTCTCGTCTGGGTTCATCCCTCTGGAGAGACAAAGCAAAACCACAAAGCAAACATTAGTGGCCGGCCCAAAACACCATCAGACAAATCAACCTACAGATAGGATTCTGAATGATGGGAGGGGGGCGGGGAATTTTCCCCCTTTTTGCATTGAAGTGCTTCGGAACAGGTAACTAGAAGAATGTTATTTTGTAAATACTAATTTGCTGAAGACAGGGAAGTTTCTGAAAAAGTGAAATGGAATGCCATGGCATAAAATGTTTTGATTTGAGGGGTTACACATCTGATTGGCCACGTGATGATTGCCTGCAAATGAATGTGATGACTCCACGTGCACAAACTCTTCCCATGAGTGAGTGTGGCTCTGTGGAGAGCCAATGACTACAGATTAAAGATTCCAAGGTTTGCATGGGGGATACGCAATGCAGAATGCTTGCTATGACATCGTGCGGAGTATCTCTGCTACTGTGACTCAAGGTGCCTATTAAACTCATGGGTGTGGGTCCGAAAAGACCGGTGACACCAGATTACCGATTTGAAGGTTTACATGGTGGACTCAGAATGCAGAAGGCTAGCGGCGACACCGTGGCCATGAACACTCTTTTAATGAGTTTAGTGGGTCTGACGTTTCGATCCTAGCAGGACCTTTCTCAAAGGCCTCTGCCTTTGAGAAAGGTCCTGCTAGGATCGAAACGTCAGGCCCACACAATTTTGAGATTTGCATTTTGGCAATTTTAGTCAGTAATCAGTTTGCAACATTTTTGTATATCACTTTTCATGAGTGTATGGCTCTGGAGAGAGCCAGTGACTCAGCATTTCGGGGCGAAGTGTACATGTACGTACCATCGTCAGTTCAAATCTACATGCACGTGTAGCAGTCTTCCAACGATTAGCACTGTGGCCACTCACCAGAGCACTGAGTTTACCGACTCTCCTCAGGGCAAACTCATACATAACAGAGAAAACGCACACAATGTCACTGTGAGCACTCTACAATTGATGTAAGTCTCGATGCAGACCACTCTTAGAGTGGAGGGGAGGGTTCGATTCGATTGCCTGACCTGCTGAGGAGAAGCTCTAAGGGTCCGGTACCCTCACAGGCAGCCGCGTAATGGATGGGCTTCCGGCCCTTAGTGTCGGCAATGGCGTACTCAGGGCAGACAGACAGCAGCTTGCCCAGGATCTTGGGGTTGGGGTTGATGGCCGCACAGTGAATAGGAGTCACCTGGGACCGAAAACAAAAGAAACGGCATCAGTTTATCATTATGCGTCTTATGTCATGAGATCAAACAAGGAACTTCTCCAGAATCACATCTGGTACAGCCTCGGGCTTAGTCTTAGTCTCATCCTTAGGGTCAGTCTAAGGCTCAGGCTTAGTCTCAATGTCAGCCTCAGGGTCAGCCCCAGCCCACGGGTCAGCCCAGGGTCAGGGTCAGTCCCAGCCTCAGGGTCAGCCCCAGGGTAAGGGTCAGTCCCAGCCCCAGGGTCAGCCACAGCCCCATCCCCAGCCTCAGACCCAGCCTCAGGGTCAGCCCCAGGGTCAGGGTCAGCCACAGCCCCATCCCCAGCCTCAGGGTCAGCCCCAGGGTCAGGGTTAGTCCCAGCCTCAGGGTCAGCCCCAGGGTCAGGGTCAGTCCCAGCCTCAGGGTCAGCCTCAGGGTAAGGGTCAGTCCCAGCCTCAGGGTCAGCCCCAGGGTCAGGGTCAGTCCCAGCCTCAGGGTCAGCCTCAGGGTAAGGGTCAGTCCTAGCCCCAGGGTCAGCCCCAGCCCCATCCCTAGCCTCAGACCCAGCCTCAGGGTCAGTCCCAGCCCCAGGGTCAGCCACAGCCCCATCCCCAGCCTCAGACCCAGCCTCAGGGTCAGCCCCAGGGTCAGGGTCAGTCCCAGCCTCAGGGTCAGCCCCAGGGTCAGGGTCAGTCCCAGCCTCAGGGTCAGCCCCAGGGTCAGGGTCAGTCCCAGCCTCAGGGTCAGCCTCAGGGTAAGGGTCAGTCCCAGCCTCAGGGTCAGCCTCAGGGTAAGGGTCAGTCCTAGCCCCAGGGTCAGCCCCAGCCCCATCCCTAGCCTCAGACCCAGCCTCAGGGTCAGCCCCAGGGTAAGGGTCAGTCCCAGCCTCAGGGTCAGTCCCAGCCTCATGGTCAGCCCCAGGGTAAGGGTCAGTCCCAGCCTCAGGGTCAGCCCTGGGTCAGGGTCAGTCCCAGCCTCAGGGTCAGCCCTGGGTCAGGGTCAGTCCCAGCCTCAGGGTCAGCCCCAGGGTCAGGGTCAGTCCCAGCCTCAGGGTCAGTCCCAGCCTCAGGGTCAGACATGGGATAATCTCAATCAGTCATATTGTCTTCCCTCGTGCTGCCTTTCAAATGCCTTCCCTCAAAACACTATGGTGAACCACCCTTCTCCTGGATAGCAATGAAGGGCCCATTGCACAGACTTACCCGATCATTCTCGTACGGCTTCTTCTTGACAGAGACCGCTCTGAACTGGGAGAGATCCTCCACTTTGTCCAACAGAAGCACCTGGCATCCAATGCAACAAATGCAGAAAATAAATGACAAACAGAAAAAGCCCTGAGATAAACTGACATTATCACACACTCTGCATACATTGGCTAAGGCTTTTAAATGCGCACGTTTTCATGGAGGCTGCTATACATGTAGCTGACTAGGTGCAGCCAACCCTCAGACTCGTGTTCTGTACATAATTAATTTTGGCACGGCTCAGTCTATTCTGTAAATCATAAATACTATCAACAATTGATTTTCATTCAAGCAGTCAATCAGGCAAAGCACAAATTCCATGTACAGTAGGGCTACCCCTCATTGAATCACAATCGCATCAATGCAAAATCATAACATATCTATGACTGACCAGGCACCAGGAGTCACAGGTTTGAATCCCACCTGAGCTCCCTTTGTATTTGCTTTTAGCAGGCAATCGGGCAAAGCACTTTACATACACATCACATCATATACCTCAGTGATGCCAGCATGGTGACTTCCAATTCACAGGTTCTCTTTACTAAACAAAAAGTCCACCTCGATAGGCTCTAACTCCAGCTTTGTGTCTGTTATCCAAAGCTAAAAACTCGGGTCAGGGTTCCGTGGCCATTTTAGACAACCCGGATTAGTCTCCGGCTTTGTCTATCTTTCTTTCGTCCATTTTTAAGCATAAGGCAATTAAGGGGTTTTTGCGTTGGTTTTTAATGTTATACTGCATTATGACAAAGAATCCAAAGCTTCAACCTCAACAACAAAGTCCTTCCTGTGTTTTCAGCTGTTGGATAGCAGAGACCAAGCAGGAGCGGAAGCCTATTAAATCCGGGTGTATTTGAAAGGGCCTACGATGAAGTTGAAGCTTAGGAGTCATTTTACTTTTGAATACAGAGTGTCTTTTCTAGCGCCAAGGCCTTGCCATGGCTGAGGCAGAGCTGGGGCTTGGTAAAGGCCCACAGATACCAACTAGTAAAAATTAAAAAAGTATAAATCAGTCAAACGACACCAAATCACCCATTTAACATACAGTTAAAATTGGGGGAGTTGGTGTTTGACATGGATGGTTTTCCAATTCAATGTCTACACACCAAACTGCTGAATACCAGCGACACATTTCTATGGTGTGCAACACGATACTGTTTCATTGCATCACATTGTTGAGAACAAGTTTTGTTCCTGGGGTGGGAAATCGTAAAAATCTTAGCTTGGATCATACAATCGTAAACAGACTACCCCCGGTAAATAAATCATGAGATTACGCCTAAATCGTCCAAGCTGGCATCTCTGAAGGCCTTCCAAATCTGTCTTCCAAATCATGGGAGGGTTTTCTTCAAATTGGGGGGTTGATATCTGTTCTTGACGGGACCGACCTCTTCATGGAGCTTGTTGAAGTTGAGGCCTCCACCCTGGTTGCACTTCTCCACCAGGTTTCCGGCTAGTTTGCGATGGCCCGCAGTGATTGCCTTGATGATGCTGCGCTGTACAATATTCTGAGCGGGCACAGAAGATGAGAATGCCATGAGAACACACAAAAAAAGGGCCCACAAATTCTGAGCGTTTGGCAGCTGTGCAGCCCAAATAAGTGTTTCCTAAAGTGGGGTCGTGTTCGCCGAGAAAATCAGACTGGAGT
The DNA here is from genome assembly GCA_949987565.1 of Luidia sarsii. Taxonomy (NCBI): domain Eukaryota; kingdom Metazoa; phylum Echinodermata; class Asteroidea; order Paxillosida; family Luidiidae; genus Luidia; species Luidia sarsii. The sequence continues at coordinate 4,091,483 of OX465101.1, read as the reverse complement.
GGAGTCTGTATCCAAGCATCTGATTAAACGCACCTTGGCTCTACCATACACGCTGTTCAGACTTTAGATAGAGGCCTTCACCATCGTCGAGCCAGGAACCACTCAGATGCAAAGAGCAATTAGTTTCAACTTATAGCCAGTTTAAATTGTTCAACCGAACGTAACGAAGGTCTCAAAAAGGTACGGTAGAGGGACTGACGTTTCGATCCTAGCAGGATCCTCAACAAGGACCAAAACAGACAGGGAGAGCGATTAACTTAACTTAAAGAAGAATGAAACCCAGAGAAAATAGTTGGCTTATCTCTTTGATTGATAAAACCAACCTACAATTACCCATGTGCAACTCACCTACGAGTTTCATAAAGAGGGAAAAATCATGGAATTCGGTGGTCGAATTCGCGTTCCCTCAACCCGCCATGCTTTCGAAATTTCCGGAAGGTCACTGCGGGGGTATGACATCACGGCGGAGACGACCCTGTCTGATTGGTCAGTTAGGCTTGTTCAATCATTTTAATTTAAACTACAAATATTAATCAACATTTAAAAAAGAATTATACCTCAATGTGTGAGAAAATAATCTTATAATCCTTTGCAGATTTATTGTTTTTCGCTTTGGTCATTATTTGAATTATTCTTGTGGATTGCGTATAGTCTTGATCTACAAACACTTTCACGGCTTCCTGATTGCATACGTTGCACGGACTGTACATGTACATGTACATGTACAGTGCACGTACAATGTACACGTTGTGTACTACATGTAATGTACAGTACATGTACACACTACTACTGTACTGTACACGTGTACAATGTACACGTTGTGTCCTACTTGTAATGTACTACTGTACACGTGTACATTACGTTGGTATCTGTAACAAAATAAACGCTGCGCAATTTTGGTTCTCTGTTTTCTTGATCTTCGCCGAATGGCGACCTGTTATAACAGCTGAACAAGTAGGCCTAAAATAACTTATACACCAGGGGCTGAGTTTAATAAAGGTCCGACAACTATGACTGGGAGCCCACTGTGTCCGGCTTTTGTTTCAGCTCGCGTAATTTTAATAGGAAAATACGAGAAATGATTCAAGAGATGGTCGATGTTTTGGTGAGATTTCAGTTGTACCATGGAGGAATTTGTACACGTTAGCGAAGCTGTGTGGAGTTTAGTGGGGGTCAGGGGTCATGCACACAATAGCGCTGGGTGACAGGAGTTGCGGTCAGCGACCAGGGAATAAACAGTGCGGGCGACTGGAGTCGCGTTCCGATAACGTGTAAATTAGGCCTAGCTCCATGTTCTTGTTGCAGCACAAATAAAAATACGGCACGGTACGTATATCCCCTCTTCTTCCTCCATGGTAATTGGTACAATACATGTATATATTCATGGAGTTTACCCTCCATGAGTTACAGATAAGCGGTCTGCGAGAAAGACTAGGCAGAACGTGCATGTGAGAAAAATCACGCCAGGACCGAAACGAAAACATACATCAAAAGTCGATCGTATCATACAGGAAAAACATCAAAATTAACTCAGCTTTCTGGATTCCAATGCGGCAATTCGTGAAGCTGTCGATGAACGTGATGCCACCGCTGGTCGATGTGAAAATACTGAAGGAACGGCATGTTCTTTCAGTATATTTCTCGGCTTCGAGCCGGTGAGTTTGGCCCGCAAGTCAACCTCGATCCCAACTCCTCCTCCGTGAAGTGATCGCTACAAATCACGTCATTTCGACTATATTTGTAGCCGACATTGAGAAATTTTTCTACTTGTATGGCCGCAGCCCACTTCCCAAACAAGTCAGGTCTCTTGGCCTTGTTAGGAACTGCATGGACAGATTTCCCTAGCTTTTTTTCCGCTGGCATTGTTACAACCAAAAGCCTGGCAGTACACTCGCGAGTGTATATAAACTGCACGCAGTATACATGTGTTGTGTACACACATGTTGTAGGGATACGTCCGGGCCCATGCGGGGGTAGCCCGTCATTATATCATGCCCCCCGCAGTGACCTGCCGGGAATTTCGAAAACATGGCGGGTACAGGGAACGCGAATTCGACCACCGAATTCCATCATTTTTCCCTCTTTATGAAACTCGTAGGTGAGTTGCACATGGGTAATTGTAGGTTGGTTTTATCAACCAAAGAGATAAGCCAACTATTTTCTCTGGGTTTCATTCTTCTTTAACTTAACTTAATTGAATCTATAAAGCGCTAATAACACAGTTTCAGAGCGCTGTACAGTATAACAAACCATACAATATTAAACCATGATTAGGACATGGATGACAGACAAAGGATGAAGAGGAAAGCTGGTAGGTGGAGAGATCAAAAGGGAAGGTCAGGAAATAGGGTAGGGATTAGTCAGTAGAGTGGGGGAAAACTGACTGCGAAACTTTCTGGTCAGTTTTCCTTTACTTTGTCTGAAAATCTAGCATAAAAAAGCTGCATCCACTTTGTGTGATCCCCAAACTGCTGTAGCCAGGTACACAACAAATCGTTGTTTGCAATGTGAATGAAAATGGGGACATGATCCCTGTATATACATTGTACATAGCAGTGCTTCAACTGAAACCTCCATCCCAATAAAGATAGTTGACTATTTGAGAAGTTTGTCATCTAAGGGCCGCATAGCTCAAGCAGTAAGAACCGCAGTGTGAAGCCCAAGGTCCCAAGTTTCGGTCAAGTCAAATTTTCTTGGCCAATTTCTCCAATGGAATTTATTTTTTCATAAATGTGACCCGGCACAGCATAATGAGGAATAACCCCCACCTTTGAGATTTTGAGATTTTCTAATGATGTGAAAGAGTATACCATTAGCTTTCAAATGATATTAAATCTATTTCCGTGTGAACTTTGTTGTAAATAGTACGAGGGGACTTCGCTCGTTCATTTGGTACCAGGCACAATATAGCAACACCAGTCTAACTTCTCGAAAGCGGCCATTCAAAAACGCAGGAACTTTACATTTTCATGAAAACAGTACACAAATATTCCCTCGAAATCCTCGTTTTTTCAACACTTAGAGACGGATTTTGGAAAAATCCTTTGGACATAATATCCTTCAATACATTAACCTTAAAAAAAAAAAAAAAAATATCGAATTGAGAAGATACTTTGACTTCAGACGTTGTTTACTCGAAAAGTGTTTTGGTGGGATATTTCTCATGTCGCTGTGCAGGGTGACAAATATTTCAGCACTGACCTTGGCCTGGGAGTCAGTAAGCAAGATCCAGTTCATGGTCTTTGTGGAGATACCAGCAGACAAAGCCTCATCCAGGTAGGTTCTCATATTCCGGGAATAGCTCAGATCCTGGTAGGGTGGGGGGGAATAGAGTCAAGAGATGTTTAGGTACATAGTGAGTTAAACAAATGAAATTGTTCAATAGTTCAGTTTTTCCTTTAATTGATTGACTCAAAGCTGCATCCGCTTTGTGTGATCCCTGAACTGATTGTTTGCATCTGAATGAAAATGGGAGCATGATCTCTGGAGATATACGGCAGTTAATGGTTAAATGCTTCTCACTGGTGCCCCCAACCCAGCAAACAGGAGTTGACTATTTGGGAAGGCCACCATCTAAGGGCAGGAGAGCTAAGATGGTAAGAGTACTGGCACACAAAACCAAAACAATGGACCAAAAAAATGACACAAAATTAACAAAATAACAAAGAAAAATTGGCAGGACACCGGGACACAGGACTAGAACCAGTGTCTCTAGTTCAAGTCTTGGTCCAGTTAAATTGCCTTTGGTATTTTTGTAAATTGTTTGCACAGCAACTTTTATGTCAGTTTTCTTCTTTGTTGTTTGTTTTAAAACAAGGACAGTTTAACCACCTCAGAGGGACACTATGACAAAGAAAATCAATAGAAAAATGTGGAATGGTTAAATTGCAAATAATCCGAAATTCAGCGGGCCTGACGTTTCAATCCCAGCAGGACCTTTCAATGGCAGAATGAAAGGTGTTGCTGGGATCGAAACGTCAGACCCTCTGAAAGTTTGAGTCAAATCAAAGCGAAGACTTCTCAGAGCTTACCTTGGTAAATGCGTTGTTACCCTCCCGACTTCCACGGCCGACGTTGATTTGCCGAACAGCGTGTCCCAGACTCGCGAAGTTATACCTACAAGGCAACACAGAGAACAGGAATTTGAAAGGGGAGTAGCCAAATTAATTGAATCCCGTGTGTCCAACATTGGTCTTGACTGAGGCATCGGATATTAATTGGGCCAAGTTTATTATTGTGATTTCTGGTGCAAAAGGACTTTGAATTCTCACCAATAAAGTCACAAATAAGGAGTCAGTCAATCATGTCCAAGGGAAGACACAGGGACAGGGACGGGGACGGGGACGAGGACGGGGACGGGGACGGAGGCGTAGACAGAGACGGGGATGGGGACGGGGACGAGGACGGGGACGAGGACGGGGACAGGGACAGGGATCGGGACGGAGACGGGAACAAGGACGGAGACGGAGACAGGGACAGGGACGGGGACAGAGACGGGGACAGGGACGAGGATGGGGACGGGGACGGAGACAGGGACGGGGATGGGGACAGGACAGGAGAGGATAGGACAGGGCAGAACAGGACAGAACAGGTCAAGAAAGGACAGGACAGGACAGGACATGACAGGTCGAGAAAGGACAGGACAGGACAGGACATGACAGGTCGAGAAAGGACAGGACAGGACAGGACAGGACAGGACAGGACAGGACAGGACAGGACAGGACAGGACGGGACGGGACGGGACGGGACGGGACAGGACAGGACAGGACAGGACAGGACAGGACAGGACAGGACAGAAGGGACGGGACGGGACGGGATGGGACAGGACAGGACAGGACAGGACAGGACAGGACACGGAATGGGAAAGGGCAGCGAAGTGCAGGACGGGATGGGACAGAAGAGTCGCTTGTATCTTGTCTCCTTACCTTCCCGTGGACTGGTGCTGCATGATGACCTCGGGCAGCTTGGGTCGCTGTCTGTTGCCTTCTAGCTCCGGCAGCAGCAGCTTGAGGGCGGCCTGGTTGTCGCAGCGGGCCGCATAGTCCAGCGCCGTCAGTCGAACATCGGCACTGCGGTGTCGGAAGACAGACGGCAAGTCGCGACTCTCGATCAGCGCCCGCAGCAGTGTCATGTCATTGGTGAGGACGGCCCGAATGCTGCGCTTGCATTGCACAAACTTGGACACCTCCGGGATCTCAGATTCATTTCTGAATGGAGAAACAAGAATGAGGAACAAATAATTTCCCTTGAGAACTGCTAACTGACCCAAGTTCTCAATCAGTTAGAGGGCCTGACATTTTTATGCGAGCAAGATATTCCTCAAAGGGCCTTTCTCACTGCCTATGCGAAAGGTCCTTAACATCTCAAGTGGCTTTGAAAGTAGTCACTTAGTGCAACAATTCACAGTCACAGCTGTGGATACTATGACTCTATTAAGCTTGTACACAGTGGGCCATTCGGTGCACCTTTCACTATCAACCATGGATCCGACTCTTTTCAGCTTAAATGAGATTTGAAGGTTTGCATGGTGAGAATATCAGGATAAGTAGGTTTGCGGAGACACCATGTAAATTCTCTTTTGTGAGTAAGTGTGGTTCTGAAAAGAGAATTTACATGGTGTCTCCGCAAACCTATTTATCCTCTTTTCAGCTTGTAATCAGTGGGTCATTTAATGCACCCATTCGCATTTACAGCTCTGGATGCAATGCCGCATTCAGCTTGTACACAGTGAGCCATTCGGTGTACTCATTCACAATCAACAGCCATAGATGCAATGACCCTATTCAGCCAGCACGCAGTGGGCCATTTAATGCACCCATTCGCAGTCACAGCTCTGGATGCAATGCCGCATTCAGCTTGTACACAGTGAGCCATTCGGCGTACTCATTCACAATCAACAGCCATAGATGCAATGACCCTATTCAGCCAGCACGCAGTGGGCCATTTAATGCACCCATTCCGAGTCACAGCTGTGGATGAATTGACACCTATTCAGCTTGTACACAGTGGGTCATTTGGCGTACACATTTAGGCTCACAGATGTGGCTGCATTTACACCAATTCCTGACTGGCAGCGATAAACTTCCTTTGTGCTTGTCGTGGGCTAGGAACTCACTTGAGCTCAAACATGGGATCCTTGCTGACCACTTCAATGGCCGGGTTGGGGGTCAGCTTGTCATTGGGGTGCTGCTTCTCCCTGGCCTTCTTCCGCTTCTCCTCCTTGGCCTTGGCTTTGGCCTTGGCCTTAGCCTTGGCCACGGCAGCCTTCTTCTTGGCCTTGGCCTTGATGGCCGCCGCTTTCTCCCTGGCCGAGGCCACCTTCCGGCCACTTGTCTTGCCGAGGGGCTTCTTGGCCTTAGTGCTCTTGGCCTTGGCTGTAATCTTCTTGGCCACTAAAAAATAAACAGTCGAAATAACAAAAAAATATTATTTTTCTTTAATAGCAAAGACGATAAGACTGGACTATGCTTTGAACCAGGCCTCTGGTTTTACGCAGCAGGTATGTAAACGTGCATGTGACTAACTTTATATATTAGGGCATTTACTTAACATACTAATACAGTAAGAAAATTTCATGGAGGTTTAGGGATACGCCTTTATACATTTTAAGAGCAATCAACTTTAAGAGCTATTCATGATTTTGGGGAATACAAAAGTAGGTGAAGGCAGAGGCAGAGGCAGAGGCAGAGGCAGAGGCAGAGGCAGATGCAGAGGCAGAGGCAGGGGCAGGGGCAGAGGCAGAGGCAGAGGCAGAGGCAGAGGCAGAGGCAGAGGCAGAGGCAGAGGCAGGGGCAGAGGAAGAGGCAGAGGCAGAGGTAGAGGCAGAGGCAGAGGCAGAGGCATAGGCAGAGGCAGAGGCAGAGGCAGAGACAGAGGCAGAGGCAGAGGCAGAGGCAGGGGCAGAGGCAGAGGCAGAGGCAGAGTCAGAGGCAGAGCCAGAAGCAGAGGCAGAGGCAGAGGCAGGGGCAGAGGCAAAGTATCAAGAGTGAAGCCAGAATTCAGGATGTGAGATTTTGGGGGGAGGACGGCCTACGGTACCTCTCTTGGTTGCTGTCCTAGCCGGAGTCCTGGACCTGCTACGTCCCTTATCTGTCTTGGCCTTGGGGGTGGTCTTGGCTCTCTTGGCAGATGTCCTGGATGCCCTGCTGGACCTCTGGGGCAAGTGGGACGAGGTGGACGGTTTAGCCTCCTCGTCGTCCTCCTCCTCCTCCTCCTCCTCCTCCTCCTCCTCCTCACCATCATCGATGTCCTCGCTCTCGTCTCCATCTTCATCGTTGTCCTCTTTTCCTCTTTTCACCTCCTTCATCTCGCGGAATCTGGGACCTGGGAAAAATGAGCGGGGGGGGGGGGGGGGGGGGGGGTCAGCAAAAGCAAAGAGCACAATGTTGATCCAGGTCTGGGGTTCAGTGTTACAAACCTGCATCCGCAGAGTGTATGCTTAGCAGTGAATGTCCTCGGAAATGACAATAAGTTTACTGATCAAACAGTTACAATGTATGTTGCATTTGTTGCTTTTGTCTTGCATACCGGTAGCTCTATCCTCATTCTGCATTTTTGGGGCTCGTCAACCCTGGGCACGTTTCATAGAGCCATTAAAGCATGGAAATATGGCTACCGTATAACTTCTTTCAATGAAAGTGATTCAATTGACATGGAAAGAGACAATGCCTCAATGAGATGGGACGACTTGGGGGTCAAATTTTTAGAAAGCTGACTGGGCTCAGAAACCATGCTTGACAGGGTATGTCCTCTACAGTTTGATTTTGAATTTTGCATTGGCTTTTCATTGGGTTTATTGGGGGGGGGGGGTTAGCAATTTGGCATTCTTCTTTACAGAGTTGATTCTGCACCAAATCACAAGCTCAAAAAAACTTGCCCTTAGAAAAAAAGATTGCCAGCCCAGGGTCCACTTGCAGTTGATGCTCTAAATAGACAATAGTCAAAACCCCAAAGAGCATCGCATGAAGGTATGGTGGTGTATCCTGTATAGTCCCAACACTTTGCAAATCTGTATTATTGGGTTTTAGGTAGGGTTAGGATTAGTAACGGAAGACCTTTCATGCTCAGCCGAGTTTCACACTTAAGCAGCTCAATGAGATTGGCCCTTGATTCTTTTAAAGGTAGGGTACAAGATTTGCGAAGGTCAAAAAATCGCTTCTATACTTTGTCAAACTCAACGCATACATAAAATAACACACCGGTGTAAGTTCCGACTCAATCCGTCAACCATTTCGTAAGAAAACAAATTAAATGCTATCTCTTTTCATACAAAGAGGGTGGTAAATCTTTGTTCCAACGAGCACTCCTCCTTTCTCAAAAGCGGCAGGCTTTCAAGCACTCAAATTTCACAGAATGTCTGAAACCATTACAAACTTCCTGATGAGTAAATATTTTCTCAAATTTGGAATGTCCAGAAATTGGGCACTTTGCCAATGGTGTACTGGTACCCTCCCTTTAAAGCCCCTACACAACATTAGTAAGATTGAAAAACAAAAATGTTCACAAATTTACATGAAACAGTTTGAAGATGGTTATGGTAGAAACCTCGCACTGAAATATTTCTGCCTAAAATTAAGCGGTTTTCACTATTTTCTCGAGACTCAAATGGCAGATTGAGCTGAAATTTTCACAGGTGTGCTAACATGCATATGTTGGATCAGACAACGTATGGATGCTATTCTTTGACCTCAACCAATGTTTAGTGGGCCTGACGTTTCGATCCTAGCAGGACCTTTCTCAAAGGCAGAGCAGGACCTTTCTCAAAGGCTTTCACTGCCTTTGAGAAAGGTCCTGCTAGGATCGAAACATCAGGCCCACTAAATTTTAAAATTTGCATTTTGGTTATTTTAGTCAGTAAGCAGTTTGCAACATTTTTGTATATCACCTCAACCAATGTTGTGTTATCCCTTTTAGAATAGTGCTCAGAAAAGCTTTTTTTATTGTTCCAGCAGCTCTATGCAATAAGGCCTTCCTAAGGAAGGACTTCCAAAGCATCATCAAATTGGCTCCAGTGACATTTGGCTACTGACCACTGTCATTGTCTAGCATCCCATTCTCCTTCTTGATGGCCAGTCCCAGGATCTGCTCGATGCGGGCAATCTCACTGCGGGGCAGTGCAAGGAGCCCACCGGACTGGCGGTTCATGGAGACGTCGGTCAGGACGCTGTCTATGTCAATGGTGTCCCGGTAGGACATCTCGTAGGTGCCCGGCGACGTGCGCAGCTCCAGCCAAATGATTTTGAACATCTTGGTGGTGTGGTAGACATTCTGGGCAGCCTGGCAGACGAAGAACTTGCCTGGAGCACAGGAGAGGGTGGAATCAATCCAAATGACAAATTGGAGTCCAAAACTACATGTACGGTAGTGCAAGCGTCAGAGCCAGTGGCAGTGTCAGAGTCAGGGTCAGTGTCAGAGTCAGGGTTAGGGTTAGCGGCATGGTCAGAATAAGAGAAAGTCAGAGCCAGAGAAAGACAGAGAGAGAGAGTCAGAGTCAGAGCCAGAGTCAGAGTCAGAGTCTGGGTCAGTGTCAGAGTCAGGGTTAGCGTCATGGTCAGAATAAGAGAAAGTCAGAGCCAGAGAAAGACAGAGAGAGAGAGAGTCAGAGTCAGAGTCAGAGCCAGAGTCAGAGTCAGAGTCTGGGTCAAAATCAGTGTCAGAGACAATAAGAGTCTGAGTATGAGTCAGATTTTGAATCAAATAAATTTAAAGGTGATATACAAAAATGTTGCAAACTGCTTACTGACTAAAATTACCAAAATGTAAATCTTAAAATCAATTTAGTTAAAGTGACACCAAGTGCTTATTTGTTTTTTTTAAGATAACAACAATATAATAATGAAAGGATATTTATAAAGAGCCCAAATTGCCAATCAGGCCTCAAAGCGCTGAATACAAAGATAAGAACCAAAACAAGTTACAAAATTACAAAATTACAAAATTACTACATGCAAGGTATTAACAATTATTTGGTTAAAAAGGCTTTTTGTAAAATATCTGGACGTCCTAAACAGATAAAATGAAATAATTATGAAGGGCTTCTGAAAATATATCAAAAGAACAATACTGTAAAAGGTCTTGAAATTCATCTCTTCAAACAATTTTTTCAAATGCAAAATCACACATTATCTGTGATATTACGAAGGTTATCTGTGATTTGGTGCGACCAATGAAGAATTCTAATCTAATGTAATCTAGTCTAGTCTAAACCTCTAACAGCCCGCATTTTCCAAAAGGAGAAATGACAACTCCTGCTCACCATTATCTGTGCGTACAGCCAGGAAGGTGTTCTTGGTGAAGACCACTTCCCTGTCTGTGTTGGGCGTCCTGGTAGACTGCTTAGAGATGGCATCTACCACGTCTGACTGGTAGTACTCGGCGGGCATACGCTTGCGTTTGATCTGGGGGCTGCGTGGGCTTGGGGTAGTGGGGGAACGTTTCTTGCCCTGGTCCAGACATAAACCAAACAAAAAACTCATTCATATTTTGACAAATTAGAGTACCGGTAATATGTGACCCGGCACAGCATAATGAGGAATAACCCCACTTTTGGGATTTTGAGGTTTTCTAATAATGTGAAAGAGTATACCATTAGCTTTCAAATGATATCGAAATATAATATCCTCTAATACTTAAAATTTCCAAAAAGAAAAAAAAGAAAATTGATTTGTATATGTAATCAAATTGCGAAGATACTTTAACTTCAGGCGTTGTTTACTCAAAAAGTGTTTTAATGGGATATTCCTCATGTCGTTGTGCCGGGTCACACATGCAAAAGTGTTTGCAAACTGCTTACCGAAAAAAAAAATAGCCAAAATGACCTTTCAACCCTACCAGGACCATACTCAATGATCCTGCTAGGCTGCTACACAATGTAGCTGCATCCACTCTGTGTGATCCCTGAACTGCAGTTGTCAGGTTTATAACAACTAATTGTTTGAAACTGAATGATCCCTGGAGATATACAGCAATGAATGGTTAACATCCATGGTTAAAGAATTCAGATTGGCAGGCACCCCCATCCCGGGTAAGACTAGTTGACACATGGCATACATGGAGGCCACCATCTAAGAACTGGGTTGCTGAGTTGGTAAAGGCGCTGTTATGCAAAACCAGGTCTGAGGTTCAAGTCCCGGTCTAGTAAAAGTTGTTCAAAAAATTTCAAAAGTTAGAGTTGCCATTTTTTTCTTTACAACAAAACTTGAAAATACATCAGGTTGGGCAAGGCTTCACTAAATCACTGATGCAGGGTCACATAACATCACTGAACAATTTGAAATGATTTTAAAACACTTGGATTTGGGAATTACTTCACATTGATTCCATCCCATTTTGACCGACTGATCCACTAAGTAACATGAAAAAAATGATGCAAACTCCTTACTGATCCAAATGACCACAATGCAAGTCTCAAAAATGAGGAGGGCCTGACGTTTGGATCCCAGCAGGACCTCTCTCAAAGGCAGAATGCTTGATCCATCCTGGGATCAAAAAAGTGCAAACATCAGGCCATCCTATTTTTAAATTAAATTAAATTTATCAATTGATCAAACGGACTCATCAATTGATAGATTATCAACTAATACAGCCTATGGAGTGAAAACAATAAGATAGGCCCTAAGTCAAGGGAATGCTCACCTTAGAGGTTGATGGGCCATTTGTCAGGTCTCCTCCGTCGTCGGCCATTTTGGCTCTCCTTGACAGCTGCAGGCAGAGAGCACACACAAACATGTATGTTAACAATTCACAAATATTTTTGCACTCTGGGGCAACATGTATGTACACGTGTACATTGTAAGACTATTTAGTGGTCTGCTTCCTCCCAACCGACCGACCGACTGCCTGCCTACTTGCCTGACTGCCTGACTGATGGAGTGTATTTATGAATCCAAGAATGACTGGACAGTTAATCACTTGATTACTTTGCTTGGCAGTTTGGCTGACTCCCTGACTAATCGACAGACAGACTGACTGAATTGCAGACTGACTGACTGGTTGACAAGTTGATCAATTTGATCAAATTGATTGACTTATTGATTAACTGACTGAGTGGTTGATTAATCAATTTGATGAGTTGGTCGTTAATTACCTGGGCAGATCATTTGATCAATATGAGCAACTGGAATAAATTCTCAATTTTATTTGGTAGACTGACTGACTGACTAGTTATTTTGTCTATCCCAGCTCTTTGACCTTGCATTTTACATGAAAGTTTCAATTCACACAAAAGGTAGGTGACATCTGTACCAGTACATGTATTTGTTGAAAAGTGTATGTACCGGTACTGTACCAGTGCATACACGTATGTATTTCTTCCAAGTGAAAAATTGAGTGTGGCCAAAGTCCAAAGATTTATGACCTTGTTTCCTACATCTTATCTTATCAGTGTTTTGTCAGTCCTTGTCTACTTGTATTGGATAGTTTGTTTCATTTGTTTACTTGTAGAGTAATGTTTCTACTATGAATTTGTATATTGTTGGTTTTATTGCCAAATAAAAAATAATAAAAAAATATTACTACTAATATGATTCTAAAACATTCCAAAGAAATCTTTGACTGGACCTGAAATTGAACTTGTGACTTTTGGTTTTTGCACACCAGCGCTCGTACAATCTGAACTATCCAGCCCTTAGATGGCAGTCTTCCAAAATAGTTATCTAATCTTTTCGGGGAATATCACAAATTTGGAAGGTGGGATGTTTTGATCCTAGCAAGGCCTTTCTCAAAGGCATAGTAGAAAGGTCTTGCTACCGATACCGAGTAGGATCAAATCGTTAGGCACTCAAAAGTTTTGATTCGCATTTTGATAATTTTAGTCAGTAAGTAGTGGGCAACATTTGTAACCATTACCACATTACTGCTTTTCTGGGGTCGGGGGGGAGGGGGGGGGGGGGAATTGGGCGCGCCAGTCAGAAGCATTGAACCATTAACTGCCACACATCTCCAGGGTTGACGCCCCCATCTTCATTCAGATGCAAAAAAAAAACTGGCTTCAGCAGTTCGGGGATCACAAAATGTGTGCAACTAGGACCATTTGAACAATTCTGAAAAATGGCAAAGAAAACTTTGAGTGGAGTCACTGAACCAGGATTTAATACATACCGGTACTTCATACAACAGGTTTTGCCCCATCCATATTTGTGGGAAATACGGGGAAAAAAACACCCAAAAAACTGTGGAGTCTTCATTGGTAACCAACACAAAGGAAGAGTTGTGTACAGCTGACTGCACTGACAGGGATACAGAAACCATTCAGGCACCCCCCCCCCCATAGTGTTATTTCAGTGGCTATAAAAAAATACAAACCCAGCACCTCCAAATTTCTCGCTCTCCCTTTAGTACATGTACTGTAGGTGCCACTTCTGTTGACGTCAGCAAATGTGCCATTCAGCAATTATTTGTCTTGCTTTCTCTATTTGCTCCACATCTCCTGATGTTTTACTCCCATTTCCAAGATGCCCCCTCTCTTTCCCCTGCTCCTATCCTCTAAATTTTCCCTCTCTTTCCCCTGCTCCTGTCCCCTAATTTTTCCCTCTCTTTCCCCTGGTCCTATCCTCTAAATTTTCTCTCTCTTTCCCCTGCTCCTGTCCCTTAAATTTCCCCTCTCTTTCCCTTGCTCCTGTCCCCTAAATTTTCCCTCTCTTTCCCTTGCTCCTGTCCCCTAAATTTTCCCTCTCTTTCCCCTGCTCCTGTCCCCTAAATTTTCCCTCTCTTTCCCTTGCTCCAGTCCCCTAAATGTTCCCTCTCTTTCCCCTGCTCCTGTCCCCTAAATTTTCCCTCTCTTTCCCCTGCTCCTCTCCCCTAAATTTTCCCTCTCTTTTCCCTGCTCCTGTCCTCTCGATTTTCCCTCTCTTTCCCCTGCTCCTGTCCCCTAAATTTTCCCTCTCTTTCCCCTGCTCCTCTCCCCTAAATTTTTCCTCTCTTTCCCCTGCTCCTGTCCCCTAAATTTTCCCTCTTTCCCCTGCTCCTGTCCCCTCGATTTTCCCCCTACATACCAGTACTGTACAGTTTGTAGACAGTGCAGCAACTTCAAACTCAATGTAAAGTCACATTTCTACTGGACTTAAGAAATAGGAAATTCAACCGAGATGGTGGCTAAATTTCAAATGGGTATTGTATGTCAATGTTACCACAGTTCCCAATAAATACGTGTAGACTGTAGACTAATTTACTTGGAATATTTAACCAAGATGGTGATTAAAGTAATCAGGCTGGCAATATACCGTATACCGTAAGCTCACAGGGGAGCTGTGCATGACCTTTGAGGGTACATATGTACATGATGCCTGTGAAATAAAACCACTTCAGGTTGCCTTCACGAAGGAGTTTCATCAAAGTGCGCGGAGGCATGTACGCAGATTCAGCATTGTTCTCTGGGCCAAGAGTGTCTCTTTAAAAACCCACTGGCAAAACCACCGCTTGGGAAGAGATTGCTAATCATCGGAAGCGGCATTGAGACTGCCTGTGAAATGGTGTTTTGAGGGTAGGGGGATTGGAATTACCATCAACTGGCCCAATGGACAATGGCAGTTTTATTTGGCCCTTGGGCCACTGCAAAATTTGAACCCTGATCTTGATCATTCTTTTAATTGGAAGAAAAATCTGACTTGGGCATTTTGAACAATTAAAAAAGAAAAGAAAAAAAGAGCCATGTTGGACTTGAATTTAAAAAAGCTGCATCCAATTTGTACGATCTCTCAACTACTGAAGCCAGGCTAGAGGTTTACAACAATTGGTTGTTTGCATCGGAATGAAAACTGGGGCATGATCCCTGGAGATATATGGACAGTGCTCAGATGATGGTTAAATGCTTCTGACTGGTATCCCCACTATGGCAAAGACTAGTTGAGTACAATGTATTTGGGAAGAGCACCATATAAAGGCTGGATAGGTCAGATGGTACACAAAATACTACATTATGTAAGAGCACTGGTACACACAACCAGAAGTCTCAGGTCCTGGTCCCGTCCAGTCAAATCTTTTGCCATTTTTCACACATTTGTTTCATTGCATTCTAAACATGCTAATATGTACAGGTTCAACCATCCCTTCTGACTTAAAAACGTCTTCCTTCCTTTGTTTGTTTGAAAACATCTTCAACATGTTCAATAACAATCTGGATGAAAGATACTGGTATGAATGTAGGTCTTACAATTACATTACATTGAAGAAAAAAAAGTTGAAAGTAGATGTTTTTTTATTTGATAATCTAACTTTTTTACAATACATCAGAGGATCTGATGTTTTCAATCCTGTCTCCAAGAAAAAAGGCCTGCTCGATGGTTAATGCCGAAGGCCATGGATAAAATCCATCATTGTACATGACATGCAGTATACCATTACCAATCAGCAACCGTCTTTCTATGTTTTTCAACACAACATTTTGGAAGGATCGCAGCTACATAACTGGCTAATCTTGGGTGGCTACACACTAGTCTGTTCAAACCATGGGCCTCAATTCCCAGACAAACTTTTCTTGCCTATTTTTGATAAATTGTTTAAAAAATGTAGGACAGTTTCCTTGCCTTTGTTTGTAAGGAAGTAAACACATATTGAAACATTTTTTGTATCACTTCAGCCAAAAAATTGAAGGCAACTGGCTTTTAATTTATGCACATCCTTGAAGTGCGCACAAAAAAAATTAATAACACAATTTTGATCCTCAGTTAAACTTTCTTCTTACAAGAAATACGAAAAAAAAAAATTATCTTTCAGGATCCTGTAATCGTCATTGTTGGCGCAATTAAAAACAGCACAATGATCGCTATTCACAACCATTCAAGGAAATTTGCATAGGCCTAGCTATAGCCATAGGCCTTATAAATTGATTATTATACTAATGTAGTATTGATCCTGACACTAGCGCTAGCAGGACAATCAAGTGACTGTCTGAACAGGCTTGCATTGCAATTACTTAGTGGTGCCATTGGCCCCTTTTCTTTCCCATCATGCTTGCAGAGACTTTGTATCTGCAAGCAAAAACTAGTAAAAAAGTAGTATATTGTTACGCTTTTACTAGGGCCTAATTATTGTTTGCATCTGAACAAGAATGGAGACGCGATCCCTGGAGATACACATATTACTAGTATAGGGGCCTATACATGCACAGTTTTTGGGGGTTTTTTTTACACACTAATATTTGTAAATTTATACACTGTACATATACAAGCAGTACGTTCAGTTAACAAATGAACAATTATTTTGGTTAAATGCGAACTGACTGAGGCCCCCACCAAAGCAAAGTTAGCTTAGCTGACTTTTTGGGGAAACCCCCAAGCCAGGTACGACTAAGCTTTAGCCTAAGGGCTGGAGTGGAGAGCTCGGGTGGTAAAGAAAACAGAGACCTGGGTTACGTCCAAGTCTAGGTTGGGTTTTTTTTTTTTGGGGGGGAGGGTTGTGCAATTTTCCTAGAAAAGACTAGAGTAGAATAATTGGTGATATTCAAACTGAAAATTGAAATGGTATGCTAAGCCACAGTACGTAGGCCTAGATTAATCTGCCAAGTACAAGTCCTCTGCCCAGGCTGCCTCACAGTTTACTTATCAAATGAGGCTTTGCAGAGCCACGAATCCTGACGCAAGTTATAAGCACCTTGAATTGAACAAAACGCACAAAATGACATCGGTGTCGGATTTAGACGAACTTCCATACATATTAACACACTCGGTGTTTTATATTTTTTAATTTATGTCTGGAAATCGTCAGGAATCCTTCGCCGCTGAAGGCGTCAAAGCAGCGAATTCACATCGGTTTCCTTCCCTTTACAGAAATTTGAGAGCCTGAAAAAATTATCTGAATGCTAGGCTGGGGCAAGATTTCCATTAAGATCATAAAACAGCGCATATCGCAAGTAAATAAAGGAATTCATATTACCTGCACTCGTGCAGCACACGGGCAATCGCATCCAGGATATTTCGGATACGGTTGAGGGTGTATGTTGAAGCATTTACAGGGAGCATTATTTTTTGGGTATTTTTTTTAAGGAGTTGAAAAGGCATCTATGAAAGGATTACCGGAAAAATACATAATGAGGCTTGATTGAAAATATGAACATTTTATTTTTAGTGTTTGATACTTTTCGTTATAGATTTAATAGGCAAATATGTGTTAAAGGTTAAATATTAAATTACCATATCTGGAAGGCATGAAATCAGCTATCAAAACGTATGCATTGTGAGCTCATTATTTCGTGATATACAAAAATGTTGCAAACTGCTTACTGACTAAAATTACCAAAATGTAAATCTTAAAATTTAGTAGGCCTGACGTTTCGTTCCTAGCAGGACCTTTATCTGCCTTTGAGAAAGGTCCTGCTAGGATCGAAACGTCAGGCCCACTAAATTTTAAGATTTTCATTATTTTCATTTATTTGATTAAGAAATCTGAAAACAAAGCCAAACAAAGAAAGGGCTGGCATGCGAGTCTAATGGCCGCAATCATCGCCAAGCTTATCGCCTCCAAACGGATCCGATCAACTGGTCGACTTGACTGCCAGGGTCAGTCTGGTGAACTGACGCGACGCTTGGTACACGTACATGTACTGTACGTACGTACGCGCGGTAATGGCCCCCTTGTGCGAAGGGCCTGTGTTTATGGTACGCCTATCCCTCCATTGTGTACATTACATGTACAGCGGCCAATACAATTCCATTGTGCACATTTGCGGGTTCAAGTGGGCGTGTCTCCCAGCTCCAAATCCACGTTGACTTGTGCGCAGCTAGCGCGACGGTTGTATCGCAAAAACCGCGGGCTGCAGCTATTTTTTTGTGTCGTTTATCATGCAGCTAGCTCTCCCTTATGCTTCATCATTCATGTACGAGAATAATAATAAGGTTTACCTACCATTAGGGACATGTACATTGTATTAAAGGCTTATTAACCTTTCGGAATCTGAACTATTCTATATAGTGTGGCCTATCTGGAAAAAAATTATTCCATGACCCAGCGCTATTTTTGGCAAGAATATTGCGTAGCGTCTTTCACGGTGAAATACGCTCCGGTGATTAGTAATTGGTAGATCCGGTGATTTGCCACAATCACGAAATTGCGTCGATTGAATGAGCATTTTATGTTCCCATAAGCCTAAAGTCTCCCCAATACCGATTCACAATCCTCATATCCGTCCGTTCAAGGGATAATACAACATTGGTCGGTATCAAAGAATATAGCATAGTTTCCATACGCTGTCTGATCAAACAAAATTATGCATGAAATAACACACCTGTGAAAAGGTGCTCAATCTGACAACTGAGTCTCGAGAAAATAGTGAAAACTGCTTGGCATTTGTTTCGCGAAAATGCAGCATCCAAGCAGTATTGTTCCGAAAAATCGTTTAGATCTAGGGGTGAGACGTAAACTATTTCTGCTACCCTTTTCTCCAAAAATACAGCATTTTAGGCAGAAATATTTCAGTGCGAGGTTTCTGCCACAACCATCTTCAAACATTATAGGTTTCATGTAAATCTGTGAACATTTCTGTTTTTCGATCTTACCACTGTTTGTAAGGGCTTTAACATGTAACGAAACACATGGAAATGGGGATGTCTGAAAAAATTAATAAGGAAAATGAATTTAAAAATAATTCAGCGAACACGACTAAGATTTAGACAAATGTTGTGTGCAATCCAAATCGGTTTTTGTTCCATTCAGTGTCGTGGTCAGTTGGATGAAAAAATAAATACATGTGACATGTTTCGATCAAATCAATGATACGTAACGAAGCGCCGTGCAATTAATGATTTGCCCATTGCTGTGTTAGTAGACCAACGTCAAGATCGAGTAGGTGCATTTCGTAGGTTATCGATCCGTGTTATTCATATTCTCATTATTTTTTGCCTTACACATAATGCGTAGTGACCAGATACAAAGCAGAGTATTGTTGACCATGATATCATTCTTCTTTTTTTAGGGTGCTTGGAAATATATATTATAGGCCTATAATTTATGGTATCTGTGTACAAGGCCTTCATTTGCATTGCGTCTCTGTGTCTCTTATGTCCATCTTTTTCTAAGTGTCTATGTGCCTCTCTGTCTCTGTATCTCTGTCTCTCTCTCTCTGTCCATCTTTTTATATGCCTCTCTGTCTCTCTCTCTATTATGTCAATTTTTTATGTCTCTCTGCCTGTCTCTCTTGTATCTATCGATGTTCTCAGTGTCTCTCTGCATCTCCGTCTCTCTGTCTCGCTGCATCTGTGTCTCTATGCCTCTATGCCTCCGAGTCTCTGTTTCTGCAGTCTCTCTCTATCTCAGCTCCCTGCGTCTCTGTCTCCGTATCTCTCGATCTCTGTCTCTGTCTCTCTGCATCTTCTCTGCATCGAGTGACTCTGCATCTCTGCCTATGTCTATCTGTGTCTCTGTCTCCCTGCATAATGGTCTCTCTGTATCCCTGTCTCTGTATCTCTTTGTGTTTCTTTCTGTGAATACTCTCCGTCTATAATGTCGCTCTGTTCTCTCGCCTGGCCGTTCAGTCTCTATCTCGGTTTCTCCGTCTCCGCCTGCCTCTCTCCGTCTCTTTGAAGTCCCATCTGTTTCAGTTCACCCAGACTCTGTCTCCCAGGCTCTATCGGTCTCTCTGTGTCCCTAATTGTCTGTCTCTTTTGATTTATATATGTTTCTTCACCTATGTCTATAGCTCGGTATTTTGCTCTCTCTCTCTCCACGTCTCTCTCTACCTCTCTCCGCCTCTCTCTCAGTCTCTCCATCTCCCTCTCTCCGTCTCTCTCCCCTCTCTCTCGATCTCACTCAGCCTAGTACATCTCTCTCTCCATCTCTCTCTCTTTGTGCCCGATTCCTCGGGCTGTCTCTCTTACTAGTCTTAGGGTAATCGCTGCATGTAACAGGTAGTGGCGGGAATCGTGCCCCTGGGTGATATTTGCCAAAATGAAATAAAAAAATGACCAAGAGACTGATAGGCCTGATCGATGGTTACATCCACCACAAAATACCAGGGTCGCTTATTAACACACGAAGGCCTTCAACACTCACTGCAGGGCCAAGCAACCATCACAGACAGTATTTGTTCGCGCTATAAAAGAATGCACAAACCGCCCCCCCCCCCCATTCCCCAATAGATAGAAAAACAATTTACCTGCGATCGCTGAGGCGGTGGAGAAGCGGTGTCGTGCTTCCTGCCGGGCACGGGCCCATGCGATGAGGCTCCCGTCGATCCAGACGCCGCGGAAGACCTCAGCCGGCTCGACATTATGGCTCTGATCACATCAGCAGCAGCAGCAGCAGCAGATCAGAGACACGGGTTAGTCGGCTACAGACAAACGACTCGAACCCCTCCCCAACGTGCACTCATGCACTAATACCACGGCTCGTTTGACGCAGTAGTATTTTATTTGTGATCGGTCAATAATGACGTGTATTTTGTGTGTGTGTGTGTGTGTGTGTGGTGAACTTAAGATTTGCGAGGAAGCGTGGCGTAGAGCTTGTTGTAGCTAGCCTGCCGTTGGAAGCTGCACGCACGCAGTTGGCTGTGTGTGCATGTTCAAGTACTACAATCATGCACATGTACATACACAGCCGTCCCGCCGTCAGACGTGTGCCAACCAGCCTGCCTGCCTGCTTGCCCGTAACATGACTGATTATGATACGTCACCATTATAATTTTGACCTTTGAGAATCACATGCTTCCGCATGTTCACAAGCACAACGGCCGGGAAGTAAGGATCGTCTAAGATAGCTTCAACGACGAACGAATATCAGAATAAATATCACCAAAATATTGCAAACTGGTTCCAGTAAATGTCATTGAAAAACGTAATTCTGCTCCCAAAATCAATGCTCTTCCCTTACATTGTTGATACAATGTAGTCAACAATTAAACATCTTCCAAAACTGTTTTAAAACGCACCTTGTTAGAGTTACCTACGGTTCTTAGCTATGAATTATTTTTGCGAACTTGCTATTTTCATCGAAATTGTGTTGTAATTGACGCCTTTGGTCACTGGATTGTAGTAATGGTAGTGTTTTATAAATGAAATTATTGCTAGCATTATTATCCTCATTATTATTACTGACTTGAATGACCCGAATAGGAAGCGAATAAGAAGGCCCGATTCTTGCAGGATCTTTCTCATAGGCACGCAGGGAGCCTTTGTCTTTGAACATAATGACCCGGCACGGCATAATGAGAAATAACCCCCATCACTTTTGAGATTTTGAAATGTTCTAATGATGTAAAAGATTATATTAGCTTTCAAGTGATATCAACATTATTTCCGTTTGAACATTGCTGTAAATAGTACAAGGGGACTTCGCTCGTTCACTTGGTACCCGACACATAGCAGCACAATTCTAACTCCTCGAAAGTGGCCATTCAAAAAGGCAGGATTTTCATGAAAACAGTACACAAACACTCCCTCGAAATCCTCTTTTTTGTCAACATTTAGAGACGGATTTCGGAAAAATCCTTTGGACATAATATCCTGCAATACATTAACTTTCCGAAAATAAAAAAAAATAAAAAAATATATTTTTTTTGTTATTGAATTGAGAAGATACTTTGACTTCAGGCGTTGTTTACTCGAAAAGTGTTTTGGTGGGATATTCCTCATGTCGCTGTGCCGGGTCACAATTACTATTCCGTTCTAGTGAAATGCATCACGCCTTTGCGAAAAGTCTTGGTGGCATTGGAAGATCAACAATGTTGAGTGTAATTAAGGCAGAAAGGCCCCAATAAAGTGAATTTAAACAATCCAAAGCGATAGCAAAAACACGTGAAGCTATGAATAGTTGCTGTGTACGGTGACACGGTGCATCTTAACTCTGTGGAGTAAACATTTCCAAGACACAATGCTTTGTCTAGGCTAATACGAAAACTATCATGATTCATTCTCGGCGAAGTAGCTTCCAGACATTTTTAATGCTAGAGTTTGCACATTTTGGCAAGATTGATCAATCGGGAGGAATCAAATTCAATCAACCTACAGTCTCAATCAATGGCAAAGTAAAATCAAATTGATCAGCGTGCCATATCCGACCAGTCAGTGTGCAATTCAAGCAATCAGTCAGTCAGTCAGTCAGTCACTAATCAATCAACCAACCTATCTGCCAATCAAATCCATCCTGTATTAATAATTTTACCAGCCTTTATTAGAGTCAGATTTTACTCCAATTATTTTTCGTCATGTGTGTGGACACAATTAAAAGGATTCGCGTTTATTTGTCACGTGGTGCGTGTGGCGGCTATGCTCAGAAGAAACTGCACCGTGTTTTGTATCCCACAATGCATCGCCAGCGCTGTGACTGACAGGAAGTGCTGTGCTGCCACTACTATAGACCGTGTAAGTTGGCCTCGAGAATGTACGTGTTACCGCGAGATTCCTGACTTCCGGGCTCCTCGGATAGGAGGTAAAGCGTGGAGCGGCGAACGTTTTTGTTAAAATATTTTGTATCGCGCCGATTGAAGCAGTTTAAACTATTAGAATAGCCTTTTAGGAATAAAATATTAAAATGCAATGTGTAAAGTACGTGATTTTGCACGTTTTCACGTTTGTGTTTCCATATGTACAGTACAGTACAAGGCGCTTTTCTTGCCCGAATGCGAACCACACCAACTTCGGCGCGATACAAGTAGTAATGCTCACGTCGCGTACCACAGTCGGGCCGTATTCGCAATACTGTACTACAACCGGAAGATGAAGGTCGGGTTCTATTTATTTGTTTTCTCTGCCATATTCTCATTTGTGTAGGGTTTTTTTGCTCATTCTTTTATTTTTAATATACTTAATCCATAAGCCTTGGTTTTTAGTTGGAAAGAGGCTTTCTTCACTATGTAATAATGCATTAAAAATTGGGCACGCGTTAATCTCCTATAGCAGGCGGCGCGGAGGTGCCCGGAAGTGTTCGGTGACCTTTTTCACCACGAGAGTTACACGGTCTATTACTAGGTCCAACCTCCAGCGTATGGGCTGTCGATATAATGTACCCCCGCTAGCTTGCAATGTGGAACACCAGTGGGCGGTAATTTATCGGGTCATCAGCCTCATCAACGTTCCTATAAAGTCGCTACACTGTACCGTCAGTCAGTGTTGTTGCACACACTGCCTCGCTTGAGACGCTAAGTTACATTTTCGAGTTTGGGAGCAAAGCAGATGAAGTTCGATGGTTCGTATAATTTGACAGTTGGGATCGTTGTAAGTGGCACCCTCCCCCGCCCCAATGGGTTATGGTGCAGCGACAAACGGCAGTTTAGAGGTGAATTCATCGGGATCAAAAGGGTCACGCAAATTGTAGGGCTGGTAGGGAATTATAGTTCGTTCATCCATGGTTCATCGAAATGGTTCAATACTCAAATCAGGACAGCCACTTGAGAGCAATGATTATTAGGGCTTTGCCCTACTCGAAGTAGGCCCTATAATTATTGTTATTGTCCACGTCCAATTGGACTTAGCAATTGGATGGACACGCACTCATTGAAATTAATTAGATTCCCCCGACGCATAACCATGTCGCATTATAATAGCAACCATCCAGAATTGTCACTGTATAGTGAAACCAGACAAAACTTTTATTTGATCTTCAACCATTCCGTACACAGTATACATGTAGTTAACCTAACCTAAGGATAAGCAAAGTTCAAAAGGTTACTCTGACAATAATCGTCCGGACGCCTTGTAGAAGAGTAGGTCCCTGGGTCTGTTAGGATTATTTTGCTCTGTGGGGTGTGAAGGGGGCGCTGTTGCTCTTTTTGAATCGCAAAATGAGCCGTAAGCCAAACACGACAGGCTAGTTCGGATACAGCTCAAGCGCACGTGATCTTGTTTCAGAATTAAACGGATTTCGCTTGCTCCTTTTGCAATACATGTAACTAAAAATATGTATGTGACCCGGCACAGCGACATGAGGAATATCCCACCAAAACACTTTTCGAGTAAACAACGCCTGAAGTCAAAGTATCTTCTCAATTCGATTAATTTTTTGTTGTGTGTGTAGTTTCGGAAAGTTAATGTATTGGATGATATTATGTCCAAAGGATTTTTCCGAAATCCGTCTCTAAATTTCCGGGGGAGTGTTTGTGTTCTGTTTTCAAGAAAATAAAGATCCTGCCTGTTTGAATTGCCGCTTTCGAGGAGTTTGACTGGTGCTGCTATATTGTGTTTGGTACCAAATGAACGAGCGAAGTCCCCTTGTACTATTTATAACAAAGTTCATACGGAAATAATTTTGATATCATCTGAAATCTAATGGTTTACTCTTTCACACCATTAGAAAATCTCAAAATCTCACAAGTGAGGGTTATTCCTCATTATGCTGTACCGGGTCACATATGAATACGTTTTTTTATAGCAATGAAATCCACTAAAACTGACGCCAAAGGCGCTTTACACTGAAACAAAAAAAAACCACCCAAAATACAACACAGCACAAGTTCTATAGGCCTATTGCCTACACTGCCGCATTTCATTTAAGCTGATATTTTTTAGGTGAATTGGCAGCCTTTGCTCATGCAATTACTATAGGCCTAGACTTTCTACTACTAAGTAAATCACGGCTATACAATACAAAAGCATAATCATTATATCACGTGCATCATAAGAACAGCGAGAATATAGAGAATAAGTGACCTAATGTAATGCGCTCAATATTTTTATTAACCCCTTAAATTGATGGTAACTCATCGCGCTAGGAAAATCATCACCAAAATTTAAATGAGGAGCTAAGATACTTTAAAACGAAACTACTTTACGCCTTAATAATGTTAAAATTGAGTGGGCCTGACGTTTCGATCCTAGCAGGACCTTTCTCAAGGGCAAATGTTACATCAAAAGAATGAGAGTGGCGAGGATCGTAAAACCAGCGACCGCGATGGAAGGCGAGGCATTGACCACGCCAGCGGTTCCCTGCTCATCAAGCATTGCCAGGATGCGCACTGGTGCCCCGCTCCCCTCCCTTATCTTCATGGGCAACGCGAACACCCGGGCACCCGCGGCCGGCAGCTGATCAAGGTTGGCCACGTTCTCCATGGCGAAGACGTTGGTCGCGAACAGGATCAAGTGCGTCGGGAAGGTGGTGCTGGGCCCGTGGTCGATAGAGGGCGTGTCGATGCCCAGCCCCGCGATGGCGCGGTTCTCCACCAGCCACGTGGCCGCCGCTGGCGCCACGCCAGGGAAGTGGACAATGGACGCGCCCTGCTCGTCCAGGTAGGTGTCGTTACGTGCGGAGCCGAAGTACGCCAAGCGGTCCGGGTAGTAGGCGCCCCAGCCCGAGTAGACGAAGAGTATGGCGCCCTCTGGAATCTCCCCGTGCATCCCCTCCCAGGCGCGGAGGTCGTCGGCCGTCATCTCGTAGTCCCGGTTCGTCTTGGCCTGCTCCGAGATGTCCACCCGGACGGCCGGTCCCACCAGCTTGTCGATGGGGATGTCGCCCACGCGATACTTGCCCTCGGAGAAATGGGCCGGAGCGTCCATGTGCGTCCCGGTGTGCTCAGTAGCCTTGAACCAGTTAATTTCGAGCCTTCGGTTTATCGAAAACAAACAAATAGACATTGCGATATTCACAGAGGGCTGTGATAAACCTAACAAGGACAGCCAGAACGTACATGAGGATCGTATCTGCTCCGAGAACAGCCTCGACAAAGACCTTAGTGAAAAGCGTATGTTTAATCACACCGGCCTAGCCGATAGGTCCTATAGACCCTTCTTACTGACGTCACGTTGCTACTAGAAACAGCGAGATCCGCCATCTTGGAGTACACACATACGCTTTCGCTCGCACGTTTGTGTTCGTTTAACGTTACGTTAGTCATCATGGCGAATTTGAATGCTGCACGGTCGGCTTATTACAGCTCTCTCGACATTCTCTGCTTTATTGCTGGAATAGATCCGTACACATTAACCCGCGACAACCATTTCGTCCGTCTTTTTAGCGAAAGTGTACGAGTTGCGTCACCTTCTCTTTTCAGTACAGCGGGTAAACGATAAAAAGATTTCTTATCACGATCCCTCTTGCTTCCACAGCCAAGGACAGTACAAAACAAGTGCATGTACCTCCAATCCATGGTACAACCACGGAGGAATAAAAAGAGATTCCTTCATGGCACAACTAGTAATACTAGTAAAAAGCAGTATTAGTAGTACAATTACGACGAGTTCAAAACTTGCCGCCGTGCATGTGGAGTTGTTTGTATGCACAGCTGACTTAGTAACGGCGGTGACGTGGTAATGTGTGTAATCCAAGATGGCCGATAAACAAAACCGTGACGTCATCGAAGACGGGTCTATACTTTGTTGACATGACATCAGTTTAGTTTAAAAGGTAACACGGTGATAGTCGTTGAAAAAAACCCGGCAAGCTCGAGGCAAAAAATAGCAAAACAAAAGTTGACCTTCCTATCTTAGATTCTTTCAAATTTGTGTGTTCTTAGCTAAATTGTCTGCTGATTATTCCCCACCAGAAAAAAAAAGGAGAATAAAAACATGTTTAAATCCATCCACTTCCACTTTCATTTGCTGCCGTTCTTGTAACTTGTAACACGTGAGCTTGTACACTTAGGCAGCCAACGGACGGCTGCGTGCACGCTCGTGAACTATGTGCGGATATTGCACGAACACGCATTGCCGCTATTGCGTGTATTATATAGGTGACCCGGCACAGCATAATGAGGAATAACCCCACTTTTGAGATTTTGAGGTTTTCTAATGATGTGAAAGAACATACCATTAGCTTTCAATTGATATCAAAATATAATTATCCTCTAATACTTAAAATTTCCGGGAAAAAAAAAGGAAATTGATTTGTAATCGAATTGTGATGATACTTTAACTTCAGGCGTTGTTTACTCAAAAAGTGTTTTGGTGGGATATTCCTCATGTCGTTGTGCCGGTGTCATGCCAAATAGTGTCCCCTGCCAAATAGTGTCCACTCATTAGCATACTGATCGCTGATTGGTCCAATACGTATGACATTCAACCACCGTGGTTGGGGTATGGTTGCGCACTACACACGCATTGTGTATGGTTGCTGGCCTAACACACGCAACGTTGGGCACTTTGGTACCGTTGGACCCTAACTGTAACCGTAACGCTAACCCTAACCCAAACAACCCTAATCCTAACCCTAATCCTAATCCCAATCCTAATTCTAATCCAAAGCCTAACCCTAACGACCCTAATCCTAGTCCTAACGCTAACCAATCAGCGATCAGTATGCTAATGGGCGGACAGTATTTGGCAGGGACACTTTTTGGCAGGACACCTGGGTCACATAGGAGCGGCGCGGCCTTCGTGCCTTGCATACGGCTAGGATCCGGCGCCGTGGTAGTGCTGCTGTGCCGTAGATCGTGCCGTGGTTTGGTGCGTTCGTGCGGCCTGGATCTCTGCCCGGAATTGTACCGGAGAGACCGCCCTGGACAAGACTGCTGCGACGCATGAATAGCTTAACCAAAATAGTTACCTTTGATTCTTCGAACCGCGTGGAATGTGGACAACGCGTATTAACTATTATTCAGTGAAAGATGACTGGACGTTTGAGTTGCACGTAAACTGGTGTACGAGACAGATATCACAAATGAAATAACTTTCACATCGGGAGCAAAATAATAGATAAAACTAGAACCCTATGTCTATAGACAACACACGTAAGGCTTTTCCTTTTCCTTAGATCTTCTTTCAGGAGAACGATTTGCAGGAATCCGAGGAGCTGGAAACCTATGGTATACCGTCTCGAAACAACCACGAAAACTAAGTTGTAGGCCTACGTGTAGCTGCCTAACAGAGCAAATCGAACCCGGACTTCATATAAGTCCGATACTGGCTCTGCTGGGTCAGTATATAGACTATAGACCCAGCAGAGCCAGTATCGGACTTATATAAACATGTACGACCTTCTGAAGAGGTAGAAAAAAATCACAACTGCCAGTAAGATTATTTACTACGATGTAGCGGCGGAAAAGCACACAGAAAATGATTATAATAGCCTAAATAGGCCTATGGTTGTAATTGAATTATATTACCAATCGAGGCCACCTGTGGGTCCCCTGGATATTATGGTGAGATCGAAACCGAGAAACCCCGGCCAGAAGAGGGTGTTCTCGTCAAAGTCGTGGGTCATATCCAGGAAGTGGCCCGTCTCCAGGTCCGCTGCGACAACGACAAATGCCGTTAGAAGGACGGCGAGGACACGGGAGCGCGACATGTCGTATGGACAGCAAATAGGGAATTGCCCGCCAAACTCGGGCTATAACTTATCCACGGCTGCACTCACAGTGACCCCTTGCAATATTTTTTTGTTCTCCGTATGAACGTGTCGTTTGCAAGTACGGAGCCCGTAAAAGGACATTCGAACTTATAAAACAAAACAAAAATGATACACATTCAGTTCGTTATGTTGTACGCACGAAATCATTATTTCATGTTGTGGACACAAAATAAACGATTCCGTGCGCTCGAAAAAACGCAACTGAATTTACATTTGGTTGTTGTATGTTATAGGGGCTCGATCTGTACCCGCAAGGTAGTGCTACAGCTGGGTCAAAAGGGGAAACAAGAGCAAACTCGATTCAACAACCTTTTATGTACTTGTAGGCCTAAGGCCTGTGAATGGTTGGATAAAAAAACCCTGAAGGTATGAATAACGTGATCAATATCAAAGGTGTATAGGGGAGGTCGTCATGGGAACAATTCGGTTCTCCTGGCTCCGAGGTCAGCCTAGGTCAAGGTCAGATTGGATGTCAGCACTACCGTAGCTGATCGGCTGAACTATAGCCTCAGTGCACAATGGCCAGTGTAGCGGGGACGCTGTTATGGAGTGTTTGAGTCGCTTCTGTTGGCGAATAGTATAATGATTATTATCGTGTTGTTTCGGCCCCATGCTTGTCATTTCACGACGTCTTGCTCAAGGCGGTCTCTCCGGTACGGCACCGGGCAGAGATCCACGTCAGACGCACGTAGACTCTATTATTGGAATTTTGAATTTGATTTTATTATTCGCCAAACATATAAACAATAGGTGGACATACAATAGTCCTTGCTCTGCTAAGAACATTATTTTTTTTTTTAAACATCATCCTAATAACAAGCATACAAGCATACCATAAAACAGTACATGTAATAAACTAGAAACGTGTTTGTGGACAAACACAAGCTGTTTAAGTGCATTATATTAATGGCATGAGCATGTAGAAATGTTCAAGTGAAAAATGTTAGCAAGGTTAGACATGATGTAAAAATCAAGTCAGCTAAATTCTAATAGTGTCAGTTCTAAACTCAAGCAAAGTTCCAATCTGAAGCAATATGTACTTCAAACAGTTTGTTTTGAAAGTTAAAATAATGCAGCTTTAATGTCACGTGACTCACCACATGATAATGTAACACTGACAAATTTGTTCGAAGACCACTGAGACTGATGTTCAAATGGTACAAAGTCTGATGTCATTTAGATTGAGGGAAGCAGTAAATTGTATGGATGACACAAAATCGTGTACAAAACTTATGGAAAAACCCGCAAATTTAATCTCATGTCACGTGACCGCTGATGTAGCAACAATAACGAGTTTTGTCCAATAACAACTAGGGGTGATGGACTAAAATGTGTACCTAATACGAAGTCAGTCAAGTGAACGAGTGCCACAGTATTTGACAGTATTTGACATTCAAATACATGCACTAAATCTAAGGACTGGTACCTTTAACTTCATGTCACGTGATTTGCGCTTAAACTAACTAATTTTTATGAAATATTACCCGGTACTTAATTTTTGGACTCTTGGGTATATTTCCAACATATGGAAGACGGAAAAACAAACGATTTCTCTTTTCTTCTCCCTGTAATTCTTAGCCGAAGCTCAGAACCCTTAGTCACTGTCATTCAGCGCAATACAGTTGACAAAAAGTCTACAAATCTGTGTATGGTCTTCTAAGTATCAGTATCAAACTGCCAAAATAATGTAAGAATAATTATGTGGAAATACCAAACATGGAAAACCTGTACAAATCCTATGGGGGAAAACATGCCTCTTTAAGGTGACGTAACTTGACATCTGATGACGCATAGCAACCGACATCGGGGCTCCAGACGACAGGCCTTCCCGCAATACAGAACGACTCAAGTTGGCTGAATAAGCCGGGAGCTGTTTCGGAAAGACCGAAACAGCTAATGAATATCTAAAACAAACAAAAAACAGAACGAAAAAGAATAGAAAAAAACCCAGAACGAAAACAAGAGCTGTTTCGGAAGACAGAAACAGCTAAAAAAAAATCAAAGTTTGCGAGACAAGAAGTTATGCGGTGTCAGACCAAGCATTAAGATCTCCCGGGACCCCCAGGGTCGTCCCGTGTGCACGGATCTATATAGAGCCATTATGGCCTCGGTACTACCGGTCCACCGCACGTCCACCGCACGTCTTTCCATAATAGGCCCGTAGACCCTGCGCCATGTGATGAGGGAGGAAACACAGCGGCCCCTAGACCTTGGCCTCGACAAAACGCATGTGTCCCTGTACGAAGACGCGAACCTGGATTACGAGGGCAGTCCCAGCATCACATCAGCGACCCATCTGGATGCGCCACATGCGACGTTGGTATTTGCGGGAGTTTTTTAAACACCTTATGCTTCACGATCGTGCTGAGAAAAAAACATATTTGAAAATAGCCCCCGGAATCGAACCACTAACCTACACGTTAGCAGTCGAGCGTCTGTCACACAAGGCCACCAGTGTTACGCAACAGTTGCGGACATCTTACACGTTAATAGGCGAACCAAATTCAAATTAAGGGGCATGGCCGTTGGCGGCGGGCTTTTGGATTTGGAATTTACCTTTAATATTGTCGGTGCTATTAACTCAAGCAAAGTTTCAACCTGTACTTCAAACAATCTAATCAGTTAAACAATGCAACTGTCATTGTGACGTGACACGTGACGGATCACATGAAAATGTAACACTGACAAATTTGTTTGAAGACCACCCGAAGTTGATGATCAAATCGTAAAAATTCTGATGTCATTTAAATTTAGGGAAGCAGTAAATTGTATGATTGACAAAAATGGTTTTGTCCAATAGCAACTAGCGGTGATGGACTAAATGTGCACCTAATATGAAATGAGTCAGGTGAACGACTGCCACAGTATTTGACATTCAAATACATGCACTAAATGGACAAAAGCGGTTACCTTCAAATTCATGTCACATAATTTGCCCTCGAACGTACTAATTTTTATGAAATATTACGTCATAAATGGACTCTGGGGTATATTTCCAACAGAATGAAGACGAAAAGAATACGATTTTTCTTTTCTTCTCCCTGTAATTCTTACCGAAGTTCAGAACCATTTAGCGCAATATACAGTTCTACATAAAACGTGTACAAATCCAAAGGGGTAAAAATGCTTCTGTAAAGAAACGTAACTTGACGCCAACTGCTCCACCACCGGCACCAAATGCTCCACCAATTGCTCCACCGGCACCAACTGTTCCACCAGCACCAACTGCTCCACCACCGGCACTAACTGCTCCACCGGCACCAACTGCTCCACCGGTACCAACTGCTCCACCGACAACAATTGCTCCACCGGCACCAACTGCTCCACCGGCACCAACTGCTCCACCGGCACCAACTGCTCCACCGGCACCAACTGCTCCACCGGCACCAACTGCTCCACCACCGGCACTAACTGCTCCACCGGCACCAACTGCTCCACCGGTACCAACTGCTCCACCGACAACAATTGCTCCACCGGCACCAACTGCTCCACCGGCACCAACTGCTCCACCGGCACCAACTGTTCCACCGGCACCAATTGCTCCACCGCCACCAACTGCTCCACCGGCACCAATTGCTCCACCGGCACCAATTGCTCCACCGGCACAACTGCTCCACCGGCACCAACTGCTCCACCGGCACCAATTGCTCCACCGGCACCAATTGCTCCACCGCCACCAACTGCTCCACCGGCACCAATTGCTCCACCGGCACCAATTGCTCCACCGACAACATTATTGCTCCACCGGCACCAACTGCTCCACCGGCACCAACTGCTCCACCGGCACCAACTGCTCCACCGGCACCAACTGCTCCACCACCGGCACCAACTGCTCCACCGGCACCAACTGCTCCACCGCCACCAGTTGCTCCACCGGCACCAACTGCTCCACCGGCACCAACTGCTCCACCGGCACCAACTGCTCCACCGGCACCAACTGCTCCACCGGCACCAACTGCTCCACCACAGGCACCAACTGCACCATTTACTCCACCTATTGGGGCCCACTGTGCATGGGTGAACCATTGCCGGAGATGAAGGGTCTGCCTGCATGGCCTGGGTTGTTCAGTCTTCTGAATTTTACGAGGATATAATCTGGCAGTTCTACAATATTGATGGAAGATAGGAATTTGATATAGCTTCCTTGCTCAGTTGGTCACGTGATCACATAATTATCTTCCAAAAACGTTTTGTATTTGTTCTGAAAATTTGCCAGTCAAGTTTGAGTCCACTGACATAAGTAGTTCTGGGGATTGATAAGTTGGCCCGGGCTTCATCGATGTATTTCTGGCGATCCGTGATTAATACGGTTGACAATTAATCTGCCAGCAAGACTTCCATCGCCAGTGAAGGTTGGCATGAGGTTTACGGTAAAGATGAGAGGAGTCTGTTGTTGACTTGAGAACTGACAGATTGCACATAATATAGGCCTATATATAGGAGTCAGGTGCAGGAACACGGTTCTTAAATAGGGGGAAATTGATCATAGGTGCTTTTATCTAGGAAAGATTCTTCGTTGTGCGGGCCAGAATAAAAAAAAAGGGCTCTGTCAAATGCAGTCTGCGCATAGGCCTACTCAGTGAGATGGAGTTGGTCAGGAGTTCAAATCCTTTCAGCTGCATATGGGAGGAAAGGTTGATGACAGTACGTGTTAGTGAGTGGTGATGGTCGGTCGGCTGGACTGCTGCATGCCTGTGTGTGCGTCTGAATTTTTAGCGCTGTATAGGTGTCTGCGTTGTGTTGCAAAAAAGGCCACCAATCTTCTTGTTTCTCCTGTCAATGAGAACGGGTTTAAGAGATAGAGAGACCTTTCTCAATCTATCATCACTTACATCCTTGTACTAGCTCAGTCCGACGCTTTCAGAACAAGGAGCGGAGTTAATTGCATGGAGTCCAGATTTGGCGGGCAGCGCCTGATAGTGTAATTTCACACTAGTGTATATATAAGCCGGTATATATAAGGATAATCCGATCGACAGACGTGAGTAAAAATTAAATCCTTGTAGTTGTCCAGCAATCGATTTCACCAAACTCATCGTAATTAAGGCTATGGTGCTATTAGGGGCCTACCGAATTAAGAGCTTTTTTTCTTTTTTTTCTGAGCTGTTGGAATAATCATGAGTTCAGCCAGTATAAGTCTGTCCTTCATTTTGTTTTGTTTGACCAAAAGTGAAACAGTTAGCCTAAGTTTTCAAGGGGGGGGGCGTGTGGTATACCGGTACATGACCATGAACTTGACATAATGCATAATGTACATTTACAATATTGTACTGCATTATACAAGTCACGTACTGTACATTGTATTTCATGTATTATTAGGCATGCACATCAGGGTACATGTACATTGTACACGTTTGTACCACGTACGGACGTATACGTCCGTGGGTTGTACACTAGTACACTTACTATGCACTTTTCACCCATGATTATAATTTTATTGAGTACCGGCGGTATGTACATGTACATACATGCACTTGTGTACATTATGCACATGTACATGTTCAAGCACATGCACACGTACATGGCACATCGACGAGCCTCCGGCCGTTTGTACATGTACTTTAAACTCTTCTCGGATCCTGGTCTGATCTGACGACGGACCTCCGTCACGGTCCAAGTCCGGTCTGACAACCTCGATCCAGTCCATGTCGTTTGGATTTGGTGTGAACTTCAACATCATTATTACTGGTAAGGATTCCCAGGCAAGGATTTCCTGGCAAGAATTCCCGTGTCAAGGCATGGTCATGGAGGAATCAATGGTCAAGGATAGGCCTACTCCGAGTGGATGGGTTGGAATAGTACATGACTGTATGTCCACGTTGTTACTAATATAATACCATGGAGGAATAAGTGCTAATACTATTGCTTGCCGTGTGTAGTAGCACTATAGTACGTATCACATTCATGTTTATTTATATTAAGTTATCACTTAATGTGCCAGTCCTTTCCCTATTAATTTTGCCTATTCATTCTTTGTGAGGTATATTATGTGCTTTGTTGGTTGATGCTGTGGAAAAAGAAATAAACTAAACTAAACTAAACCATGGAGGAATCTATTTTCCTTCCTCCATGACTAAACTAAACTAGTAATAGTATACATGTATCCTCCAATAACCGGTTTTCGACGATATAAGGACTTTTCTTCAAACTGAACAATGTGGACGAAAGTATCACACTAAAACAGGTCTCAGTCACTTTATCCACACCACAGACTATTAGAATAATCATAGAGAAGGTTGATCAAGCCTGTCACTTCCGTAAGATTACCCGGTTTTGTTGACGTCCGCGGCGCACCGCGCAGTAAGCATCGTCACCTATTTTCGTCAGTGGTGTTTAGTAAGGTGTCCCAGTGCAGCCAAACGCAAAATAAATTCTTAAAATAACTCATAATGCTGTGTGGCACTGTAAAATTCTTCCCTGTATGTTTTTTTGTGTTCATCTTTGTTTTTGTTTTTCCACACTGCTCCTAACACTTTCCTCAAATCATTCATAATTTATGCTTAAAACGTATTGGTCTTGTTGATGTCTTCTTTTGTGACGTTTAAACAAACTCCACAATCCTCTTTCTCACTGCTTCTTCAGTTATGACCTTTCCCAATGTCACTCCAGAGACACATTTCCTCCTTCTTGGTACTTTCTCTAGCTGCCCTTTTATTGTTTTCATTTAAAAAAAAAAGCCTATTGGGCCATGTTACTTTTTGTCTTTAAATAATAATAAAAAATAAATTTATAAAAATATATAAGCGAGACGCCCTATAGGAGGCTCCATAGTTTTTACCCTGAACGGACTGCCTCAAGTTGCGTGATATATTTGTTTTCTACGGATGTTGGGGTTTGTTATGGTACACTCAGATTTTTTTTAGGACCAACAATAAAGAAAACTGGAGCTTCGAAGCAACTGCTAATTTTGTACCTAGGAAAATAGACCCCAAAAGAGCAACTTTTTAAATCACACGAGTTTGGCCTAATGGAAAAGCCTTAAATTTCCACATTTTCGGTGACGGACAAGAGCAGGTAACCAACTGTAAGATACGAAGTCTGAGATCGTTATACAGAGTTGTTTTCATAGTGCGATGTGAGTTAGAAGGCTAAGCGTCGAAAACGTGTAGCGTCAAAAACGGGGGTTCCCACGATATACCTGTACATGTATACATGTACATGTATATCCTCCAATAACCGGTTTTCGACGATATAAGGACTTTTCTTCAAATTGAACAATGTGGACGAAAGTTTCACACTAAAAGTAAAAGAGGTCCCAGTCACTTTCTCCACACCACAGACTATTAGAATAATCATAGAGAAGGTTGATCAAACCTGTCACTTCCGTAAGATTACCCGGTTTTGTTGACGTCCGCGGCGCACCGCGCAGTAAGCATCGTCACCTATTTTCGTCAGTGGTGTTTAGTAAGGTGTCCCAATGCAGCCAAACGCAAAATAAATTCTTAAAATAACTCAAAATGCTGTGTGGCACTGTAAAATTCTTCCCTGTATGTTTTTTTGTGTTCATCTTTGTTTTCGTTTTTCCACACTGCTTCTAACACTTTCCTCAAATCATTCATAATTTATGCATAAAACGTATTGGTCTGGTTGATGTCTTCTTTTGTGACGTTTAAAAAAAACTCCACAATCCTCTTTCTCGCTGCTTCTTCAGTTATGACCTTTCCCAATGTCACTCCAGACACACATTTCCTCCTTCTTGGTACTTTCTCTAGCTGCCCTTTTATTTTTTTCATTTAAAAAAAAGCCTATTGGGCCATGTTACTTTTTGTCTTTAAATAATAATAAAAAATAAATTTAAAAAAATATATAAGCGAGACGCCCTATAGTAGCCTCCATAGTTTTTACCCTGAACGGACTGCCTCAAGTTGCGTGATATATTTTTTTTCTACGGATGTTGGGGTTTGTTATGGTACACTCAGATTTTTTTTTAGGACCAACAATAAAGAAAACTGGAGCTTCGAAGCAACTGCCAATTTTGTACCTAGGAAAATAGACCCCTAAAGAGCAACTTTTTGAATAACACGAGTTTGGCCTACTGGAAAAGCCTTAAATTTCCACATTTTCGGTGACGGACAAGAGCAGGAAACCAACTGTAAGATATGAAGTCTGAGATCGTTATACAGAGTTGTTTTCATAGTGCGATGTGAGTTAGAATGCTAAGCGTCAAAAACGTGTAGCGTCGAAAACGGGGGTTCCCACGATAGTACATACAGTAGTACATGTCTCTACCTAGCTAGCTGTGTGTATCAGTAGTGTGTACAGTGTACACAATGTGCATGTACATGTACATGTACAGTACAGTACAGTACAGTACGTGTACATTATACTGTACACGTACAGTACATGTCACTGTGAAAAAGGGGTGAAAATGTCATTTAGTTGTGAAAAGAAAATTCAGTGTTTAGCATACAAAGTTTTCATGGGTGGCCTCCAACTTAAGGCCACATTTCTGGTGGTAATAAAATGGCTAGACTAGAGTAGAGGCAGTTTCAAATTACAGAGTACAGTCAAGTACATGTACTTGGAGTGGGAGTGGTAGTTACAAGGACACTAAGTAAAAGTACTAATACTAACTACCTCTGTGCATCTATGGCAGCTGGTGATGAGAGAGGGTCAGAGAGGGGATGGTGAATTCAGTGTAAAATGGGCTGTGAAATCACAGCGGATTTGTTAGTTTCACAGCGAAATGACACTCAATCCATTTTCATAGTTTAGAATGTTCATAGTGACAGCATGACGTCATAAGGAAAGATAAAGCCGCTATTTTTATATTATCTAAAATTTAGTGGGCCTGATGTTTCGATCCTAGCAGGACCTTTCTCATTTATATTATGCTCAATGTCCCTTGACACTATATGACTATGACTTGTTTATTTTAGGTCAGTGTAATATATAGGGTCTATACAAGTGCTAGCATACATGGATGAAGCAGATGACATTTTGTTTTGAAATATAACAAAGAAAAAGAAAAGGAACAGTGAATGGCAAATAAGATTTGACTGGTGAGTTGGACATGAACCTAAGACCTCTTGCATTTGTGTAGTACCATCTGAGCTACATGTACTCTGACACAGTGACAGCTCTTGACAGCCTCCCCAAATAGTCAATGGTCAGCTAGCTGACTAGTCTTTGGCAGGATGGAGGCATTATAGCCAGAATCATTTTATATAGCCATCAGGCCACTTGAGTAAAAACAAAGAAAAGTTTCTCATCTCCGCCTGAATTTTTTTTTTGTCGCACAGCCTAAATGCCCGCATCCTCTTTTTTACAAAAAAGATTGACATGAGAAACTAATAAATTCTTGTACTTGGCCTTAACTGTGGTATATCTCCAGGCAGATCATGCCCTCAATCTGCTCTCATTCAAATGCAAATAACCAATTGTAAACCTGGTTACAGTTGTTTGAGGACTACACTAAAGGGCCGTTTCCACTTCCAAAATAATCGCGATTTTAATAGCTATTCAGTAACCGGTTTTTTTTGCTCGCGTTCACACAGACCAAAAGTCATGTCGCAAAAAAATTGAGAGCCGATCGGTGGTTAGCAGGTGTGGTGAAATGGTGGGTGTGTCCTAGTCATGCTAGAGGGTGGTCCATGCAGGGAGACATATATAAACAAGCACGGCACTTACCCTAACCTTCCCAAATCCTGCAGAATCCTATTCGCCTTCTGCAGGATTCTGCAAGATTCAGGGCACATGAGAGTTGACACATTGCAGGATTCTGCAGGATTCAGGGCACATGAGAGTTGACACATTGCAGGATTCTGCAGGATACAGGCTACTACTATCAAAGTGCTGGAGAAGGATTTTGCAGGATTGAGGGCACATGAGAGTTGACACACTATAGGAATGTGCAGGATCGAGGGTATAAGGTGATTTTGTCAGTAGGAAAATGCAGGATGCTGGTAACAATTCGGACGTCGTTGTGGCTTTTGTCAAGAGATTATCCGTTTGAAAAAGGGCCCATTGTTCTAAGCTGAAAAAGTCTTTGTTTAGAATGTGGAATAAAACTCCATAAACTCAGTGCAGGATTTGGCAGGATTCAGGCAATGGTCCACAGTAGCCAGTACTGCAGGATTTGGCAGGATTCAGGTCACATGGAGCTTTGAACAAGGTAGGATAGCAGGATTTTGCAGGATTCAGGTTATATCCTTCTAAAAAATTGGTAGGGGGTTATAAACTCTTTGAGATGCCCACCCCTTCACCTCCATGGTGGGAGTACTGGTACATTAAACCCGCGACTCAGGTTCAGATCGAGTGGTAGATTTCATCAAACTTGTTTGTCTCAGTCCTGCGGTACATACAGAAACCATACGACCTACATGCTGTATTACTACTTATGATGGGTTAGCATTCATTTAAGTATGCCACATCGTAAGCCTTCATGAAATCGACCCCTGGCATGGTCTGGTTACATATTCTTTGCTCTTTTGACGAAATCTTTTCATTCACGTTCACTAGTGTCGGCACGTAAAGATACATGTAGATGGACATGGGTGCAATGTCAAGGACAACGAGAGGTTCCGTCCCGATACCCATGCCTGGGTTCACTGTGATCGTCTGTACCATCATCCTAGCAGGGTGCGTTAGCGTGCTAACTGCAGTACGCCCAGCTTTGGAGCAGCCCAATATAGTCATCTTTCTAGCAGATGATTTGGGGTAAGTATTGGCCATCTGACAGTATGGCGCCCTCTGATCAATGGTTTAAAACTAAAAGCAAAATTTGACTGGTCTGGGCCTTGAGTTGCCAATACACTGAGCATACATATGAGCATAAATATGCTAATTTTTCTTGATGCAAAATCATATATAATGAGAAACCTACTGTATAAGAACTTGCTGCCATCCACCAGAACATTCTCTTCTCTAGTTCAGTAGTACTTAAAGATGAAACTCTTTATTTGGCAGCTATGGGGACTTGTCCTCCTACGGGAATCCCAGCCAAGAATTTGGTCCTGTCGATCAGATGGGGAGAGAAGGGATGCGATTCACCCGCTGGTATGCACCGGCTACCTTCTGCACACCCAGCCGTGGTGCCATGCTCACAGGTGAGACAGGGGGGGGGGGGAATGGGGTAGGTCAAATTTTTGAAAGAAAGAACGTACTTGGGTACAGGTCTAGTCGCTGATCAATCTCACTTGACCTGTGGTTACACCTCTATGGTTACACTCACCAAACTCATTGCTATTCAAAAACCAATAAGATGATAAGCCCTAAGATGATAAGCCCTGAAACCATGAGACCAGAGACCATGAGACCAGCGACCAGCGACCAGAGACCAGAGACCAGAGACCAGAGACCAGAGACCAGAGACCAGAGACCAGAGACCAGAGACCAAAGACCAGAGACCAGAGACCAGAGACCAGCGACCAGAGACCAGAGACCAGAGACCAGAGAACAGAGACCAGAGACCAGAGACCAGAGACCAGAGACCAGAGACCAAAGACCAGAGACCAGAGACCAGAGACCAGCGACCAGAGACCAGAGACCAGCGACCAGAGACCAGAGACCAGAGACCAGCGACCAGAACCAGAGACCAGCGACCAGAGACCAGCGACCGGAGACCAGAGACCAGAGACCAGAGACCAGAGACCAGAGACCAGCGACCAGAGACCAGAGACCAGCGACCAGAGACCAGAGACCAGAGACCAGCGACCAGAACCAGAGACCAGCGACCAGAGACCAGCGACCGGAGACCGGAGACCAGAGACCAGAGACCAGAGACCAGAGACCAGAGACCAGAGACCAGAGACCAGAGACCAGAGACCAGAGACCAGAATCAGAAATCAGAGACCAGAGACCAGAGACCAGAGACCAGAGACCAGAGACCAGAGACCAGAGACCAGAGACCAGAATCAGAAATCAGAAATCAGAGACCAGAGACCAGAGACCAGAGACCAGAGACCAGAGACCAGAGACCAGAGATCAGAGACCAGAGACCAGAGACCAGAGACCAGAGACCAGAGACCAGAGAACAGCGACCAGAGACCAGAGACCAGAGACCAGAGACCAGAGACCAGAGACCAGAGACCAGAGACCAGCGACCAGAGACCAGAGACCAGAGACCAGCGACCAGAGACCAGAGACCAGAGACCAGCGACCAGAGACCAGAGACCAGCGACCAGAGACCAGAGACCAGAGACCAGCGACCAGAGACCAGAGACCAGAGACCAGAGACCAGAGACCAGAGACCAGAGACCAGAGACCAGAATCAGAGATCAGAGACCAGAGACCAGAGACCAGAGACCAGAGACCAGAGACCAGAGACCAGAGACCAGAGACCAGAATCAGAAATCAGAGAACAGAGACCAGAGACCAGAGACCAGAGACCAGAGACCAGAGACCAGAGACCAGAGACCAGAGACCAGCGACCAGAGACCAGAGACCAGAGACCAGAGACCAGCGACCAGAGACCAGAGACCAGCGACCAGAGACCAGCGACCAGAGACCAGAGACCAGAGACCAGCGACCAGAGACCAGAGACCAGAGACCAGAACCAGCGACCAGAGACCAGAGACCAGAGACCAGAGACCAGAGACCAGAGACCAGAGACCAGAGACCAGAGACCAGAGACCAGAGACCAGCGACCAGAGACCAGAGACCAGAGACCAGAGACCAGAGGCCAGAGACCAGAGACCAGAGACCAGAGACCAGAGACCAGAGACCAGAGACCAGAGACCAGCGACCAGAGACCAGAGACCAGAGACCAGCGACCAGAGACCAGAGACCAGAGACCAGCGACCAGAGACCAGAGACCAGAGACCAGCGACCAGAGACCAGAGACCAGAGACCAGAACCAGCGACCAGAGACCAGAGACCAGAGACCAGAGACCAGCGACCAGAGACCAGAGACCAGAGACCAGAGACCAGAGACCAGCGACCAGAGACCAGAGACCAGAGACCAGAGACCAGAGGCCAGAGACCAGAGACCAGAGACCAGAGACCAGAGACCAGAGACCAGAGACCAGAGACCAGCGACCAGAGACCAGAGACCAGAGACCAGAGACCAGAGACCAGAGACCAGAGACCAGAGACCAGCGACCAGAACCAGAGACCAGCGACCAGAGACCAGCGACCGGAGACCGGAGACCAGAGACCAGAGACCAGAGACCAGAGACCAGAGACCAGAGACCAGAGACCAGAGACCAGAACCAGAGACCAGAGACCAGAGACCAGAGACCAGAGACCAGAGACCAGAGACCAGCGACCAGAGACCAGAGACCAGAGACCAGCGACCAGAGACCAGCGACCAGAGACCAGAGACCAGAGACCAGAGACCAGAGACCAGAGACCAGCGACCAGAGACCAGAGACCAGAGACCAGAGGCCAGAGGCCAGAGACCAGAGACCAGAGACCAGAGACCAGAGACCAGAGACCAGAGACCAGAGACCAGAGACCAGAGACCAGAGACCAGAGACCAGAGACCAGAGACCAGAGACCAGAGACCAGAGACCAGAGACCAGAGAACAGAGACCAGAGACCAGAGACCAGAGACCAGAGACCAGAGACCAGAGACCAGAGACCAGCGACCAGAGACCAGAGACCAGCGACCAGAGACCAGAGACCAGAGACCAGAGACCAGCGACCAGAGACCAGAGACCAGAGACCAGAGACCAGAATCAGAGACCAGAGACCAGAGACCAGAGACCAGAGACCAGAGACCAGAGACCAGAGACCAGCGACCAGAGACCAGAGACCAGAGACCAGAGACCAGAACCAGAGACCAGAGACCAAAGACCATAGACCAGAGACCAGCGACCAGAGACCAGAGACCAGAGACCAGAGACCAGAACCAGAGACCAGAGACCAGAGACCAGAGACCAGAGACCAGAGACCAGAGACCAGAGACCAGAGACCAGAGACCAGAGACCAGAGACCAGAGACCAGAGAACAGAGACCAGAGACCAGAGACCAGAGACCAGAGACCAGAGACCAGAGACCAGCGACCAGCGACCAGCGACCAGCGACCAGAGACCAGAACCAGAGACCAGAGACCAGAGACCAGAGACCATAGACCATGGACCATGGACCAGAGACCAGAGACCAGAGACCAGAACCAGAGACCAGAGACCAGAGACCAGAGACCAGAGACCAGAGAACAGAGACCAGCGACCAGAGACCAGAGACCAGCGACCAGAGACCAGAGACCAGAGACCAGAGACCAGAGACCAGAGACCAGCGACCAGAGACCAGAGACCAGAGACCAGAGACCAGAGACCAGAGACCAGCGACCAGAGACCAGCGACCAGCGACCAGAGACCAGAGACCAGAGACCAGAGACCAGAGACCAGAGACCAGAGACCAGAGACCAGAACCAGCGACCAGAGGCCAGAGGCCAGAGGCCAGAGGCCAGAGGCCAGAGACCAGAGACCAGAGACCAGAGACCAGCGACCAGAGACCAGAGACCAGAGACCAGAGCCCAGAGGCCAGAGGCCAGAGACCAGAGACCAGAGGCCAGAGGCCAGAGGCCAGAGGCCAGAGGCCAGAGGCCAGAGGCCAGAGACCAGAGACCAGAGACCAGAGACCAGAGACCAGAGACCAGCGACCAGAGACCAGAGACCAGAGACCAGAGACCAGAGACCAGAGACCAGCGACCAGCGACCAGAGACCAGAGACCAGAGACCAGAGACCAGAGACCAGAGGCCAGAGGCCAGAGGCCAGAGACCAGAGACCAGAGACCAGAGACCAGAGACCAGAGACCAGAGACCAGCGACCAGAGACCAGAGACCAGCGACCAGAGACCAGCGACCAGCGACCAGCGACCAGAGACCAGAGACCAGCGACCAGAGACCAGAGACCAGAGACCAGAGACCAGAGACCAGAGACCAGAGACCAGAACCAGAGACCAGAGACCAGAGACCAGAGACCAGAGACCAGAGACCAGCGACCAGAGACCAGCGACCAGCGACCAGCGACCAGAGACCAGAACCAGAGACCAGAGACCAGAACCAGAGACCAGAGACCAGAACCAGAGACCAGAGACCAGAACCAGAGACCAGAGACCAGAGACCAGAGACCAGAGGCCAGAGACCAGAGACCAGCGACCAGAGACCAGAGACCAGAGACCAGAGACCAGAGACCAGCGACCAGAGACCAGAGACCAGAGGCCAGAGGCCAGAGGCCAGAGACCAGAGGCCAGAGGCCAGAGACCAGAGACCAGAGACCAGATACATCAGACCAGATGTACATCAGACCAGATGTACATCAGACCAGATACATCAGACCAGACACATCAGACCAGATACATCAGACCAGATGCATCAGACCAGATACATCAGACCAGATGCATCAGACCAGATACATCAGACCAGATACATCAGACCAGATACATCAGACCAGATACATCAGACCAGATACATCAGACCAGATACATCAGACCAGATACATCAGACCAGATACATCAGACCAGATACATCAGACCAGATACATCAGACCAGATACATCAGACCAGATACATCAGACCAGATACATCAGACCAGATGCATCAGACCAGATACATCAGACCAGATACATCAGACCAGATACATCAGACCAGATACATCAGACCAGATACATCAGACCAGATACATCAGACCAGATACATCAGACCAGATGCATCAGACCAGATACATCAGACCAGATACATCAGACCAGATACATCAGACCAGATACATCAGACCAGATACATCAGACCAGATGCATCAGACCAGATACATCAGACCAGATACATCAGACCAGATACATCAGACCAGATACATCAGACCAGATACATCAGACCAGATGCATCAGACCAGATACATCAGACCAGATACATCAGACCAGATACATCAGACCAGATACATCAGACCAGATACATCAGACCAGATACATCAGACCAGATACATCAGACCAGATACATCAGACCAGATACATCAGACCAGATGTACATCAGACCAGATACATCAGACCAGATGTACATCAGACCAGATACATCAGACC
Source organism: Luidia sarsii (assembly GCA_949987565.1). Lineage (NCBI taxonomy): Eukaryota > Metazoa > Echinodermata > Asteroidea > Paxillosida > Luidiidae > Luidia > Luidia sarsii. The sequence goes on along the minus strand of OX465101.1, from coordinate 4,047,326 downwards.
AGATGTACATCAGACCAGATACATCAGACCAGATGTACATCAGACCAGATACATCAGACCAGATGTACATCAGACCAGATACATCAGACCAGACACATCAGATCAGATACATCAGACAAGATACATCAGACCAGATACATCAGATCAGATACATCAGACCAGATACATCAGACCAGATACATCAGACCAGATACATCAGATCAGATACATCAGACCAGATACATCAGACCAGATGCATCAGACCAGATACATATCAGACCAGATACATCAGACCAGATACATCAGACCAGATACATCAGACCAGATACATCAGACCAGATGCATCAGACCAGATGCATCAGACCAGATGCATCAGACCAGATACATCAGACCAGATACATCAGACCAGATACATCAAACCAGATACATCAGACCAGATACATCAGACCAGATACATCAGACCAGATGCATCAGACCAGATGCATCAGACCAGATACATCAGACCAGATGCATCAGACCAGATGCATCAGACCAGATGCATCAGACCAGATGCATCAGACCAGATACATCAGACCAGATACATCAGACCAGATACATCAGACCAGATACATCAGACCAGATACATCAGACCAGATACATCAGACCAGATACATCAGACCAGATACATCAGACCAGATACATCAGACCAGATACATCAGACCAGATACATCAGACCAGATACATCAGACCAGATACATCAGACCAGATACATCAGACCAGATACATCAGACCAGATACATCAGACCAGATACATCAGACCAGATACATCAGACCAGATACATCAGACCAGATACATCAGACCAGATGCATCAGACCAGATGCATCAGACCAGATACATCAGACCAGATACATCAGACCAGATACATCAGACCAGATACATCAGACCAGATACATCAGACCAGATACATCAGACCAGATACATCAGACCAGATACATCAGACCAGATACATCAGACCAGATACATCAGACCAGACACATCAGACCAGATACATCAGACCAGATGCATCAGACCAGATACATCAGACCAGATACATCAGACCAGATACATCAGACCAGATACATCAGACCAGATGCATCAGACCAGATGCATCAGACCAGATGCATCAGACCAGATACATCAGACCAGATACATCAGACCAGATGTACATCAGACCAGATACATCAGACCAGATGCATCAGACCAGATACATCAGACCAGATACATCAGACCAGATACATCAGACCAGATACATCAGACCAGATACATCAGACCAGATACATCAGACCAGATACATCAGACCAGATGCATCAGATCAGATACACCAGATCAGATACATCAGACCAGATACATCAGACCATGAGAACAGAGACCAGCAAACAGTCATTTCAAGAAATGTTATTCACAAAGTTAGTAATAAAAACATTTTGATCAAAAATGAGCAGAGCCTGACGTTTTCATCCTAGCAGGGCCTTTCTCTGCCTTTGAGAAAGGCCCTGCTAGCATGGCTAGCATCCAAAGCATCAGGCCCTCCTCATTTTTGACATTTGTATTTTGGCCATTTTAGTCAGTAAGCAGTTAGCAACATTTGTGCAGAATACATGCACATCAAATATGATATTCAATTGCCATTTAAAAAAAAAAAATCCAAGAAATGAAGCTCCTGACGACGGGTAGAGTTCACACTGCCCAAAGCATTGAGTTATCGGCTCTCTTACAGAGCCACTACAGGTACCGTACTGCAGGCCTTCTCGAAAGGGTGAACTCGTGTTTTCACTGCAAACTTCCCTCCTCTCATCATTCAGGCAGGTATGCTGTCAGACACGGTCTCTATGGCGACAGTCCTGTTTTCATGCCTCACTCCTCCACCGGACTACAAAAGGAAGAGATCACCATAGCTGAAGCCCTCAAAGATGTGGGCTATGCTACTGGAATGGTCGGCAAGTGGCACTTGGGTAATACTAATAGGCTCATCTTTAAAAAAAAAAAAAATTAAAAAATGAAGCACTACCTGAGAGGGGCTATACATGTGGTCAAATGTCAGGGAATTCTCCTGCAGTACAGAAGGTTGCTGGTTCAAATCCTACTCAGAATATACAAGTATATAGTAGATGCTGGAAAACTCTTTCTCTCTGCCTAGCAATGAATGCGTACTACCTTGGTCTCTTAAGAGTTCGGGAAGGATGAAAGCAAGCGAGGAAAGGAACTGGCCATCCTACCTCATCATGCCGTGATCTTGTCAATGTGCTTCCCTGATAAGGCACATCCCCTAAACTATAATGATATGGGACATTCTTTACTTTTTGCTTAGCGTCCCAGCTCATACCAACGCCCCAGGCACTCTGAATTGTGAGTTCCCAGTGCATAGCAACAAAAAACCAGCACTCCAAATTTGGCGGGTGCCACTGTATAGCAACACTGTGACCGTTAGCACTCTGAATTTGGAGGTCTTGTTGCATAGCAACACAACCGGTGCTCCAAATTCGGCGAGGGCATGAAATTGAGAAAAGCCGGGACCGACGCAGCGGTTTTCAATTTGTAAATAAAAATTTGTGTGTATAGACCCGTCTTCGATGACCTCACAATTTTGTTTATCGGCCATCTTGGATTACACACATGAGCACGTCACCGCTGTTACTAAGTCAGCTTAGCATACAAACAACTCCACATGCACGGCGGCAAGTTTTGAACTGGTCGTATTTGTACTACTAATACTGCTTCTTACTAGTATTAATTACTTGTTGTGCCATGGAGGAATCTCTTTTTATTCCTCCGTGGTTGTACCATGGATTGGAGGTACTTGTTTTGTTGAAAGATGATTAACTTTTGCGCTGTCCTTGGCTGTGGAAGCAGGGGGAATCGTGATAAGAAATATTTTTATCGTTTACCCGCTGTACTGACAAGAGAAGGTGACGCAACTCGTACACTTTCGCTAAAAAGATGGACAAAATGGTTGTCGCGGGTTAATTGTGTACGGATCTATTCCAGCAATAAAGCCGAGAATGTCATTATACCGGGCCTTGGAATTCCCATCGGAGAAAACTTTAATAAACCGACCGTGCAGCATTCGAATTCGCCATGATGACTAACATAACGTTAAACGAACACAAACGTGCGAGCGAAAGCGTATGTGTGTACTCCAAGATAGCGGATCTCGCTGTTTCTAGTAGCAACGTGACGTCAGTAAGAAGGGTCTATACATGTGGGTGCATGCAGTGATGGATCATCAATAGTTTGTGTTTCATCTGTCTGCAGGCATCAATGAGTTCCATAGAACTGACGGCCGCTATCTACCAATGCATCATGGGTTTGACTTTGTCGGTACCACCCTGCCATTTAGCAATACCTGGCGATGTGACACAACCAAGGTATTGACTGTCTCAGCACACATGACTAATGAAAACAACAATAAAAATATTAATTGATTATTAATTAATAAATCATTGATTCGTTTTTATTCATAATAGCCTAGTGCAAATTCAACAAAACACGTGCTGTAGAATAAAAACACCCAAACATTAATGAAAAATGTCGTGTACAATTAAAATCCTGGTCCAGTCAAATTTGTCTTTGCCATTTTTCAAGTTGCAGGCATCATCTTTGATATATATTTGTTGTTAGCGCTAATTAGTAACCATTGGAAAATGCACATTATAAATGCAAAATTTTGTATTGAGGAGATTGAGCTTCAACAAGGGTTATCAATCAAGGGTTATCAATGGTTATCAATGATGCAACACGGTACCCACTGCTCTACTGATCTGAATCCACCACACGACCTTGACCACCTCTGTGGCCCAGTGGGGTTTAATAGCGAGCTTTCGATTTGCACGTCGACATAGTGGACTGGTACGAGCGAACCACTTTTTGGAGTTCTGCGCATGCGCGAAATTGGACCCCTCTTTCACTGCCCGAATCGAGGACTCGTTCACCCCGGTTTTGCCGTCGTTCTCAATTCAGCGCTCGTTCACTGTATTTACGCAATACATGATCAACACAAAAGTGGTCACCTGACTTTCGGAAGGACTGCGCATACGTCGAGATCGATCGAAAGCGCTCTCGCGCAGTGAACGGACTTGGTGTGTGCGACGGGTCGACGAGCCGACTCGATCCGTTCAAGACGCTGTTCGTAGCAGAAATCGAAAGCTCGCTAATAAGACATCTGCACCGGACAGCAGGAGTTGCAGGTTGGAATCCCGCTGGAGCTGCCTGCATTTCTTTTTTTCAGCAGGCAATTTGGCAAAGCACTTAAGCACACACAGTATTAGGCAATGTAAGGCAAACCCTTGTTGAAGTACATTCTCCTCACCATTATAATGTTGTGGCTATGGGTTAGCAGCAATTGTGCATGACTCTATTTCAGAAGCTGATCGACTCCCCCGATGTGTCGTCCTGTTTCTTGTACTACAACGACACCATCCTGCAGCAGCCCATGAACCAGGACAATCTGACCTCAGCCCTGCTGCTCGACGCCAAGGCCTTCATCTATGAGCACCAGCACCAGCCATTCTTCTTCTACTTTGCCCTGCCGCATCCCCACGCCAACATGTTCAGCTCAGAGGCCTTCACGAACTCCTCCAGGAGAGGTGGGAATTACAATTACAATTTATCCGTATGTCATGCATGCATGAAATTCATTCTCTCGGGTTTGCACTTTTTTTTAAATGTACAGGAATGTACAGACTTTAAACTCGGGGAGATGAGACTCAGCCTCCGAGTTGATATTATGTCAACAATTAGGATGGCTTGACCTTTCGATCCTACTTGACCTTTCTGAAAGGCAGAAAGGTCCTGCTAGGATCAAAACGTCAGGCCCTCCGTCATTTTAGTTAGTAAGCAGTGTGCAACATTTTTGCACATTATTTTTATATTATGTGACTCAAATAGGAGTCTGGCTGGTACTGTGGTCCTCTCAAGTGTTGTACATTAATTCTGGTAGTTGTGTCTACACAGCTTTATTGCACCTAACGGTGTCACTATGAACATCTATACAGTGAAAATCTCATTTAGCCGTGAAAAGAAAATTCACCGTGTTTTCACCCCTATTTCATGGCACACAGTTAGCCAAGTCATTTTCAAGGTGTTTTCACCTGTGGGAGTGACAGGTAAACGGACACAATACAGTACCTCTATGGGGGCTGGTGGTCCCTACTGGTAATTGAATTAGCCATCCCCCAAGGCTGGAGCTTGCCACCCTAGATATTCACGTTTATTTCACGGTCTCTTTAGTGACCTGAAAATGTCCTTATCAGGTCAGAGAAGCGATTATTTTCACGGTGAATTCACTGTAAAATGCACCGTGAAATCACAGTGACTTTTTAGTTTCACCCCTTTTTCATGGTTCAGATGTTCACGGTGTGTGGTGCACCTTGGCCTGAAGCGGTATAGCTACATGTACCGGTACAGTAGTGCAGGCTAACCCGTGGATTATATCAGGTGATACAAGTTCTAGGTCATGTCTTACTCAGGTAGTGTGGCACAAGTATACAACAGATGAGACACAGAGAGTGGGTCACTGAGGTTTATTGTAAACCCAGAATAACTTTGGTGTGGGAGTGGAAGAGCAGCAGTGTACCATAGGAGCTGATAGCTGGAGACGAAGGACTAACGAAGATCTTGGACAATTGGTCTCATACGAAAATAATTGTGACAAGGCTGGTTTGGTTCATTACCTAAAAAGAACTTATTTCTATCCCTTGTTGAATATTTAATCTAAAAAAAAAAATAATAATGTTAAGGGCAGTTAATACAAAAACTGTTGCAAACTGTTCATCACTGACTTAAATGACCTGCAATACATAACTCTCAAAGTTAGAGTGCCTGACGTTTTCGATCCTAGCTGGACCTTCCACCAAATTATTGCATTAATACTTTGTGTAACCCTCCATATATACAGTACATGAAATATAATAATCTGCTTAAGTTTCAGCTCAACCCATCATGTCATGAAACAAACATTATATGCTAACTTTTTTTCAGACATGCAGTGTAGAAGGTGGCATTTGTAAAGGGGGAACCTTTGTTCGATGACCCTACACAGGCACTCCTTGGAAATCTATACAAATTCCTCGTCTCTTTAAAAAAGTAGCTTTTTGCAACAATGTCACAAAATTACTGATACTTTTTACTAGCTTCCTGATGAGTAAGTTGACAAAAACAAACTGGAGTGTCCTGAAAATGCGTCACTTTGTAAAATGGTGTACCCTCCCTTTAAGGCGGACCAGAGAAAATGTAATAAAAACTTAGGGGTCTTAAAATTTAGTGGGCCTGATGTTTCGATCCTAGCAGGACCTTTCTCTCTGCCTTTGAGAAAGGTCCTGCTAGGATCGAAACGTCAGGCCCACTAAATTTTAAGATTTACATTTTGGTAATTTTAGTCAGTAAGCAGTTTGCAACATTTTTGTATATCACCGTAAGTCAAAAACTTAGGGGTAACGATTTAGTGTATGAAAATGGTGGTGTTCGTTAGTTAAATGTATATAGCCTGTCCATTCAATCTGCCCACAGGTGTGTACGGGGACAACATCAATGAGATGAGTTGGGCCGTGGGTGAGATACTGGGGCTGCTGAGGGAGCTGCATCTGGAGGCCAACACCCTGGCCATCTTCCTGTCAGACCACGGCCCAGACCGGGAGATGTGCTCAGAGGGAGGCGTGGCTCACCCACTAAAAGGTGAGGAGCGGGCATCGGCCTCAGTCTTTTACACGTACCTCACCTTACCTCACCTACCCATGATTTCCTCTCCTTTTTCCCGCCGTTTTCCGGCTATCCATCCTTCCGTGTCCCTCATCATAGGATGCCATGTTAATGTGGTGGAGCAATGATGGTTCGCTGTGATTTCCAAGGACATGACCTTACAAGGGGTACCATGTCCATCTCCAGCTGTGTTTAAGTTACCGGTAACTTAAGCACGGGTCTTACTAATGTTTCGTCCAGTTGCATCCTGATTTTCTTTGATCTCCACAACTAGTCCAACTGTGTAACTTAATTCCTACTTTGGTGATTCTTCATCTCATACATGTACCTTTTGTTCCTGCCACCATCTTTGCAGTTGTCAACTGTCATCTGTTTATTAAGAGTCTTTTACCCAGATCATAAATGTTACCCGATTCATTTCATTTATCATACACAGGCACACTGCCTTCTAGACTGATTAACCTTAATACTGTACTCAATTTGTAATTTGTAATGGTATTCTTAAAATTTAGTGGGCCTGACGTTTCGATCCTAGCAGGACCTTTCAGAGAAAGGTCCTGCTAGGATCGAAACGTCAGGCCCACTAAATTTTAAGATTTGCATTTTGGTAATTTTAGTCAGTAAGCAGTTTGCAAATTTTTGTATAACACTTTTTGTATAACACTTTTTGTAATGGTATTGTTGATGACCTGCTTTTTGAAAAAAATTTCCTTCTTTTTTTTTAGGTTGGAAGGGGCATACATGGGAGGGCGGTGTGAGGGTACCAGCCATTGCCTGGTGGCCCGGCACCATCCCGCAGGATGTCACCAACCATGAGGTGGTCAGCTCCATGGACCTCTTCAGTCTGGCCCTGGACCTGGCCGGGGCCAGCCCGCCGGACGACCGGCCACTGGACGGTCGCAGTCTGAGGCCGATCCTGCTGGGGCAGGGGGACTGGCCCCGGCGGGCCCTGTTCCACTACAGCGGCCCCGCGGTGATGGCAGTCAGCTACGGCCGCCACAAGCTCCACTACCGCACCCAGGAGGTGCTGAGCGAGGCAGCCCTGAGGGCGCTGTGCGGATCGGCAGGCCTGCCCGCGCGGAAAGGCCACTACGCGTGCTGGCAATACCGGGGCAACTGCGTCACGGTCCACGACCCGCCACTGGTCTTCGATGTGGAGTGGGACCCCGCGGAGGCCCACCCTCTGGATCCGCGGGATCACTCCCAGCTCCTGGAGTCCGTGGCGCGGATTCTGGCTGAGCACCGTGCCGGAGTGGAGTACCGGACGCCGCTCTTCAACGACGAGTTTTCGGCCAAGTCCCTCGTGCCTTGCTGCAACCCACCGTACTGCTGGTGCAGCCACCGTCGAGGGAACACAAAAGTCAAGCCAATTTGATAGAGGCAATAAACGCAGGCAATAAAGTCGAGGACATACATGTAGCCGAGAATGAGTCTGGCTCTGAAGAGAAGCGACGGTATAGTGTGTGCTCTGCCAAGGAGACTGCTGGATTCCAACTGACGGTGGTGATTTTGCATGTGTTTGACCTGCATGCAGATCTAGAGGCAGAGGAAGAAGTGGAAGCAAAACAGAGGCACCTACACGTACAATGTCTCCCTCTTGAAGAATGAACATCATTTGGGACACAATGGACCACTACTGTACCTCAACACACCTTCATCCAATTTTAGTATTGTATTCATACCCCAACCCCCTATTAACTCATCATTATTTTGCTTTGGTGACCCATATCTGAAATACATTTGTTCCTACTGGACTTTCTCTTCTGGGTCTGCAGCCACGCTACCTCGCATTCCTGATTCGGCTGTGTTCACAGTGGACCCGATTTAAAACTACTGTGTCTGTGCAGAAGAATGAAAATCCCATGTGAATGCAGACCAAACATCGGTTACTGTGACCCTTGATGTTGAACTTACAAGCTGAAGGGCATTGCGAAAACATTCCACTTGGCCACGGTAAATTAGCAAAGCCATGGAAAAGTCCCATGATGCAGAACTACTGCGGGCCCACTGTGAAACACTCCACCTTCCAGTGTTACATGTACATGTAGGTCCTTTCTAGACTTTCGTACGACATTTATGAGCAGTTGAATTTAATATGACAGAGGGACTTTTGAAAACCTTGACTTAAACATACTTTTCGATGTTTTATTTTTTCTTTGGATTGACTTTGATTTTTTTTTAATTACTAGGGGAAAACCAGCAACCATAGCTTTGATGCACACCGCTATCAACTATATACTATACCCTATTGAGTATTGGTTAAATGTTCAGCAATAATAATCCAACCGACTTCGTCATATTTTCTTATTTGTTTTATTATTTTATCGGTACACCGGTTTTGGAAAACCAGAACCGGGTCCCGATCGGGACGGTCGGGACCCGGTGTGACGACCGAACCGACCCAGCCTTACTTTCTACATATACACTCGGCCTCCTTCCCAGCTTGGGCACAGAAAATATAAATAAAAGGCACAGGGTGGACATCAGGGCCATTCAAACTGCTACAAAAAATAGCAGTTTACTTTTCGTGATATACAAAAATGTTGCAAACTGCTTACTGACTAAAATAACCAAAATGCAAATCTTTAAATTTAGTGGGCCTGACGTTTCGATCCTAGCAGGACCTTTCTCTACCTTTGAGAAAGGTCCTGCTAGGATCGAAACGTCAGGCCCACTAAATTTTAAGTTTACTTTTCGCTCACAAAATAAATCCTGACTTGATTTAGTCCATATTGTGATCCAAATCCCACTAAATTTGCGATTACCCTTTACAACTAGAATTGCGATTTGAAACATGATTCAAATAATCCCGATTTGTGTTGGTAGCAGTGTGAACAGACACACAGATCCAACATGCACAAACAGAATGGATACAACCTCACTAGGAAGACACAACTGGACACAGTTTCTGCTATAGCCACAGTTGAAAAGTACCGTACTCTTTATTCCTGGCATCCATTATAAATGCACATTAAGTTGTAACAATACATGTACTGTACTTCAGGGTACCAAACATGGGGGGAGACCAAATTTGTGTGTGGGACAAGTAGTAATCCCATATATGCTTGACATACTACGGGTTTTCTAGAACCTGTATATATATACATATATATATTTGTACAATATTCACATTTTGATTGGTGTTCAGTACTCAGAGCCACAATAAACCATATCAAATTTACACATTCTTGCTGTTTGGTTACCGTATACATAAATATCTGGAGTAATTGCACAGTCTCATAATCATTTGTTCTCGTTCTTGTTTTGTACATAGTTTATTAAATGACAGTAACTCGGGAAACTGACCAATTAAATCCTAGATATGTTTTCAATGTGAATTTTAGTGAAACCCCTAGGCCCAACATACACGTACATGTGCTTGTACATTAAATGAACCGACTTATTATTTGACTACCACTTGACTGGCTCCTGAATCAGTCCCAAAGACTCAGCTTTGAAATCTTAGCAGCCAGGGGGAGGGGGGGGGGCTCAGTTTCACTGAGCTGCTTAGCCAGGTAATCTCCGACACAGCAAGCAGTCTTCTGCCATTAGTCAGAGGTACATTTCAGAAAGCCTTACAACGCATCATAAACTTGACTTAGGATGGAAAACCCATGGTAAATTGTGATAGGTACGGTTTCTGTGCTGTAAAAAACTTTCTCTTTTGAGTGTGTGTGGTCCTGAATACAGCAATGGACTCAAGTATGCTCTGTGATCTTCAGGAGACTGTGGAGATACCAGAGGTGAGGCCTTCGATGACAGAAAGAGCATTACGTTCAAAAGAGTGCACTGGTTCATTTCAGAACTACACACACACAGATATTTCTTACATGGTGTCACCGGTACCCTTGACTGAGTCTGAGCCTGGGCCATTGCCAAAGAACAACTTTGGAGGATTTGGATGTACAGTATGAAGGGACTGGCTATCTCCTCTGACGACTACCTCATCCATTTTCTGCTGGAAGGCATTTGTCTTCAGGCCAGCTGATGACATCAGCTCTGAGTGGGGGGTGAACAGTATTACCGGGTACATGTACATGTACATACTCCAGCGGATTTCTGATGTTGACAAGCTGCTTCAGATTCTGCTCAGGCAGGAACCTGCAGCTCCTGCTTTCTACTGCAGGCGTCTTAATCACTGGACCACTGAGCTGGTCGAGGTCATGTGGTGGATTTGAATCTGTACAGCGGCAGGTAACGCATACTGCAGATGAACTCCTTTCAGGAATCTTCCTGCGACCACTGACAATCAGAACAGCTCTTCCCTCTTTGGATATCAGGACAGTAATAAATGCAGTCTTGTGGAATATAAGCCCCGAGTGGCTCTGCTTAACACTGAAAGAGACTGCAGACTTTGTACCAAGAAATTAAGCTCATACTACTTTTACACAAACATCACTTCTTCGAAATGTATCTCACACAACTTCCATCCGAATTTCCATTGAGCAAAATGGCAACTAACTTTTAACAAAAATATATAAAGTATTACTCAACATTTGGCACAGCTGACATTACGTCTAATTGGAAATGAACACTGGATATAACTTAGTGTCACCTTAAGTGAAGTACGATATGGCTCCAGACTGGTGCCCAGCACCTAGACAGTAAATGCAGACACACACATGTAGTTTACATGCACTTTAGAATGAGTTTATGATTTAAAACTAACCCTTTCAGGTTGATAGACAAATACAGTGAGTTGCTCTCTTATCAAGAAAATGAGCAGATGATAAATTGTTGTCAAAATCAATTTCTGTTTGCCTGCTCTAACTGCGGAGGGTAGGAAACATTGAGAGTGCTTTCAACAAATGGGAATGACTTGTTTCAGAAAATAGAGACAGAATTAGTGTGAACAAAACTTATAATGGGAAGTGCTGTAATCTTATTACATGTACATCTGATAATGTTAACAAGCATACCTCTTTCACTCATTCCAATCAATGTCAAGTTGTCGACCACCGTTTTACATTGCTTAAATAGTTTGCGATGGGTTGGGTACATATGTATATTAGTTAATAGTTTGATACAGGATCAGCTATGTCATATTTGATATTCAATTAGTGATTCAATATATACACACATGTAATGAGGGGAACCATGAGATGTTTTTCAATTCAAATTCTGGACACTGTAGAGTAGGGTGCCATACTGGGGCCCATTGTATGGTGCCGTTTGTCTGACCTGTGACTCAATGGGCAGTCAATAGGGGTTCTGTGGGGTTTTGCATCCCTGGGTAAAACAAGACCTTTTCACATGCCAATAACTTCCTGGGATGTTCCCACAGACCTTTTCACACTAGTCGCTTAACCCAGCAGTTCCCGGGGAATGTATAACCTCGGGGAATGACCACATCCTGCTCTGGGCAAGGGTAGATGCACTAACCTCAGGGTTATGCGTTTTTCCCAGGAAACGGGAAGAAGTGTGAATCTAAGGCGGGATTAGCTAACCCCAATGTTGCGTGCTGCGATCGAGACCAGAAAAAAAGCCCTGAAAGGTCAGTCAACCAATAAACAGAGGGGCACACTCAAACCAACGTTACCAAACACTTGGGGTATTTTACTGTCGGTAATAGTTGGTGTGGTCCATTCCTAATCTCACAGTTGCATGCTGGGATTGACCCTCCTTTCCATAGAGTCACTGTGCTCACTGCGTTTCCTAGGAAACTGATACAGTACCGGTAGGTACGTACAATGTAGCGTGAGGAAATGGGTATAGTACGAATCGCCAGTGGGGTTGTGATTCCCAAGGAAATTACCGGGAAATACCGGTGACTATGCAGTGTGGAATGGAGTTGCTGCTCCCTGCCTAGGAGTGTGACGGTTTGCTAGGAATGGGTGGGAATGGGTTTTTGTGTGAGTTTGAACATGGGCTGAGAAAGCACGTTGCAGCATAGGGTTAAACACTCCCCCAGGGCTACACAGATGGCTTTCAGGAGAGTTGACAGATATGTGCTTCTCAGAATATATTTATGAGAAGCACATTCAGATGCCCTTCACTTTCTGTAAGTGCACAACACCTGCCTGTAAACTGCACACATACCATAACTGTTGCCTATCCAAACTTTAGAAAACACTTATCAATGACCATCCTTATCAATACAATAATCCATATTAAAAATCAAAAAAAGTTTTTCAAGTAAAATATTTGGAGGTATAATTTTAGATTTGGGGTGGAAGGTATATTACTAAAATACCTAATGCACAAAATAATACTTATTTTTATATATTATGATGCAGATAAAAGCTTTAAAATGTCACTTTATCAAGCTAACTTCTATAAAGGCTGGGGGTGACCTTGAGCCACTATGGACTACTGTCTGTCAGGTGTCTGTATTTCAGGTACCAAAAGTGAATTCAAAAGGGAAATAAAACCAGATGACAAACATGACATTCACAAAGCATCACAGCAGAAGGTGAAACTGCTTTTCACTGGCACCTGGACACTGGAGTTGGGCTACGGTAGTATGCTGACTAATGGACTAAGGCTATATCTCCATTATGATCGAGATATTATCAGGACTATTTGGGAAGGCCACCACCTGAGGGCTGGATACATGTAGCTCAGAAGGTCAGAGCACTCGTATGCAAAACCAGAGCTCTGGGGTTCAAGTCCCGGTCCAGTCAAATGTTCTTTGCCATTTTTCAGAAGATTAACAAAAGACAATAACAAACTTACACTCAATACTACCATTCTCTGCATCCAATTCTTTGCAGTGTGGTAGGATTGGTGTAGGGTGTTCCAATCTGAAGTGCACCTTGTTGGCAAACCTGATGTTGTACATTCAATCTTGCCTGTGTATCTGAAACTCTATGCACATGTGCAAGGGGTCGAAATATCCGCTAGACCATGGACTGAGTCTAGTGATTCAGTGCCCATCTAGTGCAGTGTGTGACCACACTGGACCGGCTGTTTTTTTTTTCTCGCACAGCTAAGCAAAATAGCACTCAGATATTACACTTGATGTCAGATTAAAATTGCAAGCTTTAATTCCATGCTTAGAAAACAAAAAAACATGTTCATGCCTTGCTGAAACGAAACAAAGCTTCACACCGCATCATAGATTTGGTTAATGCACATGCATGCTTGGTGCGCTTGTGCAAAACTTGCCATGCACAAAACTCATTCTGGGCGCAGGTCTATTGATAAAGATGTTCAGGTCTAGTGAGATTCTTCTGTGAGTAGACCCGTCGTCCGGTCCAGGACCCCCTCTATTGACAGAGGTAGCTCAGTGGACCATTCTGACTGTCAAGATGTACTTATTTCTATGAACATATCCTTTAGTTGTGCTTTTCATAGTTTTCTTGCCATTCTATCAATTCAGATGGTTGCATCAGTGCATCATGGAGGTCTGCCGAATTCAAGCAGTCTTTAAGGCTGTGACAGCCGTAGATATAAATAACTCTTCGACAGACAGCACCTATTGAAATTGATGTCAGTATACCCGGTACCTTAATGCCATGGGGGACCCAACTATAATGTGCATTACATTTGGTTCACTCCCATGCTGAGCTCGACTTCGTCCTCATTCAATGCTGCAGCATGTCCCCTTCCTCCAGTCCACCCACAGCTGGTCTGTCGGGAGTCCTTATTGCCAGTCAGTCAAGAGTGGTGCCAAAATTCCACGGGGCTACATTGACAGTATACAGATCAGACTGGTGTTAAGAATATGGTCAAGCTCTTCTTCCAGTGAACAGATGGTAGTGCATGTATACCTGTGACATCATCTGCAACCATCTTTTCCTGTGGTGGTTTACATGTATGTCACTATGCTGCTATGGCAGTGCCAGTGCCAGTGTTTATTTTGTCTCCTGATAAAGCGACTTCCTCACATTAGGATCAGCTGTTGTCCGTCTGTAGGGTTACGGACGGCTATGGTCACAGCAGCGAGCCGTGCGAGGCTGGGGCTGGGGCTGGGGCGGCCTCTAGTGGCCGCATGGGGAACATGAGGACCTTGGCGTGCATAAAGGAGAGGCCGGGCAGGCCGTCCAGAACCCGGTTGGCTTCGCTGCTCAGGCCGCTCTCCCGCTGGCTGGGCAGCTTGACCATGGTGGAGGAGGTGGCCGAGCCCTTCAGGATGGCCTCCAGGGGCTGCTGGCCCTTGGCCTGAGGGGCCGGTGGACCGGCCAGCGGCCCTGTCTTCTCCAGCTTCAGCAGCTCTGGATCCAGTGGTGGAGCTGGGCACACATAAACACACACACAGAGGCAAATGAAAACCATTGCACTTGGAAATGTACACATGGTATCAGATACAGTACATGTACATGATGTACTGTACATGTATATAATAGCCATGCTATATAAAATACTAGGTGGTCCAGGTAGCACTTTATCAGACTAATTATTACAAAATAAAAAATCAGTGAGGCATGAGCTTTCCTTGTTACGCAGCTACATACTCCATCAGTGCATCTGATCTGATACTGTACATGTATGTTATTGTATCTACGAAAGCTGATACCTAATTTTTGATTCAATAGAAATGAAGGGGTTGTTCATCGCGGTGGTGCAGATAAGTGGAAAGGGTGATCAAAGTCACGCGATGTGTCGTTGCTGGTGGCGACGTTTCGGTTGCTAACTGCGAACCTTTATCAGGCAACTGAAGAATGCGCGCTGCGGCGGAAAGGGTGATCAAAGTCACGCGATGTGTCGTTGCTGGTGGCGACGTTTCGGTTGCTAACTGCGAACCTTCATCAGGCAACTGAAGAATGCGCGCTGCGGCGTAATTTTTGATTTTTGACTAGTTGGTCTTATGAAGTGCTACCAGTACTACCACCCAGTATCAGATACATGTACCGATATGGTCTCTATAGTCTCTTTTAATAAATTGCTAGGTGAATAAACAACAGAAGTACAAGTTTATGCGCATGTACCGGTACGCTACTGGTATCATGTGTGTCTTCATCCACGCATTGCATGATCATGTGTGATGTACAATGTACGATATACAGTAGCCAGAGATAGAATAAGAGCTAAAGCCACAGTCAGAGTTACATGTACGGTACAGCCAAAGCTTTGGCTTTGGAAAATGTTGGATTTCATTGGGGGGGGGGGTGTTGTGTGAAGGCAAGGTTAGAGCAACGGGGCTATGGAAAGCAAGTTGATCACATTTACATGTACATACCTTATGTGTCCCTGTGCATTAGTTGATTAGTGCATACTTTGCCCTTTGCATAAGGGCTGTTATTGCATACGGCTTTAAGTACATCTTCACAGTTACCGGTACATACATGTGCATATATTGTACCTTGTATTATCAAACAAACTAACATAAAATGGGGAGGGTGGTGGTAATTATCAATCTGTGTGCAGTAACAAACACCCCCATAATACCACCTTCATGTACATGTTGCACCTGTATACTGCTCTTAGTTATGATTTTGTTTTCTTTATAGTTTCTTTATTTACAATTGTCTACCCCGGTGTGGCTTCTCAGTTACACTTTTAAAAATTAATTATGGATTTTATTGTATTTGAAATAATTTGTAAAGTACACATGCATGTACATGTAATTGATGCCTTTGATAACTTATGTGGAATTTTTTGTGCTTTATAAAATATTATTTTTTATTTTTATTTTTAGTAGTAAAGCAAAATGTTGATGTTCCCCCTTTTTCACGGTAGCATACTAGCATGTGCCCTATTTGAATTAAAAGCTGGAACAAAAAAATGAATCTACATGTAAGGTATGCTCTGGCTATTCATGCTGAAGGCAGCAAGTCAGAGCTTAGGTGTGCAGTAGCATTATGTAGAAACATTCTCTCTGGTGAAAGTCTATGGCTCTAAAAAGAGCCAGGGGACTTGATGCTTTCAGAAACAGTCTTCCAACGATGGAGAGAACTCTGCTTTCAAATTCTTTAGACCCCAGGCGTGGATTTCACAAAGCCTTCCGATGCATCGGAACTCAACTCACGATTGATAACCCATTGTCAGTTGTGAAAGGCTGTATGGTTTGTATGGCATGGCTCATTGGCTTGCGATGGATCCTAAGATACGATGAGTTTGGTGCAAGTGACAGAAGGTTCTTCGTAGAACCACACAGAATGAAAGAAGAGACTGTCTGCAAGAGTTGTGACATTGCCACAAAGCTAATTCACGAATGCTACAGGCTACATGTATATGGTTCATTGAGATTCCTTCCCCTCCCAAGACTGACGTACCTTTACGACGAAACCACCCAGCTGGGATGCATACAAAATGCACAGACGAGTAGAAAAGTAAAAGAAAATAATTGCAAAACACAACAACAAGCAAACACAACAACACAAAGGATAAGCAGTGTTACAGGGGAATGAGCAGGCCTGTGGGTTAAAATAAAATAAAGAATTTATCAAATTAATGAGCAATGCATATTAATGAGGCACAGGTCATACATCTGTAAATGTACATACATGTATATTATTAAGCACACATAAATAAGTATTACAGTACGAATTAGTTTTAGACGCAAGGGCAAGATGCAAGGAGGGTGAACTAGAGTATGATGCAATAGAGTCCAGTGAACCACTTCATGCCGGGCCACTTCGCAGCGTATGTCCACCACATGGGTTGCTTTTCATTTTAGTAATGGGCCGTTTTCAGGCAGTGGGTGGTTCCCATTGCTAACACTATTGTAAATCAAGCATGGATGTGGTCATTTGGGTTTCAGCTGTGGGATACGCCAGCACACTGTCTGGCATGGCAGGCTCCTACTGTACTGTACATGTATCTCTTGATCGTCCACAGTACCGTCCCCAATCTAACGCAATTATTGCTGCTAATCTGGCAACTCAGTGGCCACTGATATCAAAGAAAAAGGTGTCCAATTTACACCATGCTAACTTGCTGCGTGTAAGTGCTTTGTAGATTGCAGAACGGCATGAACCTTTGTTTTAAAATACAGAGGGCCTGGTGCATAGCAACTTCACCAAAGCTCCAAATTTCAGAGGTCCCAGCGTGAAGTGGTTAAGGGGATGCAGAGATTCTGAGGAATAACTGAGATGCAGTGCAAGAGATAAGGAACTGGCAATGACTGGTATGTATATGTACATGTATGCATAGAAAATACGGTGAGATGACTGGATCACAGTTGGGTAAGCTCTTCTCCCAATGAACTGAATGGCTATACCGTACGTCAGTATTTTCGCAGGAATCCGATCCTCCTTGTAATAAACAGTATATCACGGACATGTACCGGTACATGTACATGTACCGTACTGTACATGTACATACTGTACACCAGTACATGTCATATGTACCAGTATGTACATATGTACAGTACACAACACATTTGTATACATACACGTACATTGTGTACATGTACATGTACCGGTACGTACATGTACATTGTAGTACATTGTACGTACATGTCATGTACCAAGATATGAGAAGTGCATCTGCCTTAACAAAACCGGCTAGATTGAAGTGTGTCATTATGATAGTTCAATTCAGGATTTCTAATGTCAATCCCCTTCAATCCATTCCTCCAAAGGCACATCAGCTTTCGTTTTTGTTTCTTTTTTTCTTTTTTCCAATGTCTCTTCCTGGAGTGCATCTGTCCTATGTGACTCAGCCGTGGCTCTTTACATTCAGGTCAATTTAATCTCTTGATTAGTGCGTAACTCATTTAAAGGCTTGCTTTTCCCAGTAGAGTCCTCCCCTCCTCCCCCACTCCCCCGACGTATCCGCCAGTTGGCTCCATTCATTCTCCCTGTGCTGCTGTATTGGGCACCAAGACATACATGTACATGTACTGCATATTTTACCCAATACAAAAAGCCCTCAGCAACTGCTCCAGTCAGTTCCACACACGTGTCTTCATTCCAATTTTTTTGTGAGGCCAATGCCAAGCTGTCTCAGCACGCAAGAGCAGCTGCAGGCAGCGGTTTAATCAGTATTTTATGTCAACTTTTCCAGTCCATCTGAATGGCAAGTTAATGGTGGGGTTAAAAAAAAAAGCCCATCACGGCCAACACGTACATGTACTGTAGCAGTGATCCAGCTACCACTGGCCACTAAAACTCACACCAGGGTCACCTACATGTTCTGTAATACCACAGTCAGTTTAGTGGTAAAATTCAAAGCTTTTCAAACTTGTTTGAAAAATGCCACAGAAATTCCGACTGAACGGGGACTTGAAACTGAGACCTCTGGTTTTGCGTACCAGCACGTCTACCATCTGAGCTATCCAGCCCTTAGAATAGATGGTGGCCTTCACAAATAGTCAACTACATGTACATGTACAGTGTACATGTACATGTGCTGTAGCTTTTGCATGGGTGGGGTGCTGAAGTTCACAACCACCAAAAGATCCAATTGGTCACCTGAACATTTTGTTCTACTGCCCATCTGAGATCTTATCATTTATGGTTGTGTACAGTACATTGTGGAAATACATGTACATGTACATGTAACTGTAAGTCAGCCATTTTCTCTTGGTTTTGGGGTTTCAAATCCATCAATAATCTACATGTACGGTACATGTACATTATTTTGTGTTGGACAGGGTACATACATACAATATTTTGTGTTGGATAGGGGGGGCATACATGTACATCAATGCAAAAGGAACCCATACAACTATTTGGGAGCAAGTACGGTAGACATTCATGAACGTCCACATGGACAAGTGAACGTCCACATGGTTTTCTCTCATAGATTTGTTTGATACATCAAAGTATCGGAAATGAACCCTGAATATTTCTAATGCGTGTTTCTGCCTTGGTTGTTTATGAATATATCAGTTGCTGTTTTTGCTTCGCAGAGAATCCTTTGACAAAGGCAAAGAGACCCTTTTAGCCCATGGTTGAGGTTATTAGATGTGGGTAGAGTAGACAATGGGTCACATCGGAATGACCCTGCTCTTATGTGCACATCCTTTTGCGAGTTGTTGGATTTACGCATGCAACACAACCAAAATCAAATTGATGAGGTCCATGCATAGGTATAATGTTCCACTGACTATTAGGATTTGTGCAATGGGTTTGGGAGCCACAGAGGGGGATGGACACAAGACAGGTTACCTGATTTAGGCTTAGATTTGGAGGCGACGTGGTTAGCTGGCGTGCTGCCCTCCTTGCTAAAGATATCCAGGTTAAGGCCGTTGGCTGCGGTGGCATTAAACCCAAGAGCCGGGGGGAGGGGGGGGGGGGAGGGAGAGTTAGAGGGGATGGGAGGTGGGGGAGGAAGCAGGGATGGGGGAAGGGGGGAAAGGCAGAGGGAGGTCAAACACCCAATGAAAAGAGACATGTTAGTGTGCCACCTAGCTGGACCGAATGCAGCGTCTGCTAGTCTGAGACTAACCCAGCAATGCATCTGACCAGTCTGAAACATTCCAGCTATTGACAACTCTGATCTTGATACACCCAAAATACAAGTATACTCTTTTTAATCAAAATTTGGGATAGATTTCATATTTTACTATGCATGTATAACGATCCAAAAAAATTAAATACACATGTACCGAGTTTTGTCAGAATTTTGGCTAGATTGAATATTTTGATATCTATTTCCCAGAATATAAATACAACCCATTTTTCTTCGAGATTTTGCATGACTTGTGGAATGTGGATCACCCATGTACAAATGTACATGTACATGCAAGTGTATGTGGGTTGCAATGTACATTGTACAAAGGAAAAGTCAATGTTATCCTTGACAAGACAGTAGTTATATCATTTATATGGCAGGCTGGGTTATCTCAGAACAGTGGTGTCATGTGGATTGCATGCATTATCCCATGCCCATTACTACTCTGAAACATATCACAAAACAATTTCTTTTTAAAATTCAAACCAAAAAGTAGCTTCCAGACCCAAATTAACTTACACTTGTACAACTTCTTGTAGATGTTTGCATTACTATTAAAGATGACTGTGCCGTCGCTGGAGAAGTCCAGCAGGTAATGTTTGACTGCTTGTGACTGGTCCCTCCCTCTTAAACAGTTATTGATTATCTGAACTGGCCACCAACTTATAGGGCTGGTGAGCACAGGCAGCCGAGCGCTGGAACAGTATGCGAATTCACAATTTGAGCTTGCTTTTCACTAGCATGGACATGTATACGATGCACACTTCTTTTTTCCAAGAAAATTTTTGGAAATTGGGTTAAAAGATACAATGTAGCATAGAATTGCAACTTTGCAACAAAGCAAAGCGTGGTGGTTTGGATGCCAGCGCAGGCTTTAACAAACCATGCTGATGCATTTTTGTTTTCATATTTATCTAGAAATGAAAACGACTGTTTTGGGTTATTGTTTGCATACATGTAGCCTGGTCAGTCGGTAGTAATTGTTAGTATTGCTTTAATGTTAAGGTTATTTTGGGAGTACATATACAGTACATGTACTAATAGTCTTCTCCACCGATCTTCAGCTCCATATACATGTAGTTACATGTAGATTTACTAGTCTGACACTCAACCCAGGAGCCACAATGGAGGCCAGCAGTTGAAACCTTCGTGCAGTGAGTTGGAACAAGTGCAGCTGATTCTGAATGAGTGGCTATGACCGTGGCTAGGACTCTTGCTGCATGCATTCGGAGGTGAAGTCTGCATGCAGCCTAAAAGACCAAAGTAAATGCCATAGCCATAACCATAGCCAGTTTGTAACTTGAATCTGGCCCATGAGTGTTGTGATGTTCGCAGTGATGTGGAAAAGCCTCATGGATCAAGTCCGTCTAAGAAAGAAGCTACATGTAAGCCATTAGGTACACACCACATTCAGTGCACACTTACCATCCAGTGGATTGGTCAGACCACTATTGCTCCAGTCAAATTCAACTTTTGGCACTGAGTCCTGTATGTAGAGACATGATCAGATTTTTAACTGGAGATCAAGGTGGCGCACTAATGCAACACTGATAGGGTCCATGATTCGACTCTACGGTATATACACTACCAAACGTAATCAAACAGATCTAAACAGCAGGTAATCGAGCAAAGCACTGAGCATCCAGCACAAAGGTCGCTTCACAGAGAGGAAAGCCGTCTTTTCCCTTTGAATGGTAGGTTTGCATGACGGGTTCACAATGCAAGGCTTACGGAGGTAGTACCGTTATGTACACGTACAGTACTGTACCCATAGAGCTCTATATGTAAACTAGTGTGCACTCATCGCGTGACATGTGCCGACAAGGGAAGTGTGACGCCATTACCAAAGAGGGCAAATGCATGGAGCTCTATGGGGCAAACTAGACGCGACGCGATGCATTGAAGACTGCATACGTACACGTACAGTACAAACACACATACCCGGTACACACATACATGTACACCCACGTACAGTACACAAACATGCATGCATGTGCTCAGTAGCGCCATGTACAGAATTTAAAAAACATTAGATTATAATTATTCAGTTTCATTTGGAGCGACAAGCAACAGATTAACTTTCACAACAAACCAATTTTTAAAAGAGAAGAAAAATGCGCTTGTTAAAGCGGCATTTCAGTAGAAAATTTTAGTTGAATGTTTCCATATTATAGCACGGTAGTCGTTTAGCATTCAGTACAATACTTCAGTATTTTCTTACAAGAAATCCTAATTTTTACAAAAGAAAGCAGGACATAATAATTCGCCAATCTCTTGAGGTATTGATGGCCTTTCCGTTCATTACTGAAAACCATTTCTATAACATTTAAGTTTCCTCATTTGGCTATACTTTTCCCCATTCATAATATGCGCGATTGCTACTGACATCCGGGCACTTCGAGCTGAAGTTGCCCTCTTTGGTAATGGCTGATGCACGTCCATGTCGGCACACGTTCGTACCAAGTGTTGATAGGGCAGTGCGCACTGTAGTTTACTTATAGAGCTCTATGACTGTACCTTATCTCTCAAGAGAGAAACGCCTGGCTCTGAAAATAACAGGAGCCGGAGAACTGCCTTGAATACTTCACACTTTTCAGAGCCTAGGGCCGCCATGTGGGGGCTTTTGAATACCGTGCCATTTGCAAAACCCACTGAACAGCCTAATGCCTGTCATGTATACAATATATTAGTGCACTTGTTGCCGCTGGCATGCACAGTATATGGATCCGGCAATTCAGCTGACTATTCATGTGAGAAATGGGTGTCATGCTAAATAATGATTTGAGTTAGGCTGAAAAGGGTCTTCGCCTTGAAAAGAGGCCAACCGTTGTACGTGCCCAGCTCCACACACTCTGGTGCATAGCAGCTTCACTGTGGCTCTGAAAGTATGAGTTCAGAGGTCTGGCATGAAGTGGTGAGTAGTCGGTGCTCTTGGGTAATACATAAATATATTTTTAAAATTTAGTGGGCCTGACGTTTCGATCCTACATGTAGCAGGACCTTTCTCAAAGGCAGAGTGAGGACTCCCAGGCCTCGCCCAGCGGGTTCGTCTCGGTGATGCCGATTGGACGGTGGACACGACCCCATCTCAGCTCCCACAGGCTACCCGAGGGTGTTGGGGCCAGAGCGTGAAACCCAGCCCAGCCCAACGGGGCCAGCGGCTCGCAGGCCCCGTCGCCCGTCACCGGTGCCTACGAGCCTACGAGCCTACGAGCCTACGAACCTTTCTCAAGGCAGAGTGAGGCACTCTGCCTTTGAGAAAGGTCCTGCTAGGATCGAAACGTCAGGCCCCACTAAATTTTAAGATTTGCATTTTGGTAATTTTAGTCAGTAAGCTGTTTGCAACATTTTTGTATATCACATTATAAGTATATTACTGAAGATACAGTACAGTACGGTACATGTACCGGTAGTCTGGAAGAAATGCGGTTTTTTTTTAAAGTTACCTCTGGGGTGCCTGCGGGCAAGGAGCCTTGGTCCACCTCAGAGTTCTCCTCTCCATTGCCATTGCCGCCGCCGCCGCTGCTCCCTGCCACAGAAGACGGCTTCTCCTGCTTCACTCCAGGCTTGCTGGGTGTCAGCAGGCCCAGGTTGGGGGCAAAGAGGGGCATTCCTGCCTTCTTGGGAGCGAGCTGCAGAAGACAGGAGAGAGAGACAGAGAGTGAGAGAGAGAGAGTGTGAGAGAGAGAGTGAGAGTGTGACAGAGAGAGTGAGACAGAGGGGGAGAGAAGGAGGGAGAGGGGGAGAGAAGGAGGGAGAGGGAGAGAGAGGATAGAAGAGAGAATTAGAGAGAGAGAAGGGAGAAGAGAGAGAAGAGAGAGGGTGAGGGCACGAGACAAGAATTCACCAAATTTACATTGTGTACATTGTGTATACTGTACAGTA
The DNA here is from genome assembly GCA_949987565.1 of Luidia sarsii. Classification (NCBI taxonomy): domain Eukaryota; kingdom Metazoa; phylum Echinodermata; class Asteroidea; order Paxillosida; family Luidiidae; genus Luidia; species Luidia sarsii. Next base: position 4,023,466 of record OX465101.1, on the reverse strand, counting down.
TACATTATGTACACCACATTCATACATGCATAGACAAAAACTGCCCGTACTTGTACCAGTAGATGAAGCAAAATATGAATGGAAAGGACAAGGACATAAACATTGTACTGTACCAGGTACAGTACATGTACCATGTGTACCTGTACATGCACATGTACTGTACTGTACTGTACATGCACTGTACTGTACTGTACTGTACATGCACATGTACTGTACTGTACTGTACTGTATGTACTGTACTGTACTGTACTGTACTGTACTGTACTGTACTGTACTGTACTGTACTGTACTGTACTGTACTGTACTGTACTGTACTGTACTGTACTGTACTGTACTGTACTGTACTGTACTGTACTGTACTGTACTGTACTGTACTGTACTGTACTGTACTGTACTGTACTGTACTGTACTGTATGTACTGTGCTGTGCTGTGCTGTGCTGTGCTGTGCTGTGCTGTACTGTACTGTACTGTACTGTACTGTACTGTACTGTACTGTACTGTACTGTACTGTACTGTACTGTACTGTACTGTACTGTACTGTACTGTACTGTACTGTACTGTACAAGTGAAGTGCATGTGGATCTTAATTAAGTTCTGATCGAGGCTCAGTCAGACATTTCCCTTGAGACAGAGTGAGGATAATCCTTCAAATAGGGCTGAAATGCATTGAGAAAAACCTTACAACATGTACAAAGTTACGGTACATGTACATTGTGTACATGTAATCTACGTATGTACCGGTACATGTACATGTATCGTGTACGTGTACATGTACATGTACGTGTACATTGTACTGTATGGTATGGTGTACATGTACATGTAGCTACATGTATGTAAATAGTACATGTACATACATCTGTACATGTACATGTACATGTACATGTACACGTACAAAGTACATGTACTGTACATGTACATGTACATGTACTGTGTGTACAATGTTCTCCTTATTTGAGAGGCATGTACATTTGTAACCAATGCCCTCTTGGGCTTCATGAATGCACTTTCTCCACACTTGCCTGTCAAGCACAGTACATTTCAGTTCGCTGGTTTCATCCAGTCCCATGTCTCACCAGTACGTGTACAGTGTACAAATATATGTACACGTGTACGTACATGTACATGTACATGTACATGTACATGTACAGTACTGTACTGCACTAGAACATGTACTACACCTTGTACTTCTAGCACTCCCTAGAGATGGCCATCATATGCTATACCGATACATTATAGATTTAGTGTCAAAGTTTCAGTTTCATGAATTTGAGAGGTTTTAAATTCCAGGGTAAAATGATGGTGTTTCAGCCATCTCTAAATGTATCTTATACCGTTAGGCCTATTTGATATGGATAAGACATCTACCGGTACAGGACATGTACCTGTACAACATGTACAGTTTAAAAAAAATTACTCTGCTGTACGTACATGTACCAGTACATGTACAGTACATCGGCATTAAGCAGTATTAAGTGTAGAGCATGCTGAAATAATGTTGCATACATGTACATGTACGTGTACGTACATGTGTACACAATGCACATGTATATGTACAGTGTACATATGTACATGTACATGTACAGTACATGTACCCACACACAACCCATCCCTGTCTGCCTGTGCATACCGTACCCCGGTACATGTATACATGTACCGGTAGATGTACTGTTGTACATGGAAATCCATTTTTAAATGTTGTACATGGAAATCCATTTTAAAATGTTGTAATATGGAAATCCATTTTTAAAGCCTGCACAGACTGTTTGAATTGTCATACAGTACGTACATTGTACACTATAGTCCATGTACAGTACATACATGTATACATGTACAAGTAGCCCCTAGGCTGTGAATACTGTACAATGTACATGTTGGAATGGTGACACATATCTGTACACATGCCAGTATTATTCAATTTACATCCAGACTGAATTTAACTCGAATTGGAATCTGTCAATCGGATTATTTATTGAGTGCTGTGCAGCTGTGCTGTACTCACTCTTTTTACATGTACATGTATCACATATGGCAGCCTTTATTACACACAAGTACATACATACATGTACAGTACATGTATACATGTACATGTACTTGTCCTGTACATGTACATGTAAATGAGTACATGTACATGTACATGATGTGATGTACAAAATGTACAAGTACAGGTCTGACACTTAGCAGGCGCTTGCAAAAGCCTCACAACGCTCAGCAGAAAGCCAACAATTCCGTGGTCAAAACATATTGGATGCTGACACCATTTTTGGCTGTTGTAGCCTACAAACATTATATGTACACACTTTACATACACATTATACGCATGTGTACTGTACAATATTATAAACGTGTACAATATTATGTGTACAATATTATGAACAATTTAAAATTGCTTTCATGTACAGATGGGCAAATACATTGTGCGTACTGTAAATGTGTATACATGTACAGTACATGTACATGTACATGTACATGAAAAACTTCTGGTAGTGTCCAATGTACATGTACATGTACATGTGTACATTACCGCACGCACACACATGTGTACAGTGTACGTGTACATGTACATGTACGGTACATATGTAATACAGTTGTACTTTGCATACAATTCCTGTACATGTATATTTGAAGTGCAGTCTGAATATTCTGACTGCATTCATTATTCTAAAATATACATGTACATGTACATGTATGTACAGTACAATGTATTCAGGTACCGGTATTCCAACTACAGTACATGTATGTACTGTTGTGTTTTTTTTTATAAATTTACTAATTTGTATATCACTATTTTTGTATCACTAATATGAATCTACTGTGGTATTCATCCTTACCAGATGTGCTATCCTATCAGTTACAACTGCTTTTCTTGCCCCCCCCCAAAAAAAAAAAATCAGATGACTGACGAAAACATGTTTCCTCATTAAACATCAACTATATTCTGTTGCAATAAAAGCTTACCCCCCCCCCCTTCCCAAGCCCCTGCCACTGCCCTGCGTCCATTGTCTGCAAAGACAGCTTTATCATCCAAAAACATCTTGGGCGAGTGTTTGTTCATATATTGAATGGCATCGCCATAGAGTGGCTATGCTGTGTATCTCATTCATCTCAGGACAGAGCTCACTTCACTGTCCCAAGGCGTTCGTGTGAAGAGGCTAATGGAAAAAAAAAATGAAAAGAAGAAATTGCAGGCTCGATAAGGCAGCCTATCAGTCAGCTGTGCAATTGTAGCAAACCATGTCATATGATCCAACTTAATCAGAAATTCAAGGGATCTTCTCAGATACTGTATAGTTATTGTAATGTGATTTTCAAGTGCCCAACCCACTCCTCACACCCATACAACAACACAACACCGAATAAACATGTACCAAGCCCATAACACGTTGCAGTGTGGGAGTTGAATGTACATGTACATGTACATGTACGAGTACGTATGACTTTGTGAAAATGTTGATTAATAGCTTTTTATTTAAAATTGAAAGGATTGAACAAGTTTAACAAACCTTTTCGACATTCGCATTTCGCAAAGCATTATGGGTATACATGTAGATGACAAACTTACTGTATTTTTATCACACAACTCTACAGTATGGTGAAGCACAAAAAATCGTGAATTCTTAAATTTTTTCTCAAAAATCAGGTCAGTTTAGAATTGAAACTCACACAGAATTTTTGTCTAGATACTGTACATACATGTATGTACCAGGAACAAAATATATTTTTTGTTGGAACTATAAATAATAGAGTTGTGTGATAAAAATTAAGCCTTCAGCCAGTTTGTCATCTATTCCCATGATGCTTTGCGAACGTCGAAAAGGTTTATTGATCAATCAGACGCAGTTGCCATCATTCCGTTGTGACATCACACCCCCAGCAAACAGCGGCGGCACCTTCGAAAAGTTTTCTACGTACGGGAATGCAAATTTTACCTATGGTACATGTACATGTACAATTCCATGAACTTTCTCTCTTTATAAAAATGGTGACTCATACATGTAGGTAATTGTAGGTTGTTATTAACACCCAATCACATACACTGTACACGTAACTAAGCTACATGTACATTGTAACTTTATTTCTTGGGTTGCATTTCCCTTAAAGCGATCAAATTTCTGGCTTTGACTTGACTTCCATTATTCTTTACTCAGCATACACTGTAAAACAGAAGTAGGGCTGTGGTTGACCTGGGCTGGATTTCCCAAAGCCCTAAGATGCATCTTAATTCAACTTACGATGGATAACCCATCGTAAGTTGTACTAAGATGCATCTTAATTCAACTTACGATGGATAACCCATCGTACATGTAAGTTGTGATACACCGTATAGTTTCTGTGCAAGGCTCATTGTCTTGCGATTGATCGTACTGTAAGTTACGATGAGTTTGGTGAAATCGACTTCAGATTCTATACAATGTACATGTATACATGTATATGTAGGTCTTTTGGGAAAACACTGGTTGGGCTCAGGCTCAGGCTTTATCTTTGCCATCTGTCGGCTCAAAACACAGCTTGGGGTTTTCAACTTTGATGCTGCAGCTCTGTTTGCATATCCAGCGCGGAACAGAACATCAAAGAAGTAAAACTGTAGCCCCAAAGTGCCGCATTCTTTTAATTGAACTGAATAGAAATTTGTCTTTATTTTCACACTCATGGGCGAGAGCAAAATTTGCAGTACTTTTAGGAAATTACCAAAAATACAATTTACAATAATGAAGCATTACGCAATTACATGCAAGTACTACATTAGTACATGTACACTTATACACACTATATCTGTATGCATATTGGACAAGATTTAATAGTAAAAAGTGTAGAAAGGTTTACAGTAGTTGCATACAAAAGTATAATTATATTATAATTATATAATTACACTCTGCCTTTGAGAAAGGTCCTGCTAGGATCGAAACGTCAGGCCCACTAAATTTTAAAAGTATAATTAATTATCAATTTTAATCATTTTACCCAGCAATTGATGTCAGAGTTGAACCCAGTGCGTGACTCAGAGCCTGAGCCACAGCCAGAGCCCGAGCCTGAGTCATGGACGAATCAAGAGTTTTTGCACATTTTTACATGTTTATATTTTATATACATGTACATGTACATGTACCCCGGTATGCTGTATGCAAATTTGGATGCAGTTACTTATGGTAGTATTGTAAGCAGCTCTATGCAGTTGGCCCCAAGCCAATCTCCAGATTTCATACTCACAATGTTCCTGGAGTCTACGCCCAGTGATCCCAGGAGGTGGTTGCTGTTGCCTGATTTGACCCACTGGTAGCCCAGGGCGTTGGTCTTCTCCAGATCCCTCAGGCAGTTCCACACAGTCCCACCTCTGGCCTGTATCCTGCAAAGGGGATAAGAATAAGAACCACACATGAGAATGGTGTACATGTACGCCGCACTTAAATACAATGTATGTAGCAAGTAACGTACCAGTCAAAAATAAGAAGACTCCACGCGAAAGTCCTTTCGCACAAATATTTTCGCGAAGCATGCGAGAAATTTTGGTCGACCCCCCTAATTTGTGCATTTCGCGAAAAGCTTTCGCGAAGCATTCGCGAAGAAGGTAAGAAGCAACTCCCCTAAATAAAATAACGACGAAACATTGTATAGCACCACCTATGTAATTGCTGCAGTGCCCTTAAATTTGGATGATTTTCATGGCAACGAATTGCCGTGCCCGCACTAGTGCCGCCGTGCCCTTTTGCCTTTTGGCCGACGGTATAGTTGGGCAGATTGGACTGCCGGCCGCGCCGCCGCACGGCCGTTAGCTCAGCGAGCATGAAATACCATTGTAGAATCCCGACTGCTGTCAAACATTGCGCAGCGCATTCTGTGCACAGCAGTGGTTGCATGATAGATAGATTGCGCAACAACATGTGTTGGGTCGCGTGTGAAAGACGGGATAGTTGGGCAGATTGGCCTGCCGGTCGACGCACGGCCGTTACCTTAGTGCACATGAAATAGAATCCCGACTGCTGTGAAACATTGCGCAGCGCGGTCACAGCAGTGGTTGCACGATAGATCTATAGATTGCATACCAACACGTGGTTGGGTTGCGTGCGAAAGTAGAATCACAGACAGAACTGACAAAAGTTCGCGGGTGCACATTTGTGTTGCACGTTCGCGGGTGCCTTTTCAAAGTCGTAACGATGCCCCGAAAGGAGAAAGCTTTTTTCCCAGGTAGGCCTACTACGTACGAGATCGTTTTTCAAGTTATTCTCACATTTTTGACGAGAAAGTTTTGGCACGGCTGACTAGCACCCCGGCCATACCTGATTGGTACAGTCCATGTTCAGTGAGAAGGCATGTTGGCGGCTGACTAAAACCTATTTTCGCATGCTTCGCGAAAATATTTTCGCGAAAGGAGTCTACTGTTCGTGTACTTATTTTTGACTGGTACGGTTTGGTACATGTACCAGAACGTGTACACACTGTGCAAGTGTACTGTACATGTACAGTGTACAAGTGTAACTGTACAATGTACATGTACATGTACTGTACATGTACCGGAACATGGACATACACTGTACCAGTACATGTACAGTACATAGGCCTACATGCACATTGTACATACATTTATGTACATGTACATGTACACATTACCACATTTATTGACTGGTCGGTATGGTACAATACCGTACATGTACCAGAACTTGCCTTCAACATTACTCATTAGGCCCTATTGTCACAGTCACACATACATGTATACATGTATACCGGTAGGTTGCTTTTTTGAAGAGCCTATTATGTTCACACACACCATGCACACACTGCCATTGTCACGTCGACATGCACTGAATGGGCATTAACTGCAGCGTGCTAACAGGGGCCAATCTGTAGCCAGCAGATTACACATGTACACATAGGATAAATAGGTTTGCGGAGACACCATGTAAATTATCTTTGTGAGTAAGTGTGGTTCTGAAAAGAACCGGAGGAACTCGACGTTTCGAACAGTATATTCTGCTCGTCTTCAGGAGAATGAACACATACTTTGGGAGAATGTACACATACTTTGCCAAAATAACGCGCATGCTGTCTTTTTGATAAGCTGCGCATGTTCCCACACACCATTACCCACTGCCATTGTCACATTGACTTGCACTGAGTGGTCATTAACCGCAGTGTGCTAACACAGGCCCAACTGTAGCCAGCAGATTATTTTGCCTAAATTTGGCCGTGCCCGAATGCACCGGCTGCAGCCCCCTAAAGTCATATCCTTAGATTCAACATTGCATACCGCATGTACATGAAACTCACCCTTTGAATCAATATCCCAGTCACTCAAACTCGTCCCGGGAGATCAGAAACCCTAAACTGCCCTGAAAGAGCAAAAGTACAGTGTAGACCTCCGTCTCCCCTTGGCAGCAACAAGGACACTGCAGTAATAGGACCGTCATCCTCAGTCACTCCTGACAGTTGGCCGGGAGCCCTTATCCCTTTGTCCCTGAGCCACAGACTCACCTCCCCCCCCCTTCTTACTTCGCTCCCCTACTCCCCCTTCATCTCCTCAGCCTCCTTCATCTCCTCCTCCTCCTTTCCAGCCCTCATTCCTTCCTCATTAGCAGTCCTCCCCGTTATTATTGCATCGGCATGCATGACTTCATTTCCCATCCTGCACTATTGTATCACTTACCCAACCCCACCCTACTTCTCTCCCCCTCCCTCCCTTGACGATCCAATCCCTCTGTTCCCATCTCACCTGCTCCGGCAATCCCCAAGCTTGGCCAGTGAGTCCGTCCCAGGAGACCCCTGATGCTCACATTATCCCCCCCCCTCTCTCTCTCTCTCTCTCTCTCTCTCTCTCTCTCTCTCTCTCTCTCTCTCTCTCTCTCTCTCTCTCTCTCTCTCTCTCTCTCTCTCTCTCTCTCTCTCTCTCCTTGCTCGCTATGATCAGTTGCCAACAGGATGAACTTAGCCCAAATTGAATAATCACTTTCTTCTTTTCCCCCCTCCTTCTCCGTTCCTCAATTTCCTTTCCCTCCCCCTCTGCCATGCCCAATAGTGCAAGAAGTGGCAGTCGGCTAACACCAGAGTCAGGGCAATTTGGCAGTTGCAGGCGATAGGTCCCGGCAACAAATCACCATGGCTAACAAGTTAGTCGGGAATTTTTATGACATGTTTACGTTCGGGCTAGGAAGGTGTAAAATGAGACGGAGGGGCAACGTCGCCTGTTTGAGGCTATGCAACGTCGCCTGTTTGGGGCTATGCAACGTCGCCTGTTTGAGGCTATGCAACGTCGCCTGTTTGAGGCTACGGACGGAGGGGTGACGACGGGGAAGGGGGCAGGGTGAAGCAGGTCCTCGGTTCCAAGAGACTCTGTACAAAACTGCATGCCAAGAGCAGAAGAGTTTCACGCACCAGTGTGACAAGCTTTGCTATTGTAATGCAAATTACATGTACATTCTGCATAGTAGAGTAATTTATGCACAAAGTGATTTCACTTCATTCCTTAGTCAGGTTGACCATTGGGGCACCATAGACACCATGTCAGGGACCCCTCACTGCAAGCCTCCAACCCTCTCTCTGCACTCTGAAGGGCCTCACTCAGACTAAGCCCTGCGGCCTGTACATGTACACTCTTTGATATTATTCTTCCATTTCTCTTTCTGTACAATATATATCTGCCTCTACTTCACTGTCCTTTTCCAGTACTGTACTTAAGCACTGTACGGACATGCATCAGCATAAACACCGTGCAGTATACAATGAATTACTGACTCAGTCAAATGTCAGATGCTACATAAGCATGGTGTTAATGTATACGTATGCTGGCCAGCAGCCACACCTGTACAACACACTCCTGGCCCACAACTGTGCTTCCAATCAGACACGTGGGTGCCCTATCTGCAGGACAGCCGGCTACCCCTGGAGAGTCATCGAGGTGGAAATTGTAGCTGGCATCGTACCGCTCACATTAAGTCATTACGCTAGGCCGCTTTAATCAGACTAGGGATAACACTTCCGAAGGAACTAATTTCAGGCTCTGGTAGTTCGGGAAGCCTGCTAGAAACCCCAGCAGAATTCTAAGTGAATCAGTGGTAGTAGCGTTCTCTTACCCTTATCATGTACAGATGCGAGGGTTGTACACTGTACATGTACAGAACGAGTACTGTATGTACACGTATGCATGTACATGTACAGTGTACCGGTGCATGTGAGTATTGATACTGCAGAGTGCAATATACTGCCCAAGAGAATAAGGAATACATGTACATGTATACATGTCTGTATCAGTGTTCGAATTAAGGTTTTTTACGAATTAAGGTTTTTTACATGTACATGTACATAAATTTACATGTACATGTACATGTACTGTACATGCATCACAAAAGCTGCTACACACTTTTTTTTTGCGTAGCGATTCCTAAAATTTTCACTAAAAATGACACGTCAAATTTATGTTTTTGTTTTGGTGTTTCATGTACATGTACATGTACAGTACAGTGTAACTGCCATAACTTTATTTTAACAGTGTAGTTATGGGTACATATTTGTGCATGATGTCATTGATTGGTGATGCACTCGCACAACATGGTAAAAAGTCTGTTCCTGAATCCTGTTACGGCCGGAATTTAAAGGTACTGTATACAGAAATCAAAATTAACATGAGGTTAAACAAATTCCGTATTCTTAAAATTTAGTGGGCCTGACGTTTCGATCCTACATGTAGCAGGACCTTTCTCAAAGGCAGAGTGACAAGGACAAAACAGATACATGTACACGAAGGAAGGGGGGGGGGGGAGTGAAGCGGTTTGCAACATTTTTGTATATCACCCTAAATTCCGTATTGTTATCCCAATTCCCAACGTGTCTATCCTTTTTGAGACCAAAAATGATTAATTGAGCACAAAAAAAACACCTATATTTTGGTCTGAAAGTTGTGCGCCCCGCTTTGGAGATGAACGTACAGAAAACTACACATGCACATGTACATGTATGTATTACATGTACGTCACATACAGAATTTGTGGTCAGCCTTGAGGTCGTGAACTTTGCACCGGCCCTGCATTGTCTCTTATTGTCTATCAGCCGCAAACACTGCACTGTCACGTGCTCAGTACCGGTAGTGCACTGTATCGTCTCAGCATTTTGATCGCGGCGCTCGGCTTCTGTAGGGTCTGAATGTGACGTCACATTGTTATTTTTTTTGGGGGGGGGACGGGGCAAACATGGACCTTTTTTAACGTTTTGGGACGAAATTAGGCGCTTATGTATCTTTAATTTTACGTTATAGAATTTTATGAAGAAAAAGCAGAAAAACACTCATCTCCCATACTCTACCGGTATCCATGAAGAAAATATGCACAACACACATTTCACTGTACATCATGTACACATATGTACACGTACGTACAAGTCATACATACCGGTATACTGTTCGTGTACATGGAGAAGTCAATGAGAATATTAAGCAGAGAAGATACATGTACGGTAGTAATCCTACAACAAGGCCATTCAATTAAATCTCCTGCCAGAGGCATTTTCAACCAATGATAACATATTCAACTACTGTATATATTGAGAAAGGTCCTGCTAGGATTGAAATGTCAGGCCCACTACATTTTGAGATTTGCATTTTGGTAATTTTAGTCAGTAAGCAGTTTGCAACATTTTTTGTATAGGCCCCTATCACTTTATATTCAACTATACTGTAGCTTTACATACCCTATACATGTAATGGCATGGGACATGTGTGTAGTCTACAGTGAGATCCTTACATGTGTATAACAGCACTTCTGCCAGGCTTTATTTTTGGTAAGGAACAAGTGCAAGTACCTGGTCTATGAACTGTACAGTTGTATAGTAAGTACATGTATGTGTTATTGTGTGTACATGAAAAGCAATTGGAGGTCTTCCCACTGAGGCCTATGTACTTGTACATGTTGTAAGTGGTCCGTTTTGAGGGTCATACCCTACCGTAAATTAGAATATATATAGTTATACAGTATACATGTATGCTTCTCAATGCTGCATTTACAAAATCTGTTACGGTACTTTGATACCTGTTGGATTTCTGGAATGCAACCAGAGCTGCACATGTATACATGTACAGTTGTAGATAGAAGAGAGAATGCTTTAGAAGTGACTAGATTTAGGCAGATTCACAACAGTGACTCCTGCTGATTAGTTCACTGTTTTCACAGCTTGATTGGAAAACAGCTGTACATGTATTGTACAGTGACATTTATAGTAAGGCTGTTGTCTTGAGAAAAAATACTTGTCGACATGTCGCGAGAATTTTATGCCGACTGTCGACATTGTCGCGACAGAGACTCGATTTAGTCAAAAATCTGTAGTCACAATGTCGGATTTTTTTTTAGGTAATAAACGAATGGGGCATGTCAAACCGCCATAGTTGTGAACTTGTGAAATTAGTTTTCATGGATAATCTTAATTTCAATAAAATTTCATATTTTAATGGCTTTTGTATTTAAGATTATACACAACAAAATAATTTTTGTGCCGATATTGGGTGTTACAGTCGTAATTTCCTAAAAAATCATAAAAAAGCGATTGCTCATTGTTTATTCATGACGTCATCGATCGGCGATGCGTGCGTTATCACTGCAAGAAATAATGAATATTTATGAATTCGCTGCACAGCGGCTGCAGTGGTTTTCCTATTGGCTATGTATATGTACACATGTACATGGAAGTTGGAGAACCAGATAGTTTCGATGAAAAGAAAAGACGTCACCGTCCGCACCTAGCTAAAGGTAGCCGCGTATTGGCACCCAAAAACCAGCCGCGTATTGGGCCCAAAAACGGAGAAGGCCGCGTATTCAGACAAACCTAGAACGTATGCGGCAAAGGAGACCTTTTCCGATGTACATAATGTACTTCCGGTCCGTTTTGCAACGAAATAAAATCCGCGGCCGCCGGGATTTTGGGCCCAAACATTCAGCTACTTTCAGCTGGGTACCGACCGCGACGCACATGCGATCTCATTTCTCGATCCTTCCCTCGGACGTCCACGATCTTTCTCGATCTCTGCATTGCACTGGTATCCTGTATGCACGTGTATTAAATGCATGCGATGCAGCAACGTATACCAGCTACTGTACTGCTGACGACCGGCCATAGAAACGTGCGCTATACAGTAGTGACAGTATTTACACTGTACATCGTGATGGCAAAATGCGTTCGGTGAACGATTTTCTTTGGTCGCGTCGCGATCCCTTCCAACTTCCAACATATTTAGTAACTATTATTTTGCGGCGTGGATAAGCAAAAATGAAATGCTCAGCACACAATTTTAGGATCTTTTGTTCCATTTTTATTCCCTTCTTTTTAGAGATTGGCCATTATGACTAGAGGTAGGCTAATGTATTTTATTGTTTTTGTCGCGACAACCGAAAAACCTTGTCGACATGTCGGAATATTTTCTTTGTCGCGACAATGTCGACAACACGCCGGACCCTCAACTCGGTTTAAACTGTAAAACCATTTTTTTTCTATGAAAAACAAAAGAAAACAAACGAAAAAAACCCCACATAATTCCAATGATAAAGAAAGAACCACAATATTATCCCAATCCATGTTTGGTTTCGGAAGTAAAATAAATACCGGTGAAGTACTTTTTTGTAGTGTAACCGTCTCTCTAATACTTCTGGAAGTTCTGATCAGGCTTGAGTAGCGCAGCGTATGCGTATGCAGCCGTGCAGTGTATACAGTGTGTGCAAGGACGTGTTGTGTCATGTTACTTTGCAGGCTTTGCAGCGCGTAGGCTGGTTTTGCCCCAACTGGTCCTGCAGTGTCGCTATGGCGTTACCTAGAGGCGGAAACCACACCTACATTAGACTTGCCAACCTCGCTAATGTTGCCGAGGGGAATCGGTCAGACATGTAACTAAAATGCGCTACTTTCATCCTTTGTTTCCATTTGCGGTTGTTTCCTCATAATTTAATATCATTCCCTTAATTTTGAAAGTGGTATGAATCTAAAGAAGTGAATACTTCAATTTGAGGGTAAAATTTACAAATTTGGACGATGTTTACAGGATGCGCTCAGCGGTCGAAAAACGAGATTTTGACTTTTTTCTCCGCCATTTTGGCTCAATCTACCGCGGCTGCACGGAGTGATTTCGCAATTTCCAACTTCCGATATCTCACATTCTCAAGAAATAAATTAAAAAACCTTCTCAAATTTTCTAGAATTCTAGAAAATACACTTTGGTTGACCGCGAAACTTGAAACATCGCTAACTGGTACTATATCTGTAATAAACATAAGTTTATTTGTTAGAAAACAACTGTAAGGGCTGGCGACAAGAAGTCTACTAATCATTGCACACGTGCCGAGTGCACACACATTGGACAGCGGTCTTGCATAGTGATCGACAAACAATCAGCCTCAATGTAAATTACTACGACTAGTACGATCCCAAAAGCCGTTTTTAGAGCAGATTTGGTCGCCCTTAAATTTCTGACACAAAACATTTGCGCTTTCAACTCATGTGAAAAGAAAAAAAAAGGTGATTAAACTTTCATGGTTTTTGAAAAATCAAAATCAAAGAACCGTCTCCAAGGCAAAACTGAAAAAAAACTTTTAAAAAAACCCCGCCCAAACTTAGGTACATGTACAGTATGTAATATTGTACAGTGTATATTGTACAGTGTACAGGTACATATGTACAAATGTACATGTACATGTACATATGCACATGTACAGTGTGTACACATGTACATGGTACATGTACATGTACTGTACATGTTTCAAGAAGAATAGTCAGTGATAGTCAAGTGATAACTGTTGCCACTAAACTGCCACTAAATGTGGTTCATGTACATGTATTTTGAATCCAGTCAGGGTTGCTCAAGTGCCGTCACTGGTACATGTACATGTGTGGGTCACACAAAGGTACATGTACAGTGTACATGTACCTGTACTTGTACATGGTACTGTCTAGGAGCGCACATTTGAGCATGGTCAGAGGCTGCCATTGGAAGTAAGTGGGCAAGGAAGCCTTGGTGACTAGGCACTGGCCTTGGGGTACCCACCTGCCGTCTGCCGAGCTGGGCTGAGCTGCCTGGGCATCGCCGATGGGCTCCTCTCCCTGCACTATGATGTCCACAAGCAGGTCCACAACCAGAGTGGAAGCCAGGCTGGGCCCATTGCCTGGGAAACACGCCTTGAAAACACTATCCACTCGGCTGCCCGAAGCCTAGAACCAAAATTAATAATGAAATCAACCAAGGAAAATTGGTCCACTCTGAAGCGTCCCAATTAAATGGCTCACAATTTATACACAATATACTGGTATATGTAAACGTACATGTATGCTTGGTGAAAAACTAAAAATCATGTTGAGACCACGTCTGACACCGTCACATTTCTCCTCATCTGCACTTACATACCCCGGTACACTTACATGATTCAATGGTGCGTCTAGGACAGGGTTGTGTGGGACATGTCTATCGCAATAAATTTGATTAGCAGTTGGCTGGAGCCTGCTACCGTGCATGTAGGTGAGTATACCTGAAAAAGTGTTGAGCAGTAATGCGAGGAAACATTTCTGTGGCTTTCATCAAGAGGGGGGGGGGGGGGGCTCTGTCTGTCTGCCTGCCTGCCAGCAACACAAGGTGCTTGAGTCACATTAACAATGGCCTGCAATGAGTGGGTGCGGTCGAGGCTTACAGCAAAAGGCAAGCCAAGATAAAACCTGGCACGTATGCCTTGAAGAGCTACTTACGTGTAAGTGCTTCTTGATCGGCCTCGGTGCCCCAAACAACAAGCATTCTGCACTTACATGTACATGCCCTGTTGCACCTTTTACTGAACTTACACGTGCATGAACTTGGATATCCCAATGACAATGTCTGAATTTATTCTTCTTCCCATTCCTTTCAGAAATACCCTTTTCCTCTCATGAACAAATAGGGATCCATGATAAAACAACACCTCATATTGTCAAAATGACAAAAACCTTAGATCAGTAGTAACTCTGGATTACAGGCTAGATCGCCTAGATTTTTCCCTAACAAAGCGTTATTGTAACTTGTAAGCTGTATAATAATATTGACAAAAAATACACCGCCATTGTTGACAATGATCACAAGAAAGGCAACAACAACAACAACAACAACAACAGCGACCAAACCTGAGATGAAGAGAAGGGTGTGGACTCTACTGCTGCGCTGAAGTCGCCAAAGTCTGATGTCCGGGTGGTGCCAAATGCCTGGAAACTTCCCACTGAGGAGGCCGGCGCCGGCTTTGTACTGCTTCCGTCTTGAAAGGTTCCAAAGTCGCCAAAGTCGTCCTCGTCCAGAGGAGAGCCTCCACCCAGAGTCCTCTGCGATGGCGGCCTCTCCGGAAGCAAGCCCGCTCTTGGTCTGTCCGAGTCCAAGTCAGCGGGCTCGTTCTCCCTTTCAGAGAAAGCGCTTTCTTGGAAGTCTCCGAAGCCATCGCTGCCCGGGTCTGGCCGGGACTGGGCCGGCCTTTGGACTGCCGTGCCACGGTCGGAGGGCAACCTGTCCTGGAAGGACTGAAAGCCGGCAAAGTCGTCGCTGACTCCGGCATCGCCAGATTTCATTTGGGCGGATCCGTGAGCGCTTGCAGAGGCGGGCGTTGTGTCAAACTGGTCAAAGTCACCCCAATCGTCCGATTGAGGCTCGGGAGGTACATGTAGGTGATCCCGTGCAGAGTCCTTGACTGGTGGAACGGACTCCTCCCTGCATGCTTTCAGTGCAGTGCTTTGCTTGCCGGCCAGTGGCTCTGCAGTGCCACTAGTCCGCATGGACAACGCCGGCTCGTGCTTGTTCCTTGCCTGTGAGCTGCCGGAGCGGAAGTCGCCGAAATCATTATCGCTGAAATGGTTGGCATCGTCCGTGCTGTGAGGAGGCTCAGCAAAACTGTTCTCAACATCTGCACATGGATTGCTCGGTGGGTCCTCGCCGGGCTTGGCAGTCACCTCAAACTGACCCCTGACGTCCACAGTTCTGCTGTCACTCCACTCGGCAGTCTTACCCTTGGGCTGGACACTTGAGCTCTTAGCTGTGCAGAAGGACTGGAAATCTGACAGGTCTGCGTCCAGTGAATGCGAGTCCGAGGTGAACGGCGACTGAGTATCCGTAGCGTTGTCGTCGCTGTAGGAATTGGAGGAGTTGGTGTTCTCACTGTTCCTGCTCTGGTAATCTGAGGTGTCTCGCTCCTCTTTGAGGTGCTGGAAGGCTGCATCGCTGCAGCGCTTCTTGTTGACGTGGTTTGTGACCGCCGGTTGGATTTGAGGCTCCTCCAATCCGTCAGCCGCAATGTCCTCGGACTTTGTGCCGTGCGGAGAGTGGAAATCGTCCCACGGGTCAGCATTTCCGTTGTCGTTTCGGTCCGACTCGGCCCCATTGGCGAAACCACCGTGGAATGCCGTAAGGTTGGAGTTACTCTCCGCATTGTCTACGTCCTGGCCCGTCGACTGACCCTTCGACGACGGGAATGATCCAAACTCCAGGCCGTCTGCGGTGTTATTGCACAAGCTGCCTGCCCGCCTGGTTGAGTCGGTGCTCTGGGCAGCAGCCCCGCACATTTCAAATTTGTCCACATCTCCCTTCGGATCCCCTTCGGATTGAGGGCACTCCTTGATGGGGAAGAAGTGGGTGTCTTTGGGTGCGGTGGCCTTGGACTTCTCTGGGGAGAAGCCGGCACTTGCAAAGGAGCCAAAATCATCCTCCTCCTCATCCTCAAAGCCATCCAGGGGAGGTGGGGAGGCGGAGACCATCGGGATGAAGGTCTTTGGGGTGGCCATGTCAGCACTTGACCTGAGGAAAACATTGAGAGGTCAACATAAAAGTTAATGCAACTAAAACTGACTAGGATTTGAAAAATATCAAAAATTAGGAGGTTGTGACATTTTTATCCTTGCAGGACCTTTCTCGCTACCTTTTCGAAAGGTTTTGCTAGGATTGAAAAGTCGACGTTGTCCCTTCTGGGCCACCATACAAACCGTCCCATTATCGGCGAGATGAAACAATGTTCGCATGAAACCGCAGCACTGCGTGCATGCATGGTGCATTGAAAGACGCGATTCCTGAATAAGGTTTGGTTTTTGACACGCCGCGGCGCCCGTACTAGTTTACAAAAGAAGTCGTCATAAATGGGTCGAGAACATGCTTTTGTTAGTGTTCAGTCAGCAAAAATGATCGTTATAACCGTAGACACGTACCGTGCGTGCTCGTTATACACAAATATTTCCTCCATACAAATGTGCACAAATTGATCGGGACTTTGAAAATAAGGTTATAACCGAGTTGTCGTTATAACCGAGCTCGTTATAACGGGAGTCGACTTTACATGTACTCTACGTACATGTAGCTCCCATTGCCTTGTCTTCTCAATAAGGTGGACAATGCAAATTCTACCCATGTTCAACTACATGTAACCTTTCATATACATCTGCAAATTGCATGTACTGTACGTCATCGACACTAGATGAAAAATCAATATCATGATGCGTTTACTTTTCATGAGAATGTTTGGCAAAGAAAACCTGTCTGGACTGACCAGTGCTTTAAACATCCGAGCTGTATCTTGGGAATGCTTGAATCTGATTGGGTGTTCAAAACAACCTACAATTACATGTACACTGTACCAGATGCAATTTTCATAAAGAGAGAAAATTCATGGAATTACAGGTCGAATTTGCGTTCCCAACTTCCCGTACATACTGGTAGCCATCTTTTCGAAAATGCCGCCGCTGATTGCGGGGGATGTGATGTGAATCACATGATGACAGACAACTGCTGTATGACTACCAGGGTATGAGTATGAGGTGCCCAGATGTGCCCTACTGAATGCAGTTTGTGTACACTCACGAGCTACATTTAAATGATGGTGTACTGCCAGGCTTTTGGCTGTAAAAATGCCAGCGGGAAAAAGCTGGAAAACACTTTCTATACAATTCTCAACAAGGACAAGAAACCTGAGTTATACTTAGGAAGTGGGCTGCGGCCATCAAAGTGGAGAAATTTCTCAAAATCGGCTACCAATACTCTATAGAAATCGAAAGGATGTGAATGTGATTTGTACTGTAGCAATCACTTTACCTCCATGCTTCACCGAGGATGATCAGAGGAGGTCTTGCGGGCCAAACTCACCGGCTCGAAGCTGAGAAAGGATACTCAAAGAACATGCTGTTCCTTCTCTATATTCCACATCGACCAGCGGTGGCAACACGTGAATTGACAACTTCAAGATTTTCTGAATGTTTTCATTTTGGTCCCTGTGTGAATGTTTATCTCCCATGCACATTCTGCCTAGTCTTTCATACAGACCGCATACATATACAATACTATACATTGTATACAGTACATGTACTTTACAATACCGTCATGACCGTGCCACATGGAGCTGGGGCGGAGTGACGTTGGGCGGTCTGCGTGAAAGACTAGGTAGAACGTGCATGTGAGATCCTTCTCGGTGAAGACTGCAGGAATCAGTGTGATTTTTTTTTTTAAATATAAATTAATTTCAAAAATACAAGTATGTTTTTAATATTTTTTTGGTTATAGATTATGTATGACTTTGTGAAATGATTGACTAATAACTTTATTTTTTTTTTTTAATGGAAAGGATTGGACAAGCATAATACAGTATACCTTTTCTACATTTGCAAAGCATGGGTACACACATGTATCTAGATGAAAAACTGGATGTATTTTTATCACACAACTCAATGGTGAAGCACTTAAAATCGTGATTAAAAAAAAAAAAAAAAAACACAGACGGAGTTCCGAAATAAAGCTTATGACGTTTTGCACATGCCAGTAGAGGAGTCAACACAATCATAGGAGTCAACGCGTGCATGCACGTGTACACATTCACACAGACCCACTGTGTACACGGACCTGTCAAAACGTCAAAAGTGTATACCGTTTCAATTTGAAATAAAAAATGGCCGCCTTTTCGCTGGTCGGATGGGAGAGAATCTTCTCGATCAACTGAGGTGAATTTTCTCCTTTTTCACCAAACAAATGACCAGTATTGAAATCTGTGCAAATGTGAGCGCATGGAACGGTTTCACAGATGTTTTGGGGGTACAAGCTGGAGATTTCGGTCAGGGGTAGTCGGAAAACAGGAATGGACCGTGTTTCCCGGCTGAAAGCTTGGACCCTACTATCGCCCGACCTTTTTTTTAAAGGGCGATTGTACGGGTCCAAGTTACTCGGACTAGCATAAGTAGCATACGTGTAGACCAATTCCATATGTTGGACTGTTTGTATGACTAAAGTTGATTTGATTTTGATTTTAAATATGGGCAGTTCCATAAATTTGTCAACCAGGGGGTCAATTTTTCAAAATGAATTTATCAGTACAAATTATATATCATTTTGAAGGGAATTGTACAAGCTGCTCAAAAATGTTAATTACAAATACACTTAACTGAGGTCAAGGTCACGAGAGCAATTATAATGAAGCCATTTAATTGTTGCTCTGGAAATACATTTAAAGCATACTATTCAATTTAATTTTTTTAGAAAAGGAAAAATATACTTTTTAACTCAATACATCAATAAATATGAACATTATGAATCACTTTATCCATAGCCATGGGTAAAAGCATGTGGAAGTGAAAAATTATGTTTTCTTCTTCACTTTTTTAAAATGGATCATTTGCATGTACGTCCGAAACGAAAAAACGTCCTTTTTTAATCTTCCATAAAGACATGACTTCCAATTAACTGCAAAATCTCAATGCAAAGCAAGTTTTTGTTCCTTTTCAAATATGTAACTTCAGATTTTTGTAATTATCTCTAATTAATGAAAAAATGTGTGTTCGGACGTACACTTTTTATTGTACGTCCGAAACCACTTTTTATGTACGTCCGAAACGGTTCTAATGTTGATTTTGTGCTTTGCTCTTGAGCCTTGTTAAAAAAATCTAGTTGAATTCACAATTTTTTAAGAATACATGTACATTTCTGTATCCAATATGTATGTATACTTACATGTACATGTACAGTATATTGGATACAGAATACATGTACATGTTAGTTAATGAAGTGGTATGGTAGAATGTATGGAGACCACCTACATGTACAGAAAAGGATGGCCATGTCAATCTTCTCAGACAGTCTCAGTCTAGACAATGTGTCATTACAGGGATAGCTGCTGATTTATTTCTTGGAAACACATTGCACAGTACTGTACAGTACATGTACATGTAGGTGGCTTGTTCCATGCACTTCCTCACAAGAATTCCATTACTTCCCAAGGATTGAGTGTCTTAGCCTCTTACAGTCTTAGCAGCTGGAGATTGTACTGCACATACGTACTGTACTACACGTGTATCTTGTGCTCTTGAGGTGCCACCTCCACTGTAGTGTTCCCTGCCATTTTTGTCAATCTGGTGTTTATTATCCTAGTACTCAGGTGAGTTGAAGTTGAAGATTCGTTTTGATTAAACATTAATGAACACGTATGAAGCCTGAATTGAATTTTGTATTCGACACACTAGTAAGATGAATGCTCCCACATAAAAAAATATGGACATAGCACATGTTCAATTAACTTTCTGAACCATTCATCAATTTTCTTACTTTTCTTGATAAGGAATTTTACATTTTAAAAAAATCTTTGTTATACTTAATTGCTCCATTTTGTTTGGTTATTTATGTCTGTTATATCTGAATTATTTCATTGATTTTTTTGTGATGCATAATGAAATTCAATTGGAATTGTAATGCTAGTGGCAATGAATATTAAGTGCATACAATTCCTAAACAGCATTTTCTCTTTTGTTTGACTTATAGAATGCCCCTTCTATCTCTGAGGTTCATGTAGTGTCAGATGGTGCTAGCTCCCAGTTTAAACAAAGATTTCTCTTCTCCAACTTGGCAAAGTGGGAAGGTGACTTCAACATCACCATGAAGTGGCACTTTTTTGCCACTTCTCATGGCAAAGGTGTCGTCGATGGAATTGGAGGTACATGTACAGTGAAGCGGTCTGTCTGGAGAATCGTTCGAAGTGGGAAAGAGATGGCATCAACACCACTCTCTTTCCACAAAGTTGCAGTTAAGAGGAACCCTGCTATCGAGATAGTGTTTGTATCAAAAGAGGAAATTGCAGAGAAGAAGGCAACTTTGGATGCATACTGGGAAACCACAATCCCCGTCCCTAATACCCACAAGATTCACAGTGTAACACCAATTGGTTAACACCACTTGCTTGTCAGTGAAGTATCCAACAGTTGTCAGCAGCAGCATGTCCGCATTAGAGAGGAGGTGGAGGATCTTGATGAGTCAATTGTGTCTTCTGATGATGTAATTGAGGAATTGCAGGCACAGATAGGAGACTGGGTGTTAGTTGCCTATCAAGGGGAACATTTCCCTGGTGAAGTCATTGAGCTTGGTACAAGTAACACTGATCTCAGAGTCAATGTTATGCACCAGTCAGGTAGCTATTGGCGATGACCAAAAGACCCAGATCAAGTTTTTTACTTGCGTGAAAATGTCATTAAAAAAATATCCCCACCAGTTGTTGTTGGTAGCCGAGGTCAGTTCATGTCTACTTTTTAATGTCATATTCAGGTCCTCTCTCAATGCATAAACATGCCCCTATGTAGAGTGAATGTCCTATAAACTACAGTATGCTCTCTACATGTACACCACCTGTACATATATTAGTGGAGATTTTCTGAGTTTACCAAGTTATTATATATTTATTTTTCATAGAAAAGCTCCATTTCAAATTATTTCTTCTAGATTGTATGTTCATGGACTATGCACGTACACTTGCAGTTGCATGTATTTTACTTAAACATCAATCCAACTTCAATGTCTAAGGTGACTGACAGGTATCAAATTAAGTATGCGTACACTCTCAATATGAAGGACACTTAATAACAATATCATTCTTATGTGTGAGTATTACGGTAACTGTATTATCTGTTTATATTTCATTGTTTTTGCAAAGTTCTGTAATATAAAACAATGATATGTACATGTACATGTAACAAAGAGTAATATTGATTAGTTCCCACAAACTTGTTTTTGTAAACACATGTCTGCTACAGTAATTTGTTGACATGCATGATTTTGTGCCTCGATCATAATGTAAGAAAGGATTAGAAGAATTTGTGTTCCTTTTTATTAATACAGTCTGGATGGATGATGTTAAAAGAAACTGTTAATCCGCAGGCCTTGTACATGAAGTACTCTTCTTCAGTTCTGAAAATAACTCTTTTATTCCTTTCTACTGGTGATACTGACATGATAGATAAGTGCTAAAATCTGAGAAGGGCCAGGGATGAAATAAAGTCCGGTGACAAATGTCTTTGTGCACATAACATATTGTACGTCCGAAACGGCGGTCATGTACGTCCGTAACTGTACGTCCGAAACAAAAATCAAATTTGATTATTTCCCAGTTGACAGTTTAAATTGCTTACAATTTTTACATTTCCATGTCCTTCAAAACCTACTTTAAGTGCTTTGGTGTCAATTTTTAGAAAAAATCTGCATACTTCACAGAAATCTTTAATTGAACTTATACAATCAGAAAATTCCTTTTTTCTGTGTACGTCCGAACACATGGTATTTTTGAATTATTCCAAGGTCATTAAGGTGTTGACACAATTTTTTCATTGTTACCTGTTTTCTACTAAACTTTTGTCAGATCATAGCTGAATAAAAGTTTTATTAGCTCCATCTTTGTGTCTATGGTATCTCAATTATGTGTTCAAAATGTACGTCCGAAATTATGGAACTGCCCATATGATATTGTATTAATATTAATTATTACATATGACATTGTGTCAAGTACTGTACATCACCATACGTCATTACGTGTACAGCATTTTGTATTCTACAAGTACAATTCTAACAGTAACACTACAGCAAGCAATAGGGGAACTACATGTACCAATTGGGCCTGATGAGTTCTTCTGCAGCTTCTCAGAGTCAGACTAGGCCAAGGTTAGCCAAGTTGGCATAAATATGTCATGTACGTGGGTACCCCCAGAACTGTGGGGTTCTACGTCGTCCGCTGCTCTCCCGACTGGAACCCCACAGATAACTACCGGGTAGGCTTTTTTCCCCATAGGCTTCTGTGTAACGTTCACAAGTGCTGTGGCATAGGGATCAGCAGGTTCAGCATAACTCATAAAATACTGCTTCATTTGGCCCAAGATTTCTAGCAAATATGGTTTACATACCACGCACCTGTGTGCAACTGTCCATTTGGCGAAAATGTGTCGATTTTCCCCAAAAAAATTGGCGAAAACCTCCCGGTTTGGTCGCAAGATCCAAACGGCAGTGCCGCAACTGGCAGTCTGGTCCCCTGTACGTCTTCGCAGCAAGGCGCTATACCGTACTACAGGGACCAGACTGCCAGTAACAGAGGAGCAGCCGTTTGAATGTTGCAACCGAACCGGGAGGTTTTCGCCCATTTTTTTTTGGAAATCGACACATTTTCGCCAAATGGACAGTTGCACACAGGTGCGTGGTATGTAAACCACATTTGCTAGAAATCTTGGGGCAAATGAAGCAGTATTTCATGAGTTATGCTGAACCTGCTGATCCCTATGCCACAGCACTTGTGAACGTTACACAGAAGCCTATGGGGAAAAAGCCTAGTTATCTGTGGGGTTCCGGTCGGGAGAGCAGCGGACGACGTAGAACCCCACAGTTCTGGGGGTAGGGGCGTGGGTCTTCATCTTGGGAGGAACTTCTTTAGTTTTATCATGAAGGATTTAATAAGCAGTAACCCTGCTCCACGGGGCATAGCTCCATGGTTAGGGTATCAACAATCAATGTATCATGACTTGAGTTTGTTGAGGCCTTGATCTAGTCTATGGTTGAGCCCGAGGGTGATTGAAAATGAAAAAAGGTACACACACTGTACATGTATCGTGGGAACCCCCGTTTTCGACGCTACACGTTTTCGACGCTTAGCCTTCTAACTCACATCGCACTATGAAAACAACTCCGTATAACGATCTCAGACTTCATATCTTACAGTTGGTTTCCTGCTCTTGTCCGTCACCGAAAATGTGGAAAGTTAAGACTTTTCCAGTAGGCCAAACCCGTGTGATTAAAAAAGTTGCTCTTTTGGGGTCTATTTTCCTAGGTACAAATTTGGCAGTTGCTTCGAAGCTCCAGTTTTCTTTATTGTTGGTCCTAAAAAAAATCTGAGTTTAACATAACAAACCCCAACATCCGTAGAAAAAAAATATATCACGCAACTTGAGGCAGTCCGTTCTGGGTAAAAACTATGGAGGCTACTATAGGGTGTCTCGCTTATATAATTTAAAAAAAATAATTTTTTATTATTATTTAAAGACAAAAAGTAACATGGCCCAATAGGCTTTTTAAAAAAATGAAAAAAAGAAAAGAGCAGCTAGAGAAAGTACCAAGAAGGAGGAAATGTGTCTCTTGAGTGAAATTTGGAAAGGTCATAACTGAACAAGCAGTGAGAAAGAGGATTGTGGAGTTTTTTTTAAACGTCACAAAAGAAGACATCAACCAGACCAATACGTTTTAAGCATAAATTATGATTGATTTAAGGAAAGTGTTAGAAGCAGTGTCGAAAAAAAAAACCGAAGATGAACACAAAAAAACATACAGGGAAGAATTTTACAGTGCCACACAGCATTTTGAGTTATTTTAAGAATTTATTTTGCGTTTGGCTGAACTGGGACACCTTACTAGACACCACTGACGAAAATAGGTGACGATGCTTACTGCGCGGTGCGCCGCGGACGTCAACAAAACCGGGTAATCTCACGGAAGTGACAGGCTTGATCAACCTTCTCTATGATTATTCTAATAGTCTGTGGTGTGGAGAAAGTGACTGAGACCTCTTTTTGTGGGATTCTTTCGTCCACTTTGGTCAGTTTGAAGAAAAGTCCTTATATCGTCGAAAACCGGTTATTGGAGGATACGGTACTGTACAATTAAATGTGACGTGTACTGGCTTGACATGCTTGAGCCTGTTCATGTTCCTAAATTTATGATGCTTTCTTTTTCTTGTTTTCATCCGCGGAAGACATTTTCCAGCCTGGCTTGGGGAGCTATTTAATGGTAAATTCCAACCAAATACTTTGTTTAAACACAACACACCGATCCTTTGCTAATGCCATAGGACAAAATGACAATCAGCACACAAATAACACGATGATTATTATCCAAACTGCAAAGTAATGTACATCTAATATGTACTGTAGGTCTATAGGCCTAAGCTAAACTAAAGCCTACGCCACGGTATGTCTTTTTGACTGCGGTTTTCTAGATAACCGTTTTGTTATCCATTCATTGAAGAAAATAACAGAGAAAATGATACTCACATTCACATACATAAAGATGCTCAGTTTTCAGAGAACAGAGGGAGAAGAAAATGGAAGTTTGGGCATATAAGTCGTTCCTTATTTTTCATTTTCAATACGGAAGGTATACTCCCTCTCCTTGCCATTATTCCATCGTCCATGTAGTCACCTCCGTCGATGGTTCCCGTCACGGGTCAGCACGATGTGTCGTAAGCGTATGGCGATTCGGGACACAAGTTGCCGATTACCAGTGTGGGATAGGTCCAACACGACGCATGGTGGCAGCATTTTTGCCCAACGGGTGCAGAACACTAAATAGAGCTCCCATTGAACACTGTACAAAAACACTCACTTTCAAAGCCAATTATCCCACGCCCAAAAGTCTCTCAGTTCTTGTAGCTATACTTAAAATTGTAGTTTGGATTCAGATTCTGTTCAATTTTAGTGCTCTTAGCCGATTAGATTTTTTGCTAATTACCCCCAGACAAAAAACACCCCCAAAATGTATAGCCGTCCAAGCCGAATTTCTGCAAGGATTTTGGGATGGACCCCTCCACTTCCACAGCCAAATAGGGCAACATTTAAAGCCAGATATGGTCCAAAGTAGGCCTACATGCCAAATTGAAGAGTGAACCCCCAGGTTGTCATATGCTTCACTTGTTCTACAATGTATCAGTTAATTAGCCTCCAAAGACCCCTTATTAAAAAAAAGTTGCGGGTACACACTTTATGATAATCTGCTTGGCGGAGCCATCTTGGATGGATTTTGTGTGCTGCACTCCCAACGCCGTCGGGGTACCGATCTTTTTCCGAGCTCGCAACGCCGGGGGTGCCGATAATCATTATTTTTTAATCGTTCTCCTCCTAACCCCTCCACTTTCGTGGCGAATAATTCCATACCTTTAAGTCCCTCATTTGTGTTTGTGGCTTCACTGAAAATTTGGTTGGCGTTCCTCTTTCATATTCTTTATATTATTTGTTGTTTCCTTATAATTATAGATGATTGGAATTCGTTTTCAAATTACCCCTTACAGAAACACTTATTCTTCGTGTCACTGCTGATACTGACTTTATCCTAGCAGGACTTTCGCCGTAAACTAAGTTAATGCCTTTTAAAACTTCGGGATTAAAGTTAATGAGCAGTATGGAACATTAAGTTGTATCATTACTTCGATCGGAAGAAGAGCACTTGAACTGCGCTGAGGGAATTATAGCGTCAGTAATAAAAGGGTGAAACCATGCATCATCTAGTGCATGCAATGATTCAGTTGTTGGTTGACTGCTGCTGAGTGCAGTGGTGCCACCACCGCGGCAAAGATGATGACTACACAATTCAGGGAAAGCCGGCATCTGCATGCTACAAGATCTCGGGTTCAAATTTCGTTCTTCTCAATCTTTACCAGTCATTGTTGTTAAAAGTAATCCAGGAAAGTAGCATTACTTGCAATAGGCCTAGGCATCGGAAGTATGGATCAGCCAAGCTCTGAGGGTAGGCCTATGTGTATAAAAGCGTTTAGGAATTAAATGAACTCCTCATAATTATAAACAAAAATAGCAAGCTTCTACTTTATCTGAAGACTAGAGGGAAAGTATGTTATATTTTCAATAATTCTTGTTTCTCTGAGCCTACATGTTTACAACGCACAAGCGATGACTCCTGCACGTGGTAAAGGAGCCAGTGAAATCATTCGTGAAGCTGTTATGTTCCGCTGAAAACTATAGCCTAGAACTTGGATGATTGACTATGGCCGGGTCTAACTTCATTAGCAACGACTTCGGTTTACACGGGAGTCAACGGAGGCCTATAGCTTGGGGGTGTTCATGGACTCATGAGAAGTCGCAGCCAAGGAACTTGGCCTTGAGCTATATGCCTACATGCTTTCTAAAACGTGTATCCTGTAAAGCTCATGTCATTACCGAGTTGAATCAAACCGAGCGTGAAATCCGTGTTTAGTCTGACTAAAAGGTGTAATCAAATAATTATGACTATAGGACAACAATAATTGACACATCTTCCACATCATTGAGGCGATAGTTGTACGAATTGTTGGTGGCAAATCTAATCCCGTGACTGAAGGTAGGCCTTTTATAGATTTGGCCTGTACAGGCTTGTTTGCCTTTTAAAAATAACACAAAATGATGTTGTATTTTGCCCCGCATGTGTACATAAAAAGGCATTGCCTGTTGTCTGTTGATCCCGAACAATAGCTGCAGATGATAAGGGGCAAACATAAAGGCACGAACTCATGGTAAAGGTCATAGATGGAATTGTATATAATATAATGCTGGCATTCAGTGTCTACTTGGTACACTATAACCTAAGTCAATCCAGTTGGAGTGCCAATGATAATCGTTCTAAGTAAACTGTTCCGATGGCGAAATCGTTATCTCGCGAAGAATTCTCCGCCGTAAAATGAAAAGCTAGGTGTATAAGTGGGGCTGAGAGCATGCACACGTTATCTTTTAAAGCTATACATCGGTTGTATTTTTTTTTTCAAGAACTCGATCTCACGATAAACCACGAATATCATGCGTTACCGTCCCTTGATTTCCTGTTTATTTTTAATGTATCGAATCGTGTGTCTGTATCTATTTCTGATTACCAGTATTGTTATTTTTGCTGATGCCATTAGGCCATATAATTATAGGCCTATATATAGAACCATAAAAAACGCACGCCAGTAAAATGGTAGAATCGGGGCGCTATCTCAATTTCCAGTTTACTTCATCGTATCTTCTTACATCGTCTTGGGACTCAAATGCATTGAGAGGAAATTACTATTTTAATGACAATTGCACGTC
Source organism: Luidia sarsii (assembly GCA_949987565.1). Classification (NCBI taxonomy): domain Eukaryota; kingdom Metazoa; phylum Echinodermata; class Asteroidea; order Paxillosida; family Luidiidae; genus Luidia; species Luidia sarsii. The sequence continues at coordinate 3,995,409 of OX465101.1, read as the reverse complement.
TCTTTCAAATAATCTTATTCCTGGATGTATTTCCTTCTGTAATATAGCATAAGCAGGGCTAGCTCTTAAATCGAACGTATTCAAAAAACGAAATAACAATAACACTTAAAAGTCCCCACACAACATTGGTCGAGGTCCAAGAATAGCATCCATACGTTGTCTGATCCAACATATGCATGAAATAGCACACCTGTGAAAATTTCAGCTCAATCCGCCAACCGAGTCTCGAGAAAATCGTGGAAACCGCTTCATTTGTTTCGCGACAATGCAGCATTCAACGCCGTACTGTTCCGAAAAATAGTTTAGATCTCGGTGAGACGTAAAACATTTCTTTTACTCATTTCTCCCAAAACACAACATTTTAGGCAGAACAATTTCAGTGAGAGGTTTCTACTATAACCATCTTCAAACTGTATAAGTTTCATGTAAATCTGTGAACTTTTCTGTTTTTCGATCTTACCAATGTTGTGTAGGGGATTTATGGACCAAACAGCTATTTGTTTCGTCGCCCATCCTTCACTGTTTCAACTCGTGGACCTGGGTCCCTTGATAAGAACCTCACCTCACTGTGGGGCAACACTTTCGCTCTGCGTGCCAGTTTTATACTCATTTTATTATCATTTCGTTATTGCGGTAAAATAGGCCTACTAGATTCAGCTGATTCCTATCATTTTATTCTTAGATGAATCACAAATAGAATGGACAATATACCAAGTTGAGTCTACTGCAAATTAAGTTCTAAAGAAAGGGTACACCATTCGCAAAAAGCCCAATTTCCGGACATACACAACTTGATAAATTACTCAAGGAAGGTTTTAATGGTGTGAGACATTGCATGAAGTTTTAGCCTTTGAAAATATGATGATTAATTTCAAACGATCGCGATGTGCAGTTGTTGGAAAAAAGAGTTCCTTTCACAAATTCCACGGTTTTTCTCATGACATAGCATGGTTGAAGGATCGTACAGAAACTTACGCAGGTGTTATTTTCTGTATACATTTTTTCGACAAAGTATATGGAAGCGATTCTTTGACCTTCGCAAAATGGTGTACCTATACTTTTAAAAACACATCAATAGCTGTCTAGCAGCTTCTATGCAAACTCGTATACAGACGTATAGAGGTAATATGGTACATGGGTTAATGAGTAATGATTATTGTCTGGACTATTTACTATAATAATTATGAGGCTATTACTATAATTGAAGTAAAAGTGATCCGAGAAAAACTGTTGAAAATTGGGAAATGTGTTTCCAATGGCAGTAACACATTTTGATGGTGACTCGAGACTCGAAGTTTGTGACTCGTGACGCGGTCTCGGACTCGGTCAGGGTGGCCCCGGGACATGGAGTCGGTCTTGGACTCGGTCAGGGTGGCCCCGGGACATGGAGTCGGTCTCGGACTCGGTCAGGGTGGCCCCGGGACATGGAGTCGGTCTCGGACTCGGTCAGGGTGGCCCCGGGACATGGAGTCGGTCTCGGACTCGCGTTCAATAGACCCGTCTTCGATGACGTCACGGTTTTGTTTATCGGCCATCTTGGATTACACACATGAGCACGTCACCGCCGTTACTAAGTCAGCTGTGCATACAAACAACTTCACATGCAGGGGGCAAGTTACTAATACTGCTTTTTACTAGTATTAATTACTAGTTGTGCCATGGAGGAATCTCTTTTTATTCCTCCGTGGTTGCACCATGGATTGGAGGTACTTGTTTTGTTGAAAGATGATTAACTTTTGCGCTGTCCTTGGCTGTGGAAGCAGGGGGGATCGTGATAGGAAATCTTTTTATCGTTTACCCGCTGTACTGACAAGAGAAGGTGACGCAACTCGTACACTTTCGCTAAAAAGATGGACGAAATGGTTGTCGCAGGTTAATTGTGTACGGATCTAATGCAGCATTCAAATTCGCCATGATGACTAACGTAACGTTAAACAAACACAAACGTGCAAGCGAAAGCGTATGTGTGTACTCCAAGATGGCGGATCTCGCTGTTTCTAGTAGCAACGTGACGTCAGTAAGAAGGGTCTATAATTATCGTGCGAGTCGAAACAGGCACACGGTGGGTCATCGTGGTTACGTCGTTGCTGCCTTAAACCACGTTCGGTATAATTCTATATGACGTAGGCCTACGTCGTGCCCATCCCTGGCCCTGTGTGAAGTTAGCGCTCTATAGTACCGATACTCTACCCGACTGCTTCATTGAAACGCAGACGGTTCGTACTATACATGTATTAGTCTTATTATTAGCATGTTCAGATTAACCCCGTGAGTTTAGGTTAAACCGCGGCAACTCACCCCGTGTTACGTTCGCTTTGAGATGAATACCTAAAGTCACAAGTAATTTTGACACGCACACTCTCTTTGTAAGAGTCCACTGGTTAACGTATGATAGTGGCATATGATTATAGAAAACTAAAGAGAATTGCGAAATTGTTTATACAAAGTAATTGTCATACCGCCTGTCGCTCTTGTCGCAATGCGAGGGCACACATTTTCAAATATGTGACCCGGCACAACGACTCGAGGAATATCCCACCAAAACACTTTTTGAGTAAACAACGCCTGAAGTTAAAGTATCTTCACAATTTGATCACAAATCAATTTTCTTCTTTGGTATTTTCGGAAATTTTAAGTATTAGAGTATATTATATTTTGATATCATTTGTAAGCTAATGGTATAATATTTCACATCATTAGAAAACCTCAAAATCTCAAAAGTGGGGTTATTCCTCATTATGCTGTGCCGGGTCACATATACTTACAAAGGTCGGTTCGTACGATAAGCATTGATATTAAAGCCCACTGGCAGTCGACATCAGGCTAGGGAACGCAAGGAAGACACAAAGCAATACTGCTCGACAGAAAAAAAGCAAAATACAGAGGCGAATATACATCACTCGGGGACAGACCCTCGCGTGTACCTCTGCTGCGTTCTGCAGACTAGATCTCTGATAGTTTCTTGATCGCTTTCAGCTGTTCTAAGTACGGGTCTGAGCACGAGTAGAAGGGGAAGCTGCCGCAAGGAGGGCGGTTCCAGGGCCTCGGCAGCGAGTGCAGGAAGCTCATCTGGAACGTCTGCTGCGACGGGATGGTCTGTCTGTGGCGCCGGACCGCCTCCTCAACCTTCAGCACGACGGTGCCGTACAGAGGGCGGTCGGCGCTCATGGGGTGCGTCTCAGTCGGGTCGGCCGTGATGTCGTACACCAGCGGCGGGTCGTGGACGTCCACGAGAGGACCCCGGCACTCGCAGGTGAACGAGAAGTGGCAGCCGAGGACGCCGTGGGGTCCGGGTACCAGGCGGCTGGTGGCGTAGTGCAGCTTGTAGGTGGACTCGCCTGACCAATGGAATAATGATAGAAACGAGACCATAGAAAGTGTTCAGTATGATCGGCTTTCACGGGGCGTCGGGGCTTGAGATGAGCCGATCCAGACCAGGGAATCCAGTGCTTTCCTTGCCGAGTCTTAATTATTACTGGCCTTAGGGTCCCTGTAAAATGTTCCCCTATTATAGTGCGCCTTATTCTAAATAGCCTACCGTGAATCTTATTACGCTCTCTCTATCGCACCTATAGTAGGGAGACGTAATAAGCCGTCACACAACTTAATGGTAATTTGGGATATAATTATGACTGAGACTTCCATTGGGCCGTGTCCAGTGGCATGAGTTTACTTCCACATTGGTTCTCGTGTACGTGTCTCTACTTATGCCACGGTGCTCTACCAAGAGGTCTGAAGGCCGGGGAAAGGACCACATCATGACCCAGCTAGGCAGCCCGCACCAAAAGGTTTTCCTAAAGACTTAAGCATCGCGCTCTGCTTGAAACAACAGGAACAAGTGTATAATTATACTGTCTTGATTGTGTTGGAAACAAACATTGTTGGTTGTTTGAAAGTGAACGTTGAAAAGCTCCATCCACTTCCTCTAACTAGCTGCTGCTGCCAGGTTTACAATATTACTTGTATGCATCTGAATGGAAATGGGGTGTGAGCTCATGAGATACTTATAGACATATACGGCATACAGTAAAAATACCAAAAATTGGCAAACTGCTTTCCGTATATACTGTCTAAAATGCCTAAAATGCAAAATCTCAAAAATTAGCGCGCCTGACGTTTCGATCCCAGCTGGGATCGAAACGTCATGCCCACTAAATTATTTTTGAGATACACGGCCGTTCATGATTCAATGCGTTTGACTGGCGCCCAAGCCAAGCAAAGGTAGATGACTGTTTTTGGAAGGACAACACCTAAAGGCTGGACAGCTAACGAGGTTAGAGCGGTGGCACGTTAAGTCAGAGGTCACGGGTCCACTCAAATTTTCTTTGTTTTCTTTATTATTTTCCAGGTCAGTTTCCATTGCCTTTGTTTTGCTTGTTTGTAAATAGTACCTGTATTGTATTATGTTTCGATCGGAAAGGGTTGGAGGGAGGAGGTCTCTGAAGATGTTTGTGATGTATGAAAAGATCTATAGTCGACTTTAGTCACCCAGGTGACTCAAGTCTCCACTTGAGGGGTAGGCATATAATATTTCCAGCTCGTCCGTATTTCATTGCACCTCCCGCACAGGACGCACACTGTATACCGCAATTTACCACAGTTCCCACAGGGGTGTAGGCTCACATACCACAGGTCACCACAAAAACCCAGCTGGGGAATGCCGTGGTGCATAGCCCTTATCCTCCCACAGGAAAAACCATGTGTGGTTAATTGTGGTTTCAATGCCGGTTAGGGTTAACCCTAACCGGCATTGAAACCACAATTAACCACACAAATCGTCAAGAACACCACAATCAGCGCGGGAAAAAAACCAGCAAATCACACGGGCTCCTAAATAATTACCTCCATTCGGCGTGTATCTGACAGCGTTGATGTAATCGCCGCAGTAGTGGAACATAAACTCCCCGGTTGTCGTGGTCGTCGCCTCCGCCTCCGCCGCCGCCGCAGCCTGGTCCGATCGGTTGACGCCGGTCAGGAGAGGCAGCAGGTCCGTCCCGTCGTAGATGCGGTCACTGGGCAGCCGGAGCCCGGCCACGCTGGCCACGGTGGGCAGGATGTCCGTGATGTGCGTGGGCCGGGACACCACGCTGCCGGGCGGGATGACACCTGGGAGCTTGAGGACGGCCGGTACGCGTATGCCACCCTCCCATGTGTTGCCCTTGCCGCCTGAAATGTGAAACGGCCATCGGGGACAGTTGAGACTATTTCCATCTGATTCGGCGCAGGCGGGAGTTTGTTTTATCGCTGTGGCTATTGTTACGGCAGCCGTAACGCAACTTCCATTTTCTATAGTTACGGCACTGCAACTGCGCAAGTACCATAAGAAACATGGCAAATTCTCTGGCTGTAGGCACATAATTTGCTTGTCTTGAAGCAATATCCCTGTCATTATCGGAATGCAAAAAAGGTGTCTTTTAGTCAATCATTTATAGACGAATCTCTCGCACGGTGAGATCGGCAAAAAACGGGTCCCTAACAAAGTCGTCAGCGATGCACTGTATATACTACGATGTCGACTTCGCGTGCGTGCATGTGACGGCAGAAAATACGAGAAGTTATTCGATTTTAGGGAGGTTTAAAAGACCACTATACAAATTACTAAACTATTGTACCTATAAATCAATGTTTTAATTTTCTTTAATCAAAGAGAGGCAACAAATAATGATGAATGTATCATGCAAATGCAACAAATCAAGATCAAGCACGACGGCCGGACGGCAGCGTCGCCAACTAACATCGCGCTTCCAAAGTACATGTGTAGTCACTAGTCAGTGTACACGTTCGATCTGGCATGTCCTCGCGCTTGCGCAGTTGCAGTGCCGTAACTATAGAAAATGGAAGTTGCGTTACGGCTGCCGTAAAAATAGCCACAGCGTTGTTTTATTCGATGTGGCTCGATTTGATTTGATTTTCTTCGATTCGACTCGAGTGAAGTCGGTTTGATCCTATTCGGTCCCATTTTTGATTCGATTTAACAGTCGCGGGTACTTTCTCACGGGCTAATGCATGCAATGGGTGAATCGAATACACACGAATCGAATCAAATAAAGTCAGATCACATCAAATCGCAACAAAATAATGAAAACAATGTAATGGGATGGTTTGGCTTGGGATGGGATGGAGTGGATCAGAATGGGATGGGATGGAATGGGATATACGCATTATTATGGGGTGGATTGAATGACGAGATGGAATCTGATAGAATATAGGTTGGAATGGGATGGAATGGGATGGAATGGGGTGGAATGGGATAGAATGGGATGGAATGGGGTGGGATAGCATAGAATGGGATACAATTGGATAGAATAGGATAGAATGGATGTAATGGGGTGAAATGGGATATAATGGGATACAATGGGGGTGGAATGGAATGGAATGTGGTGGAATTGGATATAATGGGATGCAATGGGGTGAAATGGGATATAATGGGATATAATGGGATATAATGGGGTGGAATGGGATGGAATGTGGTGAATTTGATAGAATGGGATGGAATGGGATATAATCAGGTGGAATTGGATATAATTGGATGGAATGGGAATGAGATGGAATGGGTTGGAGTGGGATTGGATGAATGTGATACATTAATTTTGAAAGGAATTGAATCGGATGGAATCGAATTAAACCACATAATAATCAAAACAATCCTAGTGAGCTTCGATCACGTAGTTACGCACCTTTGTAGATGCCGTTCCAGCCGCCTTGCCGCTCGCCATCCTCTGTGAACTCCTCCACGTGGCCGCCGTTATCCGACGTCAGGTAGACAAGCGTGTTAGACTCCAGCTCCAGCCGCCTGAGCGCGGCCAGCACCTCGCCCACGCTCCAGTCCATCTCCTCCAGGTTGTCGCCGTAGCGGCCGTGGGCGCTGTGGTTGCGGAAGCGGTCGCTGTTGAAGAGCGCCGTGTGCGCCTGCACGAAGGACATGACGAGCAGGAAGGGACGGTCCCGGTGCCCCTCCGCGAACTGGACGGCGCGGCTGTGCAGCCGCTCGGTCAGGTGGTCGAAGGAGAGCGGGTGCTCCACGATCTGCCCGTTCTCCATCAGCACGCAGTTGAAGGCGATGGCCTTGAAGTAGGCGAGCATGAAGCCGTTGGCGGCCAGCGCTACCAGCAAGGAGAGGAGGACCCCCCTCTTGTTGACCACCCCCTTCCGGTTGAGGAGGCCGACGAAGGCCAGCGTGGCCAGCACGGAGTAGCCCATCTTGGCCGGGACGCGGCGCGGCACGGCCCAGGCCGAGTACACTGTGTTCTCGGTGCCGCAGTCGCGGAAGTTGGTCACCGGCAGGCCGTAGAAGTAGTCGAAGCCCTGGGAGTTGGGGTCCGAGCACGCGTTCTCTGCCGTGCACGAGATGCCCAGGTGCCACTTCCCTGTGGAGTGTCACGGGGTAAGGGTAAGAGGGGTGGACGTTTGTTTCCAAGGTCAGAACGACTGCTTTTGAAGACAGGCGCCCTTCGTCTTCTATAAGGCCCTATTATTTTGAATACAGAACGTTTATTCCCAGTTTATCTTTGGAAATGTCTTCACATACAAGCATGCACATGTATGCATGTAAGGAAACCAGTGCAAACGAAACCAACCACCATACCACATTAAATTTACGTGTTTTAAGTGTTTTTTATTGTGTTTTTTTTTTAGTTATTTGAGTAGCTTTGATGTTTGTTCAGAAGTACGTTATTTTGTTTTTTTGCTGTTTTAAATGTTGCTTTATCTTTATTTGGCTCTGGACAAAAAGGGTGGTAACTGAACGTCGGTTACCGCGAAGGGCGGCCGGGCAGGTGAAGGGACGGCCGGGCAGCGCAGGTGACGGAAACGTCGAGTTACCTATTCTTTTCAGAGTCACACTTCATCTCACAAGAGATATGATTTACATGGTGTTACAAGAAACCTTCCACTGTACTTATGCAAACCTTCGAATCCTATCAAAGGATGACGGGTTTGATCTGAACCAATGCATGGTTGACCATTCAGCAGTCGACTGTGATCTACCCTGTGGACTCAGCGTTATGACCAGAGATCTCTTTCGCTGGTAACGGGAGGGCCAGGTCCATACTGGGATGCGGCTGGTAATTACACTGGTTCTCATGACTGAGCACTGCATGGCTGACCCTGCTATCAAGGGGCTGAAACCAATGCTACAGCCGATGCATACCAGTGTATACAGGTCACCTCCCCGTCATGCCTTGATATACGAATCTATGGATCTGGCTATGGCTGAGACGGGCTGTGGTTTGTTGCTGAATTTGAGGGCTTGTTGTTCAATGGACCTTTCCCATAAAATATTCAAATAAGAACTGGCGCATGCGCTTTACTAAATTGGTGGGCAAACGAGAGCGCGTTGCGTGCATGTTTCGAAATACGAGCGTAGGAGACGCTGAATAGCCAATGACCACACGCCAAATTGTTAATGAGAAGGAACGCGCGCACGCCCGCGGAAAACTATGCGGATTGGTTGGCAGCCCGCTTGCCCACCAATTTAGTTAAGCGCATGCGCTAGGTCTAATTTGCATATTTCATGGGAAAGGTCCATTAGTATTAACCCCCAAATTGCGGTCCAAAGCTTATTGTAATACCCTTTGACACTATGGTGAGAAAAATAAACAGAAGCCTGATCTCGAGGCTGCACGCTTTATTAATTTTGTGAACGGGTCTCAGGATTCGGTGATCCGCCATGGAAGAATCAAACCTGCGCACTCGAGCTCGACCTAGGCTAAAAAAAATTATGTTTTTTTTATTTCGTTGGTCAGCCGAGTTTACAATGGCCTTGAGGGGACACCGTACCTATCAACGCCGTGGAGTATCCTTCGCTCTTGAGTAGCTCAGCCATGGTAAGTTCGTTGGACGGCAGGCCACCAGGAGCCGACAGGTAGACGAAGACTCGGATTTGCCCCTTTGCTCCCATACCTGCACACCGATGGGCACGGTGCCGAAGGAGAAACCAGACAACACGTCATCTTAGGATTCACATCTATACGATAATGGCTCAAGGTTCCAGCAACTTATAACTTTACCGAGCTGGTGATGTTGGCAATGGTGACAACGGCAGTAGTTATGGCAGTCTCACCGGTACCATCGTATTGGCATTAACAGCGGCAATGAAAACTAAGCGTTGGTGACAACGACAGTGGTAATGACAACGACAGTGGCAATGACAACAGCAATGCACAATAGTAATAACTAGTATTGCAATGGTAACCGCAATGACAAAGTAAATGATGATATCAACGACTATGAGAGCAACAGTGGTAATGGCCATACCGTACCCAGGGCGGCGGCAAGAGTAGCAACGACATTGCGAATGGCGATAGCAAAAAGCAATTACCGCGGCAACAGTGAAGGGAATGTTGACTGTTTTCCCCGGTTATTTCGCCACTGAAATTTTCTGCTAAAGGGGAATGTAACCCAAGAACTAAAGTTAGCTTATCTGATTGGGTGTTAAAAACAACCCACAATTATACCTATGAGTCACGAGTACGATTTTCATAAAGAGAGAAAATTCGTGGAATTGTTGGTCGAATTTGCTTTCCCGTACGTAGCCATCTTTTCGAAAAAGCCGCCGCTGATTGTAGGAATGTGACGTTAGGACGGATAACTGCCGACTATGAGTATCGAGGTGCCCGGATGTGCCCCCCTACTGCGTGCAGTTTGTGTGTACTCGCAAGCTAAACGATGGTGTACTGCCAGGCTTTTGGCTGTATAAATGCCATCGGGAAAAAGCTGGAAAACACTTTCCATGCAATAAGGACAAGAAAACTTAATTACTTAGGAAGTGGGCCGCGGCCGTAAAAGTGGAGAAATTTCTCAAATCGGCTACCAATTTATACTCAATAGAAATCAAAAGGATGTGAATGTGATTTGTACTGTAGCGATCACTTCACCTCCATGCTTCACCGAGGAGGATTGGGAGGGAGGAGGACTTGCGGGCCAAACTCACCGGCTCGAAGCCGAGAAAGGATACTAAAAAAATATGCCATTCCTTCTCTATATTCCACATTGACCAGCGGTGGCAACACGTGAATCGACAGCTTCAAGAATAATTATTACCAAATGGTTTTCGTTTTGTTCCCTGCGTGAATGTTTACTTATTCTCCCATGCACGTGCATGTGTTATCCTTCACTGTGAAGACTGCATAGTTTGTCATGTGTACCCATGATGCTTTGCGAACGTCGAATGGTTTATTTATAGAGCTCTATGGGTTGCCGTCATTCCGTCGTGACATCACACCCCCACAAATAACTGCGACACCTTCGAAAAGATGGCTACGTACGGGAACTCAAATTCGACCTGCAATTCCATGAATTTTCTCTCTTTATGAAAATCGTATACGAGAGTGACTCGTAGGTAATTGTAGGTTGTTTTAACACCCAATCGGATCAGTTCTTGCATTGCATTCCCCTTTAATCTAGATTAGTTTTGGTTCGCGTCCCGCGAAATTATATGAGGCACAAATATTATCATAGTATTAAGCCAACCGTAGATAACTGAAGTAATTATTTACGATGGACAAAAACGTACACCAAAGTTTATTGGTTGCTCCACTAAAAAGGAACGCAGTCCATCCACTCACCGTAGCGGACGGGGAGTCGACCAGTCATGAGCGCGGCCCTGCTGGGCGTACACAGCGGGCTGACGATGTGCTGGGTCAGCTTGGCCCCTTCCCGGGCCAGCCGGTCAATGTTGGGCGTCTTGATGGTGTCGTTACCGAAGCAGCCGATGTCGCCCATGCCCACGTCGTCCATGACGAAGACCACGATGTTAGGGGGCCGGCCGGTCCCCGCCGCCGCCGCCCCCGCGGACGACGAGGAGGGCACCGCCCCGGCTGCCCATCCCGGGCCGGCTGCCAGGACAACGACGCAGGCCATGAGGCACGCAAGCCCCCCCGGGGCCAGGCCGACTAACCGGACCTTTTCCGACGTGGTCATTCGATTCCTCGCGATTCCCATTTCGCACCAATGACAGTCTGTGTATCCGAGTGCCCCTTGGTGCACACCCTACTCCGTCACTCCCTGGCGGTCGAAAGACCGGTAGCCGTGAATTCGCACTCGCCCTCGTTATTTCACCCGACGCAGGGGACGGGAGGGAGGGAGGGGGGCGTGAGGAAGAATCGGGTGAAATAACGATAAGCGATTTAATGAAGGTGAAGTCTCCCTTTCTGTGTGTATTGAGCAGACAAAGTGTAGTCCAACGTTCACGCGGAGAGTGGTGTGCGAAGCAGGGTCAAGAGATTGCGGATCGGAGGGATTGTCTTGGCACCCTCGGAACTAGGTTTCCCGTAGGTCCAAAGTCGGTCGGATGAAAATAGAAAAGAAAACGACCCTTCAGCGACCCAAGCTCCACTTTTGAAAGAGTCCTATATGCGGATGTCAACAAACTGCATGGGGCCTTAATATTTTCGGGAGCGATGGTGGGGGTGTGTCTTTGGGCTGCCCCTCTCGGAACGTAACTCAGACAAGTTTGCCGGTAACCTTTGTATTCGGGGTAACCCACTTATACGCTGATGCTAATAAGAGCTCTTGACCTCTGTTATATACAATGGGATGGGGCAGGCGGGATTTGAGGGAAATCTTTAGATAACGGGCATTCTTTTTTTTTCTTTTAACATACACTCGTAGCACACGTGAGTGTGAATCAATGGCTCGCGCACTATAATTTCTGGGTGAGATCTTTGTCTGTCCTTTCCCTCCCCCCCCCGAAACCGGGAGACGAGGTGAGTGAATCAGAAGCTTACATGTGTCAAAGCGTGCACTCTCGATTTAATAACCACAGACATTATAGGCCCTACGGCAAATACGAAAACCTGAAACACATGATTTTCTGAATTGTTTTATGTCTTCCGAATCCTGAGAAGAAGTTGCCAGAGACTATTCATAAAAGTTTATTATTCTTATATCTCTGAACTGAAACCGTTCTTAACCATGTTCCCGAGTAAACCTCTATCACTATAATTTTGGATGAAAATTACTTCTACAAAAAATACTGTGAAATACATCCATGCATAGAAAATAGAATAGGCCTATATACACCTGTAAAATTGTATTATTTTTTAACAAGCTAAAATACAGCATGGTATAAACGAGTCAAAACTGAGCATGCATTTGCTCGATATATGGGGTATTCATATAGGCCTAGGCCGTTTAGATTTGGGGGCAAATAATTTCCCGCGTTTCGAAGAATAGCGGGAAATAATTGTCTTAGGAATTCTGCAACGCATTGCAGGCGAGAGGGTTACGTAAATACCACTGACACACACATAATGTGAGCAATATTTTCCCCCGAAAGGCAACTTCATTAACTTACCGCACTATATAGGCTCAATCTGTAGACTATAGGTATTAATTAAGTACCACCCGTGACTTTGATTTGCAAGAAGTCTTTGAGTTTACGCAAACCGGACCGCTGCCATACCACATACTACAGTCTGTGTGCGTACATGTGTACGAGCCTGTACGCAGCTGTCCTGGCCGCCCTCGAGTAGCAAAGGTTTACGGAACAAGACAAGACACGCACACGACAAAATGCGAACGCAAGTTACGATTGGGGTATTGTGCACAGCGTGCGCAAGCTATGATCATGAGCGGATCAATGAGGCTGCATTTCGCAACGATGTTGCGCAATGGCACCATACTAGGCTACTAGGCCGGATTTCGATTTCTAAATCGGCGACCAACGCCTTGGTCCAGGCTACTTCATCAAGGGACGCTGCTACAGAGCGTCGCCTGTATCTCGTCAGGCGTTGTAGGCTCTATGCAAAACCGATCTACAGGACACAGACTCTATTAGTGAATATTCATCTGGCACAACCCATGAGGTCTTTAACACTATCACGTGCACCACTTCAATCATTATATCTCTCCTCTCCTGTAATGTTCAATACATTGGTGAGACCCAAATCACTCTGAGTCTATGACCATAGGTTTATAATCCTTCCCCTAATCCTTCTTATATATCATAATATGAGTGTACTGGGAATAGAATCCCTTAGTCTGATCCGGGAAAAGCAGTGGATGGAGCTTCATCCGATTATTCAACCCCATGGCCCCAACGTCCGGGTGGGGAATAACTAACACCTTGTATGTTTACTAATTATTCTTCTTTTGTTATTCACTCCCTTGCTTCTCTCTTTGATATTTATCCTCTGATCGTTCACTCTTTGCTAACCAATCCCTACCCTATACTCCTTGTCAAAAGAAAATCGTATTTTTCTCTGAAGATATTTTGCAGGGAATAAAACTAGGATGATTATTGAAAGGCTACCTATATTGGATGGAGTCTACGATCTAGTTAGCATCCTCCTTTCCTTTAGCCTCCGATTTTCTTTTCGACGGAAAGCCAGCCTTCAGCGAAAAGGCAAAAAACGAACATGTGGAATGATCAAAGACCGATTATTATTGACGTCGATTATTTGAACTCCATTATGAACGGGTTAAAGGAGCCGCATTTATGGTGTGGTGCAGCATTTAAAAAATACTACACACAATCAAGAAATTATCTTCTTTCTTTCGATCTAAAATTTAGTGGGCCTGACGTTTCGATCCTAGCAGGACCTTTCTAGCAGGGCCTTTGAGAAAGGTCCTGCTAGGATCGAAACGTCAGGCCCACTAAATTTTAGATTAACATTTTGGTAATTTTAGTCAGTAAGCAGTTTGCAACATTTTTGTATATCACCTCTTTCTTTCGATGGTAAACATCGTACCTTGCAGAGTTCAGGTACCGTACACACCTCTTGCCGCCGTCGAAGTAATGGACCTTACAAAAGGTAATCCAGTGGTCCACTATGCCACTATTTCTTCGGTACCTTCTCTGGTAAATTATAAAAGCGATTGGGCAGCTCTGTCGCTTCAACCGAGGATGGCAAATCAAAGAACCAATCAAAAACCAATCATGCATCACATAAGGAATTGAATGCCTTTCGGTTCAATAAAGCCGTGCCTACGAGGCAACCACTGTATAAGCAAGAAGTGACCATCTACTTAAAATTTTCATTTTGTTCTATTTTCCTGCCGAGTCGACCAATATCACACCCCGCTGTGTAGGCCTACATGCTCTGTCAATAAACTCTCGCTGCTGCCACTTGGCAAGTGAGATATTATCTGCGTTAAAGGAAATATTATACCAATCGATAGCATGTCCGAGGTGCATTCCTCTGCCGGGTAGAAACCCATCTTGCGGCCCCGCCATCCGTTAGTTCAGCGGAAGAAGTTGGAACGACTTATGGGCGGCCATACACGACCTGCATCTGATAAAGATCTTGCTGATCGATAACCTGGATGGATAAGGCTCCGTCCGTGTGGCAGAGACTGAAAATACGTGGCTTTCATTACTTTGCAGTATACTAGTCATTAGCGTGGCTGCCTTGGAGGTCATTTGATGCAGCCAATGGGATTGGTCCACGGATTGGATAAATAGACTGGTGCCACAAGCTTCACGCATCGTGCCCATGCAAAACACAATGAGTACCAGACTACATATCGCAACAACCAATCAAATTCTTCCACAACATCGGGCTGCATTCCTCCACCCGAGAACCACATAACGTTCAGCGGCGCACAGTCGGGTGGATCTAGACTCTCGAAGTAATTTCACACAGACACATCACCATAAGAGACAGTCATCTTGCAAAACGCTATAGTAAAAAATGGCTCTTATTCACTCTATAAAGATCTTGCTCTTTGTCGTTGCGACATCCCTGGCAGCAATCTGTCCCCCTAGTTGGTATCTACATGGAGAGTACTGCTACTATATTATCACCAGTACGTTGACTTGGAAAGAGGCAAAAAGAAGCTGTGCCGATTTCCATGGCAGACTCGCCGTTCCTCGTTCAGAAATGGAGCAAAGCTTCATGTGGAATACGTACATGGATATTTTGCATGACACGCCACCCAATCACCTCTGGATCGGTTGTAATGACATAGAAGAAGAGGGAAAATGGCAGCAATGTCCCCTGACTGGTGAGTCAGCGGGATATCAGATTTGGAAAGACGGAGAACCCAATGACTACGATGGAGATGAGGACTGTGCAATTATACATAAAGATCTTAGCGGCAAATGGGAGGATCGTCCTTGTTCAGACACTTACTACGCAGTATGCCAACGGCCGACCGTCAGCAGCTCCGCCCCTGCCTACTGCCTGCACACTGGCCCCGATGGTCGCATCAGCTCCCGGTGCCTCGTGGGTCACGTCGTGAAGGAGCTACCGGCTGACGGCGTGGTGTCTTGCGGGAAGGCCTGTCGTCTGGAGCCCCGATGTCGCTCCTTCAATCTGCTGGATCAAGGAGGCCGTGACGAGAAGATGACGTGCCAGTTGAATGACGTGACGAGCTACGCCGCTAATGAAGGAGATTTGGTTGAAATGGTTAACTGCTACTTATTTGACATATAAGGAAGTATACACACTGTAGGTGGCTATCTATATATATATTTGTCTATCAAGATTCATCTTTCAGCCCAATTATAGATTGATTCTGCTTATTACACACCTCAACCTAACGTAACGCATATTTACAAGATGAGAGACTCACTGCATGCTTAGAGGAAAGTCGACATAGCGTCATATACTCCTGCTGGGACTATAGACACATTGTAGCATCAGACACAGTGGGCTCAAGGAGTTTATCTACGTGTATACCAATCATGGACACGAAGACTTTGATCAGAACGATCAAATGGAACAGATGGAAGAATAGCCAATGTGCGGCATCGGCGATGAATGGATACTCGGAGAAATTGGACATTATTTAACTTGAACGTAATAACTCATGTCATTTTAAAGGTACATGAACTAGTTTTCTAGGATTCACTCTTTTAAGTTGGTTACAAAGATGAAAAAGACCTCGAACAAAAGCACCTCACGAGGAGGTAGGAGGTATCTTTTTGTACACTGGAATTTATTGGTGTCAAAATGCCGACTAATTGGTCTGGTAGCCTACCTTGCAATGTTTATACAGTGTTGCTTTCCTATACAGGCTCGACTCGCTGTGAGTTAGATAAACCGTTATGACGTTATTTGTTGGATTTTGTTCCACATGACTGTATATCATAGAGAAATCTGATCATTGTTCGATTTTTGTGAAATAGTTTATGGCTTCGATATTAACGGCTACGTTGGTTTGCTGATGCGGCTCACTAGTTTCACGCATGGATATGATTACTGATTCGTAAGCAATGGCACTAGTTTGTGATAACTGAATATTTGAAAAGGTGTATTATTAACTTTAACAGTTAAATTATTAGGCTTAGAGAAACAGTTACCGGATTCTTTATTTGCCGAACGTGACAGGAGGGATAGTTTGCAAGGCAAGTAAATGAATAGTGCTACCATTTTGTGCAGTGGTATTCATTGAGGTCTATACGCTAACGACCTGTTTATTACTTTACCTCTTGAAAATGCAACTTTAACTTGGGCGCAATGACGTCATGCTATGCGAATTTTTTTTAGAAGATCTGATAGTGGCATATCGATTTTAAATTTGGTTTCATCTCGCGTAGACGGATTTCTTGTTTTGTTATATTTATCAGTGACAACGGAAAAATGCCAATGGTATATGGGTTTTACTTGGAAATCTGCATTGCCATTATTACTAATAGTTCTACGGATGTAATAAGAATTTTCTTACTCCAAAGCAATATCGGCGTGAAGTCAAGTAGCAAATATCTGTACGGTGGCGATAAATTACTTCATCAGAAAAATTAACTCTTTTGAATAATATCACGGAAAGCTATATTTAAACAAAGGTGTGTATCGGTACATATTGTGTTTGTATCTCATCCGAAAGGACTACGTTGATATGATAGCGCAACATAATTTTAAAGTCTGGAATATACAAAAATGTTGCAAACTGCTTACTGACTAAAATTACCAAAATGCAAATCTAAAAATTTAGTGGGCCTGACGTTTTGATCCTAGCAGGAACTTTCTAAAGTTCACTAAATTTTGAGATAACAAAATTTTATTAACAGGCCTATAGACCGTGAAAAGAATAATAAAAAAAGTAGAAATGGACAATGATAATGTATGAATGAGTCTCTGTGAAATAAGTAATGAAAATGGGGAGAAAACGAAGAGAGATACGGTGAGAGGTATTAACCTCATCATCTTCAGTATACGACGCAACGTAACTGTTTCTGAAACGATGTCTCTTGGTTTGCGTCAAGATACTTAGATGACATCTTCATTTGGACTAAAAATGTTAGCAGCCTGAATGCCTTCTTTGACCACGTCAACTGTTTCAATAGCACCATTAAAGGCCCAATACAACATTGGGAATATCGGAGAACATCGATGTCAATAGATTTCCTTCTAATTTTACACAGTTTGTAGATGTTCATTATTTAATCCTCATGTTAAAATCTTACGATCTGAGATGCTGTATTTCTAGAGAAATATTCACTTAAACATCTACAAACAGTTTATTACTCGCAAGTAACAAACTATTTCTAACACTACAGAACAGTGCGAAAACCGTGACTTGTTTTTTTGTCTTTTTCTACTTTCTCAGATTACCATTAAGCTAAAACCTTCGCAGGATTTCTTTTTTGGAATGTTGAATGGTTTAACACGCAAACTGTGGCAATCTTTTGAACTTTACCAATGTCGTACGGGGCCTTTAAGTTCACATGAGAACACTTTCACCTCACCAAGCCCACTTTCCGGATGTCACCATTCGGGAAGACGCCAGCTCGACTTATCAGTATCTCCATTCCTCCAATTACCATCCCAGACATTATAAGACTGGTTTATGGCATGTAGGCAGGCCCTCAGGTTGAGGCGCATAATTATGTTCTAATGACTCAAACTTGGTGGAAGGTCTGCGGTGACACCATGTATATAGTACTTTTCTTTCAAGAAGAAGTCTGGCTCTGAAACCGCACAGACCTCACTCCGGACCACACCCACGACCTCCTCAATTTCTGCGCCTCTTCTTCCAGCTTCCGGTGGAGACAAGAATTCTTCGAACAGTCAGGAGAAACCTCCGTGGAACCCCCATATCTCCGATTCTTGCTGACGAGTTCATGGAGGAGATTGATCAGGATTACCATCGCCACAGCTTATTTCCAACCGCTACAGTATCTGGCTGCGCTATGTGGATGACACATGGGTGCAGAACACTAAATAGAGCTCCCATTGAACACTGTACAAAAAAACTCACTTTCAAAGCCAATTATCCCATGCCCAAAAGTCTCTCAGTTCTTGTAACTATACTTAAAATTGTAGTTTGGACCTTCATCTCTCAGATTCTTTTCGGTTTTAGTGCTCTTAGCCGATTAGATTTTTTGCCAATTACCCCTAGAAAAAAACGGGATGGACCCCTCCACTTCCACAGCCAAATAGGGCCACATTTAAAGCCAGATATGGTCCAAATTACATACAGAATTGAAGAGTGAACCCCCAGGTTGTCTTAAGCTTCACTTGTTCTACAATGTATCAGTTAATTAGCCTCCAAAGACCCCTTAGGGCCTATTAAAAAAACACAGTGGCTGTTGTTACGGCAGTCGTCCGTGTGGTTCCCTGACTTCACAGTATTTGTCAGGATGTTGTAGCTCTTGGAACCAGACTATCAGCTAATAGACTGCCTTTGAGAAAGCCTTTGAGAAAGGTCCTGCTAGGATCGAAACGTTAGGCCCACTAAATTTTAGAGCTAATAGACTGGTTCAACCAGCCTGCAATGCTGACGAAATACAATCAAGTCAGGGAACCACACGGACGACTGCCGTAACAACAGCCACTGCGTTAAAAAAGTTGTGGGTAGTGGGTACACACTTTATAATAATCAGCTCGGCGGAGCCATCTTGGATGGATTTTGTGTGCTGCACCCACATGGCAGCACGGCAGCACGGTCAAGACAAGCTCCAGCTGTTCCTGGATCGCCTCAGCAGGCTATAGCCGCGTCCAGTTCACCATGCATCAGGAAAAGGATGATTAAAAGACCAAAATTCAACTATCTAAAGTTACGAGGGGCTGACGTTTCGGTCCTAGCAAAATCTTCACCCAATTATTCACTCAGGCCTATACATTATCGTTTTTAATAACATTGAAACCCGTCACCATCTTTAGATATAAGATGCTCTACTAAAATCGTACGAAAAAGTGCATCATAAAGCCTACATGAAATATGAATTTTCCAAATTTCTGCATTTTACATTCTAATCAAAAACGCAACCGACAATCTCAAACACTTCCAATTGCCGAAACGCAAACTACCCAACCTCAGCAATATCAATGCAAGAATTAACAAAAAAGCCTCCGGTGAGAATCGAACTCACGACCCCTGGTTTACAAGACCAGTGCTCTAACCACTGAGCTACGAAGGCTTGCTTAATCTTGTAAGTGTTAAAGCTATTCTTAACGATGACAATAACATTTGCCAACCGAATCTGTGGGACCGGGCCCTGCTGTTGAACTCGAATTCAAGGCGAGCTTTGTTAGCATCTGCAGACCATTGATTGAAAGCCCTGTATAGTTTATGCCATTGAGGCTGGATAACGAAGACTATAATACGTCCATTACAAAGTCACTCCCAACGCAATTCGCCGTCTTTGCTTGGTCGGGTAGTTCTAGAATCGTCGCCCGGTGTAGCGGTCTGATCCGGGCCCCATGCTCAGATGAGACCGTTACCATATTATGGATAAAAACGTCATGCGCAGTGCGTATGGTAGTTTTGAAGGCCGTGCTGAGTCGATTCGGCCATAATAATTGGCAATACAGCGCTTTCAGGCACGTTCGTTGACCCGCAGTTGACCCGTAGTTCTATAATAACAGCGATCAGTGCGGAGTATAGTAACTAGGCCTAGAACTTGCAGTTTTACATTGTGGAAGAAATGCTACAGTCGTTCCCCCCGAATGAGGGTGCATCGATTGGCTTTATACAATCGAAACCAAAAATATAGTTTGTAAAACTGTGTTCGTTCGCGGATGATCATAAAACAACAGTCACATGAAGGGCACCCCTACGTGCTTTGTTCACTGACTCATCTGAGCACGCTGAGCAGCTGAGAACGTTGCTGCAACGTGCTGAGGTGAGCCAGTGACGTCACGGCTCAACTCAGCACGGGGGCCCGTCTGAGATCGTTAGACCGGCAAAGGAGTGAACTCTGCCTGCACGGTAACAATGCTAACCTTATACTCAGTTTGGGCTGAGCCGCACATATCCTGTATTGTAAATCAGGCCGTGTTTATTGTAAATCAGGCGTGTTATTTTGTCGCATGGCTTTAACGTGTCGGTACCGCCTCCTGTCGCCAGATGAAACACACCTCCTTCCTCACTGTCCAAAATGACCCCCCGGGTAATCTGACCCCTAACAGTACTGTTGTGCATATGTACACTCATCTTATAAGATCTTCAAAAATCATTGCAAGATGGGACTGAGATTTGTGAATTCCAAGACTTTGAGCTGTAGGAGGCCCGACGATTCGATCCTAGCGGAACCTTTCTCAAACTTAAAGGTCCTGCAAGGATCGAAACCTCAGGCCATCTACACAAGAGTTGTATTTTCACCATTGGAGTCTGGGACAGTATATAAGCAGCTATAGCAACGCAATATGATCGGAAAACAAGGTTTTGGAAAATACTCTGTGGGTGGCAGTGGACTAGCGATCTTGTCTACTGATGGCATTGCAAACCTTCTAATACATCTTGGCCCTCACTCATCCGTCGAATAATATGAAAGTGATTGAACGCCGTTTAACAACTCTCACTCTCTTCCCCCTTCCTTCGTGTACATGAATCTGTTTTGTCCTTGTCACTCTGCCTTTGAGAAAGGTCCTGCTAGGATCGGAACATCAGGCCCACTAAAATTTAACACGTGAAAACTTGGCCCGAGACCACCGCACTGCCAAAAGACTGGGGGGGGGGGTATCAGACAATTGATCTTAATTGGGCTTCATTATGCCCAAAGATGACTGCGTTCTACGCCGCTTGGCAGTTCCATGTAGCGCGCCGCTGAGGCGTGCAGGCCTAATCCGTCAAAGGGAAGCCGCTCTGAGGGCGGCAGGTCTTGCTGGGCGGCTCCCTTTAAACACTGCCTATAAAGTGGCTTTGGACAAAGGAAAGGACGCCTATATGATACAGCAGCAGCGAGACGCCTTTTAAAAAGCACTGCCTGTCCGAGTGTTGATTAGATCGGATGAGAAATACATTCGGGATAACATCCTATCTTACTGCCTAAACCTTGTTCTTAATTTTCTGCGACCATCACCGGTTTCTGACCATGGATTTGAGGATCGCTACTGCCATGAACTTACCAATGGACCTGGTCCTGTTCACTCGCCAGTCTTACGCCCAGGATGCCTTGTCGCTGGCGCCGGTGGCTTCGCCCGATGGTCGGACGCTGTCCGGGCCAGACCGGCACCCCGCGTGCCGGTTCCAGGGGCGCGTCCCCGACCCCGGTGACCAGTTCGCGCTGACGTCCCGGGCGGGTGACGACGGGGAGGCGGAGGGCGACCCGGAGGACTTCTCCCACGCATTGTTCGCCTACGAGCAGATGGTTCTCATGGATCAAGACATAGACTTCGGTAAGTCTTCAAATATTGCACGTTTCGCAAATCCTGTAGGTGGTAAAAGGTTTTACGGTCTCAATCATGCGGTCGGATTTTGAGGATTTATAATTTTGGGATGTGTTATTCTTAGTTTCAGATGTCGACAACACAGCGAAGGATTCACAGCTCGGTTCAGGCCATCCTTTTCCCAGTCAGCACAGGCCGCCCTCCCCCGTCCGCCCTTCCCCTCTCCCGCAGCGATCGAGGGACCACAGCCTTTCTCCGCCATCACCGGTGAGGGAAGTCTCCTGCACGCCGTCGCCGTCTCTCCCCGGTCTTCTGGTGGCCTCGTCCCCCGTCAGGTTCGGGGCGCTGGCGGGTCCGGCTGCATCTTCGGCGGTCGTCATCGGGGTCATCAGGGGCGGCCGCGGTTGTCATCCGCGCAGGAGCCGTACCGTGGCGGCGTGGCAGAGGTCGGTGCTGAGGAGAGCCTGGGACGGGAGCTGCAGCAGACGGCCCGGCCGGCAGGAGCTCAGGGGGCGCTTGCTGAGATATCCGGTCTGACTGTCTTGTACGTTTCAGTGAGTTTTCGTCTGTCTGCCAATCCTGTCAGTCCCCGTGTCTTTCTTTCTCTTGTCTCTGTCCATCCGTCTGATTCTCTCTATCCCTATCACTGCCTGTTTCTATCTATCTATATCACTGTCTGATTCTGTCGCTGTCTGTTTCTCTCTATCCCTATCACTGTCTGATGCTATCTATCGATATCACTGTCTGATTCTCTCTATCCTTATCGCTGTCTGTTTCTCTCTACCCCTATCACTGACAGTTTCTCTCTATCACTATCACTGTCTGATTCTCTCTATCCCTAACACTGTCTGATTCTCTCTATCCCTATCACTGTCTGATTCTCTCTATCGTATCACAGTGATATAGGCACTGTCAGTTTCTCTGCATTCCTATCACTGTCTGTTTCTCTGTATCCCTATCACTCTCTGATTCTCTCTTTCCCTATCACTGTATGATTCTCTCTATCCCTTATCACTGTCTGTTTCTCTCTATCCCTAATCACTGACAGTTTGTCTCTATCCCTATCACTGTCTGATTCTCTGTATCCCTATCACTGTCTGATTCTCTCTTTCCCTATCACTGTATGATTCTCTCTATCCCTAATCACTCTCTGATTCTCTCTATCCCTAATCACTCTCTGATTCTCTCTATCCCTAATCACTGACAGTTTCTCTCTATCCCTATCACTGTCTGATTCTCTCTATCCCTATCACTGTCTGTTTCTCTGTATCCCTATAACTGTCTGATTCTCTCTTTCCCTGTCACTGTCTGTTTCTCTCTATCCCTATCACTGTCTGTTTCTCTGTGTCCCTATCACTGTCTGATTCTCTCTATCCATACCACTGTCTGATTCTCTCTATCCCTGTCACTGTCTGTTTCTCTCTATCCCTATCCCTGTCTGTTTCTCTCTATCCCTGTCTGTTTCTCTCTATCCCTATCACTGTCTGTTTCTCTCTATCCCTGTCTGTTTCTCTCTATCCCTATCACTGTCTGTTTCTCTCTACCCCTATCACTGTCTGTTTCTCTCTACCCCTATCACTGTCTGTTTCTTTCTATCCCTATCACTGTCTGTTTTTCTCTATCCCTATCACTGTCTGTTTCTCTGTGTCCCTATAACTGTCTGATTCTCTCTTTCCCTATCATCATTGTCAGTTTCTCTGTATCCCTATCACTGTCTGATTCTATCTATCTATATCACTGTCTGATTCTATCTATCTATATCACTATCTGATTATATCTATCTATATCACTGTCTGATTATATCTATCTATATCACTGTCTGATTCTCTCTATCCCTATCACTGTCTGTTTCTCTCTATCCCTAACTGTCTGGTTCTCTCTTTCCCTATCACTCTCGTTCCCTGCATCTCTCAGTACATCTCTGTCTGTGTATTCTGATCTAATTTGCTGATCCGCCTTTCTACCCCACCAGCTATGGTTCATCGAGCAACGTCGCATCCATCTCAACAGGCGGAAGTTTGGATTCTTCTTCGCCCAATCGTCTCCGTCTACTGCTCGTCGGCACCTCAGAATCACAACCGCTGGCCACTGTAGAACTACCTCTCTAGCAAATACGGAATGCGACTCTATCGATGTTTAGGAAACATACTTCATGATGACGTCCAATAAATTGTAGTACATGTAACTGGATTTTTTGCGTACTGTGTGATTTAGTGCAGTGTCCTTGTATCAGTTATAAGATCATGGATCTATGGTCAGATATGATAGTCATTTACGACAAATAAATAAATCGAATCATTATGAATCAACTGCGTTCCAATTGGCATTGTACAGCCTAAAGGTGTATCTCCTCAGAGTCACATTCCTGGAAAGAGGACATTTCGAAAAATCTGCATACAATATTGTATTCTCAAAAGTTAGAGGGCCTAATGTTTCGATCCTAGCACCTTTCTCAAAGGCATGCAAAGTGACAAGGGCATACATAGAAAGTCAGGGGAAGGAAAACAAACAATCATATATAGGGAAGACAAACAAGGGGTGTTGAGGATCAAAGGGACGGGAGGCACGTGGGAGATCAAACTGGAAAGAGACAGTGAAGATGAAAGAAAAGAGGTCCCGGTATTAATGATGTGAGGATTAGTCCCTTCCTTGATCATGTTGAAGCCATGCGGAGATGCTGAGTCCACAGTTTCTCCCTGTTGAGCGGACAGCATGTTTCCGATAACCGATAGACACTATGCACGGTACTATATTGCATTCTAACCAAAGACTCAAAGTGATATACAAAAACAGTGTTGTAAGACATTCTCAAAGATAATTTTTGGCTCAATCAGTCAACCATGCCCCGAAGACCAACGTAATCAATAGCAACCTCAATCATCGGACAGCCTCAGGTCTCCCCATTGTGCACAAAGCAAAGCGGCAGAGCAGTTTGTAGATATCAGTTTATGCCATCGAATGAGGCGTTACCCGCATGTGTGTATGATTTCCGTCATGTATTATTGTATGCACTTACTGCTATTTAAGAATGGGCGTCAAGAGGTAAATCAACACGAATCAAATCTATTCGTACAGCCTCATCAGCATAAAGATGCAGTAGGAGCTATTAATGAGAACGATATAGACTTATAAAAACCCATCAGACATAAAACGACCAACAACATTCATTTGGAGAAAAAAAAGATGTGCATAATCAGACTTTCAATCAAAGTTACCCAAAAGAACACTACTCGTCATCAGCCATGTCGATGCAAGATAAAAAATTTAAGAAAGCCCCCGGTGAGAATCGAACTCACGACCCCTGGTTTACAAGACCAGTGCTCTAACCACTGAGCTACGAAGGCTTGCTTATAGTGCTGCATGTGTTAAAACTACTATTAACGGTGCCGACAATTACTTCAGTTGCCAGCCGAATATATCGAACCGGGCCAGCTGTTGCACTCATGAACTCGACTTCAAGTCGAAATCGTCAACATCTGCAGACCATTGAATAAAAACCTTGAATAGGTCGCGTCAGTGTGACTGGATAGCGAAGACTGCGTCCATTACAAAGACACCTTTGTGGTGAATATTGACGAGAAGCGTGGCTTTTCAGCTTGATTGTGTTCATGTAGCGTTACTGCCGGCGTGCTTTGAATTCCTTTCGTTTGGGCCGATTTTCTGCCGTATATCCATGAAACGCACCCGTTGCCGTTGTCCAATAGCCAAATCCCATCAGCTGCATTTGTCGTGAATCCTTCTCATTTGTATCATTCAGTGCGATGTTTGGCTGAGTAGAATTAGGATCAACGCGAATTGCATATCTTGTATTAACATCTGCATTTTGTCAGTGCGTTTGATCCTGAGGAGCCGTCGGCTACGCCCATATCGCTACTGTGTTCAGTCATGCACACTTCTGGCAAGTTTCTGGCGTACACTGAATAACGTGGAGCAAGAATCTGGTCTCCTTGCGAACTGAACGTCCCGGAACTCAACATATGGCAGCGGATCAGGGAAGAGTCAATTTCTGCAATGGAGGACTACGCCCTGGATACGGCTGTCAATCTTTGCCTATTTGAAGTACCGGTTAGTATAGTGAAATTGCACACATAGGTGACCTCGAGAAATCCAACTATAGGCAAGATTAAAGTTTACGCAGTGGCTGTTGTTACGGCAGTCGTCCGTGTGGTTCCCTGACTTGATTGTATTTCGTCAGCATTGCAGGCTGGTTGAACCAGTCTATTAGCTGATAGTCTGGTTCCAAGAGCTAAACATCCTGACAAAAACTGTGAAGTCAGGGAACCACACGGACGACTGCCGTAACAACAGCCACTGCGTAAAGCTTAATACCCTCGTCGTAAAAGGGTGGGAACAAACGTCCATTCAAAATAGACCACCTATTATCATGTAGGAAATGGACATTGTCTGGCACAACTACTTGTTGACGAAAATGGATTTATAGTTTCCCCCAAATCGTGATTTTGTGACGCGTATATGTGGCGCGTGAGTATAGGAATAGTGAAATGCACTGCATGTTTTGTACACAGCGTGATGGCACTGCTGACCATTGTCCGGTTGACAAATACGCATCACAAAATCAGTATTTTAGGGAATACTGTAAGTCTAACTCTTGTCTGTGGTGCTTTTCAGCTATATTGCATCCATGCATGCAGTCAGCTAGCGGGCATGATGGCTATATATTTGTCTTGAGTTTATTCTTGGGTAAGTTCACGAAAACCTAATTTGTTACCGGTGTTTGATACATGTCAGCCCAAATTAGATCTCTTGTTTTGTTTGATTGACAAACCTATCAGCTAATTGTCCGCCTAAATGCAACCTATGATGTTCATTTTGGAAGGAAATACTCACGAGGGTGAGTATTGTATTCTCAGTCCCCTATCGTCGGCGTAGCGTTTCAGCTATGTTGTCCTCAGGCACTGCTATAGCGAACATGATTTGGATCTATTTGTTTGGGTTTATCACTTGTTGGTTAATGGAAATCACGTCTGTTACAAGTTCTCAGGCCGTCCCTTGACAGCGTCGTTTTTCAGCTTTACTGCGCTCATGAAGTGTAACCGACATGACTTGGATCCATTTCCTTGGCAATTTCTGGACGCCTCATCTCTTTTTCAAGCCAAAAAATTGTTTGGGCTAATAATAAAAAGTCTTATTATTAATTGGTTTGCCGTGACACCATGTTTATCATCTCTTTTGAGACTGAGTGTGGCTCTGAAAAGAGCCGGTGACTCAACGTTTCGAGCAGTGTGTACTCTGGTCGTCGTCAGGAGACTGCTGGATTCCAACTATCATCAGGGGTTTTGTATGGCTTGGAGGAGCGGTGAAGCGTGGATGAACCTTCCCGCCAAAAGTTGTGGTCGTGACCGTTGAAGTGTGGAGGATATTTCCCGCCCAGCCTGACTACTGAAGCACGACGTGAGGTGGGAAATCACTGGGCCGTGTCAGTAGAGGGCTGGGTGCCGTGGTTGAAGGACGTCGGAGATGTAGACCGGTTGGTGGTGTTGTCCTGGGGTATAGAGGACCCATCAGACAGTAGAGGTCGCCAAATGTCACTGAAAAAGTCAATAAAAAGTCTGCTAGTGCTACTGCTTTGGGTAATTTTGAATGCAACGTTGACGCCGTGTTGACGCCACGATCGTGTCTTGACACCAATTAGTGTGACCGCAAATCAATACTCCTTTTTGAGCGATTTGATTTTTACTTTTCAGATCGTTGGTACAAGTTGTAAAGGAAAGTGGTTGGGCTTGACTGTGCTCCCTATGAATATGATGATGGTAGTCCAAGTAACTCATTGACCATTAAAATCACCCTTTTTTATTTGAGGAGGTCGGGCGATAGAAGGGTCCAAGATTCTCAGTAAGGAAACACGAACAAACAACGATGTGTTCGATCCATGACTACCCCCGACCAAAACCCCCAGATATTACCCCGAAAACACCCGTGAAACCGTCCCACGCACCCATCTTTGGATTAAGTGAGAATCACCTATTTTAATACTGGTTATTTGTTTTACTCACGTTTGGGGAAAAAGGAGAACTTTTCCATCAGGTTATCGAAAAGATTCTCTCCCGTCCGACGAGCCAAAATTTGAATTTGAACTGCACACGCAACCGCTATACGCAAACGCTACACGCAAATCGATGACGATTTGACAGGTCCGCGTGTGAAGTGGGTCTGTGTGAGTGTGTGCGCGCCATTGATCTCCATAATAAAGACTGGATAGGACACCGCGCGTTGCTCGTGCACCAAACACGCGGTCGAACAATGGCGGCGCACAACGCTTCAGGAGGGTAGAGTTGTGTATGTTGGTTAGAGCATCTTGCTCTATGGTTAGAGTTCACTCGCTTGGCCGTGGATGAATTTGGTCTACCTTGTATGTTGTAGGAACGAGTAATTAAGGTGCCGGAAATAATTTTTATATCCGCATTTGAATCGGCCACGGCTACACATTGATTTGCTGGTGTTTATCATTTTTAACTTTTCTGAGCAACTTTAGGAATAAAAAACAAAATACCGCTGGAGGAACATTTTTTCATTCATTCAACGCTTGCACAATTGCAAATTGACAAAAACAATGCAGATTTATTTCTTGTAATTTTTTGGCACATGGTTAGTCACCAGTGATATCCAAATTATTCCTTTTTTCAAGGGGTGGATTCAGCTTTTGGGTAACCCAAATAACAGCAGTTATAATGTTAATGATTATTTGACCACTGCTTGAACAACACAGGTCATAATTATGCCATTAATTTAAAATATCAGTCATCAATAAGCAGTATGCAGTACTAAATGAGTCCATCTGGGCTAACCAACAACTTACTTGTGAAAAGTTATTCCTTTATTACAGCTCACTTTTCCGTCCCTCTCCGGCCAATTCACTGCTGCACACGCTTTGACCTTTGTTATTTTCGAATTTTCCTATTTTATTCGTGTATGTTTATGTTTTTTCAAAAGATGACTATTTGAAGGGAAAAAATGCGTCCACTTCTTTGAGATGTCCATTCAAATGTGTGCGCGCAGCAAATCGACACGTTCGTTTCTTACCCTCTTGACAAAACGCACACGCGGACGCGCATTTGACGCGCTGTCCTATCCAGTCTTTATTATGGAGATCAATGGTGCGCGCGCACACGTCCACACGCGTTGACTCCTATGGTCGCGCAAAACGTCATCGATTTGCGTGTATACCGTTTCAATTTGAAATAAAAGATTGCCCTCTTCTGTGACGTTTAAAAAAAAAATCCACAATCCTCTTTCTCAGTGCTTCTTCAGTTCTTCGGTTATGACCTTTCCCAGTGTCACTCAAGAGACACATTTCCTCCTTCTTGATACTTTCTCTAGCTGCCTTTTTTTAAGCCTATCAGGCCATGATACTTTATGCCTTTCAATAATAAAAACAATAATGTAAGCGAGACACCCTTTAGGAATCTCCATAGTTTTTACCCAGAACGGACTGCCTGACGGTTGCGTGACATTTTTTTTCTACGTATGTTGGGGTTTGTTATGATACACTCAGATTTATTTTAGGACCAACAATAAAGAAAACTGGAGCTTCGAAGCAACTGCCAATTTTCTACCTAGGAAAATAGACCCCAAAAGAGCAACTTTTTGAATCACACGAGTTTGGCCTACCGGAAGAGCCTTAACTTTCAAATTTAACTTTCGGTGACGGACAAGAGCAGGAAACTAACCGGAAGATACGAAGTCTGAGATCGTTATACGGAGTTGTTTTCATTGTGCGATGCGAGTTAGAAGGCCGAGCGTCGAAAGCGTGTACCGTCGAAAACTGGGCCCCCACGATACATGTTACTGTACAATGTAATGTATGGAGAGTGTACATGTACATACAGTACATGCCGCGGCGGTACGTACGTAAACTCAGTCACTGATCATTCTGTCTCTGTTTTGGTCGGAAATGTTCTGTGTTCTGCTAGCTAGCCCGACATACAGGTCAATCTACGTCCCTTCAGGCTATAGTATTAGACACTCACCTATTTCCCTCTTTCACAGAGGCAGGTTAACGTAATGGAGTTTGTTATCTAAAGAACTAATCTACCAATTAGCTTTGAACAAACCGCGGCAGCCGAAAATAAACAAAATCTTATCTCGTGCCACTTCTTTTAGTACAAACCGTGCTCTATGGTAACATTCCCATTGGTTTTGAACACTCTCGCGTCAAGGTACATGACATTATAGCGCCACCAACAGTTCGTAAACACTCACCCGTGTGTTGGAGGGGGCGGGGTGCGACTTTTTATTTCCCAGTACACGAGGTCTATGGAGAGAAAATCAACCAATCATAGACCTCGTGTACTGGGAAAAAAAATCGCGGCGGCGTCGAAAACGTGTAGCATTATTTTGGCAACCGTACAAAGAACGGTATAATATTGATTGGCAAAACGTACGCTCCGTTAACAAAGCAGTTTGCTTAGCCTAGTGGTTAAAGCGCCTAACTGGAAAGTCGTCGGTCCGTGTTCGAACCCGCTCCGGGTATTTTGTCCTTTTTTTGTCTGATAATGAATGGGGAAACTATAAAGCTTCTAGAAACACCTCTCACGAGCACCACCGTTACTTAGCCCGATCAGTTGGGCCGGGTGCGCTGGGACTGCTCGCTAAAATCCTCGGGTTTGTGCCTAAGTAAAGGTCCGTTGTCTCGATTGGCCGGCTCGGCGGCGAATGGCTTAGGGGCCGACACGTGTACCTCCCTTGCACGGCACAAGGGTCCCCGGACCTTCCTTGGAGAGCAGGGAACATGAAGGCGGGTGCAATAATATACCGAACCGCCGGAACTTCTGCACTTTTTTCCTTTTTTTTTTTTTTTCTCTCGTCAACTTTTTGTTTGGTTCATTTCCGTTATAATACTGTTCCCTATCACGTTTTCTTCCGTTTTCGACTGTATTTGACTTTTCCCCCTCTCTTTTCAATTAATAATAACAATTATTAGGCTGTATTTTGTTCGTCTTTTTGCTGAATTTACTTCAATTCATGTGTTGGTCACCTGAGGGCGCACTTGAGTGTACACCATAGAGTTAGTTTTTATATATAACTCTATTATACGTGTACAAGTACACGTGCCACAGACAATAACCTATAGACGGACAATAGCGGGCGCTAGATTGTCATACCAGGACGCGTGAAAAACCATGGGCAAACGTCACACGGACGGCCCGGACGTACGTACACAAACTCAGTGCAAGATTACATAACTGGCCCGTCATCCGCGAGAAAAATGACCGCCAAATTTGATTCAATAATTTTTTTTTTTTTAATAAAACACGCAAATACACAGATGACATGTTACGTTACGTTTCAGTATGTTGTCCTCAGGCACTGCTATAGCGAACATGATTTGGATCTCATAAAATTGAGTGGGCCTGACGTTTCGATCCTAGCAGGACCTTTCTCAAAGGCAGGACCTTTCTCTCTGCCTTTGAGAAAGGTCCTGCTAGGATCGAAACGTCAGGCCCACTAAATGTTATGATTTGCATTTTGGTAATTGTAGTCAGTTAGCAGTTTGCAACATTTCTGTATATCACTTTATGATTCGGATCTATTTGTTTGGGTTTATCACTTGTTGGTTAATGGAAATCACGTCTGTTACAAGTTCTCAGCCCGTCCCTTGACAGCGTCGTTTTTTCAGCTTTACTATACGCTCATGAAGTGTAGCGGACATGACTTGGATCCATTTCCTTGGGTTTATTTCAAACGAAGAACGCAGTGGCTGTTGTTACGGTAGTCGTCCGTGTCGTTCCCTGACTTGATTGTATTTCGTCAGCATTGCAGGCTGGTTGAACCAGTCTATTAGCTGATAGTCTGGTTCCAAGAGCTAAACATCCTGACAAATACTGTTAAGTCAGGGAACCACACGGACGACTGCCGTAGCAACAGCCACTGCGAACAACGAAAGCAAGACAAAGACTAGTTGACTATTTTTGGAAGGCCACCATCTAAGGCAGAAACTTTCCACGCTTCTATAGTTGTATTTTTGTGCCGGCCAATTTTTAGCTTTTAGCTTTAAAAATAATGATGATGGAGATAACCCTAACCGGCATTGAAACCACAATTAACCACACATGGTTTTTCCTGTGGGAGGATAAGGGCCATGCACCAGGACATTCCACAGTGGGGTTTTTGTGGTGACCTGTGGTATGTGAGCCTACACCCCTGTGGGCACTGTGGTAAATTGCGGTATACAGTGTGTGTCCAGTGCGGGAGGTGCAAAGTGTATTTTTCATACAAGCTACATCTCTTCGCCGACTGTTATGTGCTACTGTCCAGTAACACAAGCTTCTTCGCTGATGGAGGTTAGTTCAATTTGCTTGATCATAGTTTAATCTTAACTTGTCCGATTTCAGATATATTGATACTGGTCGATATAATTTTCCAAGGCCTTTTTGCAGGTCAAGTTTTAGCTTAATCAAAATAATATTGAAGGATATATTAACAGGTAAAGTGTATTGTTCTTTGCAGCTATACTATCCGCCGAATGTTATCTGCTACTGCCCAGACACACAAGCTGACTTGCTGATGGAGGAAAGTTCTCTTTGCTTGATTATAGTTTCATCTTAACTTGTCCGATTTCTGATGAGGGTTAGTTCTCTTTGCTTGATAATATTTTCATCCTAAAATGTCCGATTTCTGATGAGGGTTAGTTCTCTTTGCTTGATTATATTTTCATCCTAAAATGTCCGATTTCAGATTTGTTGATAATGGTCGAGAGCATTTTCCAAGGCCATTTTCCAGGCAAATTCTTAGCTCAATCGACATAATATTGGAGGAGATATTAACTTGCACAGTGTATGTTTCTTTCAAGGTACATTCCGCCGACTGTTATGTCCTATCGTCTAGACACACAAGCTGTGTCTTATATTTTCATCTTAATATGTCCGATTTCAGATTTGTCGATACTGGTCGATAGCATTTTCCGAGGCCATTTTGCAGGTCAATGTTTAGCTCAATCAACATAAAATTGAAGGAGATATTAACTTGCAAAGTGTATTTTATTTACCACCTACATTCCACCAATTACTGTTATGTCCTATCGTCTAGACACACAAGCTGTGTCTTATATTTTCATCTTAAAATGTCCGATTTCAGATTTGTTGATACTGGTCGATAGCATTTTCCAACGCCATTTTTGCAGGTCAATATTTAGCTCAATCAACATTATATTGAAGGAGATATTAACCTGCAAAGTGTATTTTACTTACCACCTACACTCCACCAACTGTTATGTGCTAATGTCCAGACGCACAATGCCGAATCGCTGATGAAGATTAGTTCTCTTTGCTTGATTATATTTCCATCTTAACATGTCCGATTTCAGACGTTGCTCATGAATATTATGTACCCTTAGCAAGAGCTGCCGCTCTCGACCGGTTTTGAGAGCAGTGCTTGTTTATAAGCTCATCAATCAAACAAGAGGTTTCACCGGACATGATTAACGTAATTAGCATGAATAGGGTCTCTGCAATACATGGCACAGTCATGCTCATTTTCTCCTCTCAAAATAAGGGATCTGATGTGTACAAACATAGCCCTAATCTGCTAGCTTCTTTTTCTTAGTGGAATCAGAAATTTTCAAAACTGCAATTTAATCCCTTGTCTTCATGAAAAACTCCTTTACTAAATGATAATGAACCATACATGTTGGCAGTAAATCAACTGCAGAATTAGGGACAGGTGTGCAGGAAAAACCATAGATTTTCAGAAACCTTTGTACACAACAGATTGGGTTTCTGTTGCATGATTCTGTGATGACATCACATAATTATTTGTCCTGAATGTTGAAAATCTCAAATGCACCCCAGAATGTGATTACCGAGACCCTTTAACTTATGGGCCTACTAATGGCAGGTTTATATTACCCTTTCGAATTTCATTTGCGTATTAATCAACCTTTCCACTCCCTAGCCCTAAGTGCATGGCAAGTCCCCCAATTAAGCAAAAACAGACCGCAGTGCACTATAATGCTATCGGTGACGCGCACATTGCTCTGTGGAGCCGGCGATCCTTTGGGGGAAGGCAACTCGTGGTCCTGGCTTTTACCGGTCTGAGCTTGTAACCTCCATTAATGTAGCAATATAAATACATAGATAGATTTCAAGTAGCCATTTGTAAATATCACAGCAGATCGGCAAACGCCCATGGCACTCGAGGCGACAAGGTGTGAATTCCGTTCTTTGTTGTGAAGAAGGGACGGAATTGTTAACTGCGTACGGGTTTGAAAGAGGTAGCAAGGCGGTGCGTACCGTTGTGTATGGACGGCGGATCACACCCACAAGTTTAATACCCTCGTCGTAAAAAGGTGGGAACAAACGTCAATTCAAAATAGACCACCTATTATCATGTAGGAAGTGGACATTGTCTGGCACAACTACTTGTTGACGAAAATGGATTTATAGTTTTCCCCCAAATCGTGATTTTGTGACGCGTATATGCGGCGCGTGAGTATAGGAATAGTGAAAGGCACTGTTTGTTTTGTACACAGCTGCGTGATGGCACTGCTGACCATTGTCCGGTTAATACGCATCACAAAAACAGTATGTTAGGGAATACTGTAAGTCTAACAGTTACTCTTGTCTGTGGTGCTTTTCAGCTATATTGCATCCATGCATGCAGTCAGCTAGCCGGCATGATGTCTATATATTTGTTTATTCTTGGGTAAATTGAATTGTAAACTGCGCATGGGTTTGAAAGAGTTAGCAAGGCGGTGCATACCGTTGTGTATGGACGGCGGATCACACCCACAACCGCTCTCAGAAGCTAGTACTAATGGGCGCGAGGTTGTAATCGGGAGCCTTGGACTCCTGGACCTCCTCCGTTCAACTTTGACACAAGAAATCGAGATATATAACAGGACCGACACATGACGCTCAACCACCGTCGTTGAGCTGTGCTGGTACCCCGTAAATTATGCGGTGACTATACAAGGACGTGTTTAGTAAACCAGCGTAGGTTAGGCTTAGGGCGTTACGGTTATTAGGGTTATGGTTACGGTTAGAGTTGGAGTTCGGGTTGGGTTAGCGTTAGTGATAGAGTTAGGATTAGGATTAGGATTATGGTTAGGTTTATGATTAAAGTTGTTAGGGCTAGGATTAGGATTAGGGTTGTTTCGTGCTTGTGCCTGTATAACTACCTGAGAAATGAATGAATGAATGGGGGGAGGCCTCAGTAAGACCTGGCTTTGCACATGCGTACTTATAGCTTAGCCACGGTCGTTAAGTGTCATACGTCATGACGCATATATGCCTCAAGAAATCGGTCGAATTTTCAATGACGGTCTTTGGAAGCGTCGTGACGATTATGCACTGATCTATGAGCAACTTGTAGAGTCATCTATGTAGGGTTCCCCTTGTATACTCTGGTAGAATGATACCGCAGAAAAAAGCCCCAGACTAGATGTACGCCCTTCTTGGAATAGCCATATGTGTATTGATTGGATACGAGGGGAAATACCTCACAAGCCAATAGTAATTACCTGTGTAGCAGCGAGCTGATGGATTATAATAGTCTTGAGTACAATTCAAAGAGGCAACCTATGATTTATCCAGGGCCAAATATAGCTTTACATGGGACGAAACAAGATGGCTGCACCGGGATATTTTTTTGAAATGCTCTGAAAGGTCCGCTACTAAAAATGTAACTTTGTATTACATTGGATTCATGGTGCCACACTGGGTGAAACGTTAGGCAATATTTAGCCATCTTTCGACCAAACATTTGGCCGAACTAGTCACGTCATTGCATTGCATTGCATTGCATTGCATTGCATTGCATTGCATTGCATTGCATTGCATTGTATTCCATTCCATTCCATTCCATTCCATTCCATTCCACTCCACTCCGTTCCATTCCATTCCATTCCATTCCATTCCATTCCATTCCATTCCATTCCATTCCATTCCATTCCATTCCATTCCATTCCATTCCATTCCATTCCATTCCATTCCATTCCATTCCATTCCATTCCATTCCATTCCATCGTATTCCATTCCATTCCATTCCATTGTATTCCATTACATTGCATTCCATTCCATTCCATTCCATTCCATTCCATTCCATTCCATTCCATTCCATTCCATTCCATTCCATTCCATTCCATTCCATTCCATTGCATGGCATTCCATTGCATTGCATTGCATTACATTGCATTGTATTGCATTGCATTGCATTCCATTCCATCCGGTTCCATTCCATTCCATTCCATTTCATTTCATTCCATTCATTCCATTCCATTCCATTCCATTCCATTATTTTTTTGTCTTCTATCTGTACAGAAGAAAAAAATTGTTTCAACGTTTCTTAATACGATAACACAGCATTAAGGATATCTTTAATTAAATCCTACTATAGTTGGTAATAAATTAAACAAATGATATGAATGATAGTAATAATCGAAATGCTCAATGATCTCCGTCCTTGAATGATTTAGGTAGTGGGTGGAGGATGAGCACGTCCCTCCCCAGCCTCCAACTCGGTTGTACGGCCTTGGGAGGCGGCCGTCCATGACGAGGTGTGCGGCCGACTTGCCGGGGGTGGCAGCGGGCGCCGCCCGCCTAGGTGCACCGTGGATCGAGGGCTTGTTCAGCTGCCACAGAGCGCCCACGCCCATTCACTGCCAGCGCACGGTCGCATTATTAAGATGTGTAGTTTGGTCGTGGGCGATGCACCATTTGTCATGTGCCCAATTACCGGACAATCCAAATTTGAGAATGTACTCACTCATCACGAAGTTTTTAATAACAACAGACATTCCGAGAACATGTGGAATTTTGTTAAATTGCCAACGATCGCCCCATGAAGCATTTCCACGTTTTTCGCTTGTTCCCCCCCCCGAAACTTACGCAGGTGTATTATTTGCCGTATACGTTGAGTGAGTTTGACAAAGCATGGAAGCGATGTACATCGTTGTACCCTACCTTTACACCAGTGATCAGTTTGCTACATTATTTTGTGTATTATACCCTGGTAGGAATTCAACTCATGAACGCTCAAAATGTAATCCCCATAACCTTTTGACCGATGTTTTTTTTTTATTCAACTTTCTCTAGGTTCACTGTCGTGCAATGAAACGTTGCTGAACATATGTCTAAGGCTGGATGCCAGACTTAGTCAGTCCTTCGACTCCATGTTATTACGTCAAGGGACATTTCCCGTGACCTCTGCGTTTTGGGATTTCGGGACTCGCAGGCATTTAAAAAAAATTTATGTTTCGGATTTTTTTTTATTCGTGGAAATTGCGGGAATGTTACTTTTGAGTTGTGACCTACCACATTTTCTGTGCAACTTCATGTTGTTGTTGTTTTCTTTAGAGTCGTACTACATGGCTTTAGACTGTTTTGAAGTTTGGGATACAACGAAAGGGGACAAAATAACTTTCTTTCTCTAAATTACAGGTCCGTCTTTTGAACATGTTGCCTCATGACTGACTGCTGGTAATTGAAAATCGAATGAAGAATAGCATCTCCGCCTTAGAAATGGCATCGGGTAATGTGTTCGAGTATATCCAGCCCTCAGATATCTGCATACAAACACTGTTGCCTCGTAAACACGTGAAGAAGAATTAGAAGAATTGGCGGACGTGGCCCTATGGACTCGACAAGGAGCACAGCATTATTATATACATTGTCACTTATAGACGAACAGCTATTTGAAACAAGACCGGGATACCGCGATGCAATGGAGGACTCGACTAGCGATAATTAACCATCTATTTCACCAGCGCTCGTCAAACTAGGAACTGGCCTGAACGGCATAAATGTGCCGGTCACAATATGACAAACTCCCACCAGTTCTTGAAAGACCAAGTGTCGGGCGAATGGTCATGGCAAAGCGTGCTTAGTTTGCCGACAGGGACTACGCATGTCTTTGAAAGCAGAGAGTGTAACCGTGGATTCAACATGCTCGAGCTCCAAGAATTCGACTGAGCGACAATCCGCTTAAAGTACACGTTTCTTCTCGAGTCCCTTTAAATGGCACTATCGTTTAATATCTGGGACGCC
Source organism: Luidia sarsii (assembly GCA_949987565.1). Classification (NCBI taxonomy): domain Eukaryota; kingdom Metazoa; phylum Echinodermata; class Asteroidea; order Paxillosida; family Luidiidae; genus Luidia; species Luidia sarsii. The sequence continues at coordinate 3,957,911 of OX465101.1, read as the reverse complement.
TGTACAAAGCAAACATCGAAAAGTGACATCATTCCCTTGGCACACTTAATCACTTGAGTGGCTCACTGGTGTCAGAGTATATAACAAAAATCGGTTAAAATGTGTTCGGCACTGGTTTCTCAGAACTGCACGGCCGCCTTGAAATGGTCGTCGGAGAACAAATAACCCGCCTGCGCCGTCCTCATTAACGGAAGCTGCCTCGGGGAAACATGGACCATGGCTGAAACAAAAGCCTGAAGAAAAAAAATGAGAAGAAATGGAATCACGCCCGCGCGGCCTACCTGGAGGGCGTGGGATCGATGTGATCGGACTGGCCCGGCTCCTGTTCACGCCTCGTGCCCAGGTGTCGCATCCCCCGCCGCGTCACAGCCGAGGCGGGGCCCAGACCCGTTGCCGCTACTGAGACTGCATGGCTATCGGCCGCTGTAGCGGTATGGATGATATACAAGCCGGGCTCTCTCTCTCTCTCTCCCCCTCCCACTCAGCCTCTCCATAGCTGTTCCTCGAAGCCGAACGCATTAGTTCGGCAAACACCTTCAGCCCACTGCATCGGCGATGCCTATACGCGGATTATAATGACGCTGCCGTGCCCTGCAAATATTTACCGGTAAGAACCAACGCTATACCTCTATTACGGCGTTTTAATGGTTTCAAACCGTTGTGTGTGTGTAAGCACACCAATCCATTTTTATCCATTCGCTTTGCGTGACATGTAAAAAACTGGGGCCAGACAAAATTTTGGGCAATGTTTGGAAAGATCTTCTTTTTTTCCAACACTTGGTCTGGTTTTTATCGGACACGTTCGGAGTTTGTGATTAATTGTGACCGACACGATGCAGCAGCTAGGCTTTGACTGTCCCATGATGCTTTCCGACGATATTACGACCAACCTTGGCCAAATGCTGAGTAAATATGTTCCCACAATATCAGGATGCATAATATTGGAGCATTTGATTAGGTTCAGTCGGCGCCAAAGCGCCATTTGAAGTCATTCCAATACTCACGCAAAAGGATGCATCATCTTTCATTCCATTTATCTTTTTCTGCATAAATCCATCAGCGTTCTTTCAGTGCATATAACTGTTTCGAAACGTCGAGTTCCTCCGGTTCTTTTCAGAACCACACTTACTCACAAAAGAGAATTTACATGGTGTCTCCACAAACCTATTTATCCTGATATTCTCACCATGCAAACCTTCAAATCTCATCTAACCTTTGTTTATAAGTATAGTGTGACAAGGGTATACTCCGATATATCGACTATACCATCATCTACACGGGCACATTTTAAAAAGCATGCGTGTAATCATTTCCGAGTGCGTATTTCGGCACGCCCTTACCGTCCATAAAGAGCACATAGTAGAATAAAAGGATTCACGCCCAGAAGAATCGAAAGAATCTGCATGGCGAGTCCAATATCTGAAGCTCAAAGGCGTTTGAAGCTGAAAAAGGTTTGCCCAACACTTAGGTCTCTTGTCAAAAAGATCATCGGTTGAGTGCCGGTTGAATTCATCCGACCGATAAAATTTCCCCCGGTAGAAAGCCAATTGTACTTGACTCTGGGGTGAAAAATTCACGATGGCTATCCGGTGGAAACGATATCGGACGGGTCAAATCACCTAATACCCAACCGATGATCTTTTTGACAAGAGTCCTTAGTATAGGCCTACATGTATGGCTTTAACAGAAATGTTTGGAGTTTGTGGCTCACTTTGAGCAGCACAATCCAACAGTGTGACTTTTACAGACCGCGTTCAATTTTTGGACCGGCATTGTACAAGGTAATGATTGAATATTACCTGCGATGTCTTTACAGTGAGTCTTGGTAAACAGAGGATTCGAACCGGAAGAAGTGTATACTGCACAATCATTAATGACCGGTTTAAAAAAGAAATGGCTGATAAACAGGACAGCACACGACACTGGGTAATGGATTCGACATTTCTGATGATTTTCTTCCTCTTATTCTTCACAGCTTTGCTGTTGATTGAGTGAAACTGAATCAAGCCAGCGCATGTATCTGAAGACCGCGTTAGTTACTACACGGACCCAGCTGTCGACAAACGGAGTTCGTTTGAAGCTGTTTAGACACAGTGCTATCGTTCGACTTCATTACGACAGCACGAGCTGAGCTACTGCATACACTGCATTACGCATTATGACCCGTCATAATCGAACAGCTCGTCGTAGTTGGGATCACCGCCCAGCGCTGCCGTGATCATCCGATGACGGAGTTCGTGATGAGATTCTGTGAAATCGAACAACGCTTGGAGCATTGGTGGACGATGGTTCCGAGAAGACGAGTCCCTTAGCAGGGAATGCTCACGACGTCAACTTGTAGGCATACTCTGAATTGGTAAGCCACACGATTTAACTGGATATATACGAAATATGGAACTGGTTTGTTATTCGTCAGCCACCGTCACTTTTGGGTCCATGGCTTCATTCAAACTCACTCTCGGTACCACCTGCAGCAATAACAACGAAGACAATGACAGCAGCGTGTGGACCTATATAAACCTCTATGGAATTCATTAAACTGATGATGAAAGCTCCGGCATCTAATCAGATGAGTATACATTGATTTATATTGGAACCACTCATACTCAAAGAGAGATAATTTTTGTAGACATACACAGTGTCAAAACTATTCTTAACTTTATTACCGGCCCGATGAACACCATCTATAACACCAACTAGGACACCATCGTCTGCTGACCGGACCAGCTTTTATTCGGGATCTCCCTCGATCGTCCGCCAGCCCCTGATCGCCCGGCAGAATGAACCGGCGAAAGGCCTTCAAGGCCTCCATGGTCCGCCTGGTCTTCCTCTTCCACGGCCTGATCAGCATCTTCGCCGCCGTCTACACCACCCAGGTGTCCGAGTACTGGTTCATCGGGGTGGCAGCGGTCATTTCCATGCTGGAGATGATCCTGACCTACAGGCTCAACGAGAAGGGCGAGTGGAAATGGTGACGCATTGCATTTTCTTTTTAGTCGGTCTCGGTCTCGGTCTCGGTCATTTGGGCTCTCTGTCTCGGTCTCGGTCTCGGTCTCGGTCTCGGTCATTTGGGCTCTCTGTCTCGGTCTCGGTCTCGTTCTCGGTCTCGGTCATTTGGGCTCTCGGTCTCGGTCTCGGTCTCGGTCTCGGTCTCGGTCTTGGTCTCGGTCTCGGTCTCGGTCTCGGTCTTGGTCTCGGTCTCGGTCTCGGTCATTTAGGCTCTCTGTCTCGGTCTCGGTCTCGGTCTCGTTCTCGGTCTCGGTCATTTGGGCTCTCGGTCTCGGTCTCGGTCTCGGTCTCGGTCTCGGTCTCGGTCTTGGTCTCGGTCTCGGTCTCGGTCTCGGTCTCGGTCTCGGTCTCGGTCTCGGTCTCGGTCTCGGTCTCGGTCTCGGTCTCGGTCTCGGTCTCGGTCTCGGTCTCGGTCATTTGGTCATTAGGCTCTCGGTCTCGGTCTCGGTCTCGGCATGGTCTCGGTCTCTGTCTCGGTCTCGGTCCCGGTCTCGGTCTCGGTCTCTGTCTCGGTCATTTGGTCATTATGCTCTCGTTCTCGGGTGTTGAGGTCTCGGTCTTGCCCGTTTAGGTCTCGGACTTAGGCACTTGGCCTTTGTATCGGTCTCTATAGCCAATAGTTTTTCTTTTGTTTCAACTCTGTTATCAACCCTAACACGTAAAGTGCGACCAATTCGGTGAGGACTGTACCGGGTTGTTCTAACCACGATATTTCTTGAAAATACAATCGGTTATTTTGTATACTTGATATTTGAACCAGAGTTGGGCAAAGTTTGATAAAATTACTGTTTACCGTCTTCCTCGAACACAATTTGACATAATTATGTTGCTTTAGGGGTCGTACTTTTCTTTACAGAAATTTATACACCAATTTATACTAAGCGTTCGTTGTTTTTTTAGTTAAGGTAAAATGGGGTGAAAAGGTAATTAGTAATGTGATTTGAGTTTGATTTGGTTAATTTAGTTTGTTTCTGTCGAGGTGATCCATACATACACTATTGTCGTATGCTACTGGTGGAGGCTCGTGCCTTGTATACCATAAGCGCCAACATTTAGTCAGCACAACATGCCCTACAAACCCACACTATGTATTACAAACTCTAATAATACCAGGAGAAAAGTTCTCAAAGTCAAGCGATGTGTCGATGCTGGTAGCGACGTTTCGGTTGCTAACTGCTAACCTTCATCAGGCAACTGAAGAATGCGCGCTGCGGCGTCCGTTTTATATCCGCTTCACAAGTTCCTGTATGTTGGGGAGCCAGAAACCTGGGATGTCAATACCACTGTCCTGGTTGAGGTTGTTGTAATATCATCATGTAAGCAGCACGTGCATCGACTGCACTGGGGTAATTGAGTTGCCAAGACCATAATAGATCTTTGGACATGCCCCTCCCTTTACCACGGTCCCTTCCACTCTGTCCCCTTATCGTATAGTCACATTTGGTGCGTGTTATTTTCAACCAAGGGCAGTATTGGCTGGGTGGCTCTCTCATTGATTGTGTCGCCTCAGAGAAGAACAGGTTTAAAGATGTTTATTGGATGAATAAGTCTGACCTTGTGTGTTGACGTCATTAGGGCAGTTCGATGATGTAAACAACGAACGAGGTCATAACTACGACCCATAACGAATCGAAGGCTCGGGCTATGGCTCGGGCGGGCTCGGGCTCGGGATCCGGCTCGGGCTCGGGCTCGGGTTCGGGCTCGGGCTCGGCCTATGGCTCGGGCTCGGGCTCGGGCTCGGGCTCGGGCTCGGGCTCGGGCTCGGGCTCGGGATCTGGCTCGGTCTCGGGCTCGGGATCCGGCTGGGGATCCGGCTGGGGCTCGGGATCCGGCTGGGGCTCGGGCTCCGGCTTCGGTTACTTTTTACACCGCATCATAATGCCATAGGTTTTAATGAAAGCTTTCGTGATGGCTATAGTCCCGTACTAAACAAGGTAAAAAATCTCCCTACCCAGCCACAAATCACAGCCTGGGTTTTTAAGATCTGTGTGTGTGTGACAGGGACGAGCCCTACAGGTTCTCAAAGGGCCACCTGGGTTATTCAAAGACTGGAAGCGCCAATAATTAGCTGCCTAGGCGATCTGTTTGCGTAGAGAGTATTGTGGAACCAACTGCCGCTGTTTATTGGAATGGTAAACATTTGACGACTCACGCAGCTCTTGCCCTTTTAAGTAGAAAGAGCACCATGATTTTCGGAATATTGTTGATTTTGCCCATAACAGGTTAAACGCAGCTTACACATCGGACGGCTTAAACGCTGAGCCTTGAAGAATAAGATTGGCATTACAGGCGTTTGGTGGTAATGGGGCAGTTCTGGTAGAGGGACGCAGGCGTGCCAAACGTCCATAACACTTGCACGATGGATCGAAGGAGCTGTGATTTTTAGTTATGGCCGTTCGGAATGTTTTATTGCATATGACGGGACCTCTCTGAGCAATAGCTGGGGCTGGGCCTCTAATTTCAGTGGTAGGCTATCTTAAGGCTCCGTCGAACTAATTCGGACTCAAGGAATCAAGCAAAAACCATCCGGAATGGAGACATCTTAAAATGCTGTTCAAATTCTTAGAATGCGCTTCGAACCTGCATCGAAGGACTCCATGCCCGTTCCTGGTGGCGTATTTCATTTCTGAATGCAGCTCGGATGCATAGCTGGAACACAGTGGGAATATGTGACCCGGCACAGCATAATGAGGAATAACCCCCACTTTTGAGATTTTGAGATTTTCTAATGATGTGAAAGAGTATACCATTAGCTTTCAAATGATATCAAAATTATTTACGTGTGAACTTGGTTGTAAATAGTACAGGGGGACTTTGTCGTTCATTTAGCACCAGACACAATTTAGCAGCACCCTAAAAACTCCTCATTCAAAAAGGCAGGAACCTTACATTTTCATGAAAACAGTACACAAACACTCGTTTTTTCAACATTTAGAGACGGATTTCAGAAAAATCCTTTGGACATAATATCCTCCAATACATTAACTGTCTGAAAATACAAAAAAAAAAAAAAATATCAAATTGATAATATACTTTGACTTCAGGCGTTGTTTACTCGAAAAGTGTTTTGGTGGGATATTCCTCATGTCGCTGTGCCGGGTCACATATTAAGAATGCTGTTTAGAATGCAGTCAGAATAGTCAGACTGCACTTTGAAAATCCAGGAGTATGCAAAGAATCTTCATTCGGACGGAAAACCTGCTCACTACGTCTACAGTGTGACAAGGGTTGAAGACGGCGTGGTGTGAGCGTTCAAAGCGCCTTTGGTTCAGTCTTGAGCGCGGTTATGTGTGAACTGTGTCTTGCCCGTTCTCCTGCCCCACTCACTGCTGCAGGTTCGTTCCTTCGGCCTTCATCTACCTGACCATGGTCACTCCCGTGGTCTGGATCCTGGAGCTCGCCATGCTCCGCTTCAGGCTGAGCCTACGGGAGCGTCTGGGCACCAGTCGCTGCGTGGTCGTACTGGCCGACTATGCTTGCTTCAACGAGCTCAACCTGACCAGGCCGGACGGGAATGAGATCGTCACGGACTTAGAGATGGTGAGCCCCCATGTCCGTCTGTTGCTGGTTGTGTTGGCAGTGTTGGTGACCATAGCAGTGGAGGCGGCGGTGGTGGCGGTGGTGGAGGTGGTTGAGGTGGATCAGTGATGGGGGTGGGGACGTTGGTGGTGTTACTGGTGGTTTGATGGTGTTTTGGGTGTGTGATGTGGTCTTTGTGCTGTCCGTGTGAAGTTGTACACTATGTGATGTCTCAGCATCACAGAGTGGAGAGGCATGTGACTAGGTGAGTATATATCAAAGAAGGTGGGATAAAGGAAACTGGCCGTTGTCCCCCCTAAAGGCCTTCAAAACCAAGTGGTGGCAAGTACAGGAAATGATATGAGAGGACAGGACAGGGCAAAATAGGACAAGGCAGGGCAGATCAGAACAGTCATGTCAGAACAGGACAGAACAGGACAGGACAGGACAGGACAGGACAGGACAGGACAGGACAGGACAGGACAGGACAGGACAGGACAGGACAGGACAGGACAGGACAGGACAGGACAGGACAGGACAGGACAGGACAGGACAGGACAGGACAGGACAGGACAGGACAGGACAGGACAGGACAGGACAGGACAGGTTAGGACAGGACTGGACAGGACAGGACAGGACAGGACGGGACGGGACAGGTTAGGACAGTACAGGTCAGGACAGGACAGGACAGGACGGGACGGGACAGGACAGGATGGGACGGAACAGGACAGGACGGGACGGGACGGGACATGTCAGGACATGACGGGACGGGACGGGACAGATCAAGACAGACAGGTAAGGACAGATCAAAACAGATCAAGACAGACAGGTCAGGACAGATCAAAACAGATCAAGACAGACAGGTCAGGACAGGGCGGGACAGGACAGGACAGGACAGGACAGGTTAGGACAGTACAGGTCAGGACAGGACAGGACGGGACGGGACAGGACAGGATGGGACGGAACAGGACAGGACAGGACGGGACGGGACGGGACATGTCAGGACATGACGGGACGGGACGGGACGGGACGGGACGGGACAGATCAAGACAGACAGGTAAGGACAGATCAAAACGGATCAAGACAGACAGGTCAGGACAGATCAAAACAGATCAAGACAGGCAGGTCAGGACAGGGCGGGACAGGACAGGACAGGACAGGGCAGCACGGGACAGGATAGGACAGGGAAGGAGCAGAGGAGCATATAACACTACTTATATACTGTTCTGGACTGATTGATGAGCCCTTGACAAACTACCGTGTCCATTGCCACCCACTCCACAGGAGGTGTACAATCTGAGCTCCAATTGGTCCACCACCATCCAGCAGACCCTGATGCTGGTGCTGATCATGGGCCGCTGGCTCCTGCCCAAGGGCCAGCTGACCCGCGACCAGCTGTCCCAGCTCCTCCTGGTCTACATCGGCATGGCCGCCGACATGCTGGAGTTCTCCTCGGAGACGCTGCGCCTGGAGCGGCTGGCCTGCGAGCCGGATGTCTTCCACGCCATCCTGGCCGTGTGGAGCTGGTCACTGAGCCAGTTCACCCTGGGCCTGACCGCCACCAAGGCCCGCAAGCGGCGCGTGGTAGCTCGGCTGGTCCGCACGGAGGAGGAGGAGCTGAGCAAGCGGCGCTACCGCTACTCCAAGCGGGTGTCCGTCTACCTGTGCGGCACCGAGCTCTGGGCGCTCATGATCTCCGTGCTGATCCAGGACGGCCCCTACCTGGTCGTCCGCCTCTACCTGATCTTCGGCCTGGGCATCTTCGACCAGTCCACCATCTTTTTCACCTGCAAGAACGCCCTGCTCCTCGTGCTGCAGTTCTACCGGCTCTCCGTGGTCATGAAGGAGGCCAACCGAGCGCACGCCAAGAGCGTGCGCGCCCGTGTCATGGCCAAGCCGACGCCGGCAGCGGGCGGGGCCGGCGAGGCGACAGACGGGGAGAGCGGTGGCGGCGAGTTCAACGGCTCCGCGCTGGCCGTGATTTCGGGCTCCGAGGCGGTGCCCAACGGGCAGGCTCTGCCCGCCAGCCACGGCGCCTCGAGCGACGGCAGTGACTCGGACGATTGCGCAGGCTCTGGTCAGCTGGTCATCCACATCCCGGACAGCAGCGACGTCCTCGTCCTCCCGCCCAACGGCACGGCCGGAGACTGGCAGGTCGGCGGACTGGGCGCGGGCACCGTGCCGCCCGAGGGACTGGGGGCAAGTCGGGGACTGAACGGCGGGCCCCTGGCGGGAGAGCACGTGGCGGATCTGCCTTCGCACCACACGGTGACCTTTGCCCTCGATGGCGATTGAGAAACCAACCGCTTTCTTGCTCGCATGCTGGACGGAAATCGATCGTTGTTGAGACAGGCTACGGACATCATTGGTAGACTGCTCGCAGAACGATTGGCGTGTAGTGCATAACATTGCAATTAGAGAAAGTAACTGCAACCATTTCGTAGCATGCGTGGTCACGCTATTTATATGAAGCTGTGACGAAGGTGATCTCCGTCTTAAAACACGAATTTTATCTGATATAGAAAGGAGGGGTAGAATATGTGTGGAGTCGCGAATCAGGCAAGAGAAGACTCCAGGTGAATCGAGACAGGTTAGACTTTCTAACGCATGACATGGACCAGTGATAATGATCCATCGTCACGTCCTTCGAGGACTGCATGAAGACCAGACTCGATGCGATCCACCATGCAGTGTTGCAGCCGTGAACTGTGATTGCCGAATCTCAAAATTGCACTACAACACGGTATAATGTTACACGCTGTCATCCTTGATTCGTAGACCTTCTTTCATTCTGTAACTACTCATGAAGTAAACAAGTCTCATTTTACAGATTACTCATGTTCATCATTGGTCTATTGATAATTAAAAATCCAACGACATTTGAGGGGGCGTGTCCCGAGGGAAGAATTATCTGCACCCTTCAAGAAGGAAGTTAGTCAACTTTTAATATTTGATTTCTATAGCAATTGTGTGGCAATTGTAAAAGTTGGTAAAAATCGAAAAGTTGGTCCGATACCTCTATAGTGAATTGTAACAAAACAATTTATTCAAGGAAAATGTAAAATACAGTAAATTGGACACCTCCATTATTTTTATTTAGAAAGATATGCAGAAAGATTAAGACAATTTCACGGCAGCGTACGTTGCCTTGTCGCCGTTAACAATAGAGAATGTGTGAGCTATACCTGCCTCACGAGAGAGAGAGAGAGAGAGAGAGACATCCAAGCCGTTGTGAAGCAGCCGCGCAGCAGGCATTAAGGAGAATAGCGCCCTCAATTGTTATGGCATCGGTGGTAGCTACGGGCGACGGTATAATTTTGGTCACAGTTGCCAATTTTTCATCGTGCGAATTCTTGTACGGGCACTCTATGGGTGTAAAAAACGATCCGTACAGATGCATGCAGCACGGAGATCGCACGGGAATCGAGCAATCTCCGCGCAGTTACCATGCACTCTCCGCACAAGATTCATGGTGAGGAGCCCGCGTAGTTCGGCAGCTACCCGGCATAGGTTGCACGGATAATATGTGCGAAGGCCGTGCAACCGCAGTGCCTTTTCTTTTAAAGGTCAACTAGCCTTTTAAAAAAATGACAACCCTGCTTTGGCATTAAACATGGTCATTGGTATATTGTGATTCCAGATCAAGCGTGTATTGTTGATTGAAGTGAAGTTTCTTAACGAACTAATATTATGCCAGTGGTGATAGGAGCTAGGCCCTGTCTTTTACGTCATATGGGATTTAAATTTTTTTCTCGAATGTACGTGCACATGCGTAGACGTACAATTACATGTACGCACGTACGTGCGATGCATTACTTCTTATCGACTATTTCCTTTGAACTTACTGTACATAATTGTACATGTAAGTGGTCGGTTGTTAAGATCTATGACCATGAATTCTAATCCCAAGCTTATTTTAACCAGGCGCGAAGTCTATACCTTGGGCAAGGTCGGACAGTCTAGCCCCACGTACAGCGTCGGATGCGCAGCATGCACGTCTCAAAATATTATTATTATGATATTTATCTACGGAATAATGGCGAAAGATGCCACAGTGCCAACGCTCCCATAATATGCAACCTTGGTCAGTGTATATAAAGGAACCCTTCTTCGATTAGAAGGACAAGACAGTGAGAAAAGGGCCAAACGAGGCGTGCTTAATATTATTTCGCGCACGATGCGACAGGGCCCACGAGAGTACTGTTGTGCCCTACAGATGATAATATACTAGACGGGTATTTTTCCGCCAACAAGAATTGTGGAAACCCCCCCCCAAAAAAAAAAAAAAAAAAAAAAAAAACGAGCGGAAATGCTCCATTAATATTGATTCAAGGTTCCCCGGACTTTATCCGATGTTGACCAGTTAAAAAAAAAAATGGACAGACCCCCCCCAAAAAAAAATAAAATTGTATTCTATTGTAGGGTAACAGTGCGGATTCAGAGAATTGCTTCAGAACGAAAATAATTATGTACGGCGCCTTCTTGTGTTTCTTGATGTATGCCACGCTGTTATTCCTCAGGCATTTTTTACTGCTTAATTCGGCTTCAATCCGAGTGTTATCTGCCCGTTATAAACCACCTGCTAAAAGGAAGCTTTTGTTCTGCCGAAGCGTATTTTGGTTCATGAAATTAGGCCCTGAAGTGAATTAATTATAGAATACAAACAGGATTGGTCTTTATTTTGATTACCTTATGAGGTTACAAGATTCAGGGGGGCCGAACTAACAAAAGGTCATAACGTGGTCTTTAGTTATCAGAAATCGTCATGCTTGATGGTAATCATGAATAATTTATGAATTGATATGAACTGCCAATGACAGATATGTTCATTAATTGATTTGAATGAGAGTGTGTACACATAATATAAAGTCATTAGGTTTATCCCACCCAAACATGCACATTAGAAATAATTATTACCAAGGGAATGAGATATCGCCTAGTATTTTGTGTGGAAAGGAAATTGCCTCTTCGAGGGTAATTGGGTAAATTAATGCCACATGAAAGACACGCAACAATTTCTTCACAATTATCCACATGTATGTTTTATTTCAATCTTTGTATCTGCTTTAAATAAATGCCATAATAAATATGATATAATATGTCAGTACTTCTTTGGCCGTCTGCAAGACATTGGTTTGCAGCATTACGATCATAAAAACAAATGAGTTCAAAGATATTATGCAGGCGTGAAATTTACCCGTGATTTTTGCATTGACAAACAGAATGTAGTCCACTCATAATTATGTGACCCGGCACAGCATAATGAGGAATAACCCCACTTTTGAGATTTTGAGGTTTGCTAATGATGTGAAAGAGTATATCATAAGCTTTCAAATGATATCAAAATATAATATCCTCTAATACTTAAAATTTCCGGAAAAAAAAAATTGATTTGTGATCGAATTGTGAAGATACTTTAACTTCAGGCGTTGTTTACTCAAAAAGTGTTTTGGTGGGATATTCCTCATGGGTCACATATTATAGAGGAGAAAATAGGAATCTCCTGCATGCCAAGCCAACATTGCATCGTCCTCTTGCTTTTGTGAAGAAAAAAATTTAGAAGATGGATTCTGCATATTTCGCTTTCTTCACCGTATGCCGGGCATTGGATTGGATGGAATAATTTGGGGTTGGAATAGTATAACAATGTGAGTTTTGTTTTCCCTGAGTAATGAGATGTTCTCCGCTTTGATGGCTCGGTTCAGACTCAGTGCACACAGCCCAACGAGTTCACATCTGGATCTCCGTTAGTGTCTAACTCAAACAAAATGATACAGGAAAAAAACTGACTGGGAACATTTGCCATTTGTGACCCGGCACAACGACATGAGAAATATCCCACCAAAGCACTTTTTGAGTAAACAACGCCTGAAGTTAAAGTATCTTTACAATTCGATTACAAATCAATTTTCTTTTTTTCCCGGAAATTTTAAGTATTAGAGCATATTATATTTTGATATCATTTGAAAGCTTATGGTTTACTCTTTCACATCATTAGAAAACCTCAAAATCTTAAAAGTGGGGTTATTTCTCATTATGCTGTGCCGGATCACATTTTACCAAAGATTCGAAACTCGTTAGAATCAGAAACCCCTTAAAAGTGGCAAATCAGCAGACGGCTGCGTCCTGTTTTTGTTTTTGTTTTTTGAGGGTTCTGATCAAGCATGCGCGTGTTGTTCTAACCATAAGGGCAGGTCTCTCCTCCTGCAACCAATTTTGAAGGAGCGCGCGCAATGCTTAAGGGCCTTTTTTTCTGAAACCCTGCTTAGGCTCAGGCTCTGGTTTGGTCTCCATCTCTTCCATTTATTTTTTAAGAACGAGTCATGCAGACGGGGAAGGCCTTTGATTCCCATTGAAGAGAAGTCTTCAGTGAAGAGGCGCAAGCTGTGTTTTCAGCGCTTGGATATTACAGCAGAGATGAATCAGGAGCCGAAGCCAAAGCCGGGTTTGGGGGAAAGGGCCTCAGATTCGCAATCGAGGAACAATAATAATGACAGTCAAGCAAATTAAATTGCCAATAATGGTCTGTCCCCAACATATGTGACCCGGCACAACGACATGAGGAATATCCCACCAAAACACTTTTTGAGTAAACAACGCCTGAAGTTTTTTTGTATTTTCGGACATTTTAAATATTAGAGGATATTATATTTTGATATCATTTGAAACGTAATGGTATACTCTTTCACATCATTAGAAAATCTCAAAATCTCAAAAGTGGAGGTTATTCCTCATTATGCTGTGCCGGGTCACATATAGACCTCCATCCCCTATGTAGTTGCACCCCTCCCTGTTTGCCATTTGCACGAGAAAAAAATGCCTATACTTTCAATAGAGCCACATGTTATCAATTGCTGGTTTTAAGGTATATAGGTAGCGATGCACTTGCTGCTAAAATTATAGACGTGCTCACAACGATTATGGGAGTGGATTTGATTGTCATCACACAGTTGACGTTTGCTTCTTACATCCACCTTATACTCAATCCAACAGATGCGACAAATAAGTATTAGCCTTCGTACGGCATACGCTGTACGTAAAGACGGGAGTCATTATACAGTGCCCCTGGGCAAAATTGTTTAACCAAGACCAAAGTTGGGTGTTATCGAAAACATGATTGGGGAGTTTGTGACTGGCGTTAGACACTATCCAACAACCGGGATTGTATTGACAAGGAACGGTGATGCGATACAAATACTGTTGCAAACAGCTGCAAGCTGACAAAAATAAATAACCGAAACCACAAAATATCTGCACTTTACAGAGTCTGACGCGGCACCTTCCTCATATCTGCCTTTGATAAGGGTTCCCGATAGGATTGAAATGTTTTTAAATTTGAAGTCGAAACTTTGGCTAATGTTGACCAAGGTGCTGGCTAAATATTGCCCATGTCTTTTTTTTAGTGTAGGCCTAAGCCTGTTCTGTACTATTATATAAACGCACGATGGGCTTTGAATTACGGTAATGGATCATGCGTGTTGAACATTATTTGGGACCACATTCATGAGTCGAGTCAAATAGCCATGTGTTTCTGGTAAGATCTGTCCGTAAAGTACAGTACTAATGCTGGGTCGGCACCAGAACGTAGATTGGGCCCCATTTTACTATGAGCATGGAAATTCTCGCGTTCCATGTGATGCTCATTGAGCTTTGCTCGCATTAGAATAACATGCAGAAGTGACTTTATCAAGGGGGGGGGTGTTTTTCCTATTAGAACGCTTTATACGGCTTGGGATTGGGCTTAGTTCACATGGTCACAGTGGGGTTGCTATAGAACCGATTGCATGGTGGAGCGTCCTTCTCTAAAGTTGCTGCTGATCTGGGTCCGCATGTGGTTTGCCCAGCGACGATGGGGACGAAACCGGTGGAAGGGGCTGGTGGGCGCTGAAGACGTTCCGCTTGCAGCCGCCCTGCACGTCGAAATCGCCGAAGAGCGCCAGCAAGTCGTCGCCCGTGGCGGCCGTCGGAGCCGAGCGGTGTCGGGCCCCGCCGTTGTGGAGCCTCTCCCTGCTCGCCGGGGCGGTCGAGCCGGTCTCCGGCACAGGGCGCCCGCCGGCCGAGGGCACGGACAGCGAGGCGGGGCGGCCTCGCTTGCCGTGCGGGGGTCGGGGCGGGCCGGCGACCGGCACCCGCGCTCGCGGTGACCGCTGACCGCTCAGACTGCTGTGGTCCGAGACGTCCCCGCCATACCTGCTCTCGGTGGCTCTCCGAGGCGAGCCGACGACGCCACCAGTCCGAGGGACTCCCGGGTGTGACTCTTCCTTCCCCTCCTCCTCCTCCTCCTCCTGGCGTTCGTCCCCGTCATCATCCAATTCTTCCCAGATGGGGCTGGTGCTGCGGACGCTGGTGACTGACAGCGCGTCGTCGTCGTAGCCGACGCCGTCCAGAGGAGCGTCTTCCAGGTGGGCCAGAGGTCCGGCCCAGGAGGGTCGGCGGCCTGCGGTCCGGCGGACCTGGGCCGACTCGGGCCGCCGGACCTCCCCGATGAGCCCGCCGGCGTCGTCGTCGTCGTCGTCGTCGGGCCGCGAGTCCGCTCGGCCGAGCCGGTCTTCGATCGCCGCCGCCGTCGGCGGCTCGCGTACGCGGTGGTTGGGCCCTCTCCGGGTCCGCTGGAGTTCCGGGCCAGCCTGCCCCACGAGGACGGGCCCGGCGGTCAGCGGTCGCAGCCGGTGGACCGAGGCCCGTCCCGGCCCAGGCCGGCCGGCACCGTCCCCGAACCGGCAGGCCTCCAGCCGCCGCTGCAACTCCTTCTGTTCCTTCAGAAACTGGAGGATGTGGAGCTCCTTGGACCTCTCGTAAGACATGTCCATGGACAGCAGAGCCTCATCCTTTGTCTGAGTTGTAAGACACGCGGAAGACATACTTTCCCTTTCAAGCCCAGATATAAAAATGACACTAAAATTCCCCTTTTACTCCGTCTCGTGAAATCAGTGATCGCTCACAATCCCCTCAGGGTTTGTAAAACGCACGGGCAGCTCGTATCGACGCATAGCTCCTCTTAGCTCGCCTAATACCTCCTTGGTCCAACTACCATCGTAACACGGTAGTACGTACATGTAACTGTAGCATTTCACAAGTGGCCTTCGTTCATTCCGCCAGCCCGCTATTCCGATCCACACTACTTACTCAAAATAGCAATCTACGGGAATCCCCGACCGAGTTGAGCTGCATCTGCGATGATATTAAAACATCCTTCGAATGTCTATTTTTTTCAACACCGTTCACTGTTGTAACCGCGTTTGGGTCGCCGTTGTTTGACAACACAGTGTACACCAACCAACCGTCGGTGTTGGCGTGTGTGCGTGTGTACACGAGCACCAAAAATAGCCACTCGTGAGTTGTGTCACACGGGCCGGCTGAAATGCTGTTGGGAAATTCCGTCCAGTGGCGCGCCTCCCCCCGGTAACGAAAAAAGGGCGAGCGTTATACTTCGCACGCCGTGCACCGGTGACACAGGTTAAGATCCTTGCTTTGACAGACTCGTATCTTACAAGATAATAATTATCTTTACGATAATTATCTTACAAGGTAATAATTATCTTTACAATAATTATCTTACAGGGTAATAATTATCTGAAATGTAAGTTGTAAGATGTGATTAACTGAAATGTAAGTCCAGCATACATTCTGAAACGCCACATCAGAATATCCGGGGTCGATTTCACCAAACTCATCGTAACTTACGATCAATAGCAAGACGATGAGCGATGCATATAAACTATACGGTGCATCACAACTAACGATGGGTTATCCATCGTAAGTTGAGTTACGATTCATCGTAAGGTTTTGTGAAATCCACCCCTGCATTGATACCTGCAATAAGGTCGTGTATATATTTATATGTATATATATATCTATATGTTTTAGACAGGGCATTATTTTGTTTCTCCCGTTGTTGCTAGTAATGGCAAAAAGTGTTTAACTAATCGTCGATAGATGCATCTCTGGGCACGTTATAGCACCACCCCTATATCACACTCTGATAGTTCAGGCAGCAAATCTTAAGCTTCATGAAGTAACTGACCCAGACGTCCTTCGATTCGAGTCCAGTTTGCTCTTAAAAAAACCCTCCCGTGACCATGAATGTTTCGATTGCAGGATCCAAAGATGAGGCGCTTTGCAGTTGTGCTGTGCAGCCAGTGGACGTGTCACGCGTACGGGCCTTTATAGCCGAGTTTTCTCGTCCGGGGTCACGCACGAATTTGCGCCGCGGCTTACACGAGGTTTTGCGAGACTGAATTCGAGACTACGCGAGAGGGGGGGGTTGCAGTCGATATAACGGCACAGGTATCCAACCGCTGTCTTCAGACGTCGCACCGCCGAACGAGGCAGATATCCTAACTGCCACCCCCCCCCCCCTCCCCTGCCTGTACACAGCTTCACCCTTGGAACTATCGATCGCGCCAGGCTGGATCGCCACTGAGGAAACAAAATGTACAGCGCCGTATGAATGGTGGGCACACAGAACCCTGCCGCTATCGGTACTCTTGAACACAGAGCACCGGTTGCTGGCTATTATTGACGGAATTAACCAGAAGGATTATCCTAAACGATGACTTGCAGGGGTTATTTCAAGCTGCCCGCAGCCACGATTCCAGCCACCGCGTGCGTAACGAACGGTGTATGGCGCAGCAAGCTTTGAGGGGAACGACAATGCGTTTGTATACGTACAGTAGTGTAGCCCACGCAGTAACACGTAGTATTATTATCGCGTCTTCCTTAACGACGGCTTCTTTAATTATGCAACCCAATAATGTTCATAAATCATGTCAAATTCTCTAATCGAATTCAGGTGGGGTCAGTTTAATGGCAGGGGTCTTCTGATAAGCATTCGCTTGTGAATGCAGTCAATCTGGGAATTGAGTAATTAATTGTTGCAATTGCATGGGAAACAGGGTGTTCATGTTGTACGCATTATAGTGATGGATAACTTTTATTGTGTAGCCATAATTATGGTAATCGTAAGGTTGGCATGACAGTGATAATTTGGCAATCCGAACGACAAACACACAGATAGCAAGCACACGTAGAGCAATGGGGACCGGCTGGGGGTTTACCCTGGCCGTCATTTCTGGATGGCAAATTTTCACAGAAAGAACAATCATCTATACAGACCAGACGATCTATAGAAAGGGCTGAACATGGCGTAATACGTCATGATACGCTACTGCCCAAAATTAATGTAGTTTGTATTCATGTATACAACCAACTTCACTGCATATAAAGCTGTACATACTCGATAGCACTATTAAAGAAGATCAGTGACTCAATATCCATGAGCAAAATAATCTGATAATTTTGGAGGATCAACCAATTTCTTCGAGAAGAATTCTCGGAACCGAATGCCGGTGGATTGCCACGTTTGACATCACAATTACGATCACAATATTGAGAGCGACTGATTTTTAGAAGGGCTGCAACTTGATTATTTTCCTCGACATGCAGTGGAGTAAAAAGGTATGTTTGGCCCGCAAAATATCGGCCACACGACCGTTATTCTGAGTCTTCGGGGCTTATGGAACGCTGTCAATTGACTGCATGTAATTACCTCACAGCTAGTCTACGGGATTTCCAAACATCCCGACCCATCGATTTACAACGATCCTTTTCAAAGGGGACACACACACAATCAATGCCGTAAGAACGCATCCAGTTCGAAGCGATGAATGCCAAGGATAATACAAAGCAGCTCAGTCCCTGTTAGACGCTGACAAAATGTAATTAAGGTACCGTTAAATACTCTTCGCCTTTCGGCTCCGCGAACGACCTCGCTTGGTCTACCTGAACGCCAACGGCATGATACTAATAGCGAGAGCTATTCCTGTCTGGAGCTGTTCTATGGAGAAGCAAATGTCGGCGGTAAATAGCAGCTCGCGACTACGCGGCCAGCTTCCTTCATTAATTAGTCACCGTTGTCAACAAAAGGCGGCATTTTAATTGACATCATGCAGG
This sequence comes from Luidia sarsii, assembly GCA_949987565.1. Classification (NCBI taxonomy): domain Eukaryota; kingdom Metazoa; phylum Echinodermata; class Asteroidea; order Paxillosida; family Luidiidae; genus Luidia; species Luidia sarsii. Next base: position 3,939,431 of record OX465101.1, on the reverse strand, counting down.
TGTCTGAGGAGCATAATACTGTCGCTTGCAGTTGAGTGCCGAAAATGCCACGGCAGTAGGCGATTATTTTTGCGAAGCTCAGCAATCACCCGTACAAAACCGAACGAGGGAACGTATAGATTAGCTAGGCTACAAAATGAGGGAGAAAAAAGACAAGACACGGTGACGGATGGCAAAAATACGTCTCGTAAGATTCCCTAGCATAAAATTAAAGTGCTGTCACTAAACCTTAATCATATATCACGCATAATACAAACGACCTAAAAAAAAATAAAAAAAGGACAGGAGGGGGATAGCAAGTCAGAAGTCCAAATGTGACCCGGCACAACGACATGAGAAATATCCCATCAAAACACCTTTTGAGTAAACAACGCCTGAAGTTAAATTATCTTCACAATTCGATTACAAATCAATTTTCTTTCTTTTTTGTATTTTCGGAAATTTTAAGTATTAGAGGATATTATATTTTGATATCATTTGAAAGCTAATGGTATACTCTTTCACATCATAAGAAAACCTCAAAATCTCAAAAATGGGGTTATTCCTCATTATGCTGTGCCGGGTCACAAATGCAATGTAAAAGATTGGAGATACTGTATAAGTACAAACTAAGTATAACCATCCCTCAGTCGTATTCGAAACAGTACGCACCGTTAATAAACTATAAATGAAATCATTCTCAATATACTGGAAGTTTGCGAGACGACCTAGAACCGAGCCGGCTTTTATTTTAATCGCTTCTTGACACAAGTTGTGCGGGCTTTAAATTCTGCCCCTGCCTGGACCGATTCCATAGGTTGCAAAAACCAGAGATAAACTATATAAGGCAAATGCTCTGGAAAAACCTAATTGGCAATCGTCCAAATCTTGACTAATGTATAGGTCTAGCTTCATCCACATTTTCTCACGGCTAAGACGGACAGCATTACTACGGTGACCAAGTGATTCTATGCCCAGTACACTCATATCTGATATCGAATGATCAGGGAGATTGAAGTGATACCCAACAGGGGTGTCCATTTTACCGGTTTTGATAGTAGACCTATGGCCATAGATCCGTTTTTTGAGGGTGTTTTTGGTCTCGCCAACATACTGAATATATTATTGACACAAATCTGCTGAATCTCCACCAAATGAAAATAAAAGAATTATATACTATTTAATTTTTAATTGAAGTGTGTCGTGCTTTCGTGTCTGACGAAGCTAGAATGGATTCCACGCCCATTCCCTCTCCATTTAAATCCTACCTATACCATTCCTTTCCTTCTCAATACAATCACACTCTCCTGCATTCAAACCCTCCCGCCTTGTGGGACCGTTGTATATAATTTGGACCATATCCGGCTTTAAATGTGACCCTATTTGGATGTATAGTGGAGGGATCCATCCCAAAATCCTTGCAGAAATTCGGCTTGGACGGCTACACATTTTGGGGGTGTTTTTTTTCTGGGGGTAATTAGCAAAAAATAAAATCAATTTTCAGTATAGCTGCAATAACTGAGTCTTTTGGGTGTGGAATAATATTAATAATAGGCTTTGAAAGTGAGTGTTTTTGTACAATGTTCAATGGGAGCTCGGTTTAGTGTTCTGCACCCTCGAGCTCCCATGAAAAAAATGACTAGCGCCACCAAGAGTTCTCTTGTTACCAGTATAGAAAATGGCTGCGTCCAGTGAACAAGAGAAATTTTTATTTTGACACTAATTATTTTGATTGAGAATTGAGGCAATTGAGCTGTAAATTCAATTACTGTGCAGGTACAAAACGGGCATCGTGAGTTTGCTTTATAGATGAGCTTGCATTTGAGATTCAAAATTTTGAGAACAATCTGGCTTGATAGTTGATGAATGTATTGAGTATTGTAATTTGTATTTGTAAATTGTATTTGTAGGCCTATCCTTCTTGCAAAAGCACGTGTACCACGCATGATTAGATGATGATGGAGCGTAAACACTAAACATGACCCAGATCGTTGGTGCCCTCTTTTGACATTTTTTTTTTTTACTACAGAGGGGACCGACTATCTGGTCTAACCACGTGTGTGTCACTGTCACTGACCATGGAGGTAGAATTAGAATTCTACCTCCATGCACTGACTGAGTGTCAGTTTAGTTCTCAATTTATCGGGGGGGGGGGGGAGCTAGTAGAATTGGTGCCGGTTTTTTTTTTTAGACTTTGTATGATCCATTTATGTATTAAGTATTGATATCATGGTTTATATACATGTAATGGATGTATAGTAAACAATTGATTTGTATAGGAGAAGGACAGGTCATTGGATGAGTATTTGAGACAGCGAGTCAGCGACATACAATTTGAGAAAGTGGGACAGGCTACAGACTGCACTACAAGTACAAGTACAATGAGACAGACAGAGAAAGAAATGAAACAGACAGAGAAATAAATAAAGTAAGAAATGCTATGCAATGGTAGTCTGTGTAACTTGGACCCTTACAATCACCCTTTTTAAAAAAATTGAGATTTCGTCTGAAATCTCGATTTTTTTTTAAAAGGCGATTGTAAGGGTCCAAGTTACTCGGACTAATGCAATGGCACGTTTATAACTTGAACTGAATTTATTTTAACTGCCTCCTCCCCCTTTTTTCCCCCAGAGCACTCGATCATGGGCGAGGAGGATGAGATGGCAGGGCCCAGCAGCCCGTCCTGGGCAGACAGGCTGAGGCAAGGGTTCCAGGACAACATGGCCAACTTTGACCCGGAGTCGTGCCAGGGCTGCAAGTGGGTCGGGGCTGGGGGCATGTTTGGGGCGGCAACCTACGTCTCCTACGTGGGCTACAGGCGGGCGCAGCTCTCAGGCAAACGGTGGGGCTTCATTCCCTCCGCCATTGCTGCATCAGGTAGGCAGCCGGGGAAGTCGAGGAACTGCAGACCTCCAAATTCCAGTCCCAGTCGCATCTTTCTAGTTCCAAGCCACAAAGTCGAATGCAAATCACAAGCCAGAGGGTCAAGACCGAGGTCCAGATCATAAGTCATCTTTGATACTGTAGTAATAGGCCTACTCACAAAGTTAAGCAAATAATATGTAGGGCCTGACGTTTCGATCCTAGCAGGACCTTTCTCAAAGGCAGAGAAAGGTCCTGCTAGGATCGAAACGTCAGGCCCACTAAATTTTAGATTTACATTTTGGTAATTTTAGTCAGTAAGCAGTTTGCAACATTTTTGTATACCAAAATAATATGTAGTCATAGAATCTGAGTCCAACTTGTCGCATCTTTTGAGTCTGAGTCCTAGTAACCCAGGTCAAGTACACGTTAGAAAGTTTGAGTCTCGTGTCACAAGTCACCATTGAATTTAATACTGTATTAGTAGGTTTACTCGCAAACTTTTGCAAGTAAACAGTTGAGAGAAAGTCGTGAGCCCCAGTCAACCCATGGGCCTCGATGCCCAATAAGTGTCTGTCAAAGTAACATTAAAGCTGGTTGAAGGAGCCCATTATTTTACAGCTTGGTGGTTTTTCCATTGAGTCACAGGTCATGCAAGTCGAGTCCGAGTCTGAGTGCGAGTCATTTTCTATCATGACTTGAGTCTGCCTCAGTGCCTCGCAAGTCTGAGGGGCTGCTTTTATGCTGCAGACCTAGTTACAGATTTGATCAGTTTAGGATTTGCACTCTGGCAATAATACAGTACGCTGAGTACAGCATATATGTGTAGTGACCTATACATTAAAGTGCGACCAGCTGTCGCCCATTCCTTTCTCCTTTTGTGGTCCATTTCTTTCTGTGTGTGAGATTGCGTAAGAGGCTGAGCAGGTCTATGTATATAAAAGGGCCAGTCGCCCGAGCTCACACACGCACACGCACCTTGACCACTGACTGCACAATTGGAGCTGCTCACGAATAAAAGCCTAAGTCTTCGACAGCACGGAACATTGTCGTGGTGAGTTTATTGGCAGTAGCATACAGCTAAGACACTTACCACGGCAGGGTTCAGCTGCTCGTTTTCAATATTATTTAGTTTACATTCGGCAAGTGGCCCATCTAAGTTCTTTTAGTTTAATTGTGGAAAAGACAACCACACATGTACTTATCTTTATCTTCCCTGCCCTGTGAGACAGAAATATCCATAGTTTTTTTTTTTTTTGGACTCTAAAGAGTCGTGGAGGTCCAGTCCGAGCCAGTAAGCTTGGGTCTGTGTCTGAAGAAGCCGTCTAAAGTAAAACTTGAGTCCGAGTCACAAATCATATGCCGATACTCGGGTCCGGCTGCAATTTGCTTGTGCGGGGACGGAAATGTCATCATCAAGCACAGAAAGGCACTTGGGTCACTCACAGCACAGTGACAGTCATACTCACGAGTCATGACCGAGTACATGTGTTACTGTTACCCCATGAATGGGAATATTCTTCATAGATAGAAATGAAGGGGTTGTTCATCGCGGTGGTGCAGATAAGTGGAAAGGGTGATCAAAGTCACGCGATGTGTCGTTGCTGGTGGCGACGTTTCGGTTGCTAACTGCGCACCTTCATCAGGCAACTGAAGAATGCGCGCTGCGGCGTCTGTTTATGTCCGCTTCGCCGGTTCCTGTGTACCGGTTTGCGGACGTCGTAGTGGTGATCGTGCGGTTTGGCGCGTGATTCTGCCGCCGTCCGTGGTGGGTCGGCGGTCGTGGCGTCTGATGGTGGGGAGCCAGAAACCGGGGATGTCAATGCCGCTGTCTCGATTGATGTTGTTTCATCATAGATGTTGATCATTCTGTATTCTTCTGTTCTAAACTATATTTTTTTACTGGTGTCACAGTGTTTTTTCTTCTTCTCATAACTGTGTCAATCCATGGAGTGAAAGGGTTGACAGACTAAAGCCCTTTCTCTTTCAGCTATCTTTCAGCGACCATCTGTCTTCAAGAACTAAAATGAAGAAATTTCTTTCCCTTTCTTCCCCAAGTTTTGCTCACCCTTGGGGAAAATATAAAGCTTCCTCATAACCATATCATAACTGAAATGAGGACTTCTCTATCTCTTGTTCTACCCACAGTTCTGTTCACCCTGGGGGCAGTGCGGTTAACGGACTACAACCCTTTCTCCTCCAGCCAGAAGTTTGGCATCGATGCCCTGAATCCCCTGAAGGACAGGCTGGCCAAGAGCCAGGCCCTGGCCGAGATAAGACAGAAGCTGGAGCAGCAGGCCAGTCAGCAGCAGAGGCAAGACCAGCAGACGGAGCCGGGAGGCACCCAGGCCAGGGACTCGGAGGGGACAAGGGACTAGAGCGTGTTCCCTGCCCACTGGCATTAACTCATGCCTGGATTCTGTGTGTGTGCAAAGGAAAGACAGACAGAGACCTTCCACTCCATCTCTGGTCTCCAGTTAGGGATTCTGTTGCCGTTCCATTTTCACCATCAAGTTCAAAGCCAACCAAGTAGTGGAGTGGTGTGAGTATGCAGATCTGGCACATTGAGTTAAGATAGAACTCTATCGTTTTCTGACTGAGGTGGTATTATCATCATTACCGTCATCATTGTCATTGTTATCATCCCCATTGCCTCCTCTTCCTCCTCTTCCTCCTCCTCATCCTCATCCACGCAAACATCCTACTGCAGTACCCATCACTATATCTATTCGAATCTGCCGCACAACCTCGGCCAGCTGTATGGTGAAGTGGTTAAGATGTTTGCACTAGAAAGCAGGAGTCAAGTCGCGGGTTCGAATCCCACCCTAGCCGCCGGAATTTGTTTTCGGCCCTGAGCACTCAGCGCTCAGTCCTTATTGGTTGAGTAGGGCAAACCCTCATTGAAAGCTCTATATTGTTAACTAGTGGCATTGGTAGCCCAGTTACTCAAAACAAACTCACCGACTTCCCAAAATCCAGAAAAGACTTCTTGCTCAGATCCTTCTGAAATTAATCTGGGCAGCAGCCTTAATTGCTGCATCTATAATTAGCATTAATTATTTTGTATTCCCAGTGAGTTTTACCTTTGTTTGACTTGAATTTAAAAGGTTGCCTGACTGCATCCACTTTATGTGATCCCCAAGCTGCTGTAGCCAGGTTTACACTTTACAGCAATACTAAAAAAAAAAGGGGGTGTGATCCCCGGAGATATACGGCGGTTAATGGTTGAATTGCTTCTGACTGGCACCCCCACCCCGGCAAAGACTAGTTGACTCTTTGGGAAGGCCACTATCTAAGGGCTGGATAGCTGGATAGATGAAAGAGCACTGGTACGTTAATCCAGTGGTCTGGAGTTGAAGTCCCTGGTCCAGGTAAAGTTTTCTTTGCCTATTTTTCCATTTCCTAACTATTTCAGGCGAATAAAGTAATTATTTTACATTTATTAATAATGATGGTTTGTTTAATGTAGTTGTTTGAGTTGTGTGAATAAAGCTTTTACCAGATACTATAAAAGTATAATGAACATAAGAAATGTGCAAATAATTACATTCATTTCCCTCTTCCATACTGGGATGAATATCTGCAAAAAAAATGTGTTGAAAGCAAAGTAAAAAATACTGTACACACTGTTGTTATCCGCCTGAGGTATTCCATAGAATCCAATCCATGCCCTAGTGTCTGATAGTTCCCAGGAACATTTTGATCTCCAACAATATACTCCTGATGGTAACTTCAGTCAAGCCAAATTGAGTCCCCCATTTAAGTCTACCACGTTACTTATGAATTTAAAAGGTGATTAACTGATAGGATGAAGTCAATTTTATCAGTTAAAATTACTGAAATCTGTGGCCATTCTCTGGAAAACAACATCCATAACAAATTTAGAATATAACCATGGAGGAATAAGTCGGAAGAGAATTCCTCCATGATATAACCAATTAATCACAGTTGATTCTCAAAATAATGTACTTTTGTTAAAAAAAAAATTAAATGCCACAAAAACAATCAATCTAATTAATTGTACGTTGCTTCACAGTAAAACATCTAAAGTTTAGTGAATGGATCGATCATGGAGGCCCCAGTCCACCTATCGATATGAACAGTCTATTTTACGGCATCATAACTCGATAACTCGTCTTTATTCAGTAAGGGGGAGGGGACATTTCATAGCTTGTTTGAAACGTGGACTGGAGGTAGTCCGAGTAGCTTGGACCCTTACAATCGCCTTTTTTTAATTTTGAGGGAGTCGGGCGACAGCCAGGGTCCAAGGAATCCTGCTGAGTGGGAATCCCGATAAACTACATGTAACTACCAGTATCACAGTTCAACTGTGATACAACTGTGATACATGTATGTGTTCGACTCCATGACTACTCCCGAACAAAACCCCCAGACTTTACCCCGAAAACACCATGAAACCATCCCACGCACCCATCTTTGGATTTAGTGAGAATCACCGATTTCAATACTGGTCATTTGTTTTACTGTTTGGGGGAAAAGGAGAAATTTCCCCTCAGGTGATCAAGAAGATTCTCTCCCGTCCGATGACCCAAAATGCGGCGGCCATCTTTAGCTTTGATTTCGAATCGAAACGGTAAATGTGTACACGTAAATCGATGACGTTTTGACAGGTCCGCAAGCACGCGTTGACTCCTATGCTTGCACAAAACGTCATCGATTTGCGTGCATACCGTTTCAATTTGAAATCAAAGATTTTGCAGGCAGAGGTTAAGTGGTTATTCGCTTACGTTGATTGCGTGACAATATTATTTTAATAATGATAACGCAAGAGGTCATCCATCTCGAAGCCTGATTAGTTTTATTTAGTATCTTTTTTATTACTCTATCCCTCCACGCTCTATCATCCCTCCTCTACCTCCATGCTCTATCCAAGCTCTATCAGAAATCCGCAGAACAAGTGATACCGTCACGTGCCATGTAAGTCACGTGACTGGTATATGTTGTTGTTATTGAGGAAGTGCTGCACCGTGGTTTGATCATCAAGATCATGGAGGTTTGATAAGGATTGCGTGCGGTCACAGTTCTCAGATTAAATTCAGCGCTCTCAAACATTAGGAGGGCGTTTCGTTTCGATTTCTGCAGGACCTTTTCCAAACATCAAAGCTCGAGTAATCTTAGATTTCAGCTTTGGCGGCCGCAGGCTAGACCGTGCCTACGAAAAGGAAGGGGAAAATGTCTGCATTTGGTGGCGTGCGTGTTTTGGTCGCTTGCTTTTGTCTGACTGTCGGAGTAAAATGTCTGCCCTTGAACTTGAAGAATCCGGAACAAGTTCATCTGTCAGCGACAGGTAGGTAGGATTGGGGTATTTATGAATGTAAACATTGCCTCAGCTTGGGTTTATTGCTGCAAGCGACAGGAGAAATAAAGAATAAGTACTTCGATCGCTTTTTAAACTGTTAAAAACACTTAAATTATATTCACTTCTAAGTTATCAAGTCTTAATCTTATTCCTCCATGCTCTGAATAAGTCAGATCTGAGCTAGTCTATTTAAATTCTAGTTGCGGTAACCGTAACCCTCATCCTCTCCGACCCTCGTGAGGATGAGGGTGACGATTACGGCAACTAGTCTATTCCTGATTATAAGGCAAATTTGTACTGATTGTACAAAAATTAATTATCAACAAAGGAGAGGAACACTGATTGTGAAAATGAACTTAGTGATTGAAATTACAATTTTGAAGAATGACAAAGAAAACTTTGACTGGACTAGTTGCGCATGAGGGTTTACGGTAACCGCAACTAGACTAGGACCTGATCCTTGGACCTTTCTAGTCCGAGTAACTTGGACCCGACAAGTCACCCTTTTTTTATCGGATTTTGAAATTTTCGGGTCCAAGTTACAAGATTTTCTATCCTGGGCACTCTTACTCTAATCTTCCTATTTGAGCTATCCTGTGGTTCAAAAGGCTGGGTACCAGGTAGTCCGAGTAAATTGGACCCGCCAAGTCACACTTTTTTTAATCGAAATTGGAATTTCGATAAAAAAAAGGGTGACTTGCGGGTCCAAGTTACTCGGACTAGGTACCAGGTGACTTTGGTACAAATCAAAATGACTGAGGTGCAAACATTTGGAATGGGTTGCAAACTAAGTAACTTGAGCGCAGCAGTACTAGTGCATCATGAAATTGACCACGAATTGACCTGCGATAGAGGACGGCGTGACGTTTCAATTCTAGCAGGACCTTTCTCCGAGGCAAAGAGAAAGAACCTAAGTCCGCCCTTGAGAAAAGTCCTGCTACTACTTGTACTAGGGTCAAAATGTCAGCCCCTCCTAAGTCCTAACTGTTGATGTTTCCATTGTGGCCATTTTAATCAACAAGCAGTCTGCAAACTTTTTGCATATGATATTACTCGTACGAATCATGTGAACTGATCTATTTCAGGTGTTGCAACAGAGATGGTGGTGACCTGGAACACGTTCGACCTTGCGGCGTCTGTGGTGCACTTTGGCCCAGCCAATCTCAGCCGGCAGGCCACTGGCTCTAGCTCCAAATTTGTCAACGCTGGAATCCTGAAACGATCTGAGTACATCCACCGCGTCAAACTGACTGGCTTGATGCCTGGCGCAAAGTATGGTGAGGAAGACGTCTTAAGCCGTGTCCGCACTGGACTTATTTTTTACCGAGCCCGTGGGTAACATTCCAATGGGTAAATCTTCCCGGCGTCCGCACTTGGACTTTTCGACTCGGGTAAACTAACCGAGACGATGGGTAAAACTAACCGACTCATGTACATGTGCATGTACTCTAGGCACACAAACACGTTGTTACCCTGCGCCCGCACGAGTCTTGCATACAGTAACGTAACGTGCGGGGTGCCGGATGTGGTTTTTTACCGAGTCGTTTACCGAGACGTCGTGTCCGGATTGGACTTATCGACTCGGTTAAACTGACCTGGTCAATTTAACCGGGCAGAAGTTGGTCGGTTAAACTACCCACTGGAGTCGGGTAAGTTACCTGCTAGGAAAACTTCCTGGGCTGTCCGCACTGGACTTAAAATGGTCAATTTACCCATTTGCTCGGTTAGTTTACCCTTTTTAAGTCCAGTGCGGACACGGCTTTAAAGGGGGGCAGGGGGCATCTTACAATACATTCTGATCATCTACCTCTGTGTTATATCCTGTGGAGATGGCATCAACACACGAAAGTGGAGTCTACACGGTGTCAACACATTCAAAAAGGAATCATACATCGGAAATAGTAGATACACCAGACTATGATAAATAGTATCTCGAAAAGAGTCACCGCAAAGCAGCACATCCGCTGGTTGTATCACCCCTGTAGCATAATGGTATGATCTGCATATAGCACAGTAGCAATGTGAGGCAAAATGGCTGCCGATTACGGAGCTTCAGAGAGCGTGTCTGAAATTAAAATAAGAAGGGCAATTTCTAGACGTCTCATCTCTCCTTTTTTAAGCTACAATATCGTTTTGGGCAGTAATAAAAAGTCTGCTACCGCTTTGGGTAATTTTGAACGCAATGTGGGTGTGTGGACACTGTTGATACCGTCTTGATGCCACTTTTATGTGTTGATGCCGTCTTGATGCCACTTTCATGTGTTGATGCCGTCTTGATGCCACTTTCATGTGTTGATGCCATCTTGATGCCACTTTGGTGTGTTGATACCGTCTTGATGCCACTTTCGTGTGTTGATGCTGTCTTTGATGCCACTTTGGTGTGTTGATGCCATCTTGATGCCACTTTCGTGTGTTGATGACGACTTGATGCCACTTTTATGTGTATTGTTCGCAATTCCACTTTTCCTCTTTTAATCTAGAAGGGATTTTTGTCTAAACTGTTTTAAAGACTGCACTTTCAATTTGTAGAATAGATCTTTGTTAGACTTTTCTCCTCTCTCATTGACTTGTCCCTTAGTCTATCAGTGTGGAAGCAGTGATGGATGGAGTCCCCTCTTCAACTTCCGGGCACTGCGTAATGGCACAGACTGGAGCCCTCGCTTGGCCATCTACGGTGACATGGGCCTGGCCAATGCGCAGTCGCTGGGGCGCCTCCAGACTGCAGCACAAGAGGGCACTGTTGATGCCATCATACATGTCGGTAAGTTGATGGTCACTGCAAACAGTCTGTGAAACTGCCGTGTAAATCCATTAGTTTTCTGTTATCTCCAGTATATTCAGTTTTAGCTAATTCAATGAGCTGATCGCTGGAGATATAATAGCAGGTAATGGATTTGCATCTGACTGTGCCTCCCATGCTGTCAAAGATAGTTGACTGTTTTGTAAGGTCGTCATCCAATTTAAAGGCTGGTAGCTTAGATGGTAAGAGCGCTGGTACGCAAAACCAGTTCTCAAGTTCAAGTTCGTGTGCAGTCAGATTTTCTTTGCCATTTTTCAAAAGTTGTTCACAAATTCTTTGTCACTTTCCCCTGAGCAATGGAAATTTGACTGAACTATACTATAAACCCCAAACCCTGTTGCCAAGAACTTCCCTCAGTCAAGTCAGTCCTTCGAAATCCTTCCATTTCCCCCTCCCCCACCAATCCCCCACTCAATCCTCCAAAATGTTCCAATATTTCTTGGAGATGTCACTTAAAGATGTTGGCTCACTATGCCACTCCTCCAAAACCCACTGGTATTCCTATCATTACACTGAGGCAGAGCAGTGCACCATCTAAACAAATCCGGAGGCTCGAGTCTATTATATGCTGGGTTATTTGTTTTTTTTACTTTACAGGTGACTTTGCCTATGACATGGACAGTGCCGATGGCCTCGTTGGGGACGAGTTCATGAGAAAGATTGAGCCAGTGGCTGCCTACATCCCCTACATGACTGCAGTTGGCAACCATGAAAATGCAAAGTAAGTGGACGCACCGCATGAAATCATTGGTGTTGAGTAGGTTTGTGCAGTTACAAATGGGCTGCAAAGCTCAGGTGGTACTGCTGGTAAGCTAAACCACTATCCAGGATTCAAATCAAGTCCAGTCAATTTTCTTTGCTAATTTGATATTATTGTTGTCAGAACATAAAGGAAACATTGACTGGGCACTTAAAACCAAATTTGATGTACATGTATTGTTCGCAATTCCTCTGTTTTCCTTTTCTACATATTGTTGGACAGCACAGAAATTGCAAAGGGTCGAGCTCATTGTAATGAAATCCATGCTTTCATGTCTTCTTGCAAAAAGCACTACTTCTACATTTAGCTTTTACAGCCAACAGATCCTATGCTAACCTTATTGGCAAAAGAAACTCTTGGAACTGCATCAAGTCAAAGCCTGTATAAGGGCTGGATAGCTCAGATGGTAAGAGCGCTGGTACGGAAAACAAGAGGTCTTGGGCATGGGTTCAAATCCCAGTCCAGTCAAACTTTAACCAGCCCATCTACCTCACTGTCTACCATTGCTCATGTACACATATAATTATTTGAAATACACTCGTTTGATTACATGTACATTTTAATCCTCGTGGTACCTTTCTCAGAGGCTCACTGCCTTAGCTTAACTTTTCAAGATTGTGGTATTTCAGGTCATTCTCTGCATGCAGTTGGCAATATTATGTATAAAACAGCATTATCAAGGCAAAACGTTTTGAAACCCTCGTACATAATTATTGGTTCTTCTTATTCTCTACCCAACAGCAATTTCTCCAACTACAAGAACCGATTTACGATGCCACTCTATGGGAAGAACCAAAATTTGTGGTACAGGTAAGCATTGCCTGATGTTTTGTCGTCAGGGTGACCCAGTGATCTGTCTAGGTTTGCCAGCGCCCTGTCTTGACAATTCATTCTGGTTGAGACTTAAGGCTTTGCATGGTGGGTGAATCAATATAGAAAGGTTTGCGGTGAACACCATGTATCAGGTCTCTTAAAGGAAGAGGTATGGTTCTGAAAAGAACCTGAGGGTAACTCGACGTTTCGACCAGTATGCTCTGGCCGTCATCAGGAGAATGTCTTGGGATCGGTGGTGGAACTCCTTATATACCGGTGGTCGCTGAGGCGGGAAGGCAGGAAAGATAATCCTCTGGGGAGGATTATCCTAAGGGGGGCTTAGTTCACTGAGGTGGGAAGGCGAGTTACCCTCAGGTTCTTTTCAGAAGCATACCTCTTCCTTTAAGAGACCTGATACATGGTGTTCACCGCAAACCTTTCTATATTAATTCATTCTGGAGTCCATGTACTGCCCTAATTCAGTGCTGGACGTCAAATGCTTGCTGTTGAAGGTGAGAAGGTGATATTGGGAACAAGTCTGGAGGTAGCTCGGGGCAGAGAAGCAGTTCGTCGATGTCTTTGCTTTTTTTTTCAACCAATCTATCCCTACAGGGACGGCCGTGTGAAAAACTGTATGAAGGTCCTTTACACATGACATCGTTTGAGACAAATACACTTGGCCTTAGGTCAAAAGAAAACAGCTTGCTGTCCTATCAGTTGTGTCACATATACAGTGTACACACAGCTTTGCCTGTTCATTTTTATGGCACAGACAAAAAAAAAAGTGTGTCAAAAGTTAACTTTCTCCAATCCTGTGGTTCAACTGGACATAATGTAAAGATTCTGCTTTGTTCGCACACAGCTGGAATCTTGGCCCCGCTCACTTCATCGTCTTTTCCTCTGAGGTGTATTTCTTCACTGAGGATTCCAAAGAGACCAAGGTTAATCAGTTGAAGTGGCTGACAAATGACCTCAAAGTAAGTTCACTCTGAAATGACTACGGGGGCAATACTTTTGGTTCTGCTTTAGACTTCCTCAAAGCTTACAACCTAGTATTGCCCCCCTTGGGCCAATGGCTTCCTTATGAATGACCTCAAGGTTTATGACCCCTTTTGGAATGACTTATTGGAATGACATTGTATGCCACCCAAGGAACAAGGAACTCAAATTCACTTGGGAAGACACGCTAACTTATGAACGACCTTAAGACAAACTTAGTCTACCCTATGACCTCAAGTTAGGTTGCCTTAGATTGACCCCAGCAAATGCTGACCAAGGAATGACCTCAGCGCATGCTGACCAAGGAATGACCTCAGAGCATGCTGACCAAGGAATTACCTCAGTGCATGCTGACCAAGGAATGACCTCAGTGCATGCTGACCAAGGAATGACCTCAGTGCATGCTGACCAAGGAATGACCTCAGTGCATGCTGACCAAGGAATGACCTCAGCGCATGCTGACCAAAGTACATGTACAGTATGACCTCAAAGCATGCAACAATGCTTCAGGGTAGGCATCCCTTGGTAAAACCACTGGACAATGGGCATGCTGACTTCCTGTATATGTATGACCTTACAATATGCTTCCCCTTGAAAAAGCCCTACAACCTTATATTGCCCAAGCAATGACCTTAAGGCATGTAACACTGCATGATCACAAGGTATGCTTCCCTTGATGAAACGACCTTGGGCATATTTGGAACCTCAAGATTTGCTTCCCTTAGTATGACCAACCCCATTGTATGCAGAACTAGGAATCACCTCAAGCTATGTCGTCCTGGGATATTTCTAGGGTTTATCCAAGGGTTTGGGCTTACGGTAATTGCTCTCTGTTTTCAAGCACCACTACTTTTTGCATGGCAGGGCACAAGCAAGGAGTTGTATTTGCTTGCCATATCTACACCGTGCCTTGCCTTACTGAGAGATTCCACACTATCATTCCCATGCATTTGACCTGCAGGTAGCAAATTTACCCCAGAATAGAGCCAAGCACCCCTGGATTGTCACCTTGGCCCATCGGCCCATGTATTGCTCAACCACTGATAACGATGACTGCGACAAAAGGAAAAGTATAGTAAGCTCACATGCTAATTGTAAAAAATCTTTCGAAGACAAACCAAAATGGAAACCGAAAGTTCATCTGGACATTTAAGTCATACGCAAACTACAGACTGCTCACTGACTGGAATGACTTGGAAAATATACAAAGCTGTATACTTATACATATCTTAAAACATACTAGGGCTTGTTAATTTCTATCTGAATCATAGCAGGACCTTTCTCATGGGCAGATAGAATGCCGTTGTTGGATCTGTTTTTTCCTAAGTATGTTTAGAATCCTACCTTACCCGGTTTACTAAGTGCCTTTCCTTTGCATTCTGGGAGTGATTTCAAATATCATTTATTATTTCTTTTTCTGGTGTTTTTGTGTGTGTGGTGAAGGTAACAAGTAAAGGATATCGGATATCTCTGTTAGTTTGTCTGGTTCTGAAAAGAAAATAGGACTTGTGAATGAATTTCCCGGTCTAAGTGTGCAATGCATTTTGGATGTGACTTTCCACAGAATTGTGTGTACCGTAAACAAGTTTTACTCACTTTTGAATAGACCTACTCTTTTGCATTTACATTCTGTATCTTAGGGCAGGAGAGTGACCTGAAATAAGCTAACACTTTTAATAGATACCACTATTCATTAGATACAGAGAACCAGTCACATATAGTGTGTAATTGCAGTTAAGACTGGTAACTAAGAGGAAACTAAAAAAGCAACTTATCACTTTCAATGGGATAGTGACTAATAGTGACCCTATACATTTTCATATAGGGTACCAGTCAACAGCAGTGTAGTCACGGAGTTAGACTGGTAACCCTTTGTTGTATATGTTTTCCTTGCTTTCCAGCTTCGTGATGCACTCGAAGATTTGCTTTACGAAAATGGTAAGTTGTTGAAAGCAAGGTTTATTTTTGCTATGCAGTAATGGTAGCCTCATCCATGACAATTTAACTCAAAAGTTTTATTTTGTCTTCCAAAAGAATGAAGTTCATGCCATTGTATATTTGTATTTATTTACCACATCCAACAGCCGAAGGACCATCAATTACAGGAATAGATATCATTAAAGATAAATATGATATTTCTATTCTGTATGCAAATAATTCATTTAAAACAAGAATAAATAATAAAACATAATTCGAGTAAATGGATTAGTTATTTTTTTTATCAGGTTGTATTCACTGTTTCATTATTCTCTCTAAACAGGCGTCGACTTGGAGATTTGGGCCCATGAACACAACTACGAGAGACTGTGGCCAGTCTATCGTGAAAAGGTACATACAGATACATGTATACATTCAAATATGAATAATATAGTACATTTTGTATTATATAATTCCTTAGTAGCATATACTGAAGGGTACATGTACGTGTACATGAAGAGATACAAGTTCATATGAATAGCTTATCTGTTTTAACCACTTCACGCCGGGACCTCCGAATCTGGAGCTCCGTTGGCTTGACTATGCGACGGGGCCCTTCGAATCAGGGGCACCGCTATTGTCCACATAAAACCCCCGTATGGCGGTCATCGGCGCTGAAAAACCACCCGACGCGAAGTGGTTACAACCTGTGTTTCTGATGATTGCCCTTCTAAATTTAAAAGGATACAATTGCATGTCAGTCTGTCATTCCGTCATCATTGATGTTTCTGCTGTTCTTGAGAAGCATAAACAATTCATGGACTACAGCTGATTATCCAAGAATCCCTGGGAAGATCCTTTCCAGAAAGCCCTGGGTACAGCTGGACCATGGAGGAAGGAAACCTCCATGGCTGAGCAGACTGCGGTCTGGTGCTGGTCGATTTGCAGCGAGCTTGAAAAAGTGGGAGAATCGCAGACTCGGTTCTCTCTCCATGCGGTGAAATCCAGACTCATAATCACCATGGTATCAATGACTGTAAATGTGACAGGTCCGCCCTGTCCACTCACTGAGCACTCCTGATCTGGTGACTTTCTTCACCAAATGCCAGTTTTGATTATGCCTCTATGATGTGTACACGTGGAAGAGTCATACACTAATGGATGCTTAAAAACTTGAACGTGATATTTTGACAGGTATACAACGGCAGTATGGAGAAGCCGTACACCAATCCCAAAGCTCCAGTGCACATCATTACTGGCTCAGCAGTAAGTAACAACTCATAACCTTTGCTTTGTTTTGTTTGGCCTGGAAACACAATCCAGCGGTCTCCAGATGACAGGCAGACTACAAGATGCCTGAGACCACAATTTACCGGCTCAAAAGCTGCAGGCAGGTGTCTGAGATGTACACAACTGTGTCATACTATAAGTGCCTTCATATATCAGCAGCTGGCAGAAGTGAACGTGTTGCGGGCAATGGACCTTTCCCATGAAATATGGAAATAAGAGCTGGCGCATGCGCTTTACTAAATTGGTGGGAAAACGAGTGCGCCAGCATTGCGTGCAGGTTTCGAAATACGCGCACAGGAGACGCTGAATAGCCAATGACCGCACGCTAAACTGTTAGTGAGAAGGAACGCGCGCACGCCCGTGGAAAACTATGATTGGTTGGCAGCCCGCTTGCCCACCAATTTAGTTAAGCGCATGCGCTGGGTATTATTTGCATATTTCATGGGAACGGTCCATTGTGCTGATAAACAGAAATAAAGAAGGGTTGCTCCTTCTACATGTAGTAATGGTGTCATCATCCATCCAGTTTTCCATTTTTTTAGTATTTTGATGTTCATGTTTTAGACAGTGAATGTACATGTACATCACTTTGTGCATTGAGGACTTTATTGAGGACAATTTACCGGCTCTCTTCAGAGCCACAATCATTCTCAAAATAGATTAAGAATGGTGTTGCTTCAAACCTTTGACAAATTCAAGAAAAATCTGAAAAATCATTCAATAAAAAGTGATATACAAAAATGTTGCAAACTTCGTAGTGACTTAAATTGTGTTTGCAAGACACATGTCAAGGAAATAGACTCTTTCGATGGACATTCTTCTGGAACTATCCACACGACCTATGGGTCTATCACGTGCACTACCTCAAACATCATATACCTCATCTCTTGTAGAGTTTGTAATGTTCAGTATGTTGGCTAGACCAAAAACACCCTATCTATGGCCATAGGTCTACAATCAAAACCGGTAAAATGGACACCCCTGTTGGGTATCACTTCAATCTCCCTGATCATTCGATATCAGATATGAGTGTACTGGGCATATAATCTCTTGGTCACCGTAGTAATGCTGTCCGTCTTAGCCATGAGAAAATGTGGATGAAGCGTCTTCGGACTATTCAACCACATGGTCTCAACATCCAGGAGGGTAATTACTAACACCATGCAGCTTTCTGATAATCCTTCTATTGTGTTCACTCCTCCACACTTCTCTCTTTGATCTTTCCCCCTCTTCTCACTAATCCCTACCCTACTCCTTGCCCTTCCCTTTGATCTCACCCTACCAGCTTTCCTCTTTGTCCTTTGTTTCTCATCCGTGTCATATTCACTCTCTTCCCCCTTCCTTCGTGTACATGTATCTGTTTTGTCCTTGTCACTCTGCCTTTGAGAAAGGTCCTGCTAGGATCGAAACGTCAGGCCCACTAAATTTTGAGATTTGCATTTTGGTAATTTTAGTCAGTATTAAAGCAGTTTGCAACATTTTTGTATATCACTAATTAATTTTGGCGGGAAGGTTTCTCCACGCTTCACTGCTCCTCCAAGCCCTACAAAACCCCTGATGATAGTTGGAATCCAGCAGTCTCCTGACGACGAGCAGAGTACACACTGCTCGAAACGTTGAGTCACCGGCTCTTTTCAGAGCCACACTCAGTCTCAAAAGAGATGATACACATGGTGTCACCGCAAACCAATTAATGACACTAATTAATAATCGATTAACAAACTCAGCGCATTGGTCATTCTGCTCAACCCTAAGGGATGCAGTGAACGCCATACCAACTTTGTGGCCCCCATGCCGTGGGATGCCTTTCGTGCCATCGACTATGGCTTCACCACGCTGCAGGTTATCAACAATACGCACCTCGCATGGCAGCAAGTCTCTGATGACCAGGTGAGTCCCCTTGGCTACTGGCCAGGAAACCATTCTCTCACCGTAGAGCAAGGACGCTCAGTGACTGGCACCACCACCCGCCAGCCAATGTGTGCTGCCGGGGTTCTGTACATAATTTCCCAATTAAACGAGTGAAACGATGTTTGATTGGGATTCTGCCGAATCTTTTACCATAGTGAGGAATCACGTGAGCTTGTATTGTCTGGTAGGAGCATACCACGCGTTTAAAGCATAACAAAGCAAGTGATTACGACCCGGGCACTATATAAGTTCCCTCCCCACACAATCTCGCCAGTGTATTTCTGGTGCATACTGCGCGTAGGTCACGCTCTGATACTGTTGCAGCGTTTTTTGCTTTTTGCGTAGCCTTATATATTGTAGTCGGAATGGCCGAGGATGCCGTTATTCACGTTTCACCCTCCGAAGACGAGTCTCTTTTTCCGCAATTAGAGAAGGAAATCGCTTCGGCACAGCAAGCGAGCACTAGCGCCAAGCTGCCAGCTAAACCTGCTCGAAAACGCGTTTCTAAACGCAAATGCTCTGAACCTGCTCCTGCTGCTTCTAGCCATGCACATGAACTATTAACCCCTTTGAGCTAAGCTAGATTTCGGTGCCTATATGACCGCCACGTACACAGGGAATTTGAACTAGGTGTCTTTCTGAAAACTTGCTAAACAAGCGGGAACAGTACCAGTATACGTGTATGTCTGTGAAATGAATCAACGACAGTACGCTATGTGTGGTTCAAGTGAGTCCAACCTCTATGATCCAACCTGGTTAAAATTTAAAAAATCAGTGCGGCCATTCTCATGGTATAATTTGCCTGAAAAGGGGCCCATTGTGTGAAGTGCAATGGAGCATACACGATGAACATCTAAAATGTGAAAATGGGGTGAAAATGTCATTTAGCCGTGAAAGAAAATTCATAGTGTTTTCACCCCTATTTCATGGCACACAGTTTGCCGAGGCATTTTCACTGTGTTTTCACCAGTGGTCTCCAAGGCCACATTCCTGGTGGTAAATGGCTAGAGGCGATTAAGAAGTATCTGGGAGTGACAGTTACAAGGACACCACACAGTACAGTACCTCTATGGGGGCTGGGGGCCCCTACTGGCAATTGATATAGCCATCCCTCAAGACTGCAGCTTGCCACCCTATATATTTATGGTTTCTTCACGGTCTCTTTAGTGACCTGGAGATGGCCTTATCAGGTCAGAGAGGCATTTTTTCATGGTAAATTCACTGTAAAATGCTCCTTGAAATCACAGTGAATTTTTAGTTTCACGGCAAAATGACATTTTCACCCCTTTTTCACGGTTTAGATGTTCATAGTGATAGTGCTACTGTGTTTGTGTACTGTGTGTCTGGGCAGCACATGCACTGTGATACGGTGCCCTTTTAAAGGCAGACTAGCCTTCATACTCCAGGCAGACACACTATGAACATCTAAACCGTGAAATGGGGGGTGAAAATGTCATTTTGCCATGAAACTAAAAAGTCACTGTGATTTCACGGTGCATTTTACAGTGAATTCACCGTGAAAATAGTCGCCTCTCTGACCTGATAAGGACATCTTCTGGTCACTAAAGAGACCGTGAAAAAAACCGTGAATATTTACAGTGGCAAGCTAGCTCCAGCCTTGAGGGATGGCTCATTCAATTACCAGTAGTGACCACCAGCCCCCATGGAGGTACTGTACTTTTAAATTGCCTCTAGCCATTTACCACCAGGAATGTGGCCTTGGAGACCACTGGTGAAAACACCGTGAAAATGACTTGGCTAACTGTGTGCGATGAAATAGGGGTGAAAACACGGTGAATTTTCTTTTCACGGCTAAATGACATTTTCACCCCATTTTCACAGTTTAGATGTTCATAGTGACATATCTTCAAGGAGGTCAGCCCCAACCATGCCAACTGTGAGCCCACAATTCACAGTGAAAGTTGGGTTCCTATCTGTCTATCTCTGTTTGGTTTCAGATGGGAAAGGTCATTGACAAGGTCATGCTCATCAAAGAGAAGCACGGAGTGGAAGCCTGGCTATAAAGCTGCTGGCAGGTGTCTGAGATGTACACACACTGTGTACAAGCGCCATACTATAAATGCCTTCTGCAGCTAGCGGAAGTGAACGTGTTGCGGGCAATGGACCTTTCCCATGAAATATGGAAATAAGAGCTGGCGCATGCGCTTTACTAAATTGGTGGGCAAACGAGTGCGGCAGCATTGCGTGCAGGTTTCGAAATACGCGCGCAGGAGACGCTGAATAGCCAATGACCGCACGCCAAACTGTTAGTGAGAAGGAACGCGCGCACGCATGTGGAAAACTATGATTGGTTGGCAGCCCGCTTGCCCACCAATTTAGTTAAGCGCATGCACTAGGTATAATTTGCATATTTCATGGGAAAGGTCCATTGTGCTGATAAACAGAAATAGAGAAGGGTTGCTCCTTCTACATGTAGCAATGGTGTCATCCATCCAGTTTTCCAATTTTATAGTATTTTGATGTTCATGTTTTAGACAGTGAATGTACATGTACATCACTTTGTGCATTGAGGACTTTATGATAATTTTTTATCACAACATTTTTATCAGTTTAATTTTTAGAATTGCAATGCCTGTCAAGAGATCTCAAGATGTGACTTTTCTCCTGTTTTAGATCAAACGAATTCACGTTTTGCTTTTTAAGATGACAAAGCTTTATTACCTTTCAGTTTGTTTGATTCAAATCGTCACTCAAACACCGAAAAATTGTTTTTATCTCGCAAGAGAAAACTTGTGTTATTTTTTGAATGCTGCCCCCCACATACAAGCCAACGAATTACATTGTGAACTGCATGGACATACAAGTACATGTTCATGTCCTGGTCAGTGGTGGTTATGACACAAATCATAAAAGTCGTCAATAGGCAGTTACAAAACTCATGAGGGCAATATATAAGAATCCAACCGAATCCGTTTATTGTTCACGGGTTGGTGCAAAAAACATGGGGGTTTTTTGGCCTTTTTTCTCCTTTCTCGGATCATTGTTTCAGCTAAAAACTTCACTGTGTGGGTTTTTTGATATGTTTAATGGACACTCAGTGTGGTTTAGCATACAAACTGAGTTAATCTTTCGAACTTTACCAATGTTGTATTGGACCTTTAATGAACAAATGCATGTGACTGGCTATATCCCATCCCAACAAAGATTGTTGACTATTAATGTTGGTTTGGTGCTACCTAAAGTGCTTGGTAGCTCAGGTTGTAAGAGTGCTGGCATGTTAAGCCAGAGGTCTCTGATTGAAGTCCTGGTCCAATAAGATTTTCCTTGCCATTTGAAAAAATTGTTTGAAAGTTTCCAGGATTTACTTATTTGATTTTCAGTTAAATACACTACTTGATGCTATAGAGTTTGATGAAACATTGTTACATTTAAAATATGCTGTGCTCAGAAATTGTTGATAGATGTAATGACAACTAGGTCAAAATTTTAGACTGAAAAGCCATGTTGCCTGTTTTATTCAATTTTAGGTATCATAAGAATAGTTCACTGACACAATAAGTTAAAAAAAAATTAATGCAATTTGTGTTGTTGTTGCTGTAAATCTTTTAAATTAAATCTACTGGTATGTGTGGTTTTTTTTATTTTTTTTTTTTACTAACTCGGTTTTAATTTTCATCTATCATATTGTAATATCAATCTTGCCGTAATGGTTAATTTTGTGAATGTATTTTACAATCTTGAAACGATTTCTTTCTTTTTTATTATTCTTAATGTTCTGTTGTGTACTCTTCACTGTAATTTGGCCATTGGCCACAATAGTGATGAAATAAATTAATTATATTAATATAAAAAAAAAAAAACATGAATGAGGTAGGAAATGTTTGTTATACAACATACATATATGACTTGTATGCTTATCTGTATATATCTGTATGGAAATGTAATTGAAGGTTGATATTTTTGTCTAATTGTTACAATATATATTCAAGGATATCAGAGATGGAGCCAACCGCTGTTTCTGGTTACTGAGCCATGGTTCAATGAAGAGACTGTCAGTAGTAGTTCAGTTTATAGTAACAGCCCTGATTGAATGTGTCGGCAATCGAATTGTATTTACTTCTTTTTTATGCTAAGTGAAAAATGCTACTGAACCCATACACTTTTTACATGGAATGAGGTTGAATCGACAAAATTGAAAGACAGAAAATAAATTTGAAAGACCAACGTTTTATAGATTTCTTAGATTGTGTCAACTAACTAAAGACTTTGAAAAGCTGTGCTCATCTTTGAGAAAAGCTGTGCTCATGTTTGAGAAAAGCTTTGATCATGTTTGCCTTGCAAAAGTGCTATTTGGGAAAGGTAAATAAAACTGAAGAGGCTGCATAAATTATTTGCATCTCTTTCAAAACTGTCTGATAGTGTATGGAAAGATTGTGTCATTTCAGTTACAGTGCTCTTTACAGGACCAGAATGGTTCAACTCTTGACTAATCTCCAATCACTGTGGGAGTGCCATACCATTTGATGTAGGCCACATACGCAATGGATGTAGGTACTGTCTGTAACATCCTTGTGTATAGCCCATACCTTTTGATGTCGGCCACATCCTTGCTTCGAGGTCATACCCCTTGTTGTATGCCACTTTCTCGTCGTACCCGTTGATCTTGGAGGCACCGAGTAAAAATTCTTGTACCGGTACCTTACGTCTAGGCCATACCCCTTGGTGAATTTAACTCCCGTGTTTCTTGCCCAGATCATTCAGTAAGGAAACTCCCTTTTGCCATGTTCATGCCCTTTAATCCAGGCCACACCGTTATATCTCAGGCCACATCCTTTGATCAAGGCTACACCCTTGTCTCCATACCCTTTGATCTAGAGGACATCTTTAGGCAATACCCTTTCGTCAAGGCTACACCCTAGTGTCTAGGTCATGCCCTTAAAGTCAAGAACACCTTTGGTCAAAGCCAAACCATTTGGACTAGACCACACCCATTTATCTAAGCTACACCCTTTGCTCTTGGTTACACCCAATTGTCTAGGTCACACCCCTTGGTCCATGTCCTGTGTCTACCTAGTCACACTCTCGGGTCTATGCATACCATGTGATCTGTGATCTAGGCTACAACTGTGTGTTTCGGCCATACCTTTTTACCAAGGCCACACCCCTGTATCTAGATACCCTTTAAACTGGGTCACAAACCAGTACCTAGGCCACACCCCTGTATTTGGGTCATAAACCATGTACACTTTGATCTAGTCTACACCCCTTAGTGTTGGTCACACTCTTGTATCTATGCAATACCCTTTGATACAGGCCACACCCTTGTGTCTACAGGTAGGTTACACCCTTAATTGTGTCTAGGTCACACCCTTGAGTCTAGGCCACACCCTTGAGTCTAGGCCACACCCTTGAGTCTAGGCCACACCCTTGAGTCTAGGCCACACCCTTGAGTCTAGGCCACACCCTTGAGTCTAGGCCACACCCTTGAGTCTAGGCCACAGCCTCAATGTTGGTAACACCCTTTGGTCAAAACCAAACCATTTGGACTACGCCATAGCCATTTATCCAAGCTACACCATTAATTTGTTCTTAGTGTGGCTTAACAGTAACATAATAAAATATATACTTCGTTCACACTGTATACGTATGAAAAGCTTGAAATATAATTTTATTAATGTGCAAAAATAAATGTTACAAAAATGCTCAAAGAGTAAAAGATATAAAATGTGTAATCTAAGAATTACATTTGTTAAAAAATATAGGCTGTACCGTACTTCCAAATGCTAGCCAGCTTTATAACTAATTAATGTTGGCATTTCAGTGAAAATGAAGGTGCAATCCCCGTAGATATACAGCGGTTACCAGTTGAATGCTTCTGACTGGCCAGCCCCCCCTCCCCCCCCCCACACACACACACCTCTGCAAAGATAGTTGACTCTTTGGTTAGGCCTCCATCTAAAGGCTTGATACACATGGAGCTCAGGTAATCAAACACTGGTCCGTTAAACCAGAGAACTCAGGTTCAATACCCGCTTCAGTCAAATTTCCTTTGCTATTTAAAAAAAAAATGTTGAACAAGTAACAGGTTCTTTTCAGAACCATACCTCTTCCTTTAAGAGACCTGATACATGGTGTTCACCGCAAACCTTCCTATATTGATTCACCCACCATGCAAAGCCTTAAGTCTCATTTAAGCCTTAAGTCTCATTTAACATTTGAAACGTTGAGGCCCTTGGTTCTTAACAAATCCCCCCAAAGAGGTTAGTAGAACATGGAGTCACTACAACAATTATTTTTACAACACGACTATCGATCGAAATTGTTAGTGATGCAAAAGAGGTTGCAAACTGATAACTGACTAAATTGAGCAAAATGAAAATGTAATGAATTTAGAGGGCCTGATGTTTCAAACCTAGCTGAACCTTTCTCAAGGGACAATAGGCAGACGGACAGGTAGGCTAAGGGTCCAATCCTAGCAGGACCTGCTAGGATTGGACCATCATCAGGCCCTTGAAAATTATGAAAAAATAACAGATACCTTGACTAATCAGTCATTGGTATATCGAGTCTCCTTCCAAACCCAGTGTCTCATGTAATCATCCAAACAAACTGGAAAATGTCTTTAGCCGTGTCCGCACTCGACTTATTTTTTACCGAGCCCGTGGGTAACATTCCAATGGGTAAATCTTCCCGGCGTCCGCACTTGGACTTTTCAACTCAGGTAAACTAACCAAGACGATCGGTAAAACTAACCGACTCATGTACATGTGCATGTACTCTAGGTACACAAACACGTTGTTACCCTGCGCCCGCACGAGTCTTGCATACAGTATTGTAACGTGCAGGGCGCCGGATGTGGTTTTTTACTGAGTCGTTTACCGAGACGTCGTATCCGGATTGGACTTATCGACTCGGTTAAACTGACCTGGTCAATTTAACCGGGCAGAAGTTGGTCGGTTAAACTACCCACTGGAGTCGGGTAAGTTACCTGGGAGGAAAACTTCCTGGGCTGTCCGCACTGGACTTAAAATGGTCAATTTACCCATTTGCTCGGTTAGTTTACCCATTTTAAGTCCAGTGCGGACGCGGCTTTTGACACTTTGTCAGTTGATTCTGTGAGGATCTTTTCCCTACAGGATGCTGTGAAGAAGTTACAAATAGATATTTGCAGTTGTTTACCTCACAGTCTGTCTGTATCACGTTACTTCCCTTGACTGTGAAAATGGTTCACCTCACTCATCCGCCATTACATACTGTACATGCAAAGGCTAAACTTTACAATATTAACTGGTGTGGAGTATTTCAAATAACCTATACATCAATGTACTTCTATACATTTTATCTGGCTACTATAAACATTTTCTCTTTTCAGTTTCCCTGTCAGTGAAATTCTAACCTGCTCTAATATGTGTAATGTAGAAGTGAATGCAGTCCAGTGCCTGCGGATGCATGCACTGTCAGAATTGATTACATTGTATCCACGGCATGCTTGAGTTCAGGCCAGTTTTATAACATCACTATTCACTTTGCTATTACCTTTCAATAGCACTGTTATTTTCAAGATAGCATAGTAAAAAAAATATATAATAATTCTTTTGAGGATATTGAGGATACCTTAAGACTGTCTAAACTTTCTGGAGATATATGTAAATATTTAAAATGAATAACCTTTCCTACTGAAAACTATTTCCAGGAATAGTACCACTTAAACAGTAGCAAAATGAAAATTGCACATCTACATTTGTCTGCCCATCCAAATAAAAAGCGTCAATAATACATGTATATTTCAAGTTTACTGTAATATTAATCAGGATGGTGGAGCATACAAAGAATAGGCAATGGAAATTGCAGATTCTTCTGTGAAGGTACACTGTAGAATGTAAACCAAACATTGGCTTACTAAGTTCTTGTGTTTCCCTTTGAACCCTAAAATAATACATGATCTTGCATCGGCAAAAATGAAAGGAGGGTTTTCAAAATCCTTCCTGAGGATATTCTATGAGACTTGCAAATCCTCACAAAACCGCATTCTTAAATATCATATGTTATCAATAACCGAAGGGAGCACCAAGTACTGAACAGATTCAAATCCACCATACGACCTCAACCAGCTCAGTTGTGGTAAGATGTCTGCACTAGAAAGTTGGAGTAGCAGGTGATCGAATCCTGTCTGAGCTCCATGGATTTCTTCAGCAGGCACATGGGCAAAGTACCGTACTGATCACACAGTGCTAATTATACATCAAGAAGGGCAACCCTTTGTCGAATTACAGTCTCCCCGATGCAAAATCAAATCATACCAATAATCAGGCAAAGTAGTGGGCATACAGTGCTTATTGTACGTTGTGGAGGGCAAACACCTTTGCCGAAAGTTACCTTCATTTGGCAATGGTAAGAATACATCGTACTCTAGACTATACAGTACAATGCAGGAGGGCGTTTGTTTTTTTCAGACATGAAAGATAGATATAATGCATAAAAGTTTAGCAGGGCCTGTCTACGATCAGCAAAAGTTTACAAACTGCCATAAAAAACATGTAAATACAGAACCTTGCCAACAAAGAAAGAACATGTATATATATGTACATGTATAAAATGCAATTAAGGACAAAATATAAGATAAAAATCCAATTAAGATTATTCCCAAATATACATGTAGATAAAAGTAAACAGAAAACAAAAGAAACAATAAGAAATGGAGAGCAAATTAAATTTCTAATAAAAGTCACGCAGAGATAAAATATTAAGCAAAAACATATGAAAAATAAAGAGACAATATATAATAAGACTATGGTCTAGAAATAATCTAATCAAAGGCCTCACAAGGTCCCGCCCTGTCCCAAGTCAAACTTGGCCATTAAACACTAAAATTGCATTTAGAATAAGACTAAGATGAGAGAAAGCTACATTTTCCGAAGAAGGGGAAAGTTGTGTATTAGTCACCCCTAAACTAGCTTGACCCTCCGTGAAATCAGTGAAATATGTCAGGTTTGATTGATTTAGTCAGGCTTTTAACTGGCTCTGATCCCAGGGAAAATGCTAAAGAACAATTAAAGAGGAGAGCTGGCAGATCATGTCAGCTCAAACCTTAGAGGCATCCTACTACCACTCGTAGTTGCACTTAGTAGAAGAAACCATGACTACCCAACGATATTCACATGGCGTGTCGTACCCAGTGGCAGTTGTACTAGTCAGCACATGTACCGGTACATGTCGGTAGCTGGCTATACAACGTTATGATTTAAGTACGTCATATCCCTCCTAGGGCTAGGGTTACTGTACACAGCACCCTCAATAATCGGACATTCTCCTCGATGCACGGCGAATAAACATTCCGTCGGCGTAAAAAAAAGTCCACGTGGGAACGCGCGGTAGACTAGCATTCAGGAATGTCGCGGAAAGTTACCGCATGGCCGCGGAAGAAAAAGTCCTGTGGGAACACAGTTTAACCTACAATTTTAATACCAAGTAGCCTTCAGGACAAAGGCCTCAATCATTCTGAACCTATTCCAAACTGACCACTTTCTTAGAAACCTTCTGACAAGACCTCCTGCATTGAAGCAACAACCTGTTGCCCAAGCTCTCCGCCCTCCATCTATTCAGGATTATAATTACTGTATAGGTCACCTACTCCGTAGACCACACCCCTAACACCTTTGTCTTGTGATATCAATATGGAGACCCCTCTTGCTAGGGAAGGTTTAGAGAAATTAGAATTAGAGAGAGAGAGAGTACGAATGCTAGATGCTGCTTTGACAAATGCTGTGCATTGTTTGCTACACTACGAGAGTGAGCTTGTGAAAAGTGTGAAAGCCTGAAAATCAAAGCGATTCTGATCCCGCAAAACAACAATTATTGACTAGACTTGACGGTCCCAAGAAAGGTTACTCTAAAAGGAACGACCCAGGGAGCTTGAGGGAGTTAACCCAGTCCAATGGAATACCACCTAAGGTGTAGACTGGCTTGGATATACTTTGCCAAGTTAAATGCATGACCTTGCAATTTGATCTTGCCCAGTCCATGATTAAGTCCAAGTTCTCCTGGAGTAGAGGATCGAGTTTGTGGAACTGAACACGCCTAATCATGAATGTGCCTATTGCACAACCCAGGAAGACAAGTGAAGGCTCTGATCATTAGCACACAAAACAAATAATAGTGGGCAGAGGACTGACTGAGTGGCTTTCAAACAAATAGGGAGCCAGCTTGAAGTACCTCCCTTATAGACAACTCGCTGCATGCGGTCTGTGACAAACGACATGATCCATCCTAGATCAGGACCCTTTATGTTTCAGCTCAATTTCAGTTTGTCCCCACAGGAATGCTAGAACACACTATGAAATGCATGACTAAAGTCTAACGAAAATTTACATCCAGAGCAGGAACACTTGCATCCAAAGACGGCGTCCATTCAGTACTGGCTGATATCAGAGCGGTATGGTATACTATCTCCCGCGGATGTAACCGTCTTGGTGGTTGTACAGAAGTCAAATGTGCACGCAACAGTCCAACACTTGGCAAACTTTTTGCCACAGATAATTGGTGTCAAAGTTACCATGTGATAATTTGTGCAAATTAGTTTCATTGCCCCGTTTGAAAGCAGGCAACAGGTGTGCAGGTTTCCATGAGTTTGGTGGGAATCCGTATGGACTGGAGTAATGGTGAGAAAGTTTGCGGGGATATGTACTAACCAGCTCAGGGGAATATAATGACTTAGGAAGAGCTCGTTGGTCTGGGCCCCAGCGGCTTGGCGTAGACCAGACAGCCTTCCTTAGGTTTGCAAGTGACCAGCTTCACGTAGTGGAAGGACTGTCCGGGCACCAGCTCAAAGGTGAAGTACTTCATCAGCTTGGCCATGATAATGCGAGCCTCAATCTGTGCAATAGCAGACAGAGTGGTACCAGATAAAAAAACTGATCATCACTGACTACCCTTACAGAAATGTCTGCAAGCTTGCGGCAAGCTTGTCTGCAAGCTTGCAGACAAGCTTGCCGCAAGCTTGCAGACAAGCTTGCAGACAAGCTCAGTAGCAAGTTTGCATTTAAGCGTGCCAGCAAGCTTGCAGACAACCTCAGTAGCAAGCTTGCAGTTACGCGTGACAGCAAGCTTGCGGCAAGCTTGCTGGCACGCTTACAAGGTTCCAAATACCGGTATGTAAATTAGGGCAAGCTTGCAGACAACCTCAGTAGCAAGTTTGCAGTTAAGTGTGCCAGCAAGCTTGCGGCAAGCTTGCTTGCTGGCACGCTTGCTTGCTGGCACGCTTGCCTGCACGCTTACAATGTTCCAAATACCGGCCAGTATGTAAATTAGGGCAAGCTTGCGGCAAGCTTGCAGGCAAGCTTGCAGACAAGCTCAGTATATAGCCACTTGGCACCA
Source organism: Luidia sarsii (assembly GCA_949987565.1). Lineage (NCBI taxonomy): Eukaryota > Metazoa > Echinodermata > Asteroidea > Paxillosida > Luidiidae > Luidia > Luidia sarsii. Next base: position 3,909,446 of record OX465101.1, on the reverse strand, counting down.
GGCCACTTTTCAATCAAGCACCATTTACAAAACTCGCTAAAAGCAATCAGCAACAATAAACACCCGTGCAATCAATCATCAGAGAACAACGCTATTCGTACAAGCAAGTCAAACCTGGCACCATCAGGAGTCTGTGTGGCTTTTGTCATGCTACACACTGTGTTGGTGAAAAGAGTTGAAAAGAGTCTTTGCCTAAAACCTGGACAATAGTGGTGCCTGGATTAGATGGGCCCAGCGCGCAGTAACACCATAGGCTCTCTGAATAAGTGTTTAATGACCACAAATCAAATCTGAAACAAATACGCAGGTTGCACAGAAGAAAAGCACCACTGTCACGAAAATGATCACCAACTTAATTGTTGAAAGATGGCTGGCGACATTCATCCAAATCCGGACTGAATTCCATACTAGAGTTAGATAAGACTTGAAGGTTTGCATGGTAGAAATACCAAGTGGAAGGTTTGCGGTGACACCATTAGGCATACATGTATAAACATTGATGATAGTTGGAATCCAGCAGTCTCCTGGCAATGGGCAGATTACACACTACCCGAAATGTTGAGCTACCGGCTCTTTTCAGAGCCACACTCCTTCTTGAAAGAGAAGTGCCACATGGTGTCACCACAAACCCTTTCACTTCAAACTAGAGTTGACAATAAAGTAGCACATGATGTTGAAAACCAAACTGAACAGAATCAAGCTCATCGTGAATTGTACATATCTCAAAGGATTCAGAGGACCTGCTGTTTTCATCCCAGCGAGACGTCCCTCAAAGGCAAGCCCTCTCAATTTTCAAAATAAAAGAAGAGACACATGTGTGATAGTTTGTTGACCTATCAACAGCCAGGACTTTGGTCGCTGCATACATGTATGTGAAACTGAAACTCACCATGGCAAACAGACCGCCGATGCATTTCCTGGGACCGAGGGAGAATGGGAGGTGCACATAGCTGTAACTATTGGAGAGAAGAGAGAATCAAATGGATTTACTTTAGCAGTTTCAATAACTATAAAGGTCAGGGCCTAACATTTCAATCCAAGCAGGACCTTTCCTCAAAGGCAGAATGTTTCCAAGCCCTGCAAGATTCGAAACCCTGGACCATTTACATTTTGGGATGTGCATTTTATGTGTCATTAATGTCAGTAAGCAGTTTGCAGCATTTTTGAATATAACTTTAGGATTTGCTATTTGATTGATGCTTGGAAAATCAACTGATAGAAAGATGTTAGAAAGAAAGGTTGCACTGTGAGAGGCTTGTGGGGGGGGGGGGGTAACTAGAATCCCCTTACAGAGAGGCACCTAAGACATTTACCTCCACGTTCACAGCCTTATGTCTTCTGCTTCACACATCGACTTAACGCCCCCTTGGAAGTCTTCCAAACTCACTCTTGTATAGTCACTTAACCACTTCGCGCTGGGGGGTTTTCAGCGCCGATGACCGCCATACGGGGTTTTTTTTAACAATGCATCATTTTCAAATCTCGCTAAAACAATCGGAACAATATATTTCTGTGAAATAAATCGATAAGGGTATACTATGGGTACAAGAGAGTAAAACCTGGCACAATTCGGACGTCGTTGTGGCTTGTCAAGAGATTATCCGTTCGAAAAAGGGCCCTTTGTGCATCGTCAATGGACTGTAACGGACGTGTGTGTGTGTGTGTGTGCGGGCGTGTACGCTGCTGACAATCCCTGACCGCAGCCTCCACTCCAGGCAGTCAAATCTTCGAGTTGGTCGGCCAGAAACGAGCGTACAGATTACGGTAAAGAATGTGGGGGGAATTCCAATGCCAGACCAACGACCGTTGGGCTGTGTGGCATGCAAAGACAATGTCCCCCGCATGCTTACAGCTGCAGCGCGGTATCCCTCGATCCTCCACAGTAAAAGTCCCACAATTGCACAATTACTGCTGCTAATCTTGCAATTTATGTGGCAACTTGCATCAAAAAGGGTCTTTGTACTGATTCATATTGCTTTGTTCTAAGCTGAAAAGAGTCTTTGTTAAGAATGTGGACAATAGTGGTGCCCGGATTCAGTGGGCCCCGTCGCATAGTCAAGCCAATGGAGCTCCGGATTTGGAGGTCCCGGCGCGAAGTGGTTAACTACCCGGTAATTGTCCTCATAAGTCTCATTGTTGAAAGACATTGTGTGCCCAGTCAGTGTTTCTTTTGCTCCATTTTGCTTAAACAAAATACCTGTGGGTATACACTTTGTGCTGATTACAAACGGTCTGCCATTTTGAACCTATTGATGGTATACACCCATTATCAACTACTTGGTCGTGTTTAGATTGCAGGGGTTCCATTTCATTTCTGAGTAGCCTTGGATAAGCTTCCCTGGCTCGTGCCCCTCTAGAGGTCTTGGCAACAGTACATGCTACTGCCCCCAAAGCTGGTAGCAAGATTTATCATACTAGTACTACCCCCCTGTATCATACTATTAGTGCATACTCATTTTGTTTAACACCGGTTATTATTTTGCTGTGCATGCAACTGCTGATTAATGAGTATTTCAAGTATGGATTGATATTACCCTCGGAAAGCACACAAAATAATGAGGAATTTGCCAAATTTAACCGACATGCTGCACATGCAACGACAAATCATAGCGAACCGGCACCGTAGGTCCGATCAACTTGTTTTGGGTATCGAAATGTGCAGGAAAGATGAGACATATCGACCAAATCTCAGCAGACGCACAATTATGGAAACAATTAAGGTTACAGTAAAAACTCGCTAAGATAGTAGACTAGTTTGGGTAAGGTTAGGAGGTTATGGCGTCGGAGCCAACCGGGTCTGACCAAGGTAGACCGATGGAAGCTGAATCCAATGCACCCTTGCAACTTATGACGCGGTCTTATGTTTACCTTTTATCATCAAGAAACCGGCTGGGCATAAACTTGTCTGGGCTTTCAAAGTGTTCCTCGAGGCGTTGCATATTCATGATGTTAACCTGGCGGTGAAGAAAGAAATTTTTAATTTCAGTGCTTCCTTTATATTTCCCCACAAATTTCGCCCCTCAATCCAATGGACTCGGTACTGTATAGTTCAAACATATACTGCAGAACTAGTTACCCCCACATTGGATAACCAAAGCATCAAACACAACATGTATTGCATGATAGCAGGAGCATTCTGAGTAGGAGGTTTGCGGTGACACCATGTACATCATCTCTTAAGAGAAGGAGTGTGGCTCTGAAAAGAGCCGGTAACTCAACATTTCGGGTAGTGTGTACTCTGTCCGTGCAGTCTCCTGATGACGGACAGAGTACAAACTACCTGAAACGTTGAGTTACCGTCTCTCTTCAGAGCCGCACTCCTTCTCTTAGGAGATGGTGTACATGGTGTCCCTGTAAAACCTCCTATTTGGTATTTCCACCATGCAATCCTTCAAATCTTATCCAGGAGAATTCTGGCTATAGGACATTGGCAATTTGTTTTTTTTTTTATCCTGACAACACACAATGGAAAGTACTCATAAGGAAAGCACGTCCTCCCTGCTCTGTGACTGTGCATGTCATGCACTGAGCCATAAAATACGGCACCTACCGGTACATGTACACGTTCCTTGCAATAAAGTTTAATAGTCCCTACTGAGCCTCCACATTTGACTATGCCCCTTTGGGATACTTACAGTCACGTTGCAGCCCTTGGGGACATGGACACCGCCCCACACCACATCTTTTGTCAGCTCCCTCACGACAGAAGCGACGGGTGGGTGGACTCGCAGGGACTCCTTCAAGACCTGGGTGGATGTGCAAAGGCAAAGGTCATTCATTTCATTCGATGGTGGTAGGAGCAGTCTAACGCTTTGCTGCCAACGCTGGGCAGTGCTCCACAGACACTACGAACATCTTAAACCGTGAAAAAGGGGTGAAAATGTCATTTCGTCGTGAAACTAAAAAGTCACTGGGATTTCACGGTGCATTTTACAGTGAATTCACCGAGAAAATAATTGCATCTTTGACCTGATAAGGATATCTTCAGGTCACTAAAGAGACCGTGAAAATCTAGGGTGGCAAGCTCCAGCCTTGGGGGATTCAATTACCAGTAGGGACCACCAGCCCCCATAGAGGTACTGTATTGTGTCCTTGTACCTGTCACTCCCAGATACTTCTAAATTGCCTCTAGCCATTTACATGTACCACCAGGAGGAATGTGGCCTTGGAGACCACAGGTGAAAACACTGTGAAAATGACTTGGCTAACTGTGTGCCATGAAACAGGGGTGAAAACACGGTGAATTTTCTTTTCACAGCTAAACGACATTTTCACCCCGTTTTCACCGTTTAGAGTTCGTAGTGATGAGACTGCCCATGTCAGCACTATGGGTGATGTGTGGTTTGCCGAACAAATACATGTACATGTAAGGGATGCTTCCTCTTGGATCATGGGACCAACTTACGGCATTGGTGTACTTCAGGCTGGAGAGGTCATCAAAACTGCAGTAGCCGTCCTCACCAATAACAGCGTCTGCCTCCGTCTTCATTCTACAAATGCCATCAGAGGGAGAGAGAAATGTGCACTGCTATGATGTATACACACTTGGTTTAATGGCAAATATTTGAGAAGCAATTGGTATTTGCAAGAGTACCTCGTAAGCTTTCTAATGATATCCAAATTATTTCCATATATTGCTGAAATCCAAAGCCTCAAAGTTTGAGGTCATGAGCACAGCGTGCCGACACTCTTACAAATTAAATTCCCATTTTTTTCAATACATGTACTTACAGACATTTGTTTAAACATTCCTTTGGACGGATAGTTCTCTAATACATAAACTTTATGAAAATGCAAAGAGATTTACATTTATTTTAACATGTATTTTGACAATACTTGGACTTTCAACACCATTTACTTGGATAAATAGGTTTGCGGAGACACCATGTAAATTCTCTTTTGTGAGTAAGTGTGGTTCTGAAAAGAACCGGAGGAACTCGACGTTTCGAACAGTGTACTCGTCTTCAGTCTCATCAGCAGTCTCCTTGAAGATGAGCAGAGTACACTGTTCGAAACGTCGAGTTCCTCCGGTTCTTTTCAGAACCACACTTACTCACAAAAGAGAATTTACATGGTGTCTCCGCAAACCTATTTATCCTGATATTCTCACCATGCAAACCTTCAAATCTCAACATTTACTTGAATAGGACATTTGGAGTAGATGCCTCATAACACCAGCTTGTATAGACTTCCATTGGTGTAATGAGGTACATGGATTGATCAAACTATTTCCTCCCAACAGTCTACTCACCAAGACTGTATTTGTATACTCTGTTTGAAAATGGTAAATTTGATTCACAAAGCACTTTCAAAACTAGAGAAATAAGTTTCCAAAAAGGTACTCAAGTTTAAGGTATCTCGTGAGTCAACCTGAATGACCTAATGTGACCTGAATTTGATAAGACTTGAAAGTTTGCATGGTGGAAATACTAAGTGGAAGGTTTGTGATGTTACCGGCTCTTTTCAGAGCCCCACTCCTTCCCAAAAGAGGAGAGTTACACGGTGTCACCCCAAACCTTCCACTTGACCTGAATTTGGACTCACTTGTAAGCAATCTCCGGGTGTTGGCCAAGTTCCAGCACTGTGGATGTCAGCAGGCAAGCAGTGGTCTCTTGCCCTACATTGGGTTGTAAGATTATTTCTTATTTCTTATTTATTAATCTCATCCAACAGCAAACAAAATGCCAGTTACAGGGAGATATATACAAATAAATAAAACACTAATTTGATAAATTAATTTACAATGAAATAGTTAAATGAATAATGGATATATCATTCATAGAACATTAAAACAAACAGACAGACAAACAAACAGAAAACAAGCAAACAAGTACAACTATGCAAGAAGCAGAGATTCAAACCACAATCAATCACAACAATTCAGCACATAGTCAAAGACTGAAACACAAACAGCACATTAAGTATTAAAAGTTGAAAGAGCTGCATGGACCTGGCAGCGAAAAGAATGCACGGAAGGAGCACCGAACACATCACACATCCCATGCAGCCTGTTGTAAGTGGATGAAATCCTGGAGATGAAGCCACGCTTCACCTCAACTCGGCTGCGCGGGATGTGGAAGATGTGCTCCTGTGCATGCCTTGTCCGCCGCACAGGTACATGCAGACAAAAAAGGTTGCAGTCGGTTACAGTATAAATATTATGGAAAAACTACAAGAATAAACAGAATAAACAAGAATAAACAGTCATATGTGAGCTATGACTAAAAAAAGGGCTGTCCCATGACCCAGGCCAAGTTAGAAAAACAACAGGTCAGTTGAAAAAAAGCCTGTTGAAATAGCCAGAAAGGGCCTGTGGAACAAACTGACAGGCCTGATAAAAGAAACTGTTGAAAAAAAAAACCAGCCATTTGAATAAAAAAAAAAGCCAGTTGGAGAAACTTAATTGCACTTGAAAAAAAAAAAAAGTTATAAAAAAATGAGGGCCAGTCTGTTGGACAAAAGCGATTGAGACCAGGCACTGGTACAAAAGTCACTTGCCTGCTGTAAAAAATGTGACAAAGTGGTTGATCATGTCCTCCAGCTCCGTCTCGGTGACCAGGCCGCTGCCTCCGTTGGATGTCTGTAAGATGTGCGACAAGATGTTGTTCTCCAGGGGTTCACCGCGTCCCAGCGCCTCCAGCTTGGCCAGGATGCAGTCCCGGCCAATGTTGCGGATGTAGGCGGCGGACGATCGGGCCTTCTGGCGGTACGCCCTGGCCGACGGCAGAGGGTTGCACTTGAAAGAGGGCGAGTGGGAGGACGACAAACCTCAGCAAAAAGCAAGACGTTGCTTGCACTCTGAAGACGTGTCAAGACCATGGCTGCCAACCATTCCTATTTCAGAAGAATCATTTTTCTTTTTGGGGAAAAATTTATCACTTTTTAAAAGCTCTTCACAACAGATCCTGATTTTTGGCTTGAGAATACACATGTATTTCTAAATAGTTTGCGCTGTGATTCCTCTTTTTTGGCAGAAGTATTTCTGATTTCTTTAAGATACATGTGGGTTGGCAGCTATGCAAGACAGGGGAATGATCACTACTTTTATTAGGGAGAGCACTGACAGACTAACCAGTTGGGAAGAGTGCATATTAACCTTATGTACATGTAGCAGTCCTCATCACTACCAGATTTGATGATCCAGCCACCTTTCGGTCCTGTTCGTTGCACCCATCTTTTCAAGCTCCTACTTGGATCATCCCCCTCATTGCATCTGATGAAGCAGTTGTTGCTACAAGAGCTTTAAGGCAGTCTGTAAGAGCTATACTATTACATTGGTTTGCATTGGGTGCAGGAAGGGAAATGTCCCGCGAGGCCATTATTTTATAGGTCAATTGATTCCACTTCCAGGCCAGGGGAAAATGGGAGTAACTGTGCAGTTGCCTTGGATGGAAAATCAGTCGGGAAGAGAAAAAGAACAGAGGCTTGATCCAAGACTGCCTGGCATCGCACTATGGTGAAGAGAGACAGCAGTGGAGGGCGGATTCCCCCATCATATGAGAGGGAGCAAGACAGACAACCATGGAACACACGGACAGGAGCAAGAATCAGCAAACAATAGACAGCAGTGGAAAGAGCACATTCAAGACTCATGAAGAGAGAGACAAACATGTACGTGTTTAACACAATGAGGCAGAGCCTGTTACCCAAACACAGTGTCCGTGCTGACTCTTGCAGATGGCTTACCCACAGGAGAGGCTTCATGATGGTTTCAAAAACGCTCTGAGTAACAAACTTGATGTCACTTATGAATCGGGACTCCTGCTTGTCGAAGACATTCAGATCCAGACCGAAGGCAACCTGTACAAAAGCAGCAAACGGTTCCTCTTCAATCCAATCTTTTTATGATCACAGAAAAATGCAACAGGGTTGAACAGACTAATAAATGTTCACAATGATCACTGTATTCTATTGTTGAGCAACATACAAAAATCTTAAAATTTAGTGGGCCTGACGTTTCGATCCTAGCAGGACCTTTCTCAAAGGCAGAGTGACAAGGACAAAACAGATACATGTTAAACGAAGGAAGGGGGGAGAGTGAATAGGACACGGATGAGAAACAAAGGACAAAGATGTCAAAAATGTTGGAAACTGCTTTTGAGTCCTAGTAGGCTAAAAAATGTCAGGCCCTCAGTTTTATTTTTGCAGAGAAAAGAGTTTCCCACAACGATTTAAATCATGTTTTCTGCTTCTCCAATTATCTCAGTCTAGCCCGGCTCTGTCTCTGGATCTGCTTGTATACCTCTACGTATCTTTCTGTCTCACCAAGTCTACCTCTCTGCCACTCCCTGTCTGTATATCTCTGTCCATCAATCTTTGTCTCTGCATCTCCCTTAGTCTGTCTGTCTCTTTCTGTCTCGACCTGTGTAACTCTGTCCACCATCTTTTCTGTCTCTGCCTCTGTAACTGTCCCCCTGTCTCTCCATCAGTGTCCATCTCTGTCTCAGTAACTCTGTCTCCTTGTCACTCTATCTCTGTCTGTGGATCTCTATCTCCCTGTCTTTCAGTCACTGTCTCTTGTTCTGTCTCTTCATCTTTAACTCTCTCGTTCCTTCCGTCTTTCTTCCCTTCCGTTCTCTCTTGTCTATCCATAAAAGTAACCAACTTTGCCAATGGGTCACCTAAAATAACTACAGTAACTAACTGTGAGCTCAGTGGCAGCCTACACCACATGTAATACTTAAATTCCAAAAAAAAAATTACATTCTCACTCTGGCAAAAACCAAATATCGCTGTACCTTGCTGATGCAGTCCAGCGACACCCTGTTGAACATGTCAAGCATCTCAATCTCTGTCTTTCCGTCGGCCATCTTGCCCAGCTGCTCCAGAAGCAGGTCACAGCTCTTGTTGAAGTGAGCAATGCACGTCTTCAGAAAGCTGCAACCAGGGAGGACACGCACATCGCCACCAACACTCACACGATCATTTTAAGCATGGTAGTAGACTGCGCAACTTGTCACAGATCTAACTGGGGCAGATCGTGATGGTGATCAAAGTTCCACCATTCAAATGCACATGTAATATCAAAATATTGCAAACTGCCATGACTGCAGACAGACCCAAATGCAAAATCTCAAAAAAATTACAGGGTTGGGGCAATTGACGGCTGACACAAATAGACTGTGAACTCATTGATAGAAAACTGGATGGAGACTGTCATTGAAATGCTAGATATAAATCCACCTCAGTTTGGGCAAAAAAGTAATGTAATTACAAATTGTTGCAAATTGCTGCAAGGTTTATGGTGAAGTGCCTCAATTGGATTTGCAAGGTACCATTTTGCCAAACAAGTGTGGTGCAGTAAAGAGTATTTGCCTCTCCTTTAAAAAAAAAAAAAAATTAGCCCAAGTCTCTGGGCAATTTGTAGATATAATGGCAGAGGTTATGATTATGACTGACTTCATGTTGTCTGTCAGTGATGTGGTCAAGGCCACGACCACAAGACCTAGGAAAAGACTGATGTCACAACCCAAAGGCAGAGGCCAAAACCCTTTAAGGACTTTGTTAAATTTGCATCTTGGAAAAAAAACACAAATACACAGGGATGGAACCAGGGCAAACTGAAAAAGTATGAGTGCATTTGTGTGTGTCTTGTGTATTTGCCACAAAAGTGTCCCAAGTGGCAACTTTGATCACAAAATTGATCACAAAAATACTAATATTAAAAGACTTGTACTTGGGCCTTGAGCTTGTATTGAAAGCTAATTCTCGACCTGAGTTAGCAATTTTACCAAGCGTGTGTGATGGAACAAGAAAATCAAGAAAATTTGCCTCTAAGAGTGACTAAACACAAGTCTGCCTTTATCCTCTGGTTTTCAACTCCACTATGAATTAATACATGCCTGCTATCTGAATTTCTGAAACTGTATGTGGTGCACTGTTTTATTTATTGATGTCAGTAGCAAATGTAGTCCCCCAACATGCATCCAATTCCTCCACAATTGCAGGCTACAGTTTGTGCGCAAAGAAAGAATCTCAAAGTCTGACAGAGAAAGTTTCAGTGCATGGTAGTAGTAGTGTACAGTATCTACATTTGCGTGTCGGACAAATGTATTTAAGTTAGGCAATATCAGACTGACTGGATGGCCTTCCCAAATAGTCAACTAGTCTTTGCCAGAGTGGGGCACCAGTCAGAAGCAATTCAACCATTAACTGCCATATATCTACGTTTTTTTTGTTATCATCACTCCATGCCCCTGTAACCCCCTCCAAAGAAAAACAAATCATGAGTTAATGTACATGTACAACCAATGACACAAGGCTCACCATTCAACCACCCCAAAAATAATAAACAGTGAAAAAAAAGAAACCTTGGTTGGGTCCCTTTTTGTCAAAAAACTAGCGGTTGGCAGCCTGACAATGCATTAGTCCATGTGGAAAGTGAATGGTTGAAAGGTGCAGTCTCTTTTTTCCTTCCCATTGAACCCAACACTGTAGATGTTATGCATGGCTGCACTCTAATGCCCACGTGAATATGCTCTCAGCTACACTGTACCGGTAGTTGCTTCACTGCCCATTCAGTAGGTACAGTTCGCTGGCAGAGTTTCATTTCAAGATTATAGACTGACGGAAATCATTAACCTATAAAGCAGGATAAATACCAGAGGCCTGCAATTGTGTAACTCCACTGTGCCCCATCACTAAACTAGCTATTTTTTTTCTCATAGACCCGGCCAGTTACCAATAATGTGTAGGGGCTCCAAGGGACATGACATAATGGACCTTTCCCATGAAATATGCAAATTAGACCTAGCACATGCGCTTAACTAAATTGGTGGGCAAGCGGGCTGCCAACCAATCATAGTTTTCCACGGGCGTGTGCGCGTTCCTTCTCACTAACAGCTTGGCATGCGGTCATTGGCTATTCAGCGTCTCCGGCGCGCGTATTTCAAAACCTGCACGCAACGCGCACTCGTTTGCCCACCAATTTAGTAAAGCGCATGCGCCAGCTCTTATTTGCATATTACATGGGAAAGGTCCACTGCTGTTCGCCTCATACGCAAGAAGAAGACGAGCAATCCAAACACACAAACAGATATAGGGAGTTTCGGGAGAGCAAGAATGCAATTCAAAAAGGATTTGCCCTTCTTGACCTTTGAATACACGAAGCACCATATGTTCAGTATAGCCCAATCGCCTGCTGGAAAGAAAACAAAACCCACCCAGCATCTCGGTCTCGGGCAGATGTGAACTGATGACTTCCACAACTCACTTGAAATTATCAATTATCAATTCTTTGCTTCAGAAAAACGTTGATATTTGCTCTGTTTAATATAGGAAGGTTTGCGGTGAACACCATGTATCAGGTCTCTTAAAAGAAGAGGTATGGTTTGGAAAAGAACCTGAGGGTAACTCGACGTTTCGACCAGTATGCTCTGGCCGTCATCAGGAGATTATTCAGGAGATGACGGCCAGAGCATACTGGTCGAAACGTCGAGTTACCCTCAGGTTCTTTTCAGAACCATACCTCTTCCTTTAAGAGACCTGATACATGGTGTTCACCGCAAACCTTCCTATATTGATTCACCCACCATGCAAAGCCTTAAGTCTCATTTGCTCTGTTTAGTTTTATCAAATTATTTTACTTTGTTCTTATTCTTTGTACATAGTGTACCGGGTCTCACTCTAAAAGCTATTGTCCTGTTTCAGTCCGTTTGTAGTTAGTAGTAGTAGTTAATGTTGTTCTTTTCTTTACCAAGGGAAAGGTACAAAAGCTCTGCTTCACCTTTTTCCTTCATATTGACATCTTCTGATACTACACTTAATTACATACTTTCTGTAAGATATTTTGTTTATACATAAGCCTTGATGAATTGTGTACCCAGGATGTCAATGTGGAAATAAATGTTGAATTGAATTGAATTGAATTGAACTATGACATCTGCATTGGAAAGCAGGAGTTGCTGGTTCAACACTTACATGCGGCGCCAGTATTTTTTGCAGAAGGCAACTGGGCAAAACACAGTTAGTCCACAAGGGGTGATTATTCATACATCATGAAGGGCAAACACATCAATAATGATGCCTGCATGAATGTTCCTGCCCAGAGCAAGAAAACATCAGGCCCTCTGAATTTCTGAGATTTCGGTCATTCACAATTTCACATCATTAAGCAGCTGGTAAGTTGTTAAAACTGTATAGGCTACAGTTACGAACACTTGAGCTTAATACTAGATAGACCTGAGACTTACTTGCGATTGAAGGTTGGACTGAACAAATTTCCCATCGGTCTCCAAACTTCATTGTTGATCTCTGTGACAAGGCTTTTCCCCATCAATTTCTGTCCGAACCGACTTTCCAACGCCTTATACCAGAAAGCAGCTTTCGGGTAGTTCTTCTCGATCAGAATCTCCTGTTAAATGCATGCAAACCCAAAAATGACGGTACAAGCTACTTCCCAGGTAGTGCACACATGTATACATACATGTGTGTATGCCCTAAAATAGACAAATCAGAATGCACTTTCTGACTCCTTTTTTGCAGTGTGCTGAATGAAAACACTTTCCGCTCCTCCAAAAAGCAATTCTATGTGACAGAATATGTGCAAGCACTCCAAGCAGTTTTGCATGGTTGAATCATGGATTGGTTACATCACATTGTGGAACAATTGGGCCAACTCCACGCAAGCCATCTCTTATGAGAAGGTGCATGGCTCTGAGAAGAGTCAGTTACTTGATGTTTTTGTCAATGTGTACATCGTCAGAGGGATGAAAGCCATGATAGTGTCATAATTATATTGCGCTCAGCTAATAACAGCTCCTAAATGCTTTGTTACATAAGGTGATATACAAAAATGTTGCAAACTGCTTACTGACTAAAATTACCAAAATGTAAATGATAAAATTTAGTGGGCCTGACGTTTTGATCCTAGCAGGACCTTTCTCAAAGGCAAAGTGACAAGGACAAGATAGAGAAACATGTACACGAAGGAAGGGGGGAGAGAGTGAATAGGACACGGATGAGAAACAAAGGACAAAGAGTGAAGCTGGTAGGGAGAGATCAAAGGGAAGGGCAAGGGGTAGGGTAGGGATTAGTGAGAGGAGGGGGAAAGATCAAAGAGAAGGGCAAGGAGTGGGGTAGGGATTAGTTACATGTTGAATGAACAAATGAGTTTTCAATTTGGATTTAAAGTTTTCTATTGATGGGGCTTCTCTTATTTCAAGTGGCAGTCTATTCCACAATCTGGGGCTGTGCAAGTGAATTGAACGTCTCCAAGGGTTACTTTAGTTTTAAATAAGGGTATTGGAACAGATCAATGTGTCTTGTTTACAAAGTAAATTGTGACCATGAGTTTCACACTTCAAAATCAATCATATACTTTGGGGCATGGGCATTCAATGCTTTATAAACAACCATTAAGTAATTCATTGTGGATTTGGCAACCAATTGTATATGGTTACCAAATAATTTTCTGCCATCATTAGCAGCCTCCCCTTCACTAGCCATCACTGATTAAGTGACTGGATTGGGCAATGTCATTGTGTCGTGTGTACTTGAGAACTTCAAACCACACCCCTTTCCAAAACATTAGGCGAGATCTAGACATGGTGTGTAGGATCTCTCACCCTGACAACCTCTGGGATGTACGCGTGGACGTGAACATGGTGCAAAAAGTAGAAGACAAACACCTTCCCGTGCTCTTTTGACCTGTGGGTTTGTGAGAAGATTCACTTGATTAACTGTATAGCAAAGTCAGTGAATGCATGAATAATGCAGTGAGTCACAAATTCAGAATAATGCAGTCACAGTACGATATGTAGGCTGTGCATACATGTACTAAGGTTCTACAGCTGCAAACAGTGAAAAACTGAAAATCAATTAAAATTTTGTCTTTCTATAATTAAAACAAAAATGAAAACAATTATTGAAAACATTGATGCAGCAACAACAACAAAAGATGCAGGCGGGGATGAGAAACTAAAAGAAAATTTAACTTGGCCTTAAAAGCCATACACATGTGTACATTATGCCCACATTTTCATTCAATAATGATGTCCTGTAAACTCGACTTACAAACAGTTCACGGATCCCACTGAGTGGACCGGGGTCCAGCTTTTCAATAATTTTTCTTTACAAAGTCAAAAATACAATGTACTTAACATTCAAGAAAAAGATCATCTGGTAGTTGCTCCTCTTGCACTGCCTTCTTTATATCTGGAAGATTACCGAAATAAAAGCTGCAATAGAGGGAACAAAAATCACTTTTGAATGGGGCCAAAGGGAAAGCACTGGTAACCAGGGTTTCCCCCGTGCAAAAAAACTTTCTAATAAAATTACAAAACTGCAAATTTCAAAAAATTAGGAGGGAGTGACAATGCGATACTCACAGGACCTTCTCAAAGGAAGAATGGTTCTGCCTTTGAAAAAGGTCCTACTCCCTGAATACGATCAAAATTACTCCCATGTGCATTACTACTTGTACTAGTACTACTACTACTACTACTTTACTAGTACAACTCAAGTACTTAGTAGTAGAAGAAGTAGTACTACTACAGTACTAGTAGCTAGTACTACATGTAATTATTAATGTAGGCCTGACGTTTCGATCCTAGCAGAACCTTTCTCTAAGGTACTCTGCCTATGAGAAAGGTCCTGCTAGTGCTGGGATCAAAACGTCAGGCCCACTAAATTTTGAGATTTGCATTTTGGTAATTTTAGTCGGAAAGCAGTTTGCAACATTTTTGTTTATCACTTTAAGTACTAATGTACATTACATGTACCATGCATGGTACTGGTACTTGTAGTGGTAGTGGTAGTGGTACCAGGCACTACCATCATGACCACTACACTAGTCACTACCACTAGTATCGTGGGAACCCCCGTTTTCGACGGTACACGTTTTCGGCGCTTAGCCTTCTAACTCACATCGCAGTGTGAAAACAACTCCGTATAACGATCTCAGACTTTGTATCTTACAGTTGGTTTCCTGCTCTTGTCCGTCACCGAAAATGTGGAAAGTTAAGGCTTTTCCAGTAGGCCAAACTCGTGTGATTCAAAAAGTTGCTCTTTTGGGGTCTATTTTCCTCTAGAGGTACAAAATTGGCAGTTGCTTCGAAGCTCCAGTTTTCTTTATTGTTGGTCCTAAAAAAAATCTGAGTGTACCATAACCAACCCAAACATCCGTAGAAAAAAAATATATCACGCAACATGAGGCAGTCCGTTCTGGGTAAAAACTATGGAGGCTCCTATATGGCGTCTCGCTTATATGATTTTTTGTTAAAATTATTTTATTATTATTTAAAGACAGAAAGTAACATGGCCCAATAGGCTTTTATAAAAAATGAAAAAAAATAAAACGGGAGCTAGAGAAAGTACCAAGAAGGAGGAAATGTGTTTCTGGAGTGACATTGGGAAAGCAGAAGAAGCAGTGAGAAAGAGGATTGGTTTTTTTTTTAACGCAGTGGCTGTTGTTACGGCAGTCGTCCGTGTGGTTCCCCGACTTGATTGTATTTCATCAGCATTGCAGGCTGGTTGAACCAGTCTATTAGCGGATAGTCTGGTTCCAAGAGCTAAACATCCTGACAAATACTGTGAAGTCAGGGAACCACACGAACGACTGCCGTAACAACAGCCACTGCGTTTTTTTAAACGTCACAAAAGAAGACATCAATACGTTTTAAGCATAAATTATGAATGATTTGAGGAAAGTGTTAGAAGCAGTGTCCAAAAAACAACAAAGACGAACACAAAAAAACATACAGGGAAGAATTGTACAGTGCCACACAGCATTTTGAGTTATTTTAAGAATTTATTTTGCGTTTGGCTGCACTTGGACACCTTTCTTAACACCACCGACGAGAATAGGTCACGGTGCTTACTGCGCGGTGCGCCGCGGACGTCAACAAAACCGGGTAATCTTACGGAAGTGACAGGCTTGATCAACATTCTCCATGATTATTCTAATAGTCTGTGGTGTGGAGAAAGTGACTGAGACCTCTTTTAGTGTGATACTTTCGTCCACATTGTTCAGTTTGAAGAGAAGTCCTTATATCGTCGAAAACCGGTTACTGGAGCAGTGGAGGGTATACCACTAACACTACCAACCATGTACCACAGTACCAAGCAAGGAGGTACGGTAAGTCTGTAGTTAACAATAACGTTACCTCTTCCTCTTGGGTCCCGGTATATGGCTGTACCTCACGTGGATATAATGAATATACAACGTGTAAAACAGGAAGGAACTGCTCGCTATTGCCAGAATCACTCCAACCAGCCAGGGAAACAAGACGAATAAGTTTACCATTTTTTCAACAGACAGTGCGGGGTTCAGATCGAGGTTTGATTTTGAGGACACTGCATGCAACTTGCAAGCATGATGCAAGAGGAGCGCCGTACACTGTGTGCACTATACACTACATGTTCATAATGTACATGTACAGTACATGCAGAAACCACATAACACTAGCTAAGGCCTATACTGCGCTTCTTTGTTGGGGAAAACCCAGGGTTGCAGCCACTGATCATTCTAAAGGTTAAGATTACGGAGCCCCTAAAAGAACATTCGTTGAAAACAAACTCTAAAGGTAAAAAAAAAAAAAAAAAAAAAAAAATCGTTATTTCGTGCGCTCGAAATCATTTCGTCGTGCCCACGAAATTAATTCGTACCCGCGAAATCAATTTCGTGCCCGCAAAGTAATTATGATCAATCTCGTGCACTCGAAATATGCAGTGAACGATTTTGTTTTGAAATGACACACGTACACGCATGATCTGCACATGTACATGTATCCTCCAATAACCGGTTTTCGACGATATAAGGACTTCTCTTCAAACTGAACAATGTGGACGAAAGTTTCACACTAAAAGAGGTCCCAGTCACTTTCTCCACACCACAGACTATTAGAATAATCATAGAGAAGGTTGATCAAACCTGTCACTTCCGTAAGATTACCCGGTTTTGTTGACGTCCGCGGCGCTCCGCGCAGTAAGCATCGTCACCTATTTTCGTCAGTGGTGTTTAGTAAGGTGTCCCAGTGCAGCTAAACGCAAAATAAATTCTTAAAATAACTCAAAATGCTGTGTGGCACTGTAAAATTCTTCCCTGTATGTTTTTTTGTGTTCATCTTTGTTTTTGTTTTTCCACACTGCTTCTAACACTTTCCTCAAATCATTCATAATTAAAATGCTTAAAACGTTTTGGTCTGGTTGATGTCTTCTTTTGTGACGTTAAAAAAAAACTCCACAATCCTCTTTCTCGCTGCTTCTTCAGTTATGACCTTTCCCAATATCACTCCAGAGACACATTTCCTCCTTCTTGGTACTTTCTCTAGCTGCCCTTTTATTTTTTTCATTAAAAAAAAAAGCCTATTGGGCCATGTTACTTTTTGTCTTTAAATAATAATAAAAAATAAATTTCAAAAAATATATAAGCGAGACGCCCTATAGGAGGCTCCATAGTTTTTACCCAGAACGGACTGCCTCAAGTTGCGTGATATATTTTTTTTCTACGGATGTTGGGGTTTATTATGGTACACTCAGATTTTTTTTAGGACCAACAATAAAGAAAACTGGAGCTTCGAAGCAACTGCCAATTTTGTACCTAGGAAAATAGACCCCAAAAGAGCAACTTTTTGAATCACACGAGTTTGGCCTACTGGAAAAGCCTTAAATTTCCACATTTTCGGTGACGGACAAGAGCAGGAAACCAACTGTAAGATATGAAGTCTGAGATCGTTATACGGGGTTGTTTTCATAGTGCGATGTGAGTTAGAAGGCTAAGCGTCGAAAACGTGTAGCGTCGAATACGGGGGTTCCCACGATACAGTACATGTACATACTTTTGGTTTCAAGTATTCGCACGTATCGTTTGTGTGTGCCACGACGAAATACGTACGGGGCCTAAATTTCAATATAAAACCAAACGAAGTAGCATGTGGTAATTAAATTTACTCATGCAAAGCAGAATCTTTCAGTACAAACGTGCCCTAATAATATTATTCTCACTGGCGTTGCTGCACGTTGATGGATTTATTTCGTGCCGAGCACGAAATGATTTCGTTTTTGGCACTTTATATTCAGTCGGGTGGACTACGGCCGGGTTGTTCTTCAAGATAGGGGCGGGGGGGCATACATGCCCTACTTTCAGATAACCTTATTACCATAACTTAAATGCCCATAATCATCCTGGACAAAGTATATCCAAATTAAATGTAGGCGGTGTTTGATAGTGTTTTCTCACTTAAAATTTGGCAAAACGCAAAGGGGTAGGCCTATACAGGCCTATTCAGTGTTGGTCGGGGCTGTCGAGTTTTAAAGGCTCACTCCAACTGGCACGCGACTGGAGTGAAACTCCACTTTTAAAAATATAGTCACATGAATGAGTGGAAATTCGTCAGATGGAGTTCCATGAAGTTATTACAAGAAATAGATTCAAACAAAATGTTTAAACAATTTTTTAATTTAGCTGTGAAAATGATATTTCATGAACTTTATCATTCCCGCCTGTACAGTAATCTTCTACTCCACGGGAATAACATGGATCAGCCAAACTGACCAATCAGGTGCCAGAATGCCATTCTATGACGTCGGCACTGACCAATTGAATAGGGATTTTGCATTTTCCTGTAATTCGAAGGACCACGTGGGCCGCCACTTTTTGCGTTAGGTCGCGTTAATGACGTATGCTTTAGGCCCTGGCCTACCATAGATGCAACCATAGACATTTTCAAGACAGACTACTGTCTTATAAATTATAAGTAAAATAATACGAGTCAATTTAATATACGCACATCCATAACAATGAATTTGAATTCACATGTTTGATGAGAAGTGAATACCGTAGTTACCAAGTGGAACTGGAATGCTAGCCAGATCGCCGTTTAATTTTGAGACCCCTGGCAAATTTTGAATGCCTCTCAGAAAGACCGTATTCGCGAAAAGATGATGTTTCAATAACGAATTCGAATGAATTAGTTTAACGCCAATAATTATGTGGACAACTTAAGCATTTTAAAATAAATTTCTTTGCTGAAATGGGCCGGGAAAACCTATAATTAGACACTCTCAACCTAGCATTTAGAAATAATGCACATGCCTTTAATTCTTTAATTTGAAAAAAGTTGCAAATCGATTTTTTGTGATACCTAGCTGTAGCCACGCAGGCTTACAATTGGTTCTTTGTATCTGATGAATGAAAACGAAAACGTGATCCATGGAGATAGCCAGAGGTCTCCGGTTTGAATCCCAGTCTAATCGAAGTTTTATTTGCAATTTTTTCAAAAATGCTATAAAGTTCCCGTCAGTTTTTCCTTTGTCTGACCTGTATTTGAATGGCTGGAAGTTAGTATAACTAAATGGAATAACACTAGAATATGCTGCTAATAATCCCAAATCCCCCTGACTCTTGCTCTACAAAAATCCAACTTCCTGCCACAGATGCCGGGTTTGAAGGTTGCTGGTAATGAACCTGACAAACTCCAACAGGCTCCGCCTGTCGGATTTTGACTAGTTTATTGGTACGGATGTGCCTATGCATTGGCGTGTGATTGCTCTGCTCAGCCTCATCTGAATATAGTCAGAGTGAGCCGAGGGCATTGCCGTGGCCTCACGGAGGAATTCCTCTTCACACTGAGCAGATGTATCGTCTCCACCAGAGCCATGTAGCGCTTCCCCATCCAGCATCTTTGCCACTGGCTCGAAGGGCTGACCTAAGCTCGGGCATTCCCCTGATGATGCCGCTCTTCTGTAGCCTTGCATCCTTAGAGGCGGCAATTACCTGTCCCTGGGTTCTGGCTGCCTTTTTGGTCAAGGTGGCTCAAGTTCCTCTAAATCTTATACCATCGACCCATCACTCGTCCAATTATCTCTTGCTGTCCGTTGGTCGTTGGTGAGGCCATACAATATTGTTCTGCATCTGCACTTCCCTTGAGCTCTTGATCAGGAAACTCTACGGGCAGGGACACTCATAATACTTCACCCACATTTCTGGGAATTTCGTTTATCGCAGTGGCTGTTGTTACGGCAGTCGTCCGTGTGGTTCCCTGACTTCACAGTATTTGTCTGGATGTTTAGCTCTTGGAACCAGACTCTCAGCTAATAGACTGTTTCAACCAGCCTGCAATGCTGACGAAATACAATCAAGTCAGGGAACCACACGGACGACTGCCGTAACAACAGCCACTGCGTTCTTTTATTGATACAAAAGCAATTATACAATCTTATCTTTTTATAAACATTACAGTGATCATTTACTGTGTAAAATTATGCAATACTTTTCCAGTGATCTATTTTGTAACATGGTTTGTCATAAAATTATACAATAACTTGTTAAAACTGCAATAGAAGAATTCCATTCTTTCACCAGTGCTACAATACATTGTATGCAGTAAGGCACAATGCCAATGTCATTGTATGAGGTCCTATACCTGTACCTGCTGAAGTACGGTAAGCAAGGGCACATCACAGGTGCGGTAACAATAAAACAGTGGTGCCTTCTAATTGTAAATTGGTTCCCCATTTGTGTCATTTTGGGCTAATGAGTAATTACGGTGAACAATCGGCAGTCGATCGGGACGGTATACTGCTATCCCAACGTTAAGGGGTGATCAAAATGAAATGTAAAATGCCATAATATAATTCCACAGTAGTGTCACAACACTGAAAACACAATGAATGCCCATCTTTACCCACCTTCACTTTTAGTCAACCAGCAAATATACTTATTCGAAATACTATGGGTGGCTTTACCCACAAAGTGCAACATTTTCCAGCAAAAACTCAACAAAAATTTACTTTGGATTTTAACTTGGGGTGTTTACAGTACACTTTTACACGTAGCGTAGATATAATTGTGACCCGGCACAACGACATGAGGAATATCCCACCAAAACACTTTTTGAGTAAACAACGCCTGAAGTTAAAGTATCTTTACAATTCGATTACAAATCAATTTTCTTTCTTTTTTATTTTCGGAAATTGTAAGTATTAGAGGATAATATATTTTGATATCATTTGAAAGCTAATGGTATACTCTTTCAAATCATTAGAAAACCTCAAAATCTCAAAAGTGGGGTTATTCCGCATTATGCTGTGCCGGGTCACAATTGCACTATATTAGACTTTATTTCCGAAGTATAGGCAGTCTAGTTTTCTTTGATTGGCGATAATTGAGTGGACTGTGTAACGTTCACTTAGAGTGGTCATCTTTTGAAGAAGTGTCTGTCAATAACACAGACATTTACTCAGTCATCCAGGACACTGAGAAGTTGTGCAATCTTCTTGGTGTGGACATCCTTGAAGGAGAGTTGGTCTACGCTCAGGGCGTCCGTTCCCGACGAGTCCAAGAACTCCTGGCTGATGAGAATGCGCAACATCTTCTCCTCCTGCGAAACAATTTGGTATCAATAAGAGTCACTTTGAATAACGTGCCCTGAAAGATTTAAAGTGATATACAAAAATGTTGCAAACTGCTTACTGACTAAAATTACCAAAATGCAAATCTTAAAATTTAGTGGGCCTGAAAGATTTGTTATAACAATTTCTTTATAGCTTTGCATGCCCTGGTGGTTATATTTACAGAAGATAGAGCTCGAGGTTTGTGTAAGATTGTACTGGTTCAACCTTTTCTCTGTCAACTTTTGCTAGAGTGCTCCTGAAATGATCACTTTGTTTCCAATGAGAATCAATTCAGAGTGATACACAAAATGTTGCAAACTGCAATACTGACTAAAATTACCAAAATGCAAATCTCAACATTTAGTGGGCCTGACGTTTCGATCACAGCAGGCTCTGCCTTTGAGAAAGGTCCTGCTGGGATCGAAACGTCAGGCCCACTAAATTTTGAGAGAATCAATTCAAACGACATATTCTGGAAGGTTGTTATAACTGTTAATGGTTTGTTTGACTTTAGTGCTGGTGAGGGGTAGAGGGTTAGGTAAGTACATGTATTATTAACTTTCTGAAAGACAGAAACAGATCTTGTGTTCCACCAATCTGTGGAAATGTGACCCGGCACAGCATAATGAGGAATAACCCCCACTTTTGAGATTTTGAGATTTTCTAATGATGTGAAAGAGTACACCATTAGCTTTCAAATTATATCAAATTTATTTTCGTGTGGACTTTGTTGTAAATAGTATAAGGGGACTTCGCTCATTCATTGGGTACCAGACAAAAGACAGCAGCACCAGTCTAACTCCTCGAAAGCGGCCATCTAAAAAGGCAGGAACTTTACATTTTCATGAAAACAGTACACAAACACTCCCCCGAAATCCTCGTTTTTTCAAAAATCCTTGGACATAATATCCTCCAATACATTAACTTTCCAAAAATCCCAAAAAACTAACATTAAATTTTAATCGAATTGCGAAGATACTTTGACTTCAGGCGTTGATTACTCGAAAAGTGTTTTGGTGGGATATTCTTCATGTCGCTGTGCCGGGTCACAAATGCAATTTAATAGTCAGCCTCTTACTCTTTCAATAATTGGTAGAGCACTTCTGAAGCGTTTACGATCCTCTTTGCTTGGAGGGAAGCCAACTGCCCGTCGCTGGTACCTCTCGTGGATGGGACAACTACTGAGCAGGTACAGGGCCACAGCTAGGCCATAGCCTCCCCAGTTGGACACCCCTGTCGTCACCAGGAAGTCGGAGGCAACGGAGCAGGCGATGGTAGGACCATTCGGGATGTCCCGGTGGGTGATTTCTTTGACTTTGCCCATGCCAAGCTCATTGCCTCCATCTCCGATACCTGTCAGGGGAAGAGAAAACAAACAGATATCAAAATACCCCAACAAAATTTCTGGTTGATTGGCCTAACTTGTGACTTATACCTGTTGTATGGCCAGTACACAATGATTTTCCTAACCTATGGATTGAGCTCGGAAGCCTGTACCACATAATTATATTGACTATGCTTTGCTTTACTTGTAACTGAGAAGCCAATGCCTGATATGTATAGACAATTATGGTTTGCCTAACCTGTAACTTATTCTAGGAAGCCCGTACCTATGTAGAGACAATGATTTGCCTAACTTGTGACTTAAGCTAGAAAGCCAGTGCCTGATGTATGATGTATAGAATTATATGCTTTGCCTAACCTTTGACATACGTTTGGGAGCCTGTACGAGACCGTTTGCTTTGCCTAACTTGTGACTAATGCAAGAAAGGCCCATACCTGATGTACAGACTGTGGGCATATCAGCAGCTGCGACAAAGAGCCAGTCGACACCATCCACAAGGTGTCCAACATTGACTGCCCTCATGGTGTAGTAAGCACCATCCTCGGCCTTCCCAACCCTCTCTATGGCGAGAAGGTGATCGTAGCGTGGAGCAGTGTTGTCATCCTCTGTCACCAGGAATGCCCTTGCTGTCTCCAGGGTGTCTGGTTGGCCTTCTGGTGGGTATAGAACCACGGGTATGGGCCTATCCAAAACGTCTTAAACAGAAACAAAAATTTGAGAAACATCACACAAATGCCCTCTCAGTTGGGCTCCATGAAAACACTTTCACTTCTTAATTTCATTTAGCCCTGTGCCTCTGTTTTTTTCTATTAATCAGATTTTTCATGGTGGCCTTCCCAAATAGTCAACTATCTTTGAAGGGGTGTATAGTTGCTTGTCAGAAGCATTCAAACATATAAACTGCCACATGTCTCCACATATCACGCCCCTGTTTTCATTCAGATGAAAACAGCCAAATATTGTAAACCTGTTGTAAACAACAGTTTTGGGATCACTTAATGTGGAAGCAGCTTCTTAAATTTTCAAATAAACAAATAAAGGAAAAACTGAGTGGGAACGTTTGACATAATTTGAATAATTATGTTTTTAACTAAAACAAATTTACTAGATGAAATAAACAAGTTTCCATATACTGATGTGTCCCCCCCCCCCCCGGCTGTGAGATTGGTCAAAATAACCCGTCTATTTGAGGGTTAACCACACTAATCTTTGCCTTGGATAAACCTCTATTACAGTCCCTACTCCCTACTCCCTACTTTGTTCCAGCATCATTCCAAGGACTGCAGTCAACGGTCCACACAGCTTGCTGTCAGCCAGCAGCTCCACCTTCTTCCCCAGCGCTTGCAGCATCATGGCTATGGCGATAGCACCGGGTGGCCCATCGTTCTCGTAGGGGTTTGTGTTGTCCACGAAGCAAGGGAAGCCCGTCGTAACGGCAACCGAGGAGGCATGGGAGAGGGCCAGGGCGGACTTGAGGAGATCGCCGGGGATAACCAGGTTGCCAATCTGCCTCTTGCCTTCAAATGAAGGAGAGATTCAGAAAACCCATAATTATTATCTGAGCGCCCAAGCTCATCACAGACCCATCAATAGGACAAGAGCTTTTTTATTGTCAATGTTGGTGCAGCCCTGCATGGGGCCAAGATCTAACTCTACAAAACTTTAGTCATATTTGTGCTTCTCTATGGCTGTGAGACCTGGAAAATGAATGAAAGTAATGAAGAAAAACTAACTATCGATACCAATGTCTGAAAAAAGGCACTCTACATTTTCTGGCCTTGCAGCATGGGTGAATCAAATAACCTCGCTCATGTAACCAAAATAAGTTACAAAGTTAAGCGAAGCAGATCTGGTTAGATCATGTCCTCATCAGGAGGCAGAGCGATCATCATTGTTCCATACCATTAACCACTTCGCGCCGGGACCTCCGAATCCGGAGGTCAATTGGATTGCCTTTGCAACGGGGCCCTCCGAATCCGGGCGCCACTATTGTCCACATTCTAAACAAAGACTCTTTTCAGCTTAGAACAAAGCAATATGAATCAGTACAAAGACCCTTTTTGACGCAAGTTGCCACATGAATTGCCAGATTAGCAGCAGTAATTGTGCAATTGTGGGACTTTTACTGTGGAGGATCGAGGGAAGCACGCAGGGGACATTGTCTTTGCATGCCACACAGCCCAACGGTCGTCGGTCTGGCATTGGAATTCCCCCCACATTCTTTACCGTAATCTGTACGCTCGTTTGTGGCCGACCAACTCAAAGATTTGACCGCCTGGAGTGGAGGCTGGAGTCTGCGGTCAGGGATTGTCAGCAGCGTACACGCACCCACACACACACGTCCGTTACGGTCCATTGACGACGCACAATGGGCCCTTTTTCGAACGGATAATCTCTTGACAAAGGCCACAACGACGTCCGAATTGTGCCAGGTTTTACTCTCTTGTACCCATAGTATACCCTTATCGATTTATTTCACAGAAATATATTGTTCCGATTGTTTTAGCAAGATTTTAAAATGATGCATTGTTCAAAAACCCCCGTATGGCGGTCATCGGCGCTGAAAACCCCCCCGGCGCGAAGTGGTTAACATGGCATTCTCAGGGGTGGACAAGAAAAGACCAAAAACAGCTTGGCGATGTACAGTTGAAAAGGAGAAGCATGCATATGGTTTGACACTATGAACATCTAAACCGTGAAATGAGGGGTGAAAATGTCATTTAGCCGTGAAACTTAAAAGTCACTGTGATTTCACGGTGCATTTTACTGTGAATTCACCGTGAAAATAATCGCTTCTCTGACCTGATAAGGACATCTTCAGGTCACTAAAGAGACTGTGAAAAAAAACGTGAATATCTAGGGTGGCAAGCTCCAGCCTTGGGGGATGGCTAATTCAATTACCAGTAGAGACCACCAGCCCCCATAGAGGTACTGTATTGTGTCCTTGTACCTGTCACTCCCAGATACATGTACTTCTAAAATGCCTCTAGCCATTAACCACCAGGAATGTGGCCTTGGAGACCACTGGTGAAAACACCTCTGAAAAAGACTTGGCCAACTGTGTGCCATGAAATAGGGGTGAAAACAAGGTGAATTTTGAGATTTGAAGGTTTGCATGGTGAGAATATCAGGATAAATAGGTTTGCGGAGACACCATGTAAATTCTCTTTTGTGAGTAAGTGTGGTTCTGAGTAAGTGTGAGTAAGTGTGAGTAAGTGTGGTTCTTTTCAGAACCACACTTACTCACAAAAGAGAATTTACATGGTGTCTCCGCAAACCTATTTATCCAAGGTGAATTTTCTTTTCACGGCTAAACAACATTTTCACCGTTTAGATGTTTATAGTGTGAAAACATGGAAAGAGGCCAGAGGGTGTGCCAAGGTCAAGAACAAATGGAGCCAAAGCGCCGGGACGGCCTATGTGCCAAAGTGAATAGGTTTGGGTGACGGACGTGCTGCCACACCTTCAGAGTCACTCACCTAGGTCCTCTGCAATGAAGACCTCCAGCCGCCTGATCTTGTCCACCACAGCCTCCGATGTCACGCTGGCCCAGAAGGGCTCCTCGACGAGGGGGATGACTTTGATGCCGGCCGTGGCGTCTTCTCGACCGTCCTCTTGACTGTCTCCCGTCAGAGTGTCCGAGATGTACATGCTTCCGGGGGAATGGCTGAAGGCAAGCGCGGGCTCTGCAGCCACAGAACAGAGTGGTCAGTGATGAGTGGACCAAAAGGTAGTCCGAGTAACTTGCACCCGACAAGTCACCCTTTTTTTATCGAATTTTGAAATTTTGAGTTTCGGGTGACTGTAAACTCAAAATTTCAAAATTCGATAAAAAAAGGGTGACTTGTCGGGTCCAAGTTACTCGGACTAGACAAAAGGTACTCAAATGACACAAATGTAAATCTCACTGTAGAGACTAGAGGCCGAGGTTCCGATCCAAGCAGGAGCTTTCTGAAAGGCAGAAGAGGCAAGGTACCCTGCTAGGAACGAAACATCAGGCCCTCTGTATGTAATGGCCCCCGTCCGGCTTGGAACGGTGCATTATGGGCTGTAAAGTGTAAGGGAAGGGCAGAAAGGAGAACCTGGACTTAAGTAATTGTACTAGTACACCTGTCACAGGCTCTGCCACAAGTGTCATTTATTATCCTCACTTCTGGTTCAATTATTAATGCACTAAAGTCACTATAATCACTAAAAAACTAGAAATACAAAGTTTTAACACTTTTATTATCCAAGGGTGGAGAAGGCACCACAAACTCCTTTGGCCTGGTCCCCCTGTGGTTACCACGGCAACACTGCCTGGCCCTGCAGTGGACTGGCCACACTGTTACCCAACCACACTCTGCTCAGACTGGCTAACATAAACAGTCAATTAGGGACCACACTTCTTTTGGTACATGTACTGGAATGTGTTACTGGACCCAGGGCTACACACATACTGTAAATGGGCCCACTGACACTGGACTTACATATGTGGAGTGGTGGTCCAATTACAAAGGCATTGGTGCAATGAACTGTTCCCTCTCAGGAAAATACCAAAGTTTCTTTATGGTCTAAAGAACTTGATAATTCCCTGACCTACAACTACAGTTCTACTTCTTTAGCGTCTTCATACTCTTTTGAAAGAAACGCAATTATGAAACCATAAACCAAAGATGGCAATAATAGAACAATAAAGCAGAGATGGCAATAATAAAACAATTTAAATGTAATACTTAAAATTTAGTGGGCCTGACATTTCTATCCCAGTAGGACCTTTCTCAAAGGCAGAGAAAGCCTTTGAGAAAGGTCCTGCTAGGATCAAAACATCAGGCCCACTAAATTTTAAGATTTACATTTTGGTAATTTTAGTCAGTAAGCAGTTTGCAACATTTTTGTATATCACCCTAAATGTAATACTGATATTATATTAAAGTTACAATAAAACAAGTTAAAAACTGTACATACCTGTAAGGGAAGGGCAGAAAGGCGAACCTGGACCTGAGTAATTGTACTGGTACACCTGTCACAGGCTCGACCTGCACAACCATGGACTTCTTATTCCTCCATGGTACAACCATGGTACAACCAAGAGCTCACCTACTACCTCCTTCTCCCCTTCTTCCTCCATGGTACAACCACCCAAGGCAGCCTCTCCCCTGTCCCCTGCCAGCACAGGCATCTTCCACTTCCTGAGTGGGGGTGTTCCATTAGTTGGACCATTTAAAATTTAGGCAGGTGTCTAATTTTCCCTATCCTCTACATATATATCTGCCCCCTTCTTTCTTCATTGGCTGTTGAGCAAACCTGACCATAGGATCTTTATTTCAATGACTTCAATGTAAACAGCATTTCCATGACACAAAATAATGAATGGATTGAGAAGCCCGAGAGTTCACTCACTGGCAGACTTGGCAGCCTCCACAAACGTTATCCCACAGGCCCAAAAGACAGGGACGTCTCCATCACGGAACTTCAGGAGGTTTCCGTAGTCCGGTTTATCTACGTCAGCTATTCCGATCAACGCTATAGAACATTGACAAAATGAGGGTTGAAAAGTACAGCAGCATCAACAAAAACAGAAAGACTTTATGTTTTGGATGAGTTTATGCTGGATGAGTATTGAAGGAGTAATAAATACACACTTATCTTGGAGTCAATGGGGGTCAATATGTGTCAGGTGAATTTCTGTTAACTTTTTACAGCCATAGACAAAAGGGGCAATTCACTTTACTGGTCATTTTGTTTACTGGCATATGAAGGCCATGGGTTTCTGCCTTTATAAACTTGACCAGCCCCACATGAGACTCCACCATTCACAGTCCAGTGTGCCGTATGATTGGAGATTCAGGTATGCTCGAGAGAACATTTGGGAGCATTATGGAGGCCAACGAGCATGAAGTTGCATGGCGGTAACCGGCAGAACCTCAAATTCGAGCCCAAGGGGATCTGGATATGGCTACCGACTGTGTCTGTGTTTGATGGGATAGGTGTATGAGTGAAAGGTAACATATTTCAATAGGACTGTTTTCATCGATCAAATAAACCTGATGATTTGGATGGCGATTCAAACTCCACTGATCTGTGGACACAATCAATGTGATTAGTGGGATTTCAATCACGATTCGGACTCCACTGCTAATTAAGAGTGAGACTTGATCAAATAAAAGTCGGTTTATTTGCGACGCAGTGTGTGTGGGAACGCTCCACTGAATCGCATCGTTATTTTTTAATCCCACAATGCACCGCTCAAGCTCTGATTGACAGGAAGTGCGGTGCCTGTTTATATGTCTGTCTGCATGGGTCACCCTCAAGGACACACCCACCATTTGGCAAAAAGTGCTGATCACAATTGGCTAGCGATTTTTTGTGACGTGATTTTTTTGCCTGTGTGGACATGACAACAACAAAAACGCTTTTGGAATTGCGATTCAGATCGCGATTATCATTTTCGTAGTGGAAACGGCCTTAAAAAAGTTCCCGTTACTGACCTGGATTGCCAATGTGCACAGGGGCACCGTGACAGTTGGTCAGCTTGTGTGTGACCCTGAAAGCTGTCTCGACCAGCTGGCGTGGGATAGCCCTCACTGAAACCGCCATCATGTTCCTGAAAGGCCCAACTGGATGGCACTTCACCCCAGTCTTAGAGAAAAAGACACGATGGCAAATGAGGCAGAGCTCAGCTTTTTTGTGCTCTATTTTGTTTCCCCAGGAGAAGGTGCTGAAAAAATATTACACACCTTTACTAGAGATGGGTCAAGATAGCCATGTCAGTCTAACTTATGAATGATAACAACTTATGGATAGCACAAAGGCCCAAATACAACATTTGGAAGATCAGAAACATCAATGTCTACAGATTATCTTCTAATTTACACAGTTTGTAGATGGTCATGGCAGAATCCTCGTGTTGAAATCTTACGGTCTGGGATGCTGTACTTTTCGAGATTTTCTTCACTAAAACATCAACAAACAGCTAGTTTATCCTCAAAAGTTACTAGAGGGCCTGACATTTTGATCCTAGCAGGACCTTTCTCAAAGGCTTTTGAGAAAGGTCCTGCTAGGATAGAAACGACATCATCAGGCACTCCAACTTTTGAAATTTATGTATTGCAGGTCGTTTTAGTCAGTGAGCAGTTTGCAACAGTTTTTGTATTAACCTCAAATAGTTTATTACCCGTGAGTAATGCTGAGTTTATAACTGCTGTAGGTTTACGACTAAATCACACTGGGGTTGCGATATAGAGTAGTTTAATTACTACGATTAAATACATGCAACTGCCAACCCAACCCCGGCAAAGACTAGAGTTGATTATCTGGGAAGGCCATCACCTCAGGGCTGGATATTTTAGATGGTAAATGTACATGTATGTAAGAACACTGGTAGGTTAAGCCAGAGGTCTCAGGTTCAAGTCCTGCTCCGGTTGCATTTTCAAGTGCTAAATGTGTTATATCTGTTGCTTTATGGTTACAAACCATGTAATGGCCTAAGCCCTGTCCGCACTGGACTTAATTTGGGTAAACTAACCGAGCAAATGGGTAACTTGACCATTTTAAGTTCAGTGCGGACAGCCCAGGAAGTTTTCCTCCCAGGTAACTTACCCGACTCAAATGGGTAGTTTAACCGACCAACTTCTGCCCGGTTAAATTGACCAGGTCAGTTTAACCAAGTCGAAAAGTTCAATCCGGACACGAAGTCTCGGTAAAAAACCACATCCGGCGCCCCACATGTTACGTGACTGTATGCAAGACTCGTGCGAGCGCGCAGCGGTAACAACATGTTTGTGTACCAACAGTTTATGTACATGTACATGTTCATATGCATGGACATGTACATAAAGTACATGGCCGGTACATTGTGTACAACGACGCTCATTTTCTCCCACCACAACGTCACTTTCTCCTTTGCTAATCCATTAGAAATTACAGACCTTAAGAAATATTCAAAAACTCGGTTGGAAGTTCGAGTGCCACCGCGGTATGACGCCCATCAGCACGAGCAAGTGTTTTTCAGGTGAAGGCGAGCGAGAACCAGACGACGACTTTGTTGGCTCAGAACCATCGTCAAAGAGCAGCGTTTGTATGCGCCAGTCCTGAGTCGGTTAGTTTTACCGATCGTCTCGGTTAGTTTACCCGAGTCAATAGTCCAAGTGCGGATGCCGGGAAGATTTACCCATTGGAATGTTACCCACAGGCTCAGTAAAAAAGAAATAAGTCCAGTGCGGACACGGCTCTACCTACCGTGAATACACTGACAGTGCCCCCACCATCCTCAAGGTTCCTCAGAGGAATGCCGGCTTCCAGAAGGACTTTGTCAAAGGAGTAGCTGCATCCGCCATAGAAGAACACATAGTCCCCCAGGTGCTCCTTGAATCCCAGGAGGTCCTTAACTGTCGCAGTCACCACACCATTCTCTATGACATTGTAGGCAGGCAGGTCTGACCTGGACGATGAGAAATGGGACCATGCGCGCATGTTTCAAAAAGAATTGACTCTGAAAAAGGTGACTCTGTATACTGTGGGTGCCCACATTCCAAGAGAGCCCACTCATCAAGATCAATGCAATTGCCACATTACTGAAGAAGTAATGACTCCAGTAATGCTTGGATTATCACTAAAAACACACGCACAATGTGTCAATGCATTTAGAAGTTAGAGCAGGGGTTGTGAAGAAAATCGGCAACTGTACACCATAGCCTTCTGTCTGTAAAGGTCGGAAGGTTATGCTGCTTTGGTCATGCGATGAGAGCCAAAGGCGGGATGACTGGCAAACACCATCCTCAAAAACATGGCACAGGGGCTCCAAGAAGTGGCATAGTCCTAAAAGACAGTTGTGACATTGAGAGACAGTTGTGACATTAATGACTAGAGATAGATTGAACTGATCTCCAGCTGAGGGTTCTGAAGACCATATGAGCAGTGACAGGAGATGGAGCCATATAACATCAGCCAATTGTGTTCTGGCTCAAAGGGCCGACTGGCTATGAGATGCATGGTGGGGATGGTGGTGATGACGATGATCATGATGATGATAATGACGATGATGACGACAACGAAAACAATGATGAAGATGATGACAATGATGACGATGATAAAGATGATTTGAAGTAAGATTTTCTCGACCTGCATTCCAGCAGTTTCAGCAGATTCATTCAAAGCTGTCGGTAAGGAAGGAGTTGACAAAAGGCTATCAAGTAACACCGGAGGAGCCGGAGGAGGGCGAAGACGGCCAGAGCATCCTGGCCGAAACGTTGAGTTCTGTATTCCAGTTTTGGTTTTTTTTCTTCAGAACCACACCTCCTCTTAAAAAGAGACACACAACCACACCTTTGTTCCCACAAATCCCAGTGTCTTCTCACAATTTTTTTATCACATTCATTTTCCACAATTTACCTGACATCAGAGTCGGTCTGCGTGATGCCGGGGGCAGTGAACTGGCCCACCTCAGACTTGTAGAGGATGGGAAGGGGCCCCTGGTTGGCATCGCAGAAGTTGGCAAAGTCCTCCGCCAGTGACTTGTCCAATGCCAGCAAGTTGGCCTGCAGGTGACCTGTTTGCCGAGAACGAGAATTACATCTTTTGATGGACTGGAGAACTGTCAACAACAAAATATTCGGAGACCTGACGTTTCGATCCTAGCAGCCTTTTTTTTACTGAGAAAGGTTCTGCTACCAATGAAAAGTTAAAGCTATGTCTGATTGGGGTGTGTATTGAGAAGTGCATCAATTTGGTCTGTCATAGCTCGTAGTCAGTATAGTGGCTTGCAATGGGTGGCAAGTGTGCCCAATGCAAAGCCAGTGGGTGCGCGTGCAGCCTTCATTATTGTCAAGACCTCATGGTCACTTGACTAGTATCGAGACTTTGATCTCATCACACTATACACTAAACAGTGAAAAAAAGGGTGAAAATGTCATTTCACCGTGAAACTAAAAAGTCACTGTGATTTCATGGCGCATTTACAGTAAATTCACCTTGAACAAAATTGCCTCTCTGACCTAATAAGGACATCTTCAGGTCACTAAAGAGATCTTGAATAAACCATGAATATCCGAAGGTGGAAAGCCCCCGCCCTGGGGATGACTAATTCAATAACAAGTACATGTAGAGCCCCCCAGCCACGATAGAGGTACTGCAGGTATGGTGTCCTTGTAACTGTCACTCCCAGATACTTCCAAACTGCCTCTATAGCCATTTACCACCAGGATGTGGCCTTGGAGACCACTGGTGAAAACACTGTGAAAATGCCGTGAAAATTATTGGCTAACTGTACACCTGAAATAGGGGTGAAAACACAGCAAATTTTCTGTTCACGGCTAAATGACAATTTCACCCTGTTTTCACGGTTTAGATGTTCATACATACATAGCGTCAATGCGCAAGACGGAATACTTTTTTATATTTTGCCATTCACTAGCACATTACATGTCCTTGGCAGAATTTTTAGGCCTATCCTTTGGGAAAGGTTCTGCTTGGATTGAAACGTCCTCGGGTCCTCCCGAGGCCTGATGATGGGCAGGATACCATGAAGGACTACGTAAAACATTAAATTTGAGTTACAAGCTCTTTTCAGACCAACACTCCATCTCACAATTTATGATTTACATGGTGGCACTGCAAACATTCAACTTAGTCCTACATATGGCCTCTAGCTAGCTCCAGAGCAAGAATGAGCTGGCATGGGAGACCAAAACATGGAGTGGCTGGTTGTTGGTTTTTTCTTCTAAAGCCCGTTTTTGTTATCAGCGTTTGGTTGCCAACTGTGAGTGAGATTCCGGCACTGCGCATCATGCTACATTTACCTTGACAAAACCCAGCCGTGTCCGTCCGGAAGAACTCGCCGGCTCGGAAGAGTTTGCGGACCGCTTCAGGAGTGGCCACCGACAGCTCCGCTTTGGTAGGGAGAGACATGGCCGCCGCACTTATCCCTCGCACTCTATGATGAGAATTACAGGCACGGCTGTGAACAGCAAATGCAACACATAATTCAAACTCACAACTGCAGTGCAGTTATTAGGCCTATACCACCTTTTAAGAAAACTCAAAATATTACTAACAGTTCAGTTTTGTTTTATATTATTTCAAAGGACTTTTCCTGCAATTCCAAAGAGTTTCTTGTTAAATCCACAGAAACCTAGCCGTATTTTAGATTGATTAGCCATTTGTTTAAGTTGATATTAAAGAGAAAGCATAATTTATTCGTCTGTTCGGCCACCCTTTTGTCAGGGCAAAGACTACATGTAGTTGACTATTTACATAGGAGGCCAACATCTAAGGGCTGGATAGCTCAGATGGAAGAGCACTGGTACACTAATCCTGAGGTCCCGGGTTTAAGTCCCGGTCCAGTTTTTCTTCACCAATTTGTCAATTTGAATATAACCAATAATATAAAGAGACACTAGTATTAGTAGGCTGCTTGCTAACAGAATGGTGAGTACCTTTGTTGGGAGCACTACATAAGTTAAACTTTTCATTTGCACACCCCCACCCCATCTCCACCAGTTAGTAAGTACATTTAGCAGGTGGATGACAGAGCGGACTTGTATGGAAGTTGTCTTTAAAGTACATACATGTACAATACAAATTTTGCTTCTAGCTTACATATATAAAATGTAATGCTGGTTTCTTGGATGTATACCAGGAACCTTTGTTCCTCTCTTCAGTTCAGCCGGGGGACAATCCTGTCCACAGCTGTTAATTAATTGCTTTGTATCTTATGAAGGTTTAAAAGTTATTTAGGATTCTACTGGTTTCCTGACTGTTTACCAGGAACCTCTTTTCCTCCCGTCAGTGCAGTCGGGGGAACTCGTTTTCAGTTGACTGATCAAATGTTCTTTCTTACACTGTTCCATGAACCTTCTACTACATGTACCATACCCTTCTCTCTTTTTTTTGGTCAGGCAATGGCGAAAAGATTGGATAAGATTGTCTAGTCTGTAAATGATTGTGTAGTGTCTGTAAAAAATTTCGCAGATGCTGAGTTGATGTATATATTAACGCAGTGGCTGTTGTTACGGCAGTCGTCCGTGTGGTTCCCTGACTTCACAGTATTTGTCAGGATGTTTAGCTCTTGGAACCAGACTATCAGCTAATAGACTGGTTCAACCAGCCTGCAATGCTGACGAAATACAATCAAGTCAGGGAACCACACGGACGACTGCCGTAACAACAGCCACTGCGATATATTAAACTTTGATAGCATGCATTCTAATGGTGCCCTAGAGGTTCACCAAGGGTCATTCTTCCCATTACATGTAGAGTAAAGAGGAAGAAGTTCTGTGCCTGGATTATTCATGCATATTGTTGATAAAAAGTGGGTTTGTTTAATAAGTCTATGTCATACAAAAAATCCACGCGCTCCCAGTACACGTACTGTACATGTGCCTGTACCTGTACATTGGAAACTACTCCACAACCTAAACATGTTCATTTAGTTCATTTAGAGTATTGATGATAAAGTATTGATGATAGAGTATTGAACTATTGATGATAAAGTATTGATGATAGATTATTGATGATAGAGTATTGATGATAGAGTATTGGTGATAGAGTGATGGAATAATGGGGAGATATAGATCTATTTGGGGATATGTACATGTATTGGGGTGGGGTGATGGTATAGGGAGGATAAAGTGGAGAATATGTGGTTGGATTTTGGGGTTAGAGATGGGATAGGTTTGGTTTGGGGTTTATGGTTACGGGTAGGGTAAAGCACGTACCGTGGTATTGTTAAAGTTTTTAAATATTGTACACTGTACATGTTTTACAATTACAGACTGCATTAATAATACTAAGAAATTACTATATCGTGGGAACCCCCATTTTCGACGCTACACGTTTTCGACGCTTAGCCTTCTAACTCACATCGCACGATGAAAACAACTCTGTATAACGATCTCAGACTTCGTATCTTACAGACTGTTTCCTGCTCTTGTCCGTCACCGAAAATGTGGAAAGTTAAGGCTTTTCCAGTAGGCCAAACTCGTGTAATTCAAAAAGTTGCTCTTTTGGGGTCTATTTTCCTAGGTACAAAATTGGCAGTTGCTTCGAAGCTCCAGTTTTCATAATTGTTGGTCCTAAAAAAAATCGGAGTGTACCATAACAAACCCCAACATCCGTAGAAAAAAAATATATCACGCAACTTGAGGCAGTCCGTTCTGAGTAAAAACTATGGAGGCTACTATAGGGCGTCTCGCTTATATAATTTTTTTAATTTATTTTTTTATTATTATTTAAAGACAAAAAGTAACATATGGCCCAATAGGCTTTTATAAAAAATAAAAAAAAATCAAAGGGCAGCTAGAGAAAGTACCAAGAAGGAGGAAATGTGTCTCTGGAGTGACATTGGGAAAGGTCATAACTGAAGAAGCAGTGAGAAAGAGGATTGTGGAGTTTTTTTAAACGTCACAAAAGATGACATTAACAAGACCAATACGTTTTAAGCATAAATTATGAATGATTTGAGGAAAGTGTTAGAAGCAGTGTGGACAAACAAAAACAAAGATGAATACAAAAAAAACATACAGGGAAGAATTTTACAGTGCCACACAGCATTTTGAGTTATTTTAAGAATTTATTTTGCTTTTGGCTGACTGGGACACCTTACTATACACCACTGACGAAAATAGGTGACGATGCTTACTGCGCGGTGCGCCGCGGACGTCAACAAAACCGGGTAATCTTACGGAAGTGACAGGCTTGATCAACCTTCTCTATGGTTATTCTAATAAAAGTAATAGTCTGTGGTGTGGACAAAGTGACTGGGACCTCTTTTACTAGTGTGATACTTTCGTCCACATTGTTCCGTTTGAAGAAAAGTCCTTATATCGTCGAAAACCGGTTATTGGAGGATACTATACTTTCAAATCATGGAGCTCCATGTTCAAATGAGGCACTGACTGTGTCACCATGGAGCTAGCTCCATGGTGTCACAAGTACTATGATTCATTAGTATTACTGTACTTACCACAGACCACACACTCACTCAGTGTCAAATATACACCTTTTTGACGATGGTTTAACATCAAAACATAATGGTACAATACAATAGTAATACTACTAAACTACTAGTAGTAGTAGTACTAGTAGTACTGTACAAGTCTGTAGTACACGTACTGATCTGACGTAGACGTACAGTACATACGTACATTATCAAGAGTACTGTACACAATGTTGTACACCTGTACATGTACAGGTGTACAACACCGGTACCTCCTGCGTGTAACGCCCCCATGGCCATGCCCATCATATACGTACGTGTGTACATCCACTTTACAACAGGACTTGTGTACTGTGTGACATGACCCGTGGGATCATCCCGGCCGGGACCAATAATGCACAACCATAATTATTTTTTATTGACGAGTGGGGACCCCCCCCCCTGTGACTAGTGGTGGCAATTAAACGATGTAAGTTGAGTAATTAACTGGTCTGTTGGTCGGGTTAGTGTTGAGTTTGAAAGGCTCACTCCCTTCATCAGCTGGAGTAAACTATAATATTGTCTAGAGTGCATGGTCATAATGATGTCCATTTAAAAAAAATATAGCACAGACCAATTGAGTGAATAGTTATTATATGATACAATTACATCAAGCTACACAAACCAAAAAAATAAAACCACAACAAAAAAACACAAATAAATTTCAGCCATTAGGCCTACATACGTATAATTATAACATACTTTCCTATCACAATCCGCTAGTGAATGTTTGCCCCATGCACTCAACAACAACAACAACATAAACTTAATATTACAATTAGAAATTAATTTAGGATAGAGAATAGGCCTATGTTTATAAGATAAGTTTTGACATTTTGTTTAAAACACGGGAGAAATTTCAGGTTTTGCAGAGATTTGTCTAGGGAATTCCAAAGTTTCGGTCCGGCAATTTTGTTTTATTTATTTATTTATTGTTATTTGTATTTATATTTATTTATTTATTTTATTTATTTTATTTATTTTATTTATTTTATTTATTTTATTTATTTTATTTATTTATTTTATTTATTTTATTTATTTTATTTATTTTATTTATTTTATTTATTTTATTTATTTTATTTATTTTATTTATTTTATTTATTTTATTTATTTTATTTATTTTATTTATTTTATTTATTTTATTTATTTTATTTATTTTATTTATTTTATTTATTTTATTTATTTTATTTATTTTATTTATTTTATTTATTTTATTTATTTTATTTATTTTATTTATTTTATTTATTTTATTTATTTTATTTATTTTATTTATTTTATTTATTTTATTTATTTTATTTATTTATTTATTTTATTTATTTTATTCATTTTATTCATTTTATTCATTTTATTCATTTTATTCATTTTATTCATTTTATTCATTTTATTCATTTTATTCATTTTATTCATTTTATTCATTTTATTCATTTTATTCATTTTATTCATTTTATTCATTTTATTCATTTTATTCATTTTATTCATTTTATTCATTTTATTCATTTTATTCATTTTATTCATTTTATTCATTTTATTCATTTTATTTATTTTATTTATTTTATTTATTTTATTTATTTTATTTATTTTATTTATTTTATTTATTTTATTTATTTTATTTATTTTATTTATTTTATTTATTTTATTTATTTTATTTATTTTATTTATTTTATTTATTTTATTTATTTTATTTATTTTATTTATTTTATTTATTTTATTTATTTCATTTATTTTATTTATTTTATTTATTTTATTTATTTTATTTATTTTATTTATTTTTTTTTTTTGGGGGGGCTAAATAACAGTATTGGGTGCGTGCTGATTCTTTTTTTACGCATATATAGAGATAAGACATTCTGGTACTAAGCGGTAGTTCAGTTTAGATTAATTGGGGGGGGGGGGGTTATGTTGGTAAGAGAATGGCGCTCGGTGTGGGCAAAGAGAACTGAACGCGTACGTGTAATGATAATATGATTATAAAGCTTTTTTCTGGAGTGATCGAGTCGGTTATTATTAGGCCTACTGAAACCGTTAGTATAGGCTAAGTGAAGAGTTTCCCCAGGCTTAAATTCCATAATAGACAATCAGAAAAAATAATAAGGGTGTTATACAAAGTAAACACAATATGACTATTTTGAGGAATTAAAAACTTTACTCTATTTAATTAATAACGTGAAAATTCCTCGAAACAATTTTACATGAATATTCAATGTGAGGTCGCATGCATGATATATGTAGTTTATTATCTCAACAGTTAGAGGGATAAACACACAAACGGTCAGGAGAAGGAAAGCCCTGACACACATGGCAGAGGAAGGAAAAAAGGGAAGGGAATGGGATGCAAAATATACACCGAGGGAGGGGAGAGTTAGGGAAAACAGACAAAAGGGTATAAGGGAGAATCAAAGGGAGGTGGGAGATCAAAGGGGAAAAAACACGGCAAGATGAAAGAAAAGAGGTGTTAATGAGGTGAGAATTAGTCGTTCCTTTCCTGAATGCAGTTTTAAGGCCATGAATTATAGTATGGAGACGCTTGATCCACAGTTTTTTTCTCCCTGCTCAGGCGGACAGCATCTTTCCGATTGCCAAGAGATGCCCTGTATATTATGTTATACATGTCAAGAACGGAATGTGATCAGGGAGATTGAAGACGATCGATGGCCCACATAGAGAGCACATATACTCGCTTGGTGTTGATGGTAGATAGTAATGACATAGAGTCGTTTCTTGAGGCTGTTTCTGGTTTCATCCGCATGTTGAATGTTGCAGACCCTGCAAGAAATGAGATCATTATTATGATGTGTTATCTGTTATATTTAAAACTGTTGCAAACTGCTTATTACTGACTAAGATTACCAAAATGCAAATCTCAAAATTTAGTGGGCCTGACGTTTCGATCCTAACAGGACCTTTGTTCTCAAAAGCATTCTCATTATTGTAACATTAGTAGCTTTACATCAGCAGGGACAGGGCTCAAGATCAACAAGGAGAAAACCAAGCTGATGAGGACCAACACCACTTCCAACACACCAGTCACAGTTGGTGGAGAGCCCATCAGGGAGGTGGATACC
The DNA here is from genome assembly GCA_949987565.1 of Luidia sarsii. Lineage (NCBI taxonomy): Eukaryota > Metazoa > Echinodermata > Asteroidea > Paxillosida > Luidiidae > Luidia > Luidia sarsii. The sequence continues at coordinate 3,869,752 of OX465101.1, read as the reverse complement.
TTCGTCTATCTGGGAAGTGTGGTCGATCGACAGGGGGGCACAGACCGAGATGTCACAGCCAGGATCGGCAAGGCAAGAGCAGCCTTTGTCACCCTCAAGAGCATCTGGGCATCAAGAGAGATCAGCGTGAGAACCAAACTCCGCATCTTCAACTCCAATGTGAAGTCCATCCTTCTCTATGGATGCGAGGCATGGCGGACGACAAAGACGATGCAGCAGAAGATCCAGACATTTTTCAACACCTGTCTGAGGCGCATCTACAACATCCGATGGCCGGAGAAGATCCGAAATGAAGACCTGTGGGAGCGAGCGGGACAGGAGCCAGTGGCCAAGCAGATACTGCGGAGGAAGTGGGGATGGATCGGACACACCCTCAGGAAACCGGCATCCAGCACCACACGCCAAGCCCTGACCTGGAACCCGCAGGGAAAGAGAAAGAGGGGCCGGCCTCGCAACAGCTGGAGGCGAGACACTGAGGCAGAGTTGAAGCAGCAGGGTACCAACTGGACAGGAATAGCAAGAGCAGCCCAGAACAGAGTGCGATGGCGAGGGGTCGTCGATGGCCTATGCTCCACTGGGAGCGATGGGCTTTAGTAGTAGTAGTAGCTTTACAAGTGATCATTCCATTGGACCTATGCGTAGATCGAGTCAGAAGACTGAGTATCAAGAAAAGGAGACTGCTTCCTTAACATGGTTCTGACAGACTACACAAGTCATTAGAGTTACACTTGAAGGTTCCATGCTGGGTCGGGGCTGAAGGATCAAAAAAGAGGGGACCTCATATTACCTCAGCACGAACAATCAGATCTCTTTGATTGCGAGGACGTAATGTATGCCAGGAATGGCATATAAAATAATTATTATACATCTAAGGCGAAGAGCTTGACTATACTATAGGTCTTAGTACAGTACGTGTCTACACGGGATGGCAGTGTCTGGGACCGGGGAAACTCAATCGGTGCGTATATCTGGTGAGCCGTTTAGAAATACAAATCGGTATACCTGTATCGCCGTCTTTCCGTATATGGTGACATCCAGGAAGTGCGTCTGATGGGCATGCATAATACTCCGATGTGAACTTGATACTCCTGTGGAAGGAATTAATTATTAAATGAAATCACTTAAACCGCCACTGACTACAGGCCCTCTCATGCTCTAACTGTTGGGATTTATGTATTGCAGGTCATTTTAGTCAGTGAGCACTTTGCAACAATTTTGTATTAGGCGACTGCATGTTTATTATCAATAGGCCTAAACCTAGTCCTGATCCTAGGACCGCGGTTTCCACTATATACGAAAATAATCGCGATTTGATTCGCGATGATTCAAAACCGGTTTTATTTTGGTCGTGTCGAGTCCACACAGGCCAAAAATTAACACCCCCCCCCCAAAAAAAAGCGAGCCGATTGCGGTAAGTAGTTGTGGTCAAAATAATGATGGCCGTGTCCTTAAGGGTGGCCCACTCAGGAAGACATTAACAGGCACGGCACTTCCCTCCAATCAGAGCGCGCGTGAGCGGTGCATTGTGGGATAAAAAACCCGCTGCAATTCAGTTGAGCGTTCCAACCATACAGCTGAGCTCTATGGTTCCAACCATTGATCTCCATAATAAAGACTGGATAGGACACTGCGTCAAATGCGCGTCCGCGTATGCGTTTGGTCAAGAGGGTAAGACACGAACGTGTCGTTTAGCTGCGCGTACACATTTTGAATGGACATCTCAAAGAAGTGGACGCATTTTTCCCTTCAAATAGTCATCTTTTGAAGAAAAGTGAACATACACGAATAAAATAGGAAATTTCGCAAAGTACTATGGTCAAAGTGTGCCATTTACCAACTTCGGATGAAGAATAATGACTGAACAACTTTATTAACTTAAGTAATCATTGACAACTGCTGTTAATTGGGTCACGCAAAAGCTGAATCCACCCCTTGAAAAAAAGAATGATTAACAGTATCCAAATAAGTTTGAGATAGTACTACTACTACATGATTGTACTAATAGCTAGCCTACTAATTTTCCTTTTATGTTTTTCACAGATTGTTTTATGGAATTGACGGGAAGCCAGGATTATCTCAACAAGGTTCCAAACTTCAAAGACTCCAAGGTTCAAGATTACTACCATAAATATAAATTCTCCTCAATTACGTTAGATAATGATGCGTTCGTAAGTTTGTTGAGTGCGACCATTCGACATTCGACCAAGCTATGAGAAGATGATTGGCTTTGTTTATCTGGGTGAACTCATTGTGATAATGGTTGTTGGTATTTTGGTAGGTGATTGGTGACTATAGCCTGGTGACTATAGCCTTATAACCATGTGCAAAACTTTTACAAGGAATAAATCTACATTGCTTTTTGTCAATTTGCAATAAATTGTGCAAGCGTTGAATGAATGAAAAAATGTTCCTCCGGCAGTATTTTTTTTTCTATTCCTGAAGTTGCTCAGAAAGGTTAAAATAAACACAAGCAAACCAATGTTTAGCCGTGGCCGATTCAAACGCGTATTCGATGAGCTAATTGAGAATTACCTATTATGCAGATGCAGAGACAGTTATTGGCTAAACAAAATAATAGGGCTATTCAAGAAAATATTTTTTTTTTGAAAAAAAAAGCGTGTTCCTATAGGCAAGGTTAAAAGCACCGTGAATTATTCATACTTCGGCCTAAATTAAGAGGATATACAAATTATTTCCGGCACCTTAATTACTCGTTCCTACAACTACAAGGTAGGCCACTGAATTCATCCAAAGCCAAGCGAGTGAACTTCAACCATAGAGCAAGATGCTTTAACCAACACACACAACTCTACCCTCCTGAAGCGTTGCGCGCCGCCATTGTTCGACCGCGTATTTTGTGCACGAGCAACGCGCGGTGTCCTATCCAGTCTTTATTATGGAGATCAATGGTTCCAACACACACCGCGTTGCAAATGAACGCGACTACACCAAATGAACGCGATAATTTTGGACCGCGTTTTGAATCGAGATTCAAACTCCACTTTCTTTGCGTGTGGGGACACAATAAAAGCGATTGATTTGAATCGCGAATCGGACTCCACTATTATAATAAGTATAAGTGACATTTTTCTCAAATAATCGCGACGCGGTGTGTGTACAACGCTCCACCGCCGAATCGGACCGGGTTTTTTTTTAATCCCACAATGCACCGCTCACGGGCGCGCTGAGTCTGATTGACAGGAAGTGCTGTACTTTGTTTGCCACCCTCAAGGACACGCCCACCATTTGGTTTTTGAATCGCGATTCAAATCGCGATTATTTCCGTAGTGGAAACGGCCCTAGTGGAGTCCGAATCACGATTCAAATCCCACTAATAATCTCGTTTATTGCAGTGTCCACACACGCAAATAGTTTGAATCGCGATTTAAATCGCGGTCCAAATAATCCTAATCCAATACAAAGAAAAGGCCTATACCAATAAAATGTGTAGGCCCTACTTTTAGTTACATTAACTTTTGTATCATCGATAACAAGTTCAATATAGGTATAACTTGTTTAGGGAGTTACTAAACAACACTATGCACCTATAGTCTTTCTTATATTTAATGCGAATTTATTTGATTTTATCCAGTCGGATGCTAAGACTAAATCGGTGTACACTGTATAATACATACAGCCTACAGGCACAATATAGTGCTCATATATGCGTATTGTTTTCGGTACGATAGAGGTAGCTTGTATATACAACTACAAGTAGGCCTAAGTGCCTGATGATCTAGAGTGTCAGAATCCATTTTTGTTGAGAAGGTGGAGAACGGCATGTGAATTTGCACGAAACACAATTGATTATTGTGAAAGGGTATTGAACTTCCGTAGAAAGCTAGGCCTAAGGTTCGAATGTAGTCTTAACATTCTTTTCACAAATATTTGAAAAGCAGGACAAGATTGAGATTGATCTAGGCCCATTGATATAGTTGGTTACTTGGTCGGTATCTGCAGAATTAAGTTATGTATCAATATTTTGCTATCTTGACGATAGGTCTATAAACTAGGCAACATGGAGCTTGTACGGTACCAGTACTGTTGATTACCGCTCTCAATTTTCAACACGGGTCGAGCGCTTTGACATGGGTTGGGGTCGACCCCGTGTAAAAAAAAAAAAAACCCAAACCCCCCAAAAAACCTTGGCATTGTGAACAGGTTATACACAGGCCGGACCCGGAGTTTTTTCGTAGTTTGAAAAACCCTTACTACGGCCTATGGCCATTAGAGCGCCTGGTACGACCAAGGAGGTGCCTAATAGTAATACCTCCTTGGTACGACTCGACTACGAGGGCACCGTGCGGGCATTCGACCAGTCGGCTGCTGCACCAACTCCTCTGTGTCCGTCTGTTACTATAGCAACTTCAGTATGGGTCCATTATTGTCCCCCACAAGCTCATTGCGTTACTGCATGACTGTGTCTGGGTTCCGCGCTCATTGAACCGGCGTACACTTCATGCTGGTGCACTTATGTTATGGCTCGTCACCAAATTGTTTGTTTGCGAATCCCCTTACATACCCAGGAAATCAGTGTTTGATTAAATGTGAGGACATGGACGATTTGGGAAAAGACCCCATGGATACGATTCAGTCTGACAGACAAGTGATCGCATAAGGGGGAAAGGTGTTTCACAAAGAAGTGCGCAAGTTGGAACTGTCAACTGTGGACACGACATCCTATCGACCTTGCTGCACTGTTGCAGCGCGTACATTCGGAGTACGACTCTACCGTCTGCGACGAGAACTACGTGAAAACTTCCTTCCACACGTCCATCTAGCAACACTGACTACTTGCGCAGGTTGATCACACACCCGGATTTAGTCATGCCGCCAAAAAAGGGAAAGAAGGGCAAGGGGAAGGGGAAAGGAAAGGGAAAAGGAAAAGGGTGAGTACAGAGAGAGAGAGAGAGAGACATTTGATTTGATTTGGTCTGAACACTGAACAGTCAACATACACAGTGTGGACTAGTCTAACTTTGATTGAACTCTGGCTAGGCCTCCCTGCATGCCCTAGTCTAGTTCAACCATGCTCCTACCTCCATGGTACAACTAGGCCTAGTTCATGTATATACAATATCATCAGGTTAGGCTACGGTAATCCTTTACACTTACAGCAGATCCTTATTAACATGGAGGAAGGAAAAACTTACCGTACACAGTTGCACCGACTACATGTAAGTTACACTTGACTTTACGGGCCTGATTTGTCCAAGGTAAAACAAATCAGAAACTGGAAAGGAAGCAGTTCAAATGACCCGATCAATCATTTACCGATTGATGCTTATAATTTATGTTATTGTACCGTAAATTTATTGTCATGTGTTTTTTAATCCCTAAATCAAATTCCCATTTACCGCGAGAGGGTGCAAGATATGAGATCAGTATCCCTAATGTGACGATTATCCTCCCCACTATCCCGACGTAAATACATTCAGGATGTTTAGAATAAAGTTTCCAGTCGTAAGTGATAATCAAAAGATCAAAACTTATGTATTTTTGAGTATAGATTGCTAATGTGTTTTTAAAACAATTTTCAAATCCTTAAGTAAGAAACATAATCTGTGCTCAAACTAAACTTTTGTCTGCGCAGTAACTTCCATTCTTCCAAAGTCAGACGACAGGTCACGTTATCATGAACTGTCTGGGTTTTTATGGCCTGCCAATGCAACAAAATTGTTAATGTTCTTCTCAAATTAAAGTGACGTTGTTTTGATTTTCTTGTTTCAACTTTAATCTTTGATAAAAATATTCGTCCGTTTTCTGTCCACTCAGAATGATGCCAGATATTATAAAAATGCCATAGTACTAATTCTATGCAAAATGCAAATCACAATCTTGGAATAAAATGATAAAAATAATTAAAAATAAGAAATAATAAAATAATTCACAATCTTGGAATAGAATTTAGAAAATGATTCAGAAAGTGCATTTCACTAATTTCATTCATTAGCCCAGTATGGGACACCATGCATTTTTTTAATGACTTCGCGTGCCTTTTATAGCTACATCGATGTCAACAAACTTTGCTAAAACACATGACGCTGTGTTTACATAGCGGTTTCGTTACCGCTGTAAATAGCGGACAAGATTTCGGAAAAAATATCTAAATTTTGAGGATTAATACAAATAATAGACTGGAAGGGTCCATTTGGAAGGTTAGTCAAGTGGTTTTGTAAAACTCCATTTAGTTCCTGTTTTCGGGAATTTTTCCTGTTATCCAATCTAAATCTGATGACGCCAGGCTACATTTTTAATATTTTGCTGTACACAGATTTGAATGGGAAATATATGCCTTTGTCTTTGAATGTGAACTAGAAATAAATCAGAGTTACTAAATAGGTACTACACCACAGCTATGCTCAAAATTTCTCACATTTACCTAATTTGCACACTACACAATTAATATCAATATACCAGTAAAGTTCAGTACCAGTAAAGTATGTAAAAGTGTGGTTATTATTGTATCTGTTGATTTTGAGGCTGTCGGTATTCATTGCATGCCCACAGGAAGAAGAAGGATAAGAAGTTTTCAGACACCGCCATGGCTCTGGCCAATACCAGGGTCTGGGAAGCCCGTCTGGACGCCACGGAGAAGTCGCGGCAGGAGTTCCGGGAGAACGCCAAGCTGGTCTCGCTGGAGAACGAGGCGCTGCAGCGGCACATGCTGCAGTCAGAGAAGGACACCATCGACGTCATCACCTACCTGAAGAAGGAGGACCAGTCCAAGGAAGACTTGGTAGGTCTCATGGTGGGACAGATCTAGAACATCCAAAAAGGCTAAATCACAATAACTGAGACAAAATGAAAAAAAGTTGGCAAAGAACACTTTGACTGGGCCGGGACTTGAACCTGAGACCTCTGGATTAACGTACCATTGCTCTTTCCTCCGAGCTGTCCAGCCCTTAGATGGTGGCCTTCCCCAATAGTCAAATAGTCTTTGCTGGGGTGGGGGCGCCAGTCGGAAGCGATTCAGCCATTAACTGCCGTATATCTCCAGGGATCACACCCCTGCTTTCATTCAGATGCAAAACAACCAAAACATTGTAAACCTGGCTACAGCAGCTCGGGGTTAAAGTGGATGCAGCCTTTTCACTTCGAGTCAAATAAATGACTGGGAATAACGGAGACAGTGAGGTTTGATGGGTTCACAGCTTTGTCTCTTTCTGGAGGAAGTGTGGTTCTAGAAAGAACCGACTTGACTTCATCAGCACCCGGCAGTTCTTGTCAGAGTCACTCCTCTTCCTGGTACAGACACAACCTCACGATGTACACACAGACCTCGGTGTCTTACCACATCCACCATGCAAAGTTTCAAATATTTCTACAGAACTGACTCACCTTGCAAACTGGACAGTCCACTCCGTCATCAGGTCCATGGAAGACTAGTCAGGTCTCTACTCAGAGAACGCCAGAAGCCTACAATAACAGTTTACAAAACTAACTTGCCTTATGCTGTGTTTACATTAAGACTGCCAACTTCAGCATGAGTTCCAGAAACTTCCAGGGAAGACATTGTAGGCCTCTGCCTGGAGAGAAGGCCATAAATCAGTTTTGCCTTTTGGCCATTGTAGGCAGTAAGCAGTTTGCAAACATAACTTTGTAAATTGTTACGTTCAAAGATGATTCACAAGGTTGTGAACATGCTGATGAATATTAACCAACATGAATGAAGCTGGGTCAAACTATTCTCACTACTTAAATACAACTAAATCAAACAAAATAAGTTTGAAATACATTCCAGCTGGTACTTGAATTGCTAAACTGGTATGCGTGATCACTTAGGGCTATGCAAAATATATCAACTCTTATGATCTGGTCAACTTTGATATCATAAACCAACTCATTCATGTGCTGACACATATGCGACTTGGTTAACTCATACACCAAATTCCTGGAATATATTAACATTTTGCATGGCTTAAAGTGATTGTTATTCATTCGTTTTTCTTGTGTTTATTTTCCATTTCTGTTTCAGATTGCAAAGTTACAGAAACAGCTGAAGGACACACGACGGGAATCTAGGAAAGAGAAGCAGCAAATTGTAAGCCATCATTTCTCCAGATTTAATCCGGAAACATTTTAGAGGGCCTGACATTTCAATCCAAGCAGGCCCTTTTATAAAAAAGGCAGGTTCCATCCTTGAGCAAGGATCTGCTTGGATCAAAATGTCAGGCCCTCTAAATTTCGCAGCCATTTTTGCTACGTTTTGTATCACGTTGAGTTCCTCGTTTTCTGACTAACGCTTTTTTTGTCTTTCTGCTCCCTCCCTCCCTTGACTCCTGTCAGATCACTGACTTCACCACCCGTCTGAACCAGCTGGAGACCGACCTAGCCGAGAAGACGGACGAGGTCAAGATGATGCAGAGCGAACTGAAGCTGGTCAAGGAGTTCCGGCGCAAACGAGGCCAGATGCAGAAGGAACTAGACGAGGTGAGGCCAGAGAGACGGGTATAGAGGAAACAAGGGAATCAGCTGATTGGATGGAGGGAAAGGGAATTGAAGGGATTGGAAGAAACAGGAAGGGAAGGCAGTGTAAGAGGCAGGAAGGAGCAGGAAGGGGAGGGAAGGCAAGGGACAGGAATAGGAGGGAAGGGAAGGGAAGGGCAGAGTTAGGAAGTGAAGAAACAGGAAAAAAGGGAGAATCAGAAAGAGAAGGGAGAGTCAGGAAGAGAAGAGAGAGTCGGGAAGAGAAGGGAGAGTCGGGAAGAGAAGGGAGAGTCAGGAAGAAAAGGGAAAGTCAGGAAGAGAAGGGAGAGTCAGGAAGAGAAGGGAGAGTCAGGAAGAGAAGGGATAGTAAGGAAAAGAAGGGAGAGTCAGGAAGAGAAGGGACAATCTTGAAAAGAAGGGAGAGTCAGGAAAAGAAGGGAGAGTCAGGAAGAGAAGGGAGAGTCAGGAAGAGAAGGGATAATAAGGAAGAGAAGGGATAATAAGGAAGAGAAGGGAGAGCTAGGAAGAGAAGGGACAGGAATATGAAGGAACGGAAGGGCAGTGATTGGAAAAGGAGGCAAGTGAGTGGGAAGGGACAGAAAGGGGAATGAAAAGAAGGGATACAAAGGGGGGGGGGGGCAATGGAATAGGATAGGAAGGAATAGGAAAGGAAGAGACAGGTTGAGAAGGCAAGGGAAGGAGAGGGAAGTGAAGGCATAGCAAGGGGAAAGAAAGGAAAGGAAAAACTCAGCCCTCCTTTATACTGAAAATATTGCCCCCAGGTAAAAAGTTTCCTCCATGGGATTAACATTTTCAACTTTGGTCTTCAGCAGGATTGAACTTGAAGTCATGATCACCCTAGTGGCAAAGTATTGGAAATATAAAGTGAGAAACGGGGCTTCTTTACACTTCAAGGTCATCCCACAGATTTGGCCGTGCAAGAAAAGGCCATATGATATGTTAGGACTTACTGACTTGTTCATGTAGATTATGCACCACGGCGTGGAATTACAATATTGCTGTCTGTTTTTCTTCCGGGTTGACTCCATCCAGATCAAGGAGGAGATGTTTCTGACCAACAAAGAGCACTCGGACCAGCTGCAGCGCATGGAGCACAAGTTCTTTGAGGAGAAGATCCGCCTGCAACAGGAAGCCAGTCAGAAGATAGCTGAGTTAGCTGAGAGGGCACACACAGAGGCCATCAGGTGGGTAGGCCACTGTCAGGACCCCTTCCCTGATCCCTTCCCTTCCCTTACCTTCCAATCCCTTCCCTTCCCTTCCCTGATTCATGATCCTTTCCCTGATCCCTTCCCTGATCCTTTCCCTGATCCCTTTCCCTGATCCCTTCCCTTCCCTGATCCCTTCCCTGATCCCTTCCCTGTTCCCTTCCCTTCCCTGATTCCTGATCCCTTTCCCTGATCCCTTCCCTTCCCTGATCCCTTCCCTGATCCCTTCCCTGATCCCTTCCCTGTTGCCTTCCCTTCCCTGATTCCTGATCCCTTTCCCTGATCCCTTCCCTTCCCTGATCCCTTCCCTGATCCCTTCCCTGATCCCTTCCCTGTTCCCTTACCTGATTCCTGATCCCTTCCCTGATCCCTTCCCTGATCCCTTCCCTGATCCCTTCCCTGATCCTTTCCATGATCCCTTCCCCGATCCCTTCCCATCCCTTCCTTTCCCTTCCCTTCCCTTCCCTTCCCTTCCCTTCCCTTCCCTTCCCTTCCCTTCCCTTCCCTTCCCTTCCCTTCCCTTCCCTTCCCTTCCCTTCCCTTCCCTTCCCTTCCCTTCCCTTCCCTTCCCTTCCCTTCCCTTCCTTTCCCTTCCCTGATTCCTTTCCTGATTCCTGATCCCTTCCCTTCATTTAAGCTACAAATAAGGACTGCCATGCTCATTATTATTCTGTATGAAAACCAACATTTATTGTGCTGAAGTTGATAGTTTGCCGTTGCAAATTTTAGAAGACCACCCAAGGTGAGCGACGTGAAGGACATGAGGCCGCTGGAAGCTCTGCTCCTACAAAACATTCACCCCTAAAGAATTAGCCAGTCTAATCCCACTGTGTTTTAAAATTTAGTGGGCCTGACGTTTCGATCCTAGCAGGACCTTTCTCAAAGGCAGAGTGACAAGGACAGCACAGATACATGTACACGAAGGAAGGGGGGAGAGAGTGAATAGGACACGGATTTGAAACAAAGGACAAAGGGTGAAGCTGGTAGGGAGAGATCAAAGGGAAGGGCAAGGAGTAGGGTAGGGATTAGTGAGAAGATGGGGAAAGATCAAAGAGAAGGGCAAGGAGTAGGGTAGGGATTAGTGAGAAGAGGGGGAAAGATCAAGGAGAGAAGTGTGAAGGACTGAACACAAAAGAAGGATTATCAGAAAGCTGCATGGTGTTAGTCATTACCCTCCTGGATGTTGAGACCATGTGGTTGAATAGTCCGAAGACGCTTCATCCACATTTTCTCACGGCTAAGACGGACAGCATTACTACGGTGACCAAGGGATTCTATGCGCAGTACACTCATATCTGATATCGAATGATCAGGGAAATTGAAGTGATACCCAACAGGGGTGTCCATTTTACCGGTGTCCATTTTACCCACTGTGTTTTAACTGCTCTCGCCTGCCTGTTCCTCGTTAGTGAGCTGGACGAAACCACCCGCTCTGTCTACAAGGAGAACGTGCGTGTAACGGAGGCGCTGAGCTACCACATGAAGGAGTCGGACGAGCTGAAGACGGAGCGAGACGCCCTGCGGACGGAGAACAAGAGCCTGGGCGGCGACAAGGAGCTGAACGAGATCATGATCCAGGAGAAGGTCATGCAGAATGCTAAGCTCAAGGAGCAACTCAAGCAGGCAAGTCAGCTGTCACCGCCAAGGCTCAAATTCCATTCAAAAGAAAGAGAACAAGTCCTGGACAAGGAGTCTAGTCACTGAAGAATGTTACCAGACCCAAAGCTTTATTACCAGACCCGTGTCCTGAATGAGTTTCACGCTTGGGACTTTTTTTAAAATGTACACTATGTGCATTAAAGGCCCAATACAACATTGGGAAGATCGGAAAACATTGATGTCCACAGATTTCCTTCTAGTTTACACAGTTTATAGATGGTCATGATATAATCCTCATATTAAAATATTACGGTCTGGGATGCTGTACTTTTCGAGAAATCTTACAAATAGTTTATTAATAAACAATTTCTTACTCTACAGAACGATACAAAAACCATGATGGTTTTTTGCCTTTTCCTACTTTCTCAGATAACCATTTCAGCTAAAACCTTCGCAGGATTTCTTTTTTGGAATGTTTAATGATTTAACCCACAAACTGAGGCAATCTTTTGACTTTTACCAATGTTGTATTGGGCCTTTAATCAAATCTATGACAGTATGTGCAAAAAGCTTTGTTTCAGCATGGCGCAAAGTGGCAATTTTTTTAAGAAAGAAAGAAAGAATGAGAGATAGGGAGGGGAAAAATGGTATGATATGGAAAGTAATGGAAAGTAATGAAATCGTGCAATTTGTATCAGCCACCAACTGTAATATTTGAGGACCATTTTGTGCAAGATAAAGCTCTAGACAGCCAGTTCAGGCTGTACAGTCTAGTCCACAGACTTGCAGATATTTTGACCCCTTATCTCAGAGTCTCTCTTCGCGGCTGAGAGTGTCTGATGACGTCTCTTGAAGAGGTTCACCCTAAAATTCCCTGAGCCTTCGCAATGCTATCATCAGCATCAAAATATAGATTGTTAATAGTAGTGCCCTGTACAGCATTGGTCAAGGGCAAACGACTGCCACATTTACTGTGTTATTTCATTGAGTGCCTTACAAATAAGGGCATCAGGGCAAAAGAAGGTCACTGTCACTATGAACATCTAAACTGTGAAAATGGGGTGAAAATATCATTTAGCCGTGAAAAGAAAATACACCGTGTTTTCACCCCTATTTCATCGCACACAGTTAGCCAAGTCATTTTCACAGTGTTTTCACCAGTGGTCTCCAAGGCCACATTCCTGGTGGTAAATGGCTTGAGGCAATTTAGAAGTACAGTACCTCTATGGGGGCTGGTGGTCACTACTGGTGATTGAATTAGCCATCCCTCAAGGCTGGAGCTAGCTTGCCACTGTAGATATTCACGTTTTTTTTCACGGTCTCTTTAGTGACCAGAAGATGTCCTTATCAGGTCAGAGAGGCGATTATTTTCACGGTGAATTCACTGTAAAATGCACCGTGAAATCACAGTGACTTTTTAGTTTCAAGGCAAAATGACATTTTCACCCCTTTTTCACGGTTTAGATGTTCATAGTGTTTACTGTGGTCATTTCTTTAATGACCCATCACATTCTATTTTGTACGCGCTTCAATCCTATTTACATTCCGTGTTCACATACGACGTCATGAGGACGTAAACATTAATTGTAACAAGCCACAAAATGGACTGAACTTTGTACCCAGCAGAATGGTCTGAAAGTGATTTTAGCATCTGAACGCACTTAATATGCCCTTCTGCCGGGCACCCAACGATTTTATGTTGTCTCTAATGAGTGGAGCTCTGTGGTTGCTCACCGGTAACTCCGCCTGTGTGGCCTCTTTCCTCGCAGGCCCAGAGCAAGATCCAGAGCCTGGAGGTGTCGCTCAGCCACGTGGTGCGGGAGTTTGAGCACGAGCGGCAGATTGTGGTCCGCAAGGCCCACATCGAGACGGAGGCCGGCAAGGTGGAGTTAGCCAAGCTGATGCGGACTGTGGAGCTGCAGGCCAAGGAGATGAAGAAGGTCAAGAAGCTGGCCAAGACCATCCTTGATCAGGTGCGTGAGAAACTGGAACCGATAGGGAACCCCTTGGTGACACTATGTCCGCGCTACTCCATGTCGATTCAGCGTGGAAGTCTAAATTTCAAGAAGGGTTTGCCATACTCGACGTGTAATTAAAAACAGATTCGGAACGGCCGTTTGAAAAAAAAAATTCATTCCAGCTGGTTCTGCTTGATTCCTGCAGAATCGGAATGTGTGATGGGCCTCAAGAAAAGTGAAAGTTCCTGCTATGATCAAAACATCAGGCTGTCTAGAAAATGTTCAACTGACAAAGAAATTCTCTGTGTTTTTTTTTTTTACCCACAGCGGACAGAGATGGAGCAGTTTTTCCTGGACTCCCTGGAAATTGTCAAGAAGGAGATTATCGCCAATAGGTCCAAGTACCTTAAGGACGCAGCCGCCGTCTACCACAAGAAGATGCTGGATGCCCATGCCAGCAAGGGCGAGTTCCCCAAGGTCCGCACCTTCAGGTCCACTGATGTCAGCACCAATAGTGTCTTCTCAGACCTCAAGGCTGCCGAAGCTTGGTAAGAGTCTGTGGGGAGTTGTTGTCTTTCTGCCCCCCTGGTCATTGCCTTAATGGTGCCCCCTGGTCATTACCTTGATGCCCCCTGGTCATTACCTTGGTGAATCGTGGCACCTAGTCATTGCATTGGTACCTCTTGGTCATTGCCTAGGTGCCCCTGGTTGGTTATTACCTCAGTGCCCCCTGGTCATTGCCTAGGTGCCCCTGGTCATTGCCTTGATGCCCCCTGGTCATTGCCTTGGTGCCCCTGGTCATTACCTTGATGCCCCCTGGTCATTGCCTAGGTTTCCCTGGTCAATGTCTAGGTGCTCCCTGGTCATTGCCTTGATGCCCCCTGGTCATTGCCTAGGTTTCCCTGGTCAATGTCTAGGTGCTCCCTGGTCATTGCCTTGGTGCCCCCTGGTCATTGCCTTGATGCCCCCTGGTCATTGCCTTGATGCCCCCTGGTCATTGCCTTGATGCCCCCTGGTCATTGCCTTGGTGCCCCCTGGTCATTACCTTGGTGCCCCTTGGTCATTGCCTTGATGCCCCCTGGTCATTGCCTAGGTTTCCCTGGTCAATGTGTAGGTGCTCCCTGATCATTGCTTTGATGCCCCCTGGTCATTGCCTTAGTGCCCTTCTGGTCATTGCCGTGGTGCCCCTGGTCATTGCTTTGATGCCCCCTGGTTATTGCCTCGGTGCCCTCTGGTCATTGCCACAGTAGCCCCTTTTAATCTCTTCCCTACTGCTTGCCTTCATCCTAGTCTGTGGATGTACTGTACTAGATTTCCTCCATCACTTTCTTTCATCTGTATCATTTCTCCTTTCACTCCTGTCTGTATCCTTGTCATTCTGCTCTTGAAAATAGGTCCCGCAAGGACTGAATCGTCGGGCCATCTTAATTTAGAGGATTGGTTTGATCACATTAAGTTCATCTCTTCTGTGAAAACACAGATGAATATGTGTGCAATTGATTGCATTCATCGTGTGTCTTGCTTTCGGTTCTTTGTCCGGACAGGACGGGTCTGGGAGGGAAAGTGGACATGAGCGAGCTGACCTGGGAGCAGAGGGAGCGAGTGCTGCGGCTACTGTTTGCCAAGATGAATGGCTCCAGGGTGCAGGCCAGACCGCCCTCAAACATTGGACCTCCGGCCACCTTCCGGCCACCGGTCAGCATCAGTGGCAAGGACACAGTCAGGTAAGAGAGAGAGAGAGAGAGAGAGAGAGAGAGAGAGAGGAGGGAGAGCACTGAGCATCTCTCTCTAGGTGCCATAACTCTTGACATACATGTGTAGGCTATCATGTCATCATGCCCATGTTCTCTGTTGGTCATCACAACTTGCCGGGATGATTCTTGGGAGATTGTGAAAAGGTTTTCCGTTGCCTTCTCCACCACAGTCTAGCTAGTTTCATTAAGCAATGTCACTCATTACTATCATATCCGTCGCTGTCCCAATTCCAGATCTATACTCTATACTCTATAGCTGCTGCACTAAGGGCATGACAAGACTCATTATAAAGGCGGCCTATTTCTCGCCTTACCACAGAATGGCGTTGGGGGATATGCCAGTGTTTATGATCCTGTCGGTACCGCCCAACAACACCCCAGCCCCCTGATGTTGCTGTGTTCCTCTTTTAGTCGTACTCTTACGACACTCGGAGGATACTTAGGAGGTATTCCCAGACCTCATCCCGAGGTTCATACAAAGGCCAAAGCACTGAGCGTACAATGCCGGCTAAAAACCTCATCGATGTACATTCTTATTGATGCCAAGAATCATGAACATGTCTGCGATCTCTGCCTCTGACCCTTGCCTTCTCCCTCCTCTACCCCCCCCCCCCTCCCTCCTCCCGCTCCCCCTCGCCAGCCTGGCCATCGAGGCACCACCCCCCTCGGAGCTGGGCACCTTCCTGACCCAGCAGACGGACGACGGAGGAGGAGCGGCCAAGCTCCCGGCCGGGGTGGCCAGCGGTCAAGGGGCCGGACCCGCGTCGGTGGTGCTGCCCGAGCTGACCGCTGGATCGCTGACCGTGGCCGGACTAGACACCAGGCAGTCACCGACAGCAGCTGGGGCATCCTAAAGCCTCTCTTGTGGCGCCAGGCCGTCCTTAATAATACGTGTAACCTCCCAACCGTTAGCCACTTCACGCACAGGTTTTTTTTTTTAAAGGAAGTGGAGGTCACCTGGAGGTCATTCCTGCTGATGTTATGCATATTCATGAACACTCTTTACTCTGATTGGCCAAACAGCAGGATCTTTAGTCTGTCCTTCATCATTCAATGAAAACCCACTTCACGCCTGGCAACTTTTTAGTGTTCATCGCCTCCACACAAGTTTTTTTTTTTAAAGGAAGTGGAGGTCACCTGGAGGTCATTCCTGCTGATGTCATGCATATTCATGAACACTCTTTACTCTGATTGGCCAAACAGCAGGATCTTTAGTCTGTCCTTCATCATTCAATGAAAAGTCCGCTGGCTACTCAAAACATACCTTTATTGAAGGCCATCTCCGAATGCATTGGCTAGGGCTTCAGTTTGCACATACTAGTCTATGGAAGGCACAAGCTAACGGCTACGGGTGACCCCCATAGAGGTGTTTGTTTTACCAAAGCCGTAGCCAGTGACTTCAGACACAACTCTATACATGTAATGCACAGACACAACCCTATACATGTAATACACATACATATAAAATTAACAACAGTATATTTACCTATGTTGCTGTGAGGGTACACAAATCTCGGCTTCAATTTTATGTGCCTTTTATAAAAGGTACTTCATGATTTGTTTTCTTCCACTGTCTTCCTGTTTGTAAAAATACTTCCAGTTGATTGCAGGCAGATTGCTGTTGAGTTTTAAAACAATGGTTGTAGGTTGTTTAAGTGCTATATTCCACCATCCATACCTATAGTCAATAGATTTCATGCTCTTGAACACGAGTCTGATTCACACTGGCCATATGCTATCTAGACCGAGACCTCACTACTGACCAAAGTGGCCATGCCAACTCACTTGCAAAGATTCCGCCGTAGAATCTTCCCAGCTGGCAAACTGAATGGATCTCTTGATGTTTTGGGGAGAAAAATGATGGCTACGACTTTGGGAAATTTTGCTGGCCTGATTTGTACGCTGTACAAATGATTGTGGCCTTCCACCTCTCTGTTGGATAACCCTTTGGGTAGTCCAGACTACCAGTTTGGCAAGTGGTTAATAGCTGGAATGGATACAGTGGCCAGCAATGTACAGCCATGTCTGATTATTGTGGATGGTGGATGTGAAAGGTACAGCTTGCTGTATACTTCTTTGTTACTGTATGGTCAGAGCTCCTTGAGAACCTCCATTGTCCGTCCGAAGCATCGCATCCTTCAAAGTTTGGACGGAAGTCAAGGCTGGTGTGCGGAGACACCATGCCAAAATATCTCTTTTGTGAGTATGTGTGGTTCTGAATGTAACCAGTGTTGGGATGGGTAAGTATCTACAGTAGCATCCTGTACAGAGGTCCTTTTCAAAAACGCAGTGGCTGTTGTTACGGCAGTCGTCCGTGTGGTTCCCTGACTTGATTGTATTTCGTCAGCATTGCAGGCTGGTTGAACCAGTCTATTAGCTGATAGTCTGGTTCCAAGAGCTAAACATCCTGACAAATACTGTGAAGTCAGGGAACCACACGGACGACTGCGGTAACAACAGCCACTGCGTTTAAAAAAAGCAGCGTGGTTCTTATTTTTTTTAAAAGAAAGAACATCTTCCAGCTTGGGTTGTTCCCAACCTATGCAACATTTCAATGTTGAATTGGAGGGTCCTTGATCGTGATGCAAGTTTTAAGGGATCCTCTTGAATTCTGCGTGAATTTTGTGGAGTTAAAACCACTGAATGATACCAACATGTAAAGTGTCTTGTACATAGCACCGTCCATTTTGAACTAATGTCCCTTTATTAAGATGTTGGTTGGCAAGTGGCATAACGCTTGATTCTAAAAATGAGCATTTCAATTTGATCAGTGTGGTTTTGACATACATACAAAAACACAATTTGTATTCTATTCTTCAATTGATAAATAATGTTTTATTCTTGTAAATACATTCTTGTAATTAGTGCAAAATTGTACAGTGAATGAATTTGCCCCACTGCCCCAAAACTGTTTAATTTTTCAAACACGGAAAGAAAAACCTCTCAACGTTAAGTAGATACAGCCCATGAATGCCTCTTTGACACTTTTGATTAAGAGCTTCCACAATACCTCATACACAAAGTCTGACGATTTCTCTTATTTTTTTGTTAGTCATAATGTATTATTATTGCAAACCTTTCAGTTTGGAGTGCATAAGCAACAACTTCTTCATCAGATGTAAACCTTCATGAAGTTTGCATCTGATGAAGTGGTCTATACGAAAGGTTATACACTCTTCCCAATTACTCAGTCCTAAGGTGCTTCCCATGAGTTGTTCTTTTTCCCATCAAGCTACCTTGACACATCTGCAAAGCGTCCATTAATGATAATAAAGGTATTTCTAAAG
Source organism: Luidia sarsii (assembly GCA_949987565.1). Classification (NCBI taxonomy): domain Eukaryota; kingdom Metazoa; phylum Echinodermata; class Asteroidea; order Paxillosida; family Luidiidae; genus Luidia; species Luidia sarsii. Next base: position 3,851,498 of record OX465101.1, on the reverse strand, counting down.
GAAATTGTTTTGAATGAAAGCTGGCTCATTTCTGTACTGATATTGACGTCTTTTCCAGACAGAAAACCCAACTGCTGAAATGCTGTAGATTTGTATACTGTAAAATACCAGTGAGTTTACTTCAGAGATAACGGGCTGTCCCACCTAATATGCATCCTACATATTATACTGTTGTTGCTTCAAATACATTGGCACTGATTTCATTTGACTATGCCTATGAGGCAATGTAAATAGAGCATTCATCAGCCAATTTGTTTTTTTGTATATCCCTATGGTTGAAGGAACAGCACCCTAACCAAGCCCACCATGTGTGTGCATAGAGATGTCTCAAGATTTATAAACTGTAAAAACTAAAAATTGAAAAAAAAAGTAGAGATCCCGACTTTTTTTTAAATCCTAGCAGGACAACCATTAGAGAGATATATAGAGACAGACAGTCAGAGAGAGAGAGACAGACAGACAGGTAGACAGACAGACAGACAGGCAGACGGACGGACTGACGGCCGGCCGGACGGACGGACAGGAAGACAGACAGACAGACAGACAGACAGACAGACAGACAGACAGACAGAGGAAGAGGGAGAGAGATAGGGAGAGAGAGAGAGAGAGACCGGCAGAGAGGTTTGAAACATCAGGCCCCTTTACCTTTTTGAAAGATAACATTCAATAAACTACATGCATGTGGTGGAGAATGTATGGAATTCTGGTTAGATTAGAAGTTCTGTTCTTTCCTCGGCATTGGCACGCAACATGCCCCAGAACCTGTGGTGCTTGCACAGTCTCTGCATGCTCCACAAGTCAGCGCCAAAACAACCCATCCAAGAACCATGCTGTTAGAATCCAGTCTTAAACATGGTGCTTGGCATTACTTTCAATTCCTTTGACATGGCTTTTACATGGAGCGATGTTCTTAACAACTATATAGAAGTGACAGAGGGCCGGGTATTTCAATCCTAGCAGGACCTTCCTCAAAGGCAGACAAGCGGTATTCTTTGCATACATTTGGATGCTTTTATCATTCTTAATATTAACCACTTCGCGCCGGGACCTCCGAATCCGGAGGTCAATTGGATTGCCTTTGCAACGGGGCCCTCCACATTCTTTACCGTAATCTGTACGCTCGTTTATGGCCCACCAACTCGAAGATTTGACTGCCTGGAGTGGAGGCTGGAGTCTGGGGTCAGGGATTGTCAGCAGCGTACACGCACGCACACACACACACGTCCGTTACGGTCCATTGACGACGCACAAAGAGCCCTTTTTCGAACGGATAATCTCTCGACAAAAGCCACAACGACGTCCAAATTGTGCCAGGTTTTACTCTCTTGTACCCATAGTATACCCTTATCGATTTATTTCACAGAAATATATTGTTCCGATTGTTTTAGCAAGATTTTAAAATGATGCATTGTTAAAAAAAAACCCGTATAGCGGTCATCGGCCCTGAAAACCCCCCCCGGCGCGAAGTGGTTAATGACCTAGCAGGACCTTTCCTCGGGACCTTCCTGAAAGGTGGAATCTGCTGTTGAGAAAGGTCTTGCTAGGATCCAAACGTCAGGCCCACTCAATATTTCATATCAAAGAAAATACTATTCATGTTCTGTGCATAGAACGAGCATTGACAGAAACTAAAATATACACAGCATATACATTTACATACACAAGATCAAATCAAAGAGGGTTACAGATGCTTATTTGAGCTCATTAGGGTATTTTACGTACATGTATTTCAGAAAGAAAACAAATAAAGCAGGGATTAATGCCATATCCATTACGGCAGAAGGGAAGAGATGTTCATCGTGCATAAAATGGCTTTAAAACAAAATTGCGCTGGAAAGATTCATTAAAATTCTAACAAATAATGCTGGCCTTCATTTAAAGGTGAAATTAGTTTTTAGAAAACAAATCAAACATTGCACTGTTCAGTTGCTACTCGGGATTTTGTTTAAGAGTTGATTTATAATGTGATTCTGGGGAATTATATTGACCCAATAGAAGGGGACTCATTTATCATGGGATCCGCCAACGTCACGTCATTAGTCTATCATTAGACAAATTGGCCAATGAAAAGGTTTGGGGCCACCTTCCCAACGCCGTTTGCAAATTTGGTTTCATTCGGTAAAAAGCTGCATCCACTTTGTGTGATCTCCAAGTTGCTGTAGCTAGGTTTGCAACAATTACCGTAGTTGTTTGCATTTGAATTAAAGCGAGGGTGTGATCCTTGGAGGTGTACTGCAGTTAATGGTTGAATTGCTTCCGACTGGCGCCCCCACCCCGGCAAAGACTGGTTGACTATAAGGGAGGCCACCATCTACGGGCTGGATAGCTCAGACGGAAGAGCACTGGTATGTTAGTCCAGGAGTCTCAGGTTCAAGTCACAGTCCAGTCAAAGTTTTCTTTGCTAATTTTTCAATCCATTCAGTAAAAAGACGACAACAGCCGTAACGTAAATATTAAAAAAAAAATACGCCAAAAAGCAATTACTTTGTAAAAATGGCAAAGAAATAATTGGATTGGACCAGGGCATGAGCCAAGCTCTCTGCTTCAATGTACAAGCACTCTAACACAGCGGCCTTTCCAAACACGAAAGTCAACTATCTTTGCTGGGGTTGGGGCGCCAGTCAGAAGCACTCTTGGCCATTAACTTCTGTGGATCTCCGAGGATCACGCTTTGGGAAAGCCAAACTGACAGGCCTCTGGTTTAACAAATCCACACTCCATCACCTGAGCTTTCCAGGCCAAATATTCAACTATTCCAGCAACAGAATTTCCCTTTCTTTTAAGCCCTGACGGATGACAGCTATAGCTGCTCTGGGAACTTCGAAATTTGAACACCGATATTGTCCAAATTAGACTCTTTTCAGCAAAATCTAGCATGACAAACAGCTGTTTTGAAATCAGTTGCCACATGAATTGCCATATTAGCGGTAACGATTGCGCTATTGCGGGACTTCATTATGCATGATCGAGGGACTGCGCGCTGCCACGGAAGACAGTGTGCTGGCATGCCCCACAACCAATGCGGTCGCTGGACAGACTGTGGAATGAACCCACTACCTTCACCACAAAATGCACGCTCAGTTGGGGCCGCGCACCTGGAAGTTTTGTCTGCTGGAGTAAAGGCATGTCTGCGGTCAAAGGGTATCAGTGCACACGCTTCTCGAACACACATTACACAGCCTACACTCAATTGCGCTACACACAAAGAGCCCGCCTTTGAGGGCGGATAATCCCTTGACAAAAGCCACACAGATTCGCTGATACAAATAGTGTACTCTTATTGATTTCCTTCGTAGGTATATTATTCTCCGATTGTTGAGCAAGTTTTGGAAATGGCAGTGTGACAGCCATTGACACTAAAATAATCCTGTCAGCAAGGGATTAAGAAAGAACAGGGCCAAGTTGTAGGCTCAGACAACAGTGTGTCATCCAAACATGGCTGGGGAGTGTCTTTCTCCTTGAAGTTGGAAGTTCATCATGTTCGAGATATCACTTCCAAAACTATGTCCCCTGAACCACTTCTACTATTGAAACGGATGCGGGGATTTCACCGACTGGCGAATTACTTTTCCAGCATAAAAGGAAAATTGCATAAAAGCCACATCTGGAGACGGAAATACTGTAAGCCTCACTTCATGCTGGCAGCCTCACAGACCAACGTTATACAGCGAGAACCCTTTAACACTAAACCATTATAAAAAAAAAGATGCTGTTGAAAATACATTCTGAAAAAATTGGACTAACTTTCAAAGTGTGTGGTTTAAAAAAAAAATGGATTTGGATGGATTCGCCAGTGTGTGAAAATGCAGAGTCCTTCATTTGAAGTGGAACGTCGCTATAACGAACGACGATACACCAAACAATTTTCAAGGATCCCGGGATGTTTGTTATAGCGACGTCCCACTGTATATATGCTTGGACTAGGAGAATGCCGTTCTCTCCAGACTGGCCCAGTTGATGTCCTTGAAGAATGGATGGAGGCGAATCTCCTCCGCTCCACCGGCCCTCTGGCTTCCGAGACGCTCCTGAGGGTTGACTTGTAGTAACTGGGGGGAGGGAGGGCAGGATGAGGTGAGGTGAGGTGAGGTGAGGCGAGGCGAGGCGAGGTGAGGTGAGGTGGGGTGGGTAGGGGGACGGGGGGAAACAGAAGGCGAACCACAGTCAGCCCACTGGATCACACCAGGGTTCCTGCACCTTCTCCAAAAGAAAACTCTGAAACCCTTTTTCCTCGGTCAACTTCATCTAAACTTAGGTGATTTCTGATGCACTCTTATTGATTTATTTCAAAGGTACCGGTATCTATTGTTTCCGATTGGTTTGCAAATGTTGATATATTTTTGTTTAAATGAGGAACAAAACTTTGCCTCTGTAACAGGCGTTCCTAGCCCATTCTTGGATCTGGATGGAGGAAAGACAGAGATAAAAAATTAGAAGGGCCCGACGTTTTGATCCAAAAGGCTGTCTGTTAGAAAAGTCCTGCTAGGATCGAAACATCCTAGCAGGACCTTTCTAAACGTCAGGCGCTCCTAATTTTTGAAATTCGCTATTTGGTAATTTTAGTCAGTAAGCAGTTTGCAGAATCTTTGCATGTTACTTAACACAAAGATCAGTCCTTTTTGAGAGCCTGGCTGGGCTGATGCCGTCCTACCTGCTTGAGCAAGCTCCTGGCCTCTGCAGACAGGTGGTCGGGCAGAGTGAGCTGGGTGTGGGAGCTGATGCCACTGGGATGGCAGGAGTGCAGGGACTGGGGAGCAAAACAAAAGGGGAGGAGGTGAGAAGAGGGCAGAGAGGGACATGCATTCACAATGCTGCCTGCTACTCTGTCTCTCTTTCTCTTTCTCTTGATCTATTTCTGTCTCTATTTCTCTAACCCTTTGTCCCTATATCTCTGTCTTGCTCTCTCGGTGTAAACATGATCATACATACATGTATGTCAAAAGTTGAGGTCCTGACGTTTCGATCCTAGCAGGACCTTTCTCATCTTAGTCCTGATTGGATCGAAACGTCAGGGCCTCTAATTTTTTAGATTTATGTACTGCAGGTCATTTCAGTCAGTGAGCAGTTTGCAACAGTTTTTGGTATTTACTCTCTGTCTATTCTCCAACCCCCTCTCCATGTCTCTCTCCTCATCTATCCTCTTTGTGCTCTCCATCATACTTTGGTTCCATCGGTTTTTATCCTTGGCACAAGCTTTGGCCTCATTCCACATTTTTTTTCAAACATAATGCATTTCTCTCCTGTTCCACAGTACTTTGGCCTTCCAACATTTGTTCCTCTAACTTTGTCTCGTTGTCGTCCGATTGTCCCCGTCTCTGTCTAGATCCCTATCTCTGGCTCTCTCAGTCCCCCTTTCTGACTCTCTTTCTCTCTGTCTCTCTATCTTATTCTCTCCATCCCATAGTGATAAGGCAGGGATGAGATTCTCCCAAAATGAAAATGTCTGAAATTTTCCAGTCTGGCAAGCGAGTGCAAAGCACGAAGCCGTTACGGCGTGGGGTTCAGGGCCCGCTTAAGGGCTAAAAAAATTTGGGTTATAGACGCTCTGTGGTGCAATCTGAGCCCATTTCTGACCCCTTGAACCAGCTTTTTATAAAGCAAAACATCATCATTTGAATATCATTTTTGAGTTTTCAGCCGTTTAATCAGTGTCAAAGGTATTGGAAATTGCACGGTATTGGAAATTGCTTGACATTTATCATGATTAACTTACTTAATACCTGTACTACTGTTGGTAGCATTTATTTTAAGACTATAACGGGAACAAAATCTGACAAAACCTTCAGGAGCAATACATTTTGTTAACAAAACCTACCAGTACAGGCACTTCACTTTGAATCCCTTCTCTTGTATTAATTTATTTTTCATTTTTTGGGGACCATGGATCGGAAAAAGTCAGAACTGAGATTATAAGTCGGAGTTCCTACGGGTCGGAATTCCGCCAAAAGTTGTAAGAATCTTATCCCTGATAAGGAGATGAATTAATGCTACTTTCAACTGGTCACAGGGTCAAATACGGAAACTCTAATTATGGAAGCCATCGGCAGTGGTTTCCCACAACTCACCATGCCGGTCAGGAGCTCATAGAGTAGCATGCCAAAGCTCCACCAGTCACTGGCCGGCGTCACCTCAAAGATGCCGTTGACCTCGGGCGCCGTGTACATGCTCTCCCTGGCGGCGGCGTGAACTCGCCGCTCCACGTACTGCCACTGGCTGAAGTGGGTCAGGCGGACGTGTCCGCCCTCGGCCAGCAGCACATTGTCCGGCCTCAGGTCCTGGCAGACGATGCCGGCCGCGTGGAGGTCGGCCAGGGCCAGCAGGATCTCGGCCGCCCAGCGGCGGATGCAGGCCTCGGGCAAGGTGCTGGACTTGGCGCCGGAGTTGGCCACCTGCTCGTCCATCTGGGCAAAGAGGACGGCGAGGGAGGGCAGGGCCGACTCCCTCGGCTTGGCGGCGGCCTCCGAGACGCCAGCCGAGCCCGGCGACGCCCCGGGGAAGCTCCGGTGGGTCGGGGTGGCGTCTGCATCCTCGGGGGTCTGGCTGTGACCACGGGCTTCCGCCGCCTCCGGGCTGTCTGGATTCGGCGAGTCCATGACGGCGCCGCTGTCGTGGTCCGGGGAGTAGATCGTGGCATGCTTGGGGGTCGATTCGCAGGAGCTGAAACTGGGAGTCTCCGGGTTGTCAGGCGATAAGGTCTGCGGGCCCGCGACCGGGTGCCGGGGGGACGGCGTCCGGCCCCTCGGACTGCCCTCGGTCCTGGCCACGCCGGATGGGTCTACTACGTCCGCGGTGAGGCCCAGCTGTTTGGGGAGACTGAGGCCCGGACGCTCCAGAAGACCCGCTGGCAATGTCCTGATTCCGTCGTCGCAACGAGATGCCGCAACCAATGCCCCCTCGCTGAGCATCTTCCCCACGTCGGGTTCACTCTTGGTCTTGGAGCAGCCATCAGCTCCGGCTTCCCACTGGGCGGACGCCTCAAAGTCCCCCCAGTCCTCGACCCGGGCCCGCATCAGGGAGGAGAGGACATCATCTGACCCTCTCTCCTCAACAGACCTGCTTCGGGCAGCCCGGGCTTCCGGCAGGCCTGGCTGTTTGACTTGCGGCGAGCTGCCACCTCCGTAGGTTCCCGTCTCGTACATGCTCAGACTGTGCCGGAGCGGTGGCGGCAGTCTTGGCTCGGCCTCCGCCGGAGCGCCTGATGCAGCCACTGAGCCAGTGTCAAAGTACTCGGCCAGATCGGTGCCGGGCTGCGACGAGGTCACGTCCTCCGACATCGCCGAGGCAAAGCCACTCGTGTCGGGCAGAGTGTCCAAGCGAGTCGCGGCCCGGGGAGTGGACTTGAAGCTGGGCCGAGGTCGGCGGCCTCCAGAGACAAAATCCAATCCGAGATCTTCGTCTTCGTGCTCCTCGAGGACCTTCAGGGCGTCCGCAATCACGTCCTCGGGAGTGTGGTCCGTCCACGTGGACACGGGGGCGGGAGGGATGGCATCGGGTGGTGTGGGGTCTCCCCCAGAGGTGGCCGTGGTGGGTTCGGGGATTGCAGGTGGGCAGGAGTCAAATCCAAACACCGCCTTGTCTGCGCTGCCGGCACTGTGCAGATCGCTGCCGGGGCTCTCCAGACTGTCGATACTGAACAGATTCACCGGGGCCGAGGTGGTCAGGGCGGCGGGAATCTCGGCGAGTCTATCGGCTTTGGCGGCGACGTCGTCGCCGCCACCGCTACCGGCCGCGTCCGTGTCGTACTGCGAGCACTGGTTGGCGAGATCGTTCAGGTTGGCCTCCATGTCCGGAATGTCCAGCTCGGCAAACTCGCTCCCGATGCGGTGGCCGGCCAGTCCCGAGCCCGTCCCGGACAGCTGTCCGGCATCGGTCGAGCCGTTCGAGAGGTCTTCAGAGTTCTTGCCGTAGTCGATGATGAGACTGGCGTAGCTGCTCTCCTGGTCCTCGTGCACTCGGTCAGGACCTTGGCTGGCCGTCGGCTTGGCGGGGCCCCCAGCCGACCCCCTCTCCGGGCGGTCGGCGGACGGCGGGCCGAGACGAGCATCCCCGCTCTCCTCCTGGTCTTGGGAGAGGCCGTCCGAGCGCCGCTCCTCCCTGGAGCTGGCCGTGCTGTGCCGGGACCGGCGGGAGCCGCAGCTTCCCGCCCCGCGCCTCTCCAGACTGCCGGCGCCCGGCGCCTGGCTGGGCAAGAGCTCGGCGCCCCGGTTCAGGAAGCCGCTGGCGTAGCTCCAGAGCTTGCCACCGCTGGCGTGCTCCAGGACCAGGAAGATGGCATTCTCCGTCTCGATGAACCGCACCAGCCGGACCACATAGCGGCAGTTAAAAGGCACGCAGGTGGCCCGCTTGGTACCGATGGAGCACTTCTGCAGCACCTACAAATTTTTTAAAAAAGGTCCCTTTGAGTTTGACCTAAGATCACCTCAATTGGAATTGGTCTTACTGGGTTGTCATAAGGGAAGAATCAAACCAACGGTCAAGGCCTCTGGTGTTACTTGCCCATCTCAGGCCCTGATGAGGTAATGCCCGGTCTGCTTAGATAACCACTGCCCTATGCTCTAGGATGTCATCATCTTGTGACCTGACCTTCCCTTAATGGACCTGGCCATGTCCTTTATTCTTGATAGTTAGCCCTCTCTCTCTCTCGCTCTCTCACTGATAAACTTAACCACTTCGCTCCAAAACCTCCGAATTTGAAACACCATTGGTGTTGCTATGCAATCAAAATCCGATACCACTACAGTGCAAGTTTTAAACAGAAACCATTTTCAGCCCATCACAAAACAACACGAAGCATGACAAATGGCACACACAGATATCGCTTGTGTTTACTTTTCACTAATCTATTGCATACAGTTGTTCTTTATTGTTCCTGGTTATTCAGTGAATTCTGGGAATCAAATCAATCAAGGAAAAACTGACAGGGAAATTTTGAAAATTGGCAAAGAAAACTGACTGGACTGGGACTTGGGCCCGAAACCTCTGGTTTTACGTACCAGCGCTCTTACCATCTGAGGAATACAGCCCTTAGATGGCGGCCATCCCAAATAGTCAACTAGTCTTTTCCGGGGTGGGCGTGCCAGTTAGACGCATTAGACCATTAACTGCCGCATATCTCCAGGAATCACGCCCCCGCATTAATACTAAGGCTGTTGTCGTAAGAAAAAATTCTTGTTGACATGTCGCGAGAATTTTATGCCGACTGTCGACATTGTCGCGACAGAGACTCGATTTAGTCAAAAATCCGTAGTCACAATGTTGGATTTTTTTTAGGTAATAAACGAATGGGGCATGTCAAACCGCCATAGTTGTGAACTTGTGAAATTAGTTTTCATGGAAAATCTTAATTTCAATAAAATTTCATATTTTAATGGCTTTCGTATTTAAGATTTTACAAAACAAAATAATTTTTGTGCCGATATTGGGTGTTACAGTCGTAATTTTCTAAAAAAAATCATAAAAAAGCGATTGCTCATTCTTTATTCATGACGTCATCGATCGGCGATGCGTGCGTTATCACTGCAAGAAATAATGAATATTTATGAATTCGCTGAACAGCGGCTGCAGTGGTTTTCCCATTGGCTATGTACACATGTACACGGAAGTTGGAGAACCAGATAGTTTCGATGAAAAGAAAAGACGTCACCGTCCGCACCTAGCTAAAGGTACCCGCGTATTGGGCACCCCAAAACCAGCCGCGTATTGGGCCCAAAAACGGAGGAGGCCGCGTATTCAGCCATACATTCAGACAAACCTAGAACGTATGCGGCAAAGGAGGCCTTTTTCCGATGTACATAATGTACTTCCGGTCCGTTTTTCAACGAAATAAAATCCGCGGCCGCCGGGATTTTGGGCCCAAAACATGCGGCTACTTTCAGCTAGGTACCGACCGCGACACACGTGCGATCTCATTTCTCGATCCTTCCCTCGGACGTCCACGATCTTTCCCGATCTCTGCATTGCACTGGTATCCCGTACGCACGTGTATTAAATGCATGCGATGCAGCAACGTATACCAGCTACTGTACTGCTGACGACCGGCCATAGAAACGTGCGCTATACAGTATTTACACTGTACATCGTAATGGCAAAATGCGTTCGGTGAACGATTTTCTTTGGTCGCGTCAAGATCCATTCCAACTTCCAACATATTTAGTAACTATTATTTTGCGGCGTGGATAAGCAAAAATGAAATGTTCAACGCTCAATTTTAGGATTTTTTGTTCCCTTTTTATTCCCTTCTTTTCAGAGATTGGCCATTATGAGGTAGGCCTTAATTAATTTTTTTTTTTTCGCGACAACCGAAAAACCTTGTCGACATGTCGGAATATTTTCTTTGTCGCGACAATGTCGACAAAAGCCTTGTCGACAACAGCCTTAATTAATACAGTTGCAAGCAACACAAATATTAAATAAGACTTAAGGCTTTGCATGGTGGGTGAATCAATATAGGAAGGTTTGCGGTGACACCATGTATCAGGTGTCTTAAAGGAAGAGGTGTGGTTCTGAAAAGAAGCTGAGTGGTAACTCGACGTTCCGGCCAGTATGCTCTGGCCGTCATCTCCTGATGATTATTATTTACTCACCTTGATGACATGGGTCTGATAGGTGACAGTGTCCAGGACCAGGAGCACAGTGTCTATCAAGCCAAGGACCTTGTAGTTCCTCAGCTCCTCCATAGAACCTCTCAAGTGGGCTGACCGAGGGTCCATATCGATGCTGGGCTGCTCAGACTGTCAGGGTTCACGCAGGCAGTGCAGATACACAAATGTTGTTAATCAGTTATTTTATTTACGTTGATTTATTTCAACACCTCACGTTGGACCATCTTTCAATGCCCATGACTGCCAAACTGGGGGTTTCGCAACAGTTTTCACATTCAACAAAGAAGGGAAAAAATGACTGGCAAGTTCTAGGAACAATTTTTGAAACATGGCAAAGACAATTTGACTGGACCAGGACCAAAACCCGAAATACCTCTGTTTATGCATACCACTGCTCTTACTACCTGAGCTATCCGGCCCTCAGATGGCGGCCTTCCCAAAAGGTCAACTTATCTTTGCCGAGGTGCGAGCACCGGTCAGAAGCACTAAACCATTAACTGCCGTACATCTCCAGGGATCATGCCCCCCATTTTCATTCAGTTGCAACAACCTAAAGAAAAGGCGTTGTTCAGAAACGAGTCCATGGAGCGTTCGGATGCCACGAGGGCGCTCTCCCCCGGGGGACCCACCTGCCACCTCTTGCTGTTGGCCACGTCAGCGGAGAGATACTTGTTGTACAAGTCCTCTGCCTTCATCAGGTACTGAGCCGTCTTCCTCCGGACCGCTTCCCGCCGTGTTTTATTGTCATCAGCTGCCACATAACCATCCAAAAAATAACGCACGTTGCTCGCAGGCTAACTCAAGCCACATTTGGACTGGCCTTAAAACAGGAGGGGGGGGAACTGAACTGGGGCGACGGTTGAGTTTCAAATGAGTACATTTTTACAGCAATTTGCTCCTTAGCCTAGCTTCAGTCAGGAAATCTAATCGAATGAGATTTGAAGGTTTGCATGGTGAGAATAGCAGGATAAATAGGTTTGCGGTGACACTAAGTAAATACTCTTTTGTGAGTATGTGTGGTTCTGAAAAGAACTGGAGGAACTCTACGTTTCGAACAGTGTACTCTGTTCATTTTCAGGAGACTGCTGGATTCCAACTGGGAGTGGGGCTTTTTTTTAGAGAGGGAGCCATGGTGAGGGGGATTAGCCCAGTGAGTCTAATCGAGTCTGTGGATAAAGGGTCAACGTAACCAAATTTACCAAAATTTACCTTCATGACATTTGTTTGACAATGCATTTGTGAATAATAGCCAACCTAAGCAACGTTCCATCACGATGGGCTTGTACGATGGTTTGTTGCAGCTCATATCAGGCAAACAAAATACATGATTCCAAAAAAAAAGGATCTATTCTTTTAGTTGTTCAGAAGTTCCCAGCATTTTCTCCTTTTGTTCGATTTGTTTGTTAAAATTTATATAACAAAGAGAAAATTTGACTGGACTGGGACTTGAAGCCAAGAGTTCAGGTTTAATGTACCAGCAGCCAAATGGTCAACGATCTTAGCTGAGGTTTGATATATATATATATATATATATATATATATAAGATTCATTTTTAGGGTCAAGCAAGGCAATATTCCTTTGCCCTTCTCTTGAAAGAGTTAGTGGTGTAATCAAGAAGACTGTTCCAGACACGTAAAGTGTAATGGGACAGGCCCTTATCCAATGAGTCGGTCCGTATGTCGGTATGTCCCAATTTCCGTGCTCCAATCCCAATGCCCCCACCTCCTGGCCTCACTCACCTATGACACCCTTGAGCAGCACGCCGACCCCCGACTTGTAGAGGTCAAAGGCCGCCTGGTAGCTCCCGTTGGCCTCGTTGTCCAGGGCCAGGCTGATGTGGTAGGCCGCCTGGTACAAGTAGTCGTCCTCCCCGGCCACCGTCACATCTGTCAGTCCCATGGGCTTGCTGCCGTCCGGCCTGCTGGGCTTGGCCTGAGTAAACGTGACCCACAAGCTGAGCATTTGAACGGCTGACAAGCAATCTGCAAACCCCAACCTCAGAGAACCAGAAGGACGAGGGCCCAACGTCAAGGCTCTTCTTACCGTAAGCGTAGAATCGGCGCTCACGTAAACAGAAACTCGGAGCCGGATAACTCAAATTGGTCATCCATTTCCCTGAAGTTCGACTTATCGAGATTTTACCGTGCTTTAAAAAGAAGAGGAAGAGAGTTTAAACGATGGGACCGGGACCTACATTGGGAGAGCGCGAGTCCACCATGCTCCCATCTGTGTACATGGCGTCCCTCTCAGCCGCCTGCTGTGCCCGGATGCAGTGGAGGTAGGCCCTGGCCATGGTGTTCCGCTGGTTCCGGCTCTCCTCCGCCAAGGGGTCCGGGCTGACCGACTGGCCCCCCGCCAGCCCCCCTGGACACCCGCTGCCGCCGCTGTCCTGGCTGGCGGGCACAGCACCGGGCCCCCTCTCCTCGCACACCGGCGACTCCGACGGCACCTGTGCAAAATCAGAATCGGAGGACCAGTCACACTCTGGAAAGTTTGCGGTGACAAGACGTCAGTCATTACTTTTGCGATGGAAGTGTGGCCCTGAAGAGACCCGGTAACTCAATCGTTCGGGCAGTGCGTACTCTGCGCGCCATCAGCAGACTGCTGGATCCCAACTTCAGGGAGGGCTATAGCATTGAAACTTGGGGTTTGGGTTTTGGGAGGTTTGGGCTTGGACCTGGGCTCATAGTACTCACCTCATGCCATGACCGTCGGAAAATAAATGAAACAGGGTTGATTATTGTGTTTCCCTTTCAGAATCGGAAGTTTCAGTCGGTGTGTAGTCTCATCGATCGTTGGTGCACAGATGCACGAACCTCCTCCACTCTCCCCTAACCTTGGTCTTCCCTATCAAGTCGTATATGGGAGTGTTGGTCCATTCCATCACATCATCGAGCCACTGTATCCCAGGTGTCACTCTCTTGTTTTGACCCTCAGTTATTCCTAGTGTCATGTCCTTTGCTTTTGCGTTTTTGGGCCTTGTGACATGACTTTAACGATGTTAGCTAGAGGACCTAGAGGTAGATGGCCACACTTTTCATTCATTTCTACCCCGACAGATTTGTTGGTTCTCTTCTGCTTCCATAAGATTCCTAGCAGTCTTCTCTATATTTTCCAGAGATTCTCTATACTTATGATAGTGTTGTAATGGTAGTGGTATCATGACAGTTTACTCCCTTGGGGAAGTTAATGGTGATGCCACTGTCGGTGTAAGGGTAGAGGTATCATGACAGCTTACTCCCTCGGGGAAGTTAATGGTGATGCCACTGTCGGTGTAAGGGTAGAGGTGTCATGACAGCTTACTCCCTCGGGGAAGTTAATGGTGATGCCACTGTCGGTGTAATGGTAGAGGTATCATGACAGTTTACTCCCTCGGGGAAGTTAATGGTGATGCCACTGTCGGTGTAATGGTAGTGGTATCATGACAGCTTACTACCTTGGGGAAGTTAATGGTGATGCCACTGTCGGTGTAATGGTAGAGGTATCATGACAGTTTACTCCCTCGGGGAAGTTAATGGTGATGCCACTGTCGGTGTAATGGTAGTGGTATCATGACAGCTTGCTACCTTGGGGAAGTTAATGGTGATGCCACTGTCGGTGTAATGGTAGAGGTATCATGACAGCTTACTACCTTGGGGAAGTTAATGGTGATGCCGCTGTCGGTGTAAGGGTAGTGGTATCATGACAGCTTACTACCTTGGGGAAGTTAATGGTGATGCCACTGTCGATGTAAGGGTAGAGGTATCATGACAGCTTACTACCTTGGGGAAGTTAATGGTGATGCCACTGTCGGTATAAGGGTAGAGGTACATGTATCATGACAGCTTACTACCTTGGGGAAGTTAATGGTGATGCCACTGTCGGTGTAAGGGTAGTGGTATCATGACAGCTTACTACCTTGGGGAAGTTAATGGTGATGCCACTGTCGGTGTAAGGGTAGAGGTATCATGACAGCTTACTACCTTGGGGAAGTTAATGGTGATGCCACTGTCGGTGTAAGGGTAGAGGTATCATGACAGCTTACTACCTTGGGGAAGTTAATGGTGATGCCACTGTCGGTGTAAGGGTAGAGGTATCATGACAGCTTACTACCTTGGGGAAGTTAATGGTGATGCCACTGTCGGTGTAAGGGTAGTGGTATCATGACAGCTTACTACCTTGGGGAAGTTAATGGTGATGCCACTGTCGGTGTAAGGGTAGAGGTATCATGACAGCTTACTACCTTGGGGAAGTTAATGGTGATGCCACTGTCGGTGTAAGGGTAGAGGTACATGTATCATGACAGCTTACTACCTTGGGGAAGTTAATGGTGATGCCACTGTCGGTGTAATGGTAGAGGTATCATGACAGCTTACTACCTTGGGGAAGTTAATGGTGATGCCACTGTCGGTGTAAGGGTAGTGGTATCATGACAGCTTACTACCTTGGGGAAGTTAATGGTGATGCCACTGTCGGTGTAAGGGTAGAGGTATCATGACAGCTTACTACCTTGGGGAAGTTAATGGTGATGCCACTGTCGGTGTAAGGGTAGAGGTATCATGACAGCTTGCTACCTTGGGGAAGTTAATGGTGATGCCACTGTCGGTGTAAGGGTAGAGGTACATGTGGTATCATGACAGCTTACTACCTTGGGGAAGTTAATGGTGATGCCACTGTCGGTGTAAGGGTAGTGGTATCATGACAGTTTACTACCTTGGGGAAGTTAATGGTGATGCCGCTGTCGGTGTAAGGGTAGTGGTATCATGACAGCTTACTACCTTGGGGAAGTTAATGGTGATGCCACTGTCGGTGTAATGGTAGAGGTATCATGACAGCTTACTACCTTGGGGAAGTTAATGGTGATGCCACTGTCGGTGTAATGGTAGTGGTATCATGACAGTTTACTCCCTTGGGGAAGTTAATGGTGATGCCACTGTCGGTGTAAGGGTAGAGGTGTCATGACAGCTTGCTACCTTGGGGAAGTTAATGGTGATGCCACTGTCTGTGTAAGGGTAGTGGTATCATGACAGCTTACTACCTTGGGGAAGTTAATGGTGATGCCACTGTCTGTGTAAGGGTAGTGGTATCATGACAGCTTGCTACCTTGGGGAAGTTAATGGTGATGCCACTGTCGGTGTAAGGGTAGAGGTACATGTAACATGACAGCTTGCTACCTTGGGGAAGTTAATGGTGATGCCACTGTCGGTGTAAGGGTAGAGGTACATGTAACATGACAGCTTGCTACCTTGGGGAAGTTAATGGTGATGCCACTGTCGGTATAAGGGTAGAGGTACATGTATCATGACAGCTTACTACCTTGGGGAAGTTAATGGTGATGCCACTGTCGGTGTAAGGGTAGAGGTATCATGACAGCTTACTACCTTGGGGAAGTTAATGGTGATGCCACTGTCGGTATAAGGGTAGAGGTACATGTATCATGACAGCTTACTACCTTGGGGAAGTTAATGGTGATGCCACTGTCGGTGTAATGGTAGTGGTATCATGACAGCTTACTACCTTGGGGAAGTTAATGGTGATGCCACTGTCGGTGTAAGGGTAGAGGTATCATGACAGCTTACGACCTTGGGGAAGTTAATGGTATTGCCACTGTCGATGTAAGGGTAGAGGTATCATGACAGCTTACTACCTTGGGGAAGTTAATGGTGATGCCACTGTCGGTGTAAGGGTAGAGGTATCATGACAGCTTACTACCTTGGGGAAGTTAAGGGTGATGCCACTGTCGGTGTAAGGGTAGAGGTATCATGACAGCTTACTACCTTGGGGAAGTAAATGGTGATGCCACTGTCGATGTAAGGGTAGAGGTATCATGACAGCTTACTACCTTGGGGAAGTTAATGGTGATGCCACTGTCGGTGTAAGGGTAGAGGTATCATGACAGCTTACTACCTTGGGGAAGTTAATGGTGATGCCACTGTCGGTGTAAGGGTAGAGGTATCATGACAGTTTACTCCCTCGGGGAAGTTAATGGTGATGCCACTGTCGGTGTAATGGTAGAGGTGTCATGACAGCTTGCTACCTTGGGGAAGTTAATGGTGATGCCACTGTCGGTGTAAGGGTAGAGGTATCATGACAGCTTACTACCTTGGGGAAGTTAATGGTGATGCCACTGTCGGTGTAATGGTAGAGGTGTCATGACAGCTTGCTACCTTGGGGAAGTTAATGGTGATGCCACTGTCGGTGTAAGGGTAGTGGTATCATGACAGCTTACTACCTTGGGGAAGTTAATGGTGATGCCACTGTCGGTGTAAGGGTAGAGGTATCATGACAGTTTACTCCCTCGGGGAAGTTAATGGTGATGCCACTGTCGGTGTAATGGTAGAGGTGTCATGACAGCTTGCTACCTTGGGGAAGTTAATGGTGATGCCACTGTCGGTGTAAGGGTAGAGGTATCATGACAGCTTACTACCTTGGGGAAGTTAATGGTGATGCCACTGTCGGTGTAATGGTAGAGGTGTCATGACAGCTTGCTACCTTGGGGAAGTTAATGGTGATGCCACTGTCGGTGTAAGGGTAGTGGTATCATGACAGCTTACTACCTTGGGGAAGTTAATGGTGATGCCACTGTCGGTGTAATGGTAGAGGTATCATGACAGCTTACTACCTTGGGGAAGTTAATGGTGATGCCGCTGTCGGTGGACAGGTCCGTGGTGGAGCTGACCGCCACCGAGCTGTCCGGCGAGTCACGGGACGTATCCTCCTTCAGGACGGCGCACATGTCCATGGCCTGGAAGAGCCAGCTGTTGCTCTGAGGCAGTCTGGCGCCCTCGCTGGCCGCCGGTGAATCTGCTCGGGGAGAAAACGAAGGGGGATGGGCAGGGGTGACCACGATGAACGATACAGAGGAACTGGCCGATTTGCAGTCTACTTGCCTCAATTGATCAATTCCCTTCAAAATACAGCAAACGTGATTGATTTTCAAGGTGTTAGTGCTTATGGCTCTGGACAAAAACTGATGCCGAGTCAATGTTTTCTTGGCCATTTTTTTTTTTTAAAGAACGGGAGTTGATTAACTGAGCCAAATCATTCCCTCACAATTAGTTATCACCTCGGGCAATAAAATGATCGATTCTCGCAGGCGGTTCTTCAGTCCTTCAATTCACTGAAAGCCCATCGTGGATGCTCTTGGTGGTATAGCGACACCAAGCACTGTCTATTGTCCTATCGTATTAAAGTGACAATGGGTCAGGTGAAAAGGACCGCTGGTTCCACAGAAGGTCACAGGTAGGAAGAAGGTCTGAAGTTCAGAAACAGAGACCGATGAGACAACCTGGTCTTGGTTCTCAACTGGATCAGCAATGCTGCCATTCCTCACTGCAGTCTCCATGGGTATTTTTTTATTTGTTTTAATTTGACAACATCCTACAAGAGGGAAACTAACTCAGCTCTGACTGAGCACTCTGCACAGGTATATGTAGTGTGTTCATTTATTCAATTCAAGGCAATTCAAATTCTCCACTTAACACATTAGATTGCATTTCCCCAATGAATTAGGATGCAGGGAGGTCCCCCCCCAAAAAAAAAAAAATATTGTCTTGTAGTGGATCCACTATTTAATGTAGAAATCAATATAAAAAGAATCATAATGAAAAGGAAAAATAACAAGCTTAAGATGAGTTTTAATGATTAGCCCAGACTTGTAGCTGACTTGTATCTGACTCACCCATCAAGTTGTTTACATATTTGAGTTCATTCACTCATTGGAGTTCATTCACTCAGTTGAGGCATTAACTGACCATGGTCATTTGTCACCTGAGACATAAACTCACCTCAGTAATAAGCTAACCAGTTGTTAACTCGTCTGAGTAGTCAACTCACCCGAGCAGTAACTCACCCGAGTTTCTCCCGAGTCGTGAATTCACCAAGTTCATTCCCCCCAAGTGAGTTGAGAGGGTCGACTGAGTACTTGGGCTGGCAGCCTTGGCTAAGGCCAGTTGTCACCAATAGCGATACCAAACGCGAGTTCACAGTCTGTTGGTTCCGACTTGAGTACCCACGGTTTGTTTTTGTCCGAGGGGCAGGGGGGAGGGGAGGGAGAAAGAGAAAGTCCAGCCCACTGACCTGTCTCTGAGAGCGGATCGAAGAAGGACATGTCTTTGAGCTGCGGCAGAGGCGTGGACGGAACAGAGTCCTCGCTGAAAGTCGTTCGGTCGTCGTCCTCGTCATCCTCGTAGTCGGCCGCCCCGTAGTCTGCCATGTCCTCCTCATTCTGCCGGTGCAGCCAGACCCCGCCCAGACTGGAGCTGGCCGGCCCCTCCGAGGGCAAGTCTGGCTCTCCCCCCTCCGACGGAGTGGAGGGCGCCTGGCCGGCGCTGGGCTGGGCAGGCTGGTGGCTCTCCCCATTGGCCTGGCCGGGGGCAACCACTCTGGGCAGGAGGAGGGGCTTGTGGTGGGGCGGCGACTCCTTTATGGAGACCTCCTCCCCACCCTGGAAGAGAGATGAAGCCTGCATTTGATTGCTAACAGCTACCAGACCCTCCCATTTATTTCATCACTTTACGTCGGACCATCCTCTAGTGGCCACGACTGCCAAAATGGGGGTTTTGCAAAAGTTTTTAAATTAATTAAACAAATAAAGGAAAAAGTGACTGGTAACTTTTGGAACAATATGGTAAACTGGACAATTTGACAGGACAGGGACTTGATCCTGTGACCTGTGGTTTTGCGTACCAGTACTCTTACCATCTGAGCTACCCATCCCCTTAAATGGCATCCTTCCCAAACAGTCAACTTCTCTCTGCCGGGCTGGCGGAACCAGTAAGAAGCATTCAACCATTAACTGCCATTTACATGTATCTCCAGGGATCACACCCCCACTTTCAATCAGCGGCAAACAACCAAACTGTTGTAAACCTGGCTACAGCAGCTTGGGGATCACACAAAGTGGATGCAGCTTTTTAATTGAAATCCTACAAATAAAGGAAAAACTGCCGGAAAAAAAAAATTGAAAAATGGAAAAGAAAACTTTAACTGGACAGGGACTCATTCATTCATCGCATTGAACTGCTCCATATACACGTAAAAAAAAAAAAAAAAAATCCAACTTGTTTTCTCACTCACCTCAAAGAAACTCCGAAAGAAGTGGCTGCGGGTGAGTGGGTTTATCTTGGCCACAAATTCCAGCAGGTTGAGGGCGCTCTGTCGCCTCTCCTCGACGACCTCATCGTCAAATCGACCTGTGCAAAGTACACCCAAATCGGTCAATGGAAAAAAGACTTGTGACCTACGTATGTGTATATGCACTGTACCAAGCCCCCAAAAACCAGGTGAAAGACAGCCAATGTGATCTCGCCTTACAGCATACAGTCTGCCTGTGAGAAAGGTCCTGCCCGGATTAACACATCAGGCCCTCTCAAGTTTTAGCTCGTTGAACACGGGCGATTCACAAGGGTGCGCCCTCAAGAGTTTGCAACGCTTCAGCCAATCACAATGCGCGGAATCTGTCGACCTTTCAAGACGTGCATGGCGTCGACAGATCCCGAGCATTGTGAATCAACGTGTAAATGTGTAAAACAACGCGCATCACAAGAGAAAATTGTCAATGACAGTTTTTCCATGAAATAAAACCCCCCCAAAAAACTATATTCCAGTGGAAAGAGTATGAAATTTACATTTTTATGATACAAGAAGATCTTAAAATATCATCAATAAAACATATCAATAGAACAGTGAATGGGATAACACCATCATTATTTTACACAAACCTAAAAATAGACCATGGAATTTCACATAGTTTGGCATTTGTAGCTTTTCTGCATCTTACGGGAAATCCTGTAACTTGGCAGACACGGAATGAGTTACAAAACTCTATGAGATTGGACCCTAGTGTGATTTTCCAAGACATCCTTTGTAAGAGATGGGAGTCCCCTTACCAAAGAATTTGGCTTTGGCGAAGATGGGAAACTTCTCGGGCCGGCGGAGGTTGTAGTGGAGCTGGTGCAGGGCCTTGTAGAGCTTCTTGAAGTCATTGTAGCGCTTCCAAACGACTGTCTAATTGGGGGAGCAGTTGTAGGGGGTGGTTATTAGAATTCTTCAGACAGGTATCAAACAGACAAACTTTTCTTTCTAAACCCTGATCACCTCCTTCTTAACCACTTTGCTCCGGGCGATTTTCCAGTGCCCATGACCGCCATACGGGTTTTTTTGAACAATGCATCATTTTCAAATCTTGCTAAAACAATCGGCACAATATATTATTGGTACAGTATTTTATGGGTACAAGAGAGTAAAACACAATTCGGACATCGTTGTGGCTTTTGTCAAGAGATTATCCGTTCGAAAAATGGCCCATTGTGCATTGTCAATGGAGAAGAACAGACGTGTGTGTGTGTGTGTATGTGCGGTACTAATGGTCCTTGACCACTCCAGGCAGTCAAATCTTCGAGTTGGTCGGTCACAAACAAGCTTACAGATTGCGGTGAAGAATGTGGGTGGAATTACAATGCCAGACCGACGACCGTTGGGCTGTGTGGCATGCCAACACAATGCCCCCCGCGTGCTTTCAGCGGCAGCGCGGTATCCCTCGATCATCCACAGTAAAGGTCCCACAATTGCACATTTACTGAGCTGCTAATCTTGCAATTCATGCGACAACTTGTGTCAAAATGGGTCTTTGTCATGATTCGTAAAATATTGCTTTGTTCTAAGCTGAAAAGAGTCTTTGAGGGCCCCGTCGCATAGGCCTAGTCAAACCAACGGCACTCCGATTTTGGAGGTCCCGGCGTGAAGTGGTTAACCCATCATGTTCTAAATCAGAGGCAAGCCAAATTGTCATAATTGATCAAAGTACCTGGGGTGGATTTCACAAAGCCTTATGATCCATCATAACCTCGGCCTACGATGGATAACCCATCGTAAGTTGAGATAGGCCGTATGGTTTCTGCGCACCCCTCATCGTCTTGCGTTTGATCATAAGGATTTGTCTGGTGAAATCGACCGCTGCCACTATACACGTACAGTACATTCTAGCAGGACCTTTCTCAGAGGCAGAAACCTCTGAGAAAGGTCCTGCTGGGATCCAAATGTCCGGCCCTCTGCTTTCCTGAAAAAAGGCAAAAAGAATACAAACCCTTCTTACCTCAAATATTTCATCAGGTTTGGCCAGAGAGAATGCCTGTGAGGGTGAAGAGAAGAGGTGGGTGTCAGTCAACACGGTCTGTGACCAACTCGGCCTGTGACCAAGTTGGTCGCTATTAAACTTGCTATGGGGAAATGTGCAGACACACAAAAATCCCATAGGGACCGAGTTGGTTACAGACCGAGTTAACCTGAAACCAAAAAGGCCACTTAGACTTAGAGCTCTGACTGTGGCCTAGGCGCCAAAGAGCCCTCTAGCATACATACATGTGCAGGGCTGTAGGCATCAGGCTATCAGAAACTAAGGGGTCCATTGCCTGGCTGGTCAACCCCCAACAACTTTGGCGAACATTTTAGAGGCCAATAGTATAGCACTAACATCCAAAGCCATTTTGAAATTAAATAAAACCAATAAAGATTAAAATTGACTGGGAACTTTGAAACAACTTTGAGAGGGGTCTCGGGTTCAAGACCCGGTCCAGTCAAAGTTTTCCTTGCCAAGTTTTCAAAAGTTCCCACTCAGTTTTTCTTTTGTTTAACTTTGACTGGACCAGAACTTGAACCCGAGACCTCTGATTTTGTGTACCAGTGCTCTTTACCAACTGAGCTATCCTGCCCTTAGAGTTGAGTTAGATGGTCACTGGTGGCCTTCCAAAATAGTCAACTGGTCTTTGCCAGGGTGGGGGCACCAGTCAGAAGCATTCAACCATTCAACCATTCCAGTCCAGGGATCATGCCCCTATTTCCAACCAGATGCAAACAATCAATAGGTGCAAACCTCACATAAAGAGGATGCAGCTTTTGTCGATTTAGGTCAAAGTAACAAACAGTTTTGTCCAGCAAAAGATCCTATTCTTAACAAAAGATCTGAAATCAATCACCAGGTAAAAATGCATACAACTTCACCAGTTGAAGTAATATGGGATTCTGGCACAAAAGCAGTGAATTTCTTTTACGCTACTTTCATAGGAAATGATTTGCATGATTTTTATAAAATCTTACGCAGTGGCTATTGTTACGGCAGCCGTAACGCAATTTCCATTTTCTATAGTTACGGCACTGCAACTGCACAAGCGCGAGGACATGCCAGACTTTGTTGCATGGGGTATTAAACCCCACATGCACAGGCAGTGCCGCCTCAAGCTCAGTACAGGCACAATAAACATGGCAAATTCTCTGGCTGTAGGCACATGATTTGCTTGTCTTGAAGCAATGTCCCTGTCATTATTAGAATGGGAAAAGGTGTCTCATTACAATCATGTATATTCGCTCTCGCACAGTGAGATCGGCAACAAAAAAAACGGGTCCCTAACGAAGTTATCAGCAATGCAATAGTCTGTACTACGATGTCGACTTCGCATGCGTGCATGTGGGGTGGCAGAAGCCCCTCCCCCCCCCCTTTAATTAAAACAAAATTTGCGGCCGGCGGGGCCAGAAGCACTAGCTTCGTGGTTCGATCTGGCGTATATCGCTTGCGCAGTTGCAGTGCCGTAACTATAGAAAATGGAAACTGCGTTACGGCTGCCGTAAAAATAGCCACTGCGAAAATCTTAAGCTTAGCCAACTTAAGGTGATATACAAAAATGTTGCAAACTGCTTACTGACTAAAATTACCAAAATGTAAATCTAAAATTTAGTGGGCCTGACATTTCGATCCTAGCAGGACCTAGGATCGAAACGTCAGGCCCACTAAATTTTAGACTTAGCCAACTTAGTTAGATTAAAGAATTTGCGCAAGGATCAAAATATGTGCACAGGGTCCTTTGCCTTCGCGCAGTGGCTGTTGTTACGGCAGTCGTCCGTGTGGTTCCCTGACTTCACAGTATTTGTCAGGATGTTTAGCTCTTGGAACCAGACTATCAGCTAGTAATAGACTGGTTCAACCAGCCTGCGATGCTGACGAAATACAATCAAGTCAGGGAACCACACGGACGACTGCCGTAACAACAGCCACTGCGTTGCCTTTGGCTTTGCGCAAGATTTATTTTTATTTTAAGCTGGGTTTTGAAGTGACTGACTGTAAGTGTAAGTTTTAAAGCCTGTGCAGGACTAAGAAATAGATTTTGCGCCCAACAAAGGTAAGTGGGAGGGGGGGCGGGGCAAGGTGACCTCTGACCCGACTAGGGTTTGACCGTGACACTCGGTGTTGATGGTCGACACCACAATCAAAGATTCGCTTCCTGACGCAAAATGACACGTGTACATACCCTGTACGTCACTTTGTACACTGTGAAGCCCTTCTCGTGTTTGGTCGGATCGGTCACGGTGAAACTTCTGATCCAGGAGTCTTTTGTTTTGGTGGACACCGACGATGCCATTTTTCGTCCGACCGCTGAGGAAGTTGTCACGGTCACACGGACCTGACAAGTATTGAGTAAGGAAGAGCAATAACTAGCACTGTACGAACTATTTTGCAGAGCGACCGACTCTTCGCGCGCGCACTTAGTAGTGTGGATTTTAGAGCCGTTGGCCAGACTAATCTCTCCCCTATTTTGGTCTCTTGGTGGCGTGCTCCATAGCTCCCATAAAAAAAAAAAAAATTGATGACTTGCCAATGGTCTTGAGATCTCTTGGTTACTGGATTATTCTGACAGTTTGTGCCAATTCACCTGTACTCATCATGGGACTGCTGACGATCCTGAAGAAGATGAAACAGAAAGAGAAAGAAGTCCGATTGCTGATGCTGTATCCTTTCGTTTATTTGTGTAGGACAGTTGTCAGTAGGCCTAAGATTAAATTAATAATAATACTTAATACTAATAAAAATAATAGAACATTTAGAAGTACTGCTAATGACATAGTCCGAGTAACTTGGACCCGACAAGTCACCATTTTTTTTATCGAAACTCGAAATTTCAAAATTCGATAAAAAAGGGGTGACTTGTCGGGTCCAAGTTACTCCGACTACTACTACTACTACTAGTGACATTGACAGTAATGTGCTATTTTTGTTTTACTTCATATAATATAAATGATACGTCAAATCAAAGTTCATATTTACATTAATTACATGTACTTCAATACTTGGTCGTCAATTTAAGTATTTTACTCTGGAGAGTCGAAATTAAGAGTCCATGAAATGAAGGCATGATTGATAATGATGAAATTGAAATGACATTTTGTATCAACTGGACAAGCATCAAGCATGGACATGGAGGAAGGAAGTCGAGCCATGTTTGAGCGTACAATATGCAATTCTACTGAATGTAAATGTTCAGTGCATGAAATGATGAACTGTGAATTTCAGATAGAATGTCCCCATGTATGGGAAAAGTCCCTTCACTATGTTTTGTTGGTTGCCATCTCTGGAGATTTGCATCCAGACCATGGGCCTTGCTGGGCAGTGGGGAGAATCGTCCAGATTTCGCTGTCGATCTTTGGTGTGCATGCTGCTTTAAGAGCATTTGATGGCGTTAGGTAGCGCTGTTTAATCTGTTCAAGACTGTCCTTCTTCGGTGGGAGTGATACCGCCTTAGTCATCAAGTCCGCCAGTTTTTCAAATTTGGCAGCGCCAAGATCAGAGTTGGCATCATAGATGACATGTCATTGTCCAAATCAAATGCCATATCAGGGGCCGGCTGAGAAGGTATGGCCTCCGAAGTCCGAATTAAATTCGTCTGGATCTTAGTTCTCAGTGACATGGCCAGCCGGTGAAGCCGATTCCAAGCTGTTCGCATCGCCGGCGAAAATGAGAATGTCACCGTCAAATGACCCGGCACCAGGGTCGACTAGCTCGGCCAAATCTCCAGCGGGCCGGGCAGCGCCCTGGTCCAAAATTGTCTCACCCACATGCCCACTGTTGGATTCACAGATTCCAATGAGTACTGGTCATTTGCTTTACTCATGTTTGGGGGGAAAACAGGAGAAATTCCCCCTCAGTTGATCGAGAAGAGGTTTCTGTCAGACAAGCCGCAAGTAGACGGCCATCTTTGATTCTAAACTGAACCAGTGTGCACAAATTGTGCTGGCAGGTCCGGGTGCATGGTGGCCGTCTACTTTCAGCTCAAAGGAATTAATTCCACTATCTTTACAGGGAACAGGGATTGATCAGATGGAATTGACTGCGTAGACTGTTAGATATATCATTACCATGATTACAGATCACCCCGTCCCCATCCTATATACTTTCCTCTATTTCGTCTGCACAAATTGTCCATTGCCAGTCTCGGGCCCAGAATGTCCACATAAAAATACCGGTTGTGTTAGGAATGAGTGACCTCACATTACTTTCGAAATGCCCTTAACAATGATGCCCCAACAAAGTGGACTGGACAATGCCGGCAAGACGACCATCCTGAAGAAATTCAACGGCGAAGACATCAGCACGATATCCCCAACGCTGGGCTTCAACATCAAGACGCTAGAATACAAAGGGTCGGTATTGAACTGAGAAGATCAACTATGTGACCCGGCACAGCGACATGAGGAATATCCCACCAAAACACTTTTTGAGTAAACAACGCCTGAAGTCAAAGTATCTTCTCAATTCGATAAAAAAAAAAATCAATTTTTGTTTTTTTGTATTTTCGGAAAGTTAATGTATTGGAGGATATTATGTTCAAAGGATTTTTCCGATATCCGTCTCTAAATGTTGAAAAACGAGGATTTCGGGGGAGTGTTTGTGTACTGTTTTCATGAAAATGTAAAGTTCCTGCCTTTTTGAATGGCCGCTTTCAAGAGTTAGAATGGTGCTGCTATATTGTGTTTGGTACCAAATGAACGAGCAAAGTCCCCTTGTACTATTTACAACAAAGTTCACATGGAAATAATTCTGATATCATTTGAAAAATAATGGTATACTCTTTCACATCATTAGAAAATCTCAAAATCTCAAAAGTGGGGGTTATTCCTCATTATGCTGTGCCGGGTCACATATGTTCAATGAGACTGTATACGTACACGTATACTTGTAGGTTTTGCCTTGCGGAGGAAAGGGTTTGAAGAAACACCAATAATGTATGTTTATAAAAATGAGACCCCTTTCCAAAGAAGATAATGGTTCCAAAACTGATCCTGGGTGGTAAATCAAATGCTTTTCCAGAGCATAGGCCTATAGCTGCCAACCATTCCTATTTAGGGCTCGACCTTAGCACTAGCCCGACGGTCATTGTCTAGTAAAAACAGCTGCGGGCTAGTAAAATGACCCACTTTGCTAGCCCGGCGGACTAGTAAAAAGTAGACAGCAGTGTGGCAGCAAAAAACGATGCAGGTGGGGATGAGAAAGCAGAAACTAATAATAATTATGTTGACCTAATAACCTTGTTTTAAATTTAATTTAATTATACAGGGCTAGTAAAACTTGCTGCGGGCTAGCAAAAACTCAATTTACTAGCCCTTTTGGGGGGGGGGGGGTAAACATTTATTGATCACTTTTTACAAGCTCTTGACAACAGATTCAATTTTTTGCTTGGAAATACACATGTATAGTTTGCTCTGTGGTTCCTCTTTGTAAGCATTTAAAGTATTCCAATTAGATACATGTACATGTAGTTAGCATGTATGTGCAATGTAGTTAGCAGCTAAGATAGGCTATTGGCTGGAATATGGGACTCTGAGGCACCAGTCACAAGCATTTAACATTAACTGGCAGTGGCACTGTGTATCTCCATATGAATACATGTACAGCCTATTCATTCAGATATCAAAATGTTGCAAACAGCTTTATATACTGACCACAGTAACCACAATGCAAAATCTCAATAAAGTGGAGGGCCTGACATTTCAATCCTAGCAGGACCTTTCTCAAAGGCAGAATGAAATGGCAGGCCCTGTTCTGTTATCTGAATGTGTTGCATTCCAGGTTCAAACTAAACGTGTGGGATGTGGGCGGCCAGAAGTCACTACGCTCATACTGGAGGAATTACTTTGAGAGCACAGATGGCCTTATATGGGTTGTTGACAGCGCTGATAGGAGAAGACTTCTGGACTGTAAGAAAGAGCTCCACTCCCTGCTCCTGGAAGAGGTATGACAGCTTGTGTTTCTCTATCTCTCCCTCTCCCTCTCCCTCTCCCTCTCCCTCTCCCTCTCCATCTCCCTCTCCTTCTCCCTGTCCCTGTCCCTCCCCCTCTCCCTCTCCCTCTCCCTCTCCCTCCCCCTCTCTCTCTCCCTCTCCCTCTCCCTCCCCCTCTCCCTCTCCCTCCCCCTCTCTCTCTCCCTCTCCCTCTCCCTCCCCCTCTCTCTCCCTCTCCCTCCCCCTCTCCCTCTCCCCCTCCCTGTCCCTCTCCCTCTCTCCCTCTCCCTCTCCCTCTCCCTCCCCCTCTCTCTCTCCCTCTCCCTCTCCCTCTCCCTGTCCCTCTCCCTGTCCCTCTATCTCTCCCTCTCCTTCTCCCTCTCCCTCTTCCTCTCCCTGTCCCTGTCCCTCTCCCTCTCCCTGTCCCTGTCCCTGTCCCTCTATCTCTTCCTCTTCCTCTTCCTCTCCCTCTCTCTCCCTCTCCCTCTCTCTCTCTCTCTCCCTCTCCCTCTTCCTCTTCCCCTCCCTCTCCCTCTCCCTCTCCCTCTCCCTCTCCCTCTCACTCTCACTCTCACTCTCACTCTCCCCTTTCCTCCCCCTCTCCCTCTCCCTCTCACCTTTCTAATCCCAGTTACAACATAAACAGCTAGGTACAATGTACCTCTACTTTTGGTTTTAGTTTGCTATAGGACTGGTTTGCTATGAAATTGCGTTTGTCTTTTTCACAGAGGTTGTCTGGTGCAACGCTATTGGTATTCGCCAACAAACAGGACCTTCCTGGTGCCTTACCGGCAGAGGACATCAGACAGGTAGGACTGTCAATATCTGCCTCAAACAAATGGGGATACAATGTATACATTGGGACATTATACATGTACTGGTACACAGAGTTGGCCTGGGTGCCTGATGCTGGCTGTAGCTGAATGCTGGCTCTTGGGTGTTTCAAGTGGCATACTGCGTACATGCTGAATAGGACCATTGTATCCACAGTGGTTGTGAGCCAATGGGGGATGTCAGGTCATTGGCACTGGAGCCTCCGTAGCCATCATAACCTTATTCCAGGCCACCTTGCTGACTACCACAGCCTATCTGGTCACCTTGGCCACCTTAGACTTGCTGACTACCACACCCTGTCCCTGTCACCTTGGCCACCTTAGCCTTGCTGACCACCACAGCCTATCTGGTCACCCTGGCCACCTTAGACTTGCTGACTACCACACCCTGTCCCTGTCACCTTGGCCACCTTAGCCTTGCTGACCACCACAGCCTATCTGGTCACCTTGGCCACCTTAGCCTTGCTGACTACCACACCCTGTCCCTGCCACCTTGGCCACCTTAGCCTTGCTGACCACCACAGCCTATCTGGTCACCCTGGCCACCTTAGCCTTGCTGACTACCACACCCTGTCCCTGTCACCTTGGCCACCTTAGCCTTGCTGACTACCACACCCTGTCCCTGTCACCTTGGCCACCTTAGCCTTGCTGACCACCACAGCCTATCTGGTCACCCTGGCACCTTAGCCTTGCTGACTACCACAGGCTATCTGGTCACCCTAGCCACCTTAGCCTTGCTGACTACCACACCCTGTCCCTGCCACCTTGGCCACCTTAGCCTTGCTGACCACCACAGCCTATCTGGTCACCCTGGCCACCTTAGCCTTGCTGACTACCACACCCTGTCCCTGTCACCTTGGCCACCTTAGCCTTGCTGACTACCACACCCTGTCCCTGTCACCTTGGCCACCTTAGCCTTGCTGACCACCACAGCCTATCTGGTCACCCTGGCACCTTAGCCTTGCTGACTACCACAGGCTATCTGGTCACCCTAGCCACCTTAGCCTTGCTGACTACCACAGCCTATCTGGTCACCCTGGCCACCTTGGCCTAGCTGACTACCATGGCCTATCTGGTCACCCTGGCCACCTTAGCCTTGCTGACTACCACACCCTGTCCCTGTCACCTTGGCCACCTTAGCCTTGCTGACCACCACAGCCTATCTGGTCACCTTGGCCACCTTAGCCTTGCTGACTACCACACCCTGTCCCTGTCACCTTGGCCACCTTAGACTTGCTGACTACCTACACCCTGTCCCTGCCACCTTGGCAACCCTGGACTTCCCAGCAACCTCAGCTAGCCCGGGCCACCGGACACTGTCGTTCAAAGTGCTAGAAACTGAAAAGATTGAAACTTTGATTCAAGATGCACCCTCAGCTTGCCTGAATACAAATTGGTTTTCATTTCTCCTCTCCCTCTTCTCAGACGTTAGAACTTGACAAGATCAAGACCCACCACTGGCTGATCATCGGCTGCAGTGCGGTCACGGGTGAGAACCTCCTCAGTGGCATCGACTGGCTGGTAGGAGATATAGCGTCCAGAATCTTCACCATGGATTGATGACGACCAGATGGGGAGAGATCGATCACTCCCCCCCTCTCTCTCTCTTAGACCTCTGCCCCTCCTCCCATCGCAGACAACCTCTGAAAAATGAAAGAAATCAAGTGATTTTTAGTTGCGCTGGGGAATGTAGGGGCACTAGGTGGAGACATTATTATCTGTCTTTTTTGTTCATCAACCCATGAGATTTTCTAATGATGTGAAAAAAGTAAACCATTAGCTTTCAAATGATATCAAAATTATTTCCGTGTTGTAAATAGTACAAGGGGACTTCGCTCGTTCATTTTGTACCAGACACAATATAGCAGTGCCATTCTAACTCCTCAAAAGCGGCCATTCAAAAAGGCAGGAACTTTACCTTTTCATGAAAACAGTACACAAACACTCCCCCAAAATCCTTGTTTTTCAACATTTAGAGACGGATATCGGAAAAATCCTTTGGACATAATATCCTCCAATACATTAACTTGCCGAAATTTTAAAAAAACCCAGAAATTGATTTTTTTTTATCGAATTGAGAAGATACTTTGACTTCAGGCATTGTTTACTTGAAAAGTGTTTTGGTGGGATATTCCTCACGTCGTTGTGCCGGGCCACAATTGTCAAATTGTTGAATAGCGAAGACACTTTTGTCAGATGCACCGGGACTTGAACCCGACCAAGTCCCGGTCAAGTCAAAATCCCTGCACTATTTTTGGTCGATTGGACTGAACCTGACTTGAACCTGAACAAAGCTCCAAGGCTCAAGTCCACTTCCAGTCAAACATGCCTCTGCTTTTCTTCACAACTTTGTTGGCATTTTCACGACTGGCGAATCAAACCACGAGGCAGAAATCAAACTTTTTTTTTTTTTTAATAGCACTTATTAAATAGCACTTTATTTTATCTTTCGAAACAATATTTTCACTTGACCCTTTTCAAAAGGTACTGAAAAGAGTGTTTTTGTGATACGATTGTCTATGAGGTTAACAGCATAAAAAGTGAAACTGATTTTTGTCTCCTAGTCGGATTTAAATAAGACTTAAGGCTTTGCATGGTGGGTTAATCGATATAGGAAGGTTTGCGATGACACCATGTATAAAGTCTCTTAAAGGAAGAGATGTGGTTCTGAAAAGAACCCAAGTGGTAACTCGACGTTTCGACCAGTATGTTCTGAGATTTG
This sequence comes from Luidia sarsii, assembly GCA_949987565.1. NCBI lineage: Eukaryota > Metazoa > Echinodermata > Asteroidea > Paxillosida > Luidiidae > Luidia > Luidia sarsii. The sequence goes on along the minus strand of OX465101.1, from coordinate 3,820,320 downwards.
AAGGTTTGCATGGTGGGAATATCAGGATAAATAGGTTTGCGGAGACAAACCTATTTATCCCAGTATGCTCTGACTGTCATCAGAGCATACTGGTCGAGACGTCGAGTTACCACTCGGGTTCTTTTCAGAACCACACCTCTTCCTTTAAGAGACTTTATACATGGTGTCACCGCAAACCTTCCTATATTTATACAATTTGTTACTCTTGAGAAAATTACCATTCGCCATTCTGTGGAAAATTAATTGGCAAATTAATTAAAACATTTCCTGAAACGTGTTTCATTCCAGTTTTTAAAAGATATTAAATTTCATGATTGATTTCAAGAAGGCAGTCACCTGCAATATTTGTACATGTACATGGGTCCTCTTCTCTATAATAATTATGACAAAGAGTGCAATGTGTTTGCGAGGTGTTTTTTTTTTATCTCTGAGAAAAAAACATGTCGTTGCATCCTAGTTTGACTTACCGGGACGCCAAAGGGTCTTTTCAAAACCAGGGCACTGACTCCAGCTTATTTTGTTTCCCTCCCAAAACATGCAATTTAGCTCGAGAAGTGAACGTCTTTGTGGGTGTGTGGTTTGAGGTACTTACAGCAGTGTCATTCAAAAGTATTCCCAAACTGCTGTAGCTAGATTCACAACTTATTTCTGGCATTGCAAATGACAAAAAAATGTGCTACAGTACCAGCTACAGTAGTTAAGATATAAAGATTCATGGTTACGGTAGTCAGTGTGTTAATGGCTATATGCTTCATACTGGTGTCACCATCCGGAAAAGATAGTTGCACTTTTTTGGAAGCCCCAAGTAACATGGAATGTAGAGTGCTGGTACTTAAACCATAGACCTGGGTTTAAGTCCCGACCCAGTAACATTTTCTTCTGCTTTTTTTTCTTTTCAGAATCGATTCATTATAATAGGATATATGTACTTTGATTTGTGACATTTTAATAGCGGTCTATTGATAATTGTAGTCAGAACTAAATCTAAGACATGGTTATGGGAAACGTTCATTATATTGTTGTTTGGATTCAAACCACACTAGACAATTTGTATACAAGCAACTCCAAGGGGACCTTCTTGCACACGCTGGAAAGACTTCATTGACCAAAGCAAGTTGAGCAAAACCTCAAAAACAGTCTCAAATCTGACACGCGAATGGATTTTGTTTTCCTTGTGGAAGATACACCGCATGGCCTGCCACAGATTGCTTACATATTTCCTTGTGCGGTGCACAGTCAACAACGAGTCTACGCTTCTGGCAAGCGGTGAGATGTTCTAGTTCTCATCACGGAGCATTGTATAAAAGCGGAATTGGCCATTTTTTGGCATTTGTGATTCATTGGGCTGGCATTTTATGTGATAATGAGCTCTGTGAAAATCAGCCACATTGGGCATATTGGGAGTTAAATCATGATCAGGGATTATACCCCAAAGTATTTATATGAAAAATCAAGTTTCCAATCAAGTACACAATTGTGGACTGTTGGACACTAACAAAGCAATATAATCCCAAATCATAAATTGACTTTTGAACAAATAAAGGGGGGACAAAAACAACTGGGGGCTTTTAAACAATTTTGAAAATTGACAAAGAAAACTTTGACTGGGCCGGGACTTGAACCATCTGAACTGTCCAGCCCTTACATGTAGATGGTGGCCTTCCACAAATAGTCAACTACTGAACTAGTCTTTGCAGGGGTGGAGGCACCAGCCAGAAGCATGCAGCCATGGTCCCAGTCCAGTCAAAGGTTTGCCATTTTTCAAAACTTATTTTTAATTGATGTTTGAGCCTCCTTGTGCATGGAAGGCATTTTCACAGAACGTGCCAAATAAATTATAGGCCTACATGTACATGTTTATTGTTATTTTGTCACCATTAAAATGTTTTATTGTATGAAATGAACTGTTTAATCAACTCGTGGATGACACTTTTCTTATTGCGCAAGGGTATACTTTGCTGGCACCGGCATTCTTTCCAACGCTATTTTGCCGTTTCCTAATCTGATTGGCAGCAAAATATACTGTTTTTTTGTTACCCTTTCTCTCTCTCAAAAAAGTACAATAAACAATACATGTACTCCTTCATGAAGGTTGGAATGGCTTTGTTCATGACTAATAGTCTCTTTAATTACTGCAATCTTTGGGTCAACATTATTTTGCTATAGGAAAATGAAATACCGGTAAACCAACCATTCATGAAACATTTCAACCACTAGGCTATGTAATCAGTAAATGTTTATCTAAAAATTTAGTGGGCCTGACGTTTCGATCCTAGCAGGACCTTTCTCAAAGACAGAGTGACAAGGACAAAACAGATACATGTACACGAAGGAGGGGGGAAGCGAGTGAATAGGACACGGATGAGAAACAAAGAACAAAGAGTAAAGCTGGTAGGGTGAGATCAAAGGGAAGGGCAAGGAGTAGGGGGAAAGATCAAAGAGAGAAGTGTGGAGGAGTGAACACAAAAGAAGGATTATTAGAAAGCTGCCCTCCTGGATGTTGAGACCATGTGGTTGAATAGTCCGAAGACGCTTCATCCACATTTTCTCACGGCTAAGACGGGCAGCATTACTATGGTGACCAAGGGATTCTGATATTGAATGATCAGGGAGATTGATGAAGTGATACCCAACAGGGGTGTCCATTTTACCGGTTTTGATTGTAGACCTATGGCCATAGATACGTTTTTTGAGGGTGTTTTTGGTCTCGCCAACATACTGAACATTACAAACTCGATGAGGTATATGATGTTTGAGGTAGTGCACGTGATAGAGCCATAGGTCGTGTGGGTAGTTCCAGAAGAATGTCCATTGAAAGAGTCTATTTCCTTGACATGTGTCTTGCAAACAATGCATTTCGAGGTACACTTAAATGTACCAAATCTAGTGGGAGGTGAAGTGTCCAAAGAGGGAACCTCTGCTCGGACAATTAAGTCACGCAGGTTACGGGGGCGCCTGAAAGCCAAAACAGGCGAATTTGGAATGGCATCAGCCAGGCCATCTGAAGTGTGGAGAATATGGTGGTTTTCCTTAGTTATCTTCCTGAGAGAAGGGTGGTAGTAAATGTTTAGATAGGGCCTAACTATAGTACCCGTTGTCAGTTCTTAATAGCTCACATTTTGTATCATCCCCCAGCTTGAAATTGATAATAAACGTAGATCATATAAAATATTTTACATTTCTATCATATAGCATATTTACTCTTATAATACAACAAATTAAAAAGGCAAGTATCAATAGAAGATGACGAGTCACCATAGTCTGAGCTTAAACCGGGGACGATGTCGTGAAACCTGGTAGGGTACGTATTACTTGTTTCTTTGTGTGCCTAACCCAAGAAGCAAACGATAAGCCGCGCCAATGCAAGTGCAGAAGCCAAGAACGCCTCGCTTGTCCATGGAAGACGCTTATCGTTAGAAGAGGAAAGATGTTTCTGTTATTGTGAGCGGCCCGGTCAACCGTAGGGCCTATAGGGTCGAAATTGAATCAGCTAGTCAAACTTCACTTGGATTCCTGCCACAGTGTTATAGGTAAAGATTTAATAGTGGAATGTAAGAACAAATGAGCAAAGGCATTTGACTCAACGGGAGTGATTGACACTGTATACATAGTGCATGCTTTGCCTGATTGTCTGCCATGTCTGCTGGATTCAAACACAAAATCCGCGACTTCTGCTTTCTAATGCATCAAAAAGACATCAGATCACATTGTGTCATGTAATCCTGCATATTATAAGGAAGAATGTTTGCGCTCTTTCCCGGCCTTATCAGCTATGAATTTGGGCCCTGGGCGAAGAACATAATCCCGAAATAGAGATATCTCTATTGATAAGCGCCAGTTAATAGATATACATTATCTACGCGTATGTTGGCTCTATTTCTACACGAGCCAAGGTATCATGTAATCGAGTAATATACATGTATATTTATCTAGTAGTGGAGAATACTGGAGTTATCTCACAATTGCGTTCCTGAATCCACCCATACCCTTTACAGTGTTTCATAATACTACATGTACATGAACATGTACACTTGATGAAAACTGCTCATTTTCTCAATCAAAGGAGCATTCCCTGTGAACTTTACTGGTCAGTGCCTTTGCAGTGGTAAGGCATTGGCCAGTGGGATGCACATGTTGTTGCACTGCGGTCCCAAATGTTCAGGCGTGAATGATGTGGTGCTCCCCAAACCCAAGAGCTTTCCTAGCAATATAATGCTTCACCCGGAGAGCTGTTGTTCGCTCACTCCATGCACTTCAAACCAAGTCTTTTCGTCTTTAAGACTAAGAAGGGAGGTTATAATATCCCCTTAAAACCCTAACCATACAGAAACCCTAAATTATTATTTGATAATAATTGCTCAAAAGACAAATTACAAACTAAATTATAAAATTAAAAAGTTACACTTTTTTGTTAAAAAGACAATTACAAAAGTATATTTGAGACTGATTATTAAATGTGTGGACCAGCCAGTGAAAAATATGTTGTCTGATCCAACATATCCATGAAATACATTTTGTAGCACACCTAAGAAAATTTCAGCTAAATCCGCCAACCGAGTTTGTTTTGAGAAAATGCAGTATTGAAATATTCCAAAAAAAGTTTGGAAGGTGAACAATGAAGCACTGCAAACTGATCCTTGAGGTACAACCCAGGGTATATGATGCACAGAGGATGCAGCCTCAGGGATTGGGGAACGGTCACTCGGGTACATGGAGATGCGGAATCATTGTAGAGCATCATTGTAGAGTCAGCATACCCAGTTATGCCGTACCGACTCTCAAGGCGTCCAAGCGTTGTGGCCTGATCAATGGTGTCAAACGCCGAGCTAAAAATCCAGTAAGATCAGGAGTACTGCCTCATTGTGCTGATCAAAGGCATGGAGAAGATAATTCTGAACATGCAGTTAGGCAGTGTCGGTAGAGTGATGAGGTCGATACACAGATTGAGCAATTGCATGTAAGTTGTTACAGGTGAAGTGATCGTTAATTTGATGCATGCAACACCTAGAAGCTTACCGGTAGATAAAAAGCCAAGACTGGTCGCTAGTTTTTCAAAAAGTTGACCACAACCGGCGGGAAGCCGGGATGGCCTTCCAAGCCCCCTCATCCTTCATCCGCGAACGCTGCAGCAGTGATTGCCACTCAAGAGTGGGCCTCTAAAGCCACACAAGTGCTGACGACTGCTACAACGCCGTAATGACGAAAGGATGCCTACTACCACAACCGTGTTTACTTTACAGTGCTCCGGTGTTATTGCCCGCTATCAAGGCAAAGCAACCCCCCCCCTTCCTGGTACATGTAGCTCTGTGCTGGGAGGGTTGAGTTTGGCCTACTGGCAGCTTTGGCGCCGAGCCCATTGGTACCGTGCAAGTGACATGACCGCTGTCATCAGCACTGCCAGACCCCCGATGGTAACGAAGAGGACAGCGTAGTTTCCTGACAGGTCGTGAATCCACCCTGAATAGAATGTGTTACAAAAATTGAATGTGTTACAAAAATAGAATGTGTTACAAAAATAGAATGTGTTACAAAAATAAAATGTGTTACAAAAAAAAAATGTGTTACAAAAATAGAATGTGTTACAAAAATAGAATGTGTTACAAAAATAGAATGTGTTACAAAAATAGAATGTGTTACAAAAATAGAATGTGTTACAAAAATACATGTCGGAGTTTCAATTTGAATGAGAATAAAAATCATTTCCACATGTGATGCAAATAATTGCATCACATTGAGGTCTACGTATTGTTGCTGCTTATCCGCACATTTCATATGCCCCTAGCTGATTAAGCGATAAACTGTGCAGGGCAAAGCCATAATGGATCACCACAGACAAGGCCGTCAAAAATCACCACGGGCTGGAGTGGATATAATAATAATATAAAAAAAAGCTTACGAGGGCCTGACATTCCGAGTACTTCTGGTGATACTGGTAATACTATAATGTATTGACGAAATGAACCCAAATCCCTAAGCCTCTATTTTGTGGAGGACGTATGTGGCAAGGTGGTATGATGCAAGAGGGGGTTTAAAGGTATGGGGTACACCATTTACGAAAGTTAAAGAATCGCTTTCACACTTTGTGAGACTCGTGTAAGTTTTTCGATCTGGCAACAATGACATGAGAAAAACTCGGAAAAGAAATCAAATGCTAACCTTTTTCAAATATAAAGGGCCGTATTTAAAAAGAAAAAATAGATCAGAGCGATCATTGAAAAATTAACAAATTTGGTCTTTTCTCGAAAACATTCAGGAGTTTATAGTCAGAGGCACTTTGGGCTTGCTGGAAGCATTGATAGAACGCAGTGGCTGTTGTTACGGCAGTCGTCCGTGTGGTTCCCTGACTTGATTGTATTTTGTCAGCATTGCAGGCTGGTTGAACCAGTCTATTAGCTGATAGTCTGGTTCCAAGAGCTAAACATCCTGACAAATACTGTTAAGTCAGGGAACCACACGGACGACTGCCGTAACAACAGCCACTGCGTTGATAGAAATGTGCCTGGACCTTTGGCCGGCTACATGTACATCCATTTCATGGCCCCGTTTTAGAAAGCCAGCATCGGTTTGAGGCTTCAGCCCTATCCCAGGGAACCTGGAAAACCTGCCATGCTGCCGTAATTTGAAGGTTTATTGCCCTTTAAAAAGAAGGAAAGTAAAGCCCTTCAAGTCAATAAGCGGTTTGCCTTAGTACCGTACATGTACATGTAGTAAGTAGTCACCTACACACTGAGGTCTGCAGTGTTTTGTACTACTTGTGATACTGGTAATACTATAATGTATTGACGAAATGAACCCAAACCCCTAAGCCTCTATTTTGTGGAGGACGTATGTGGCAAGGTGGTTGAGATTATGCAAGAGGGGGTTTAAAGGTATAGGGTACACCATTTGCGAAAGTTAAAGAATCGCTTTCACACTTTGTGAGACTCGAGTAAGTTTTTCGATCTGGCAACAACGACATGAGAAAAACTCGGAAAAGAAATCAAATGCTAACCTTTTTCAAATATAAAGGGCCGTATTTAAAAAAAAAAAATATATCAGAGCGATCATTGGAAATTTAACAAATTTGGTCTTTTCTCGAAAACAGCAGATTTTTGACCCCTAACATTGTACGGAATGTCTGATACAATTACAAACTTCCTGGAAAGTGATTGCTCAAATTTGGAATGTCCGGAAATTGGGCACTTTGCAAATGGTTTACCCGCTGTTTAAGGCAGCTTAGACATTTCTGCCCAGTCGTTCCGAGTTCTGACTCACCGCACACAGTTCCGCCGAGGATTTGGCCGGTGCTCTGGAAGAAGTAGAGCCAGCCCACACCCGCGTCCTGCCGGCCGTCGGCCACGTCTCGCACGAGCACGAAGGTCAGCGGGTAGAAGGCGCCGATGCCCAGGCCGGCCAGTGCACAGAGGGACGCCACGGCCGCGTAGCCGGACGACACCGCCAGCGGGTTGGCCAGGCACGCCGCCCCGAAGAGCAACCCCGTGAGCGCGAAGAGCCACGGCGCCCCGACCAGGCCTCGGTTGACCAGCCAGCCGTGGCCAAGCCGGCCGAGCAGCGAGCCCAGGCCGCCAAAGGTGGCCAGGGAGGCCGCGGCCGCCGAACCGAAGCCCACCTCCAGGCCCTGGGGGATGACGAAGAGGTGCCAGCTGCCGAAGGCCATGCCGCACAGGAAGATGGCCACCATGTGCAGCAGGAAGACAGCGTCCAGCAGCATGGACAAGTCGAACCGGTCGCCCAGGAAGCGCCATACCGCTCGGCACACGCCGCCCAAGCTGGTTCGGCTCTCACCCGTACCACGTTCGGCTTCTATCGGCGGCTCTGGCCGGGCCGCGGATGCCTCCCTTCCATTGCCTTCCACCGACACGGCCCTGTACTCTCGTTTACCAGGGCTTCTGACAGGCCTGAGCAAAGCCCCACACACGACGTAATGGAAGTTAATGGCGCCCAGGAGTAGGAAGGCGTGCCTCCACCCGTACACGGACACCAGGAACTCCATGACCGGGGGAAGCACCATCATGCCTATGGTTCCACCGGCAAGGGAGAAGCCGTTGGCCGGGGCAAAGTCGTCCGGAAAGAAGTCCATCAGAGGCTTCACTGACGACACTTGAATCAGACAAAGGCCCATACCTGCAGAAAAAAATGAAATGGGCAACATTGAAAACTGCGCATGGTAACATAAGACCAATTGCACGACCAATGCACGACATGTTGGGTTTTGTCTTGAATTGGAATATCGGACGCTCAGCATAAAACAAACATGGAACTTTGGCGGACAATCTGGGGTATATACATGTATTTCACAAAGCCTTACGATGCCTCGAAACTCAACTTACGGTGGGTGACCAGTAGTAAGTTGTTATCAGGCCGTATGGACCCTGTGCATCGCTCATCGTCTTGCAACTGATCTTACATGTAAGTCACGACGAGTTTTGTGAAATTCATGCTTGAGCACAATGCGGTGCTGAAGCGACCCTAATAATTATGAACAAAGGCGTCAACCGATTCGGAAAAGTGTGCGGGACCATTTGCGAACATCAAAGTGACAAAGGCCAAAGCTTTTTGCATGTTTGTGCTTGTAATCCAACCATGTGGTGCATATTCATGGTGTTATACTTCAAATGGTCTTCCTGAGTTAGAAATAGTATTTCTTGTTCAATACAGTTCATAGTACTGTTGTACCAACAAAAGTGGGGGTGAGGGGGTGAGGGGGACAAACTGATATGATGCCCCCACACTTTTAAAAGTGAGGGAGGGAGGCATGCCCCCAGTCCCGGCCAGTTGACGCCCATTGCTATCAACATGGCTGATTGTGGGCACACACAAATAATGGGTTGCTACGCAATGCTAATGGCCCCCGGCTATGGCGGCGACTATGTGGCCTTCGCTCTGCAGCGAGGGAGAATTTTCAACCAAATCAGGCGGGCCTCGTGGTGGTAGAACGGAGGGCGGCATGGCCACTCGTTGAGACGGTCAACGCCAAATAATGAGCATCTGAAGTGAATTACACCATACATCCTGGATCACAGATACTCACTCGATAGCAGCGGGATGGAACTTGAAAAGGGCGCTATCATGAGAGCCACGGATGCCACCAACCCACCCAGCATGGTGAGTTTACGATGGTCGAAGACCTTCAGCAACACCCCGACCATCGGAGCTGAATTCGGGGAGAAGAGAAGACGGAGCAAGACAAAAATTAAAACACGATTATTTTTCAGGATTAGAAACATTTTGTCTTTATTAGAAATAAAAAAAAGTAAAGAACTCGATTTTTTTTTTAAAGCTTTCATGAAGAATCCACACTATACGGTTTGGGTTTTGAGGACAATACTTAATGTGCCTGTGTGTGGAATTTTGCATCTATGTATGTCCTGTCCATGGGCATGTAGTCTTAGCCACACTGTAAGGCAGATTTTTACATGTACATGTAGGCCTGGAATGCCTTGCACGTTAAAATGCCTTTATAATGCAATCTTAGATTTGAAGTGATATACCGGTACAAAAATGTTGCAAACTGCTTAATGACTAAAATTACCAAAATCTCAAAATCCAAAATCTAGATTTGATCGGATCATCACTTGTATCATGGCAAGTGAGGAAAAGGTGTAAAACATTGCTATCATGTAATCATAACATTATCTCATGGTTTCTATGAGGTAATAAACTTTGTAGCTAGGGAGTAGCACTGCTCAGCTCAATAAATACCCCTTACATTCGTTTAAGCCTAGATCGAGTGAAGCATCTAGTGCATATTTAACAATTAGAAACTAAAAACAAAACTTTCCTACTGTATTTTTGCCAAATTGTTATCAATTTCCTAGTCATTTCGTTTTCCTTTATTTGTTTGAACCAAAAATCAAAACCATTTCGGTTGACCGACGAGGCTCACCGATGAAGCCGCCAACGCTGACGCCAAGGCTGCCCACGAACCCGGCCGCCGTGGTGCTCGAGTCCAGCGACTCCTTGAAGTGCGTGATGAAGACCCCCATGGACTTGAAGGAGCCAAGGCTGATGAAAGTCCAGGAGAACCGCGACAGCAGAATCATCCATCGCCACGGGTCCCGGGCGGTGGCGCCGTCAGCAGGCGCTGTCATACTGCTCGGACCTGGGCAGACAAAAGGGAAGTGCATTAGCCACTTAGCTTTCCAAACTCTCTCTACCTTTCTATTGATGTGATACAAACTATTACCTTTCTATATATGTGATATAAACTAAATCCCTTTCTATAATGTAGATGTGATACAAACTATTACCTTTCTATATATGTGATATAAACTAAATCCCTTTCTATAATGTAGATGTGATACAAACTATTACCTTTCTATATATTTGATATAAACTAAATCCCTTTCTATAATGTAGATGTGATACAAACTATTACCTTTCTATATATGTGATACAAACTAAATCCCTTTCTATAATGTAGATGTGATACAAACTATTATCTTTCTATGTGATACGAAATATTACCTTTACATGTATAGATACAAACTATTACCATTCTATAGATGGCTGATGTGATACAAACTATAACCTTTCTATAGATGTGATACAAACTACTGTATTACCTTTCTGTAGATGAGATACAAACTATAACCTTTCTGCAGATGAGATACAAACTATAACCTTTCTGTAGATGAGATACAAACTACAACCTTTCTATAGATGTGATACATGTACAAACTATTACCTTTCTATAGATGTGATACAAACTACAACTTTTCTATAGATAGTATGCGCCTTGAAAATGGTACTTTTGAAAATTAGTGCCATTTTTTAAAATGTGTTTTTGGTCGTAATTTCAATGGGCATGATGGGTGGGGTATATTTATAAGCAGGTTATATATTCACCCTGCAAAGGCATTCTTCCAACAAATGCTATTCTTCCGGTCCCTTAATCTGATTGGCCAATTGTCATTACATATATGTTTATGCATATTCATGTACATGCATGCTCTATAATCTGACGTTGGCAAACCAGAGTAAAAAGTATTCATGAATAAATTGAATATGCATACATGTACGTCAGCAGGAACATCGTCCATGAAGGTCTTGAGGTGTAATTCTAACCCATGCACAGTGGAGCAGTACAAGGTCAAACTGCACCAAAATAAGCAAAATGTGATTGGTTCAAAAATCAATTCTATGTTCTTGTGGGTTCCCAGTGGAACACAAATTAAAGACAGGAAACCTTTATCACGGGAGATATTCTGATTCAATTCCTTGAAATTATAATAATTTTCTAATGTAAGCAATAAGTGGTATACAAAAATGTTGCAAACTGCTTACTGACTAAAATTACCAAAATGTAAATCTTAAAATTTAGTGGGCCTGACGTTTCGATCCTAGCAGGACCTTTCTCAAAGGCAGAGTGACAAGGACAAAACAGATACATGTACATGGAGGAAGGGGGGGAGAGTGAATAGGACACGGATGAGAAACAAAGGACAAAGAGTGAAGCTGGTAGGGAGAGATCAAAGGGAAGGGCAAGTGGTGGGGTAGGGATTAGTGAGAGGAGGGGGAAAGATCAAAGAGAAGGGCAAGGAGTAGGGTAGGGATTAGTGACAAGAGGGGGAAAGATCAAAGAGAGACGTGTGAAGGACTGAACACAAAAGAAGGATTATCAGAAAGCTGCGTGGTGTTAGTCATTTCCCTCCTGGATGTTAAGACCATGTGGTTGAATAGTCCGAAGACGCTTCATCCACATTTTCTCACGGCTAAGACGGACAGCATTACTACGGTGACCAAGTGATTCTATGCCCAGTACACTCATATCTGATATCGAATGATCAGGGAGATTGAAGTGATACCCAACAGGGGTGTCCATTTTACCGGTTTATCAAAGATCAGGTACCAGGGTAATAATAAAATATCAGATAGACCATAGATGTATCTTAATCATCTCCATAATATGAGAATATGAGAATATTTTATTATTCTCGTCAAGAACTCTACATGGGTATGCACAACACACCTATGTATCAGCCAATCAAAATTCAGCTATAAAACATGTGCGCGAAATGATGTCATACATTTTGAAAATATGTTCACTGTTTTTCTTGGGTCCCTAGTTCCTTCATATTCCCACAAACAAACACAACAAACGTTGTTGGCGCAGTTTGACCTTGACCTGACCCATGCACTGTGCCATTTTCCACAGATACAGGTCAACTCATATGCGTGCCAACTCATACGCACCAATTCGTACACATGCCAACTCATAGTACGCGTGCCAACTCGTACGCACGTGGCTGGTCAACTCGTACACGTGCCAACTCGTACGCACTCGTATTTTATTTCTTTTTATACTGATACTTTTTCTAGTGAGCCTGCTTTTCTTTTTCTTTTTTTGTGATACTTAAATGAATTTGTGTTGGCTGATTTGAGTTCAGTATAGGCTGTGTGTTCTAGCATGGTTCTAGTGTCTTTTATCGGGATTTGTTTATTCACTCGGGGAGGGGGGGGGTAGTCAGAAAGCATGCGGCAAAAAGCGGCAAGGAAACAAAATGAAACAAAAAACATGGACGTATGGTGGCGCAGAAGGGACATCGCAAATTGCAAATCTCTGCAAAGATACTTGCAATTTTGCAAGATATTTGCAAAGATATTTGCAATTTGCGATGTCCCTTCCGCGCCACCATATGGAAGAGCTACTGAGTGCAAAGAGAAATGACTGGGAAACGATCAGTGCAGAGCGCGGGAGCAGCCCGTTTTTTTGGCCAGCCAGTGAAAGGGGCAACGACGGCCAATTATTAACACTTGGTGTCGACGAAACTGCGTACGAGTTGACCAAGCCGCGTACGAGTTGACCAATTTGCGTACGAGTTGGCGTGCGTACGAGTTGGCATGCGTACGAGTTGACCTGCTCCTGTGTGTAACCATGGTGTAACTGTCCATGGGGCGAAAAATGTGTCGATTTCTTGCAGCTAGTCAGTAGCTGCTGTGCTGTAACGGGAGGAAAAGGGAGGTTTTGGCCCATTTGTTGTGGAAATAAAAAATAATTTAATAATAATAATAACGGACATTTCTAGAGTGCCAGAATCCGTCTGCAAAGACGCTCAAGGCGCTTAACAACATTATACAGAATCAAAGTAAAAGACTACATAATTATACTATTAATTAGGAAAACTATGATCGAACAAATACGTTTTGAGAGAGGATTTGAAATCCGATATGGAGGACATACTACGGACTTTCTTGAGAAAGAACATTCCATATGGTAGGACCAGCATGGGAGAAAGCCCGCTCACCCCATAAATTATGGACGTGTGGGACTGCAAGCAGATAAGTATCCGATGATCTGAAGGCCTTTTCACACTATGAACGTTCAACACGTGTTGAAACTTACACGGGTCCGACATGGGTCCGACCCGTGTTGAATTCAACACGGGTCACTCTCGACGCGGTTTCACACTACGCAACGCCACACTGGCATTTTCTCAACCCGTGTAATGCGTGATCGTTTCACACTACACATGGCATCGAACTTTCAACACGGGTCCAATTTGGAAATCCCCATAACGCATTGCGGCGCGTCACGGCACTGTATTGCTGACTTCTCGAATCCGGCAGCCGCCAGCGCGTTGCATATCGGGTCGAGCGCTCTACACGGGTCCGACCCGTGTTGAAATGTTGTAGTGTGAAAAGGTCAGTCATTTCAACACGGGTCCGACCCATGTTCAACACGGAGATTTTTCATAGTGTGAAAACGCCTTGAGACATCTACCGGGTTTGTAATACTTAAGGTGATATACAAAAATGTTGCAAACTGCTTACTGACTAAAATTACCAAAATGTAAATCTTAAAATTTAGTGGGCCTGACGTTTTGATCCTAGCAGGACCTTTCTCATAGGCAGAGTGACAAGGACAACACAGATACATGTACACGAAGGAAGGGGGGAGAGAGTGAATAGGACACGGATGAGAAACAGAGGACAAAGAGTGAAGCTGGTAGGGAGAGATGAAAGGGAAGGGCAAGGGGTAGGGTAGAGATTAGTGAGAAGAGGGGGAAAGATCAAAGAGAAGGGCAAGGAGTAGGGTATAGGGATTAGTGAGAAGAGGGGGAAAGATCAAAGAGAAGGGCAAGGAGTAGGGTAGGGATTAGTGAGAAGAGGGGGAAAGATCAAAGAGAGAAGTACGTGTGAAGGACTGAACACAAAAGAAGGATTGTTATACTTTACTCTTTAGTAATAAAATTATTATATACATACTGTACAGTGTGCAATTCCACCGTGCATGCACACAGCGGCATCATGGAAGCACGAAAAAAATCACCAAAACTTGGCAAAAGGTCGTCGAAACCTCCCCCACTTCCACGCTGAAACAAAGAATCAAATGACACCGAAAAGGCACGGGCATGATCAGCAGTTTACTTACCCAAAGGCCAGAGGTTTTACAGAGCTGATTGCAGTATGGGTGGGCAAAAGGCGAGCCATAAACGGGGTCACACATGTGAAGACCTAGCTGGTGTTGTGCAATTGTATGTTGTGCACGTGTGCATTGTAGTTGATGAAGTTGTACTGTCAATGTCACTGCGACTAACTCGGCCCGCGACCATTACTGGTACACCCTCGATAAATTCGGTCATTCTAACTTTGCACACAGTCAAATAGGGCCATTACTTTGTGCACAGTCGCCAGCCAACCAATACCCTGCAAGGCCAGGAGAGGAAGGCCAGGAGGGAGGGCCAGACGGTTTTTAATATACATGAGACCCAACGGGCATTGCGCTGTCTATCCAAACAGATACCGTACGGCACTGTTGTAAGGCTTGCCAACTTGAACATCGTGTGACCTTGTATTAAGTAATGTGATAGTCGTTCTTGCAAATGGATAGTAAAGGGGGGGGGGGGGGGTATTAAGAAACTGGCCCACCGCAAGCTGATCGCTTGACTTACTGACAAGTGGGCCTGCCGATTCCTTTCTCGTTGGCGTTAAGACACCAATATTAGGTAATATTTACTGCCATATTTATTTTAATCTGGTTATGAAACCATCTTTCCTTTTTTGATCGTTAAACTTGGTGCTCAAACAACGGAAATCTAGAATTTTGTGGCAGTAAACATGCTGTATATGGGTCTGAGGTTGGGCTCCCAGCTGTGGTTGGGATAAATGCCTCATCAAGTGATAAACCATGGTACAGTGGGCTGATGAACCACCAAATCCTGATTTTGAAAATGCTGGAATTTTTAGAGGGGATTCTCGGATGGATTTACCCATGCTTTAAAAAAAAAAATCTATTTGGGAAGGTTTTGGTGTGGATAATATAGGCCTAGCTGCTAAAGTTTATTAAAATGTTTATTCTCCAAAAAAGTCAAAGCAAGCTTTAATGGTCACGAAACATTATATATTCATTTAATACTATGGTACATTTATTTCTTTTTCACAATTACAGAACCGTTCTATCAGATGGGATAAAGTTTGAAAGTTTATCGCAGTTGCCTATTTAGGAGAAATCGAATGGCCTTGGTAAAAATCAGTAAATGTTGTATTGACAGTGTCTTTAGGGTGCCAGACGGAACATTAAAATTGTTAAAAAGTGCACAAAAAATCACATGGTAGAAAAGGTAAAGGCCACATCAAAACGACGAAACAACACTGTGCAGATGCACACAACAAACAGACTCTTTACTGTTCCTCAGCAGCATGTTATCCCACACAGCATTACGTGCACACTAATTGTTACTTCTGTCATGAAGAACTTGAAGTATATATTCAAGACTGCCACGTTTTGCAGATTCATCGACATATGCCAGAGCCTCCACATTTTTCAGAACGGTTATACTAGGCCTTCTTCTCGTGATGCAGTTGACGACGAACCCAACGGAATAGACATCGGTCTGTTGAGACGGTGTCTCCTTTCCAGAAACGAGTTGGGGAGCTATCCAAGGGTAACGTCGACGCTTCTGGAGTTGTTCCCTCACGCTCAGCAACGAGACCCTTTTGGCGAGAGATTGAGTGGCCTTCAGAGGAGTAGCCTTTCCGAAATCAATTATCTGTGGAGAGTATTCCAGACTTCGTCGAAAGAACGATGTTGTCCTGTGATGAAGACAAAGGGATGACAGAAACTAGCATGAGAAACCTGAAAATGTGTCTCAGTTAGAAGGCGGCCAAGAGATTGCTTACTTTTTTATTTCCCAGCCAACTTCGTCCGTAGAACTCTTGGTTTGTCATTTTGTAGAAATACGAAAGTTGTCACTATACATGTTTCCAGTCGTTGTTATTCCCCAATTTACCCGTAGCTCTCTTATAATAATTGCAATTGATATATCTCTTTTTGCATAATATCATGCAGTTACTTTTTAGGGAACCATGGCTTTATATTTTTGTTTAGTAATTACATGTAATGTACCGGTATTACCTTTTGATGTCGTTGTGGACGACACCACTTCGATGAAAAGCTGCCAAACCGTCCATCATGACCTCCTGAATTACCTTCACCCACGGAACAGTCCCGAGAAACCGTTTCGACCGGAGAACTTTGAAGATGGTGAGGCTTTCGTCTTCACGGTCACCAGTGTTATAGCTACGCTGGTCGGCGGTGGACGGGGCCGACCACCACGGGTAATTTCCGTCCACCACTCCTGGTGAAAAACAATGCTTCCGACCGGCACTATGTTCACCCCATTATTACCCCAATCTATGTTTGGTTTCGGTAGTAAAATAAATTGTACTTTTTTGTAGCGTAACCTTCTCGCTAATACTTGTTCTGGAAGTTCCGATCAGGCTTCAGTAGCGCAGCGTGATCGTAGTCGTAACTCGTATGAAGCCATGCGGTCGCGTGCACGTGCGCTGTGCAGTATGTACACCATGTGCAGTGAGTGCAAAGACATGTTGTGTCATGTCACATGTGCCGCGCGTAGGCTGGTTTCGGCCCTACTGCTCCTGTAGTGTCGCTATGGCTTTACCTAGAGGCGGAAACCACACCTAGACTTGCCAACCTCGGTAACGTTGCGAATGGAAATCGGTCATAACTAAAATACGCTACTTTCATCGTTTGTCTCCGAATGTTGTTTCCGCGTAGTTTAATATTATTCCCTTCGTTATTAATTTTGATATTGGTACAAAATGTATGAATAAAAAGCAAAGAATACAGGCTTCAAGTTGAGGGTAAAATTTGGACGGCGGTCGAAAAACGCTAGTTTGACTCTCTTTTTTTCTCCGTCATTTTGGCTCGATCTACCGCGGCCGCACGGAGCGATTTTTAAGATTTCAACTTCCGATATCTCAAGAATGAATGAAAAATTAAAATCCTTTTCAAATTTTCTAGATTTCTAGAAAATACACTTTGGTTGACCGCGAAACATCGCTAGTATAACTGTAATAAACATTAGTTTATTTGTTAGAAAACAACTGTAAGGGCTGACGGAAGTCTACTAATCATTGCACCGAGTGCACACACAGTCAATTCAAACATGTACATTATTCTTCAAGTTTTGTTGTTCAGTTTACTTGTTTATTAATGATCTATACACTGTACATGACTAACAACAAAACTTGCAGTAAAGTTAATTCGATTAATAAATTAATCACTTTAATGTGATTCATTAATTTAATTTAACAGTACATGTAATACAAGTTTTGTTGCTATCATTTTGACCGCAGTCGCTAATCGTGAGGCTTTGTTCACGAGAGCGACTTCTTGTTGGTGAAATTTGAACCACCACTGAAAATACCCTAGCTATAACACTGACGGTCACCCCAGTATTGGGTAACCAGGGAGTATGGCATCTGCCCACTACAAATCCCAACTAACTGCGGCAAATTTCTGTGTGACTGGAGGTTGAGGATGCTCTTTGCTTCTTCTATAACACTGTCACGGACCCTCTGCTGAGAAAGCTTGTCCGGGTTCTTGAATTTGTTGACAACTACGGGCACTTCTTTATATTTAGATAATTCACAATGGCCATTATGTTCACCAGCACCCACGTGTTTCCCTGATGGCAGCAAGTCTTCTGTCAACAGCATGGAAGGGGGAAGACGGCCCGCATAGCGTCGTATCATGGTAGACTCTGTATCTTTCTTTTTTCTGCGCTGCCATCTTTCTCCAAGGATTCCACCTTTTTTTCGCAGCTCAGTTAGTTAGGGAGGGGTGTCGATTGCCATATTCCGGAGAATATTGTCTAAACCATGCAGTAATGGCGGAGTATCTGCGTGGCCTTTACCCCAGTTACTTGGAAGACATATCCCGTCGATGCCCTCTCCTCTTCCATCATCATTGGATGCCTTCAATTCTATTCCGTAGTACATCCACTGCCGGCAAGGATTCCCTTTGGAAGGGCCAGGTTTACCCCTTTTAAGGCCGCCAAAATATTTCCTGAGAAGCTTACCTCTTTGCCTCATACTCAAAGAAGGTACAACTTCCTCTATCTTAGCATGGGCTAATCGGACAGAAATCGTGCCCCTATTATTTTCTTGAAATAGCTGGCGTATACAGACATCTTCAAACTTTTCCATCTTCCGGATTAAAACTACGGGTGATGTAGCATATGAAACTCGGTGAAGCGCGCACCTGAAAGCACTGATCCCTATCTTATAGCTCGCAACATGGAACAGAAAGGGCTTAAAATTATCAGTGCATAGTTTTCATACGAAAGAAAACAATGATGCCGTCCCGTGTTTTCGGAAGGGATCCAGAGAAAGCAACCGTGTAAGCCTACCCGACCCCCTAAAACCCAGAAAGGTGTCGCGTGGAGTAATTCACGTTGTAAGCCTATCCGACCCCCTAAAACCCAGAAAAGGGGTCGCGTGGAGTAATTCACGTTGTAAGCCTACCCGACCCCCTAAAACCCAGAAAGGGGTCGCGTAGAGTAGTTCACGTTGTAAGCCTATCCGACCCCCTAAAACCCAGAAAAAGGGTCGCGTGGAGTAATTCACGTTGTAAGCCTGTCCGACACCCTAAAACCCAGAAAAGGGGTCGCGTGGAGTAATTCACGTTGTAAGCCTACCCGACCCCCTAAAACCCAGAAAGGGGATCGCGTAGAGTAATTCACGTTGTAAGCCTACCCGACCCCCTAAAACCCAGAAAGGGGGTCGCGTGGAGTATTTCACGTTGTAAGCCTACCCGACCCCCTAAAACCCAGAAAGGGGGTCGCGTGGAGTAATTCACGTTGTAAGCCTGTCCGACCCCCTAAAACCCATGATTGATGATAATCAATCAAATTTAATACAAGAATGAAACAACTTACTAATAAATTACAGAATTACATTATGGAGAAAGAATACTTAGCAAGCTTGCAATTTAGTGAACTGAGGTCAGCAACTAATGGTAGGCGAAAAAAGCAAGGTCAACACATCACAAGAAAAGAGAACCGAATACCTCGCTGCTTAACGGGTTAGGCCCGCTCCGGTTAGTACCCGATCCAGATGCAGTGCAGGCATGGGCCAACGCCTCCCATAGGCCATCGAACATGGGCGGCCAGCGTCTCCCGTATATAGGACCATCAAGCAGGGCAGTCAACGTCTCGCTAGGCCATCAAGCACCGGCGGCTGGACGGGTCTCCGCGGGGCCACGACAGCATCCAGGCGGGTATAGGTGGAGCTTCAGCCAGAAGCAGCTCGTCCAGTCATCGTCAGCAAGGCGAGGGGCGTCGGTGTGGTTCAGGGAGACGTTGGACCCACGCTGCACTGCACGATCTTTTCACGAGCACTAACCCTGAACAACAATTGCTCAGAGCTTATATTGGTTTCTATAAGAATGTGCCCAACCGACCATAACGGTCCAAAAGCCCAAAAGGATTATCCGAATATCGGTAGCAGGTCAACGGAATGTGACTGAGAGCAGTAGGGACGTAACATCCCCCTTTTCAGGAATTTTACTACAGGGTAAATTCGCAGTGGCACGAAAGAATTCTAGATAAGGTGTCGGCTATTACATTATCTTTTCCTTTAATGTGACGGATGTCCAAGGGAAACTCCTGTATGGAGACACAAACTCCATCTCATTAAATGTTGATTTTACCCTCTCATCTTATGTAAGAAGGTCAATAGGTTGTGATCAGTGTATACAACAACCGAATTGACAGCCCCTTCTACATATACACGAAAATGTTGCATAGATAAAATTAGCGCCAAGGCTTCCTTCTCAATCGTAGAATATCCTCTTTGGTGGTCATTTAGTTTCGTAGAGAAGTAGCTAACAGGGTGCATAATCCCTTGGTTATCCTCTTGCATTAAAACTGAACCTATGCCGACATCACTGGCGTCAACAGCAAGAGCAAATGGTTTACTGAAATCGGGAGCACAGAGAATGGGAGCAGATGATAGCATGGTTTTCACATTCTCAAATGCTTGGGTACATTCACTTGTCCCGTTGAACTTTGAGTTCTTTTTCAACAAGTTTGTTAAAGACTTGCCTTTGAGAAAGGTCCCGCTAGGATCGAAACGTCAGGCCCACTAAATTTTAGATTTAGATTTTGGTAATTTTAGTCAGTAAGCAGTTTGCAACATTTTTGTATATCACCTTAAGTTTGTTAAGGGTTCAACTACATTCTGAGAAGTTTCGGCAAATTTTTCTGTAATATCCAGCCATGCCTAAAAAACGCATGAACCCCTTTTTCGATTGCGGTTCTGGGAATTTACAGATCGCTTCTACCTTGGAGTTCACAGTACAAATTTCACCTTGTCCAATTTCATGTCCCAGAAATTTACCCTTTGCTTTTGCCATGTGGCCTTTTTACAAGGTTTACCGTCAGATTCGCTTGCGAAAGTTTATCAAACAGTGACCTGGTGTGACCAATATGGTCTTCCCATGTATCACTATATACAACTAAGTCATCAATATACACATTAACATTTTCCAATCCTGCAATAACTTTGTTCATGAGGCGCTTGAAAGTGGCCGGCGCATCTTTCATACCAAATGGAAGGACTCTATATTGATACAGTCCCTGTGGAACGACAAAGGCCGATATTTCCTTTTCACGTTCGGTAAGAGGCACTTGCCAATATCCCTTTAAGAGATCGTAAGTACTCACAAACTTTGCATTTCCAATTGTATCTATACAATCATCCACCCGAGGAAGGGGGTACGTGTTACCTTTCGTAACAATATTAATGTTTCTATAATTGGTACAAAAACGCACGGGACCCTTCGGCTTAAGAACTAAAATGCATGGCGAGCTCCAAGCACCATTACTCTCTTCTATGATGCCATTTTCCTTCACACTATGAACATCTTAACCGTGAAAAAATTAATGGGGTGAAAATGTCATTTAGCCGTGAAAAGGAAAATTCACCATGTTTTCACCCCTATTTCATAGCACACAGTTAGCCAAGTCATTTTCACTGTGTTTTCACCAGTGGTCTCCAAGGCCACATTCCTGGTGGTAAATTGCTAGAGGCAATTTAGAAGTATCTGGGAGTGATAGTTACAAGGACACCATACAGTACCTCTATGGGGGCTGGTGGTCCCTACTGGTAATTGAATTAGCCATCCCTCAAGGCTGGAGCTTGCCACCCTAGATATCCACGTTTTTTTCACGGTCTCTTTAGTGACCAGAAGATGTCCTTATCAGGTCAGAGAAGCGACTATTTTCACGGTGAATTCACTGTAAAATGCACTGTGAAATCACAGTGACTTTTTAGTTTCACGGCGAAATGACATTTTCACCCCTTTTTCACGGTTTAGATGTTCATAGTGTCATAATACTGAATTTCTTGATTCATCCCATTATGTTTATGTGGATTACATCTATACGGATGTTGTTGAATGGGTGTGGCAGCACCAACATCAACATCATGCTGTACAAGATCAGTTTGACTAGGCATATCTGAAAATAAATTTTAAATTCTTTCAATAATGTTGACATATCTTCTCGGTGACTTGAGTCCAAGTGCTGAAGCTTATCATGCAACTGTTCCAGAAATTTAGTGTTCTTCAGCGGGAAGTCAGATGGCAGATAAATGTTATCATTATCAACACAGTCCATAGCACCCACAGGCGCAACAGTTTCCGTTTTTGTATCATCGGTTCTAGAGTTATACAACTTTAACATATATCTATATGACACAATTGTTTCTTCTTACGTCTATGTGGAGTTTGGATAATATAATCTAAATCCCCAACCTTAGAATCAATTACGTATGGTCCACTATATCTAGGTTGAAGTGGCTGACCTGCTACAGGCAACAATGCAAGCACATGGTCTCCTGGCGTGAATGAACGCCCTTTTGTTTTGCGATCATACCACACTTTCATTTCACTTAGGGTTTTCTCAAGATTATCCCTTGCAAGTGCATGGACGAATCTCAGGTGTTCTTTGAGCTTGGTAATGTAATTTAAAATGCTCTCATCAGGTGGTTGATCATTTTCTAGCCACTTCTCTTTCACAAGAGCCAAAGGTCCGAGAACTTTGCGACCGAACACTAGTTCAAATGGGCTAAAACCCAGTGATTCATTAGGCACCTCTCGTATGGCAAAGAGGAGCAGCAAAAGCCTATCATTCCAATCCTTATTGTGATCCAAGCAATCAGTTTTTATCATGTTTTTTAAGGTTTGGTGAAAACGTTCGAGTGCACCCTGACGTTCCGGGTGGTACGCACTAGACGTTATAACATCAACATCAAGTGTCTTAAGTTGGTTTCTAAAAATCTTAGAAGTAAAATTAGTTCCTCTGTCACTCTGCACTACCTTAGGCAGCCCAAATCTTGTAAAAAATTTTAACAGTGCTTGGCTAACAGGTTGAGCTTTTATAGATCTCAAAGGAACTGCTTCAACATACCTAGTGGAGGAACACATTATAGTCAGTATATGTGACCCGGCACAACGACATGAGGAATATCCCACCAAAACACTTTTCGAGTAAACAACGCCTGAAGTCAAAGTATCTTCTCAATTCGATTAAAAAATCATTTTTTTTCCGGAAAGTTAATGTATTGGAGGATATTATTTCAAAAGGATTTTTCAAAAATCTATCTCTAAATGTTGAAAAAACAAGGATTTCGGGGGAGTGTTTGTGTACTGTTTTCATGAAAATATAAAGATCCTGCCTTTTTGAATGGCAGCTTTCGAGGAGTTAGACTGGTGCTTCTATATTGTGTCTGGCGCCAAATGAACGAGCGAAGTCTCCTTGTACTATTTACAACATAGTTCATACGGAAATAAATTGGATATCATTCGAAAGCTAATGGTATACTCTTTCACATCATTAGAAAATATCAAAATCTCAAAAGTGGGGGTTATTCCTCATTATGCTCTGCCGGGTCACATATATTCATGTCCTGATCTACTTTTGGGAAGTGGGCCCACACAATCCGCTATCACTTTACTGAAAGGTTCTTCCATGATTGGAATTGGTTTCAATGGAGCCTCTGGGGACGTCGGGTGAGCAATATAACGCTTCACCCGGCAAGCTGTTGTTCGCTCACCCCATTCAGTTCCACAAAACTCTTTTCGTCTTTATACAGGACTATGAAGGGAGGTTATAATATCCCCTAAAAAACCCTAACCCCATCTGAAACCCCAAAATACCACACCGTGTTTACTTTACAGTGCTCCCGTGTTATTGCCCAAATATCGAACTTTTTTTTTTTTTTTTACCAAAACCAAAGTGAGAACGACGCCGGCTCAGAACGTCGTTCGCTATCAAGGCAAAGCATCCCCCTGTGCATGCTGGGAGGGTTGAGTTCGGCCTACTGGCAGCTTTGGCGCCGAGCCCATTGGTACCGTGCAAGTGACATGACCGCCGCCATCAGCACTGCCAGACCCCCGATGGTAACGAAGAGGACAGCGTAGTTTCCTGACAGGTCGTGAATCCACCCTGAATAGAATGTGTTGTACAAAAATAGTACATGACTGTCAGAGTTTCCATTTGAATGAGAATTAAAAAAAATGACTGCTTACCTGTAAAAAATGAGAAGAAGTGCATCATTTTTTTTCTTCGAATTGTTGCTTCTTAATAGTAATACGCACAGGCCAACATTTCATATACATGCTGATATACATGCTGATTAAGCGATCAATTACTGTTAAGGGCAAACCCATAATGGATCACCACAGACAAGGCCGTCAAAACTCCCCAGAGGCTGAATGTATTTTTTTTTTTAATGCTGGAAAACTCGTCACTGAATGAAATGACCACAAAACTTGAGAGAGCCTGACGTTCCGACTCAGTGTACACGTAATGATAGAACAACAAGCCCACATACGTTTCGGCATAAGTTTTTAGAAAAACCGTGGAAAAGAAATTAAATGATAAGCCTTGGTAGATATCGAGAGCCGTTATTTGTAGGGACAAAATTATGTTCCAACTATCGGAATGTCTGATACCTGCACAAACAAGATGAGTAAGTAATTTCTCAAATTTGAAATGTCCGGAAATTGGGCACTTTGCAAATGGTGTCCCCTTCGTGGCAGCTTAGACATTTCTGCCAAGTCGTTCCGAGTTCTGACTCACCGCACATCGTTCCGCCGAGGATTTGGCCGGTGCTCTGGAAGAAGTAGAGCCAGCCCACACCCGCGTCCTGCCGGCCGTCGGCCACGTCTCGCACGAGCACGAAGGTCAGCGGGTAGAAGGCGCCGACGCCCAGGCCGGCCAGTGCACAGAGGGACGCCACGGCCGCGTAGCCGGACGACACCGCCAGCGGGTTGGCCAGGCACGCCGCCCCGAAGAGCAACCCCGTGAGCGCGAAGAGCCAGGGCGCCCCGACCAGGCCTCGGTTGACCAGCCAGCCGTGGCCAAGCCGGCCGAGCAGCGAGCCCAGGCCGCCAAAGGTGGCCAGGGAGGCCGCGGCCGCCGAACCGAAGCCCACCTCCAGGCCCTGGGGGATGACGAAGAGGTGCCAGCTGCCGAAGGCCATGCCGCAAAGGAAGATGGCCACCATGTGCAGCAGGAAGACAGCGTCCAGCAGCATGGACAAGTCGAACCGGTCGCCCAGGAAGCGCCATACCGCTCGGCACACACCGCCCAAGCTGGCTCGGCTCTCACCCGTACCACGTTCGGCTTCTATCGGTGGCTCTGGCCGGGCCGCGGATGCCTCCCTTCCATTGCCTTCCACCGGCACGGCCCTGTACCCTTGTTTACTAGGGCTTCTGACAGGCCTGAGCAAAGCCCCACTCACGACGTAATGGAAGTTAATGGCGCCCAGGAGTAGGAAGGCGTGCCTCCACCCGTACACGGACACCAGGAACTCCATGACCGGGGGAAGCACCATCATGCCTATGGTTCCACCGGCAAGGGAGAAGCCGTTGGCCGTGGCAAAGTCGTCTGGAAAGAAGTATATCAGAGGCTTCACTGACGACACTTGAATCAGACAAAGGCCCATACCTGTGGAAAAAAAAGTAATGGGCACCATTGAATACCGCAAGCGGTAACATAATTCAATAGTTGTCAAAGAAACAACTGGTAACATCGCCGGTCGATCAAAGACGAACTCTTGGATTGTGCTTAGAGCTGCTTAAAGCACATACACAACATAGCAAGATCGAAAAACAGAAATGTTCACAGATTTACATGAAACTTATACAGTTTGAAGATTGTTATGGTAGAAACCTCTCATTGAAATACTTCTGCCTAAAATGCTGTACTTTTAGAGAAAAGAGGTCTAATTTATTTTTTCGGAACAATTCGTTGAATGCTGCATTTTCACGAAACAAATGAAGCGGTTTTCACTATTTTCTGGAGACTCGGTTGGCGGATTGAGCTAAAAATTTTCACAGGTGTGCTATTTCATACATGTGTTGGATGAGGCAACGTATGGATGACATTCTTTGACTTCGACTAATGGTGTGTTATCGCTTTAAGCACAAAATGTAAGCACGGACGTGGTTAAAAGAAGACTGGCAACGCACTTCACGTGATACATGTTGGGAACACAAACGTGGAACTTTGGCGGACGGTATATCATTCACAAAGCCTTACGATGCCTCGAAACTCAACTTACGGTGGGTGACCAGTGGTAAGTTATTATCATGGCCACTCGTTGAGACGGTCAACGCTGAATAATGAGCGTCTGAAGTGAATTACACCGTACATCCTTGACCACAAATACTCACTCGATACAGAAAACCACATCCCTAGCAGCGGGATGGAACTTGAAAAGGGCGCTATCATGAGAGCCAGGGATGTCACCAACCCGCCCAGCATGGTGAGTGTACGAGGGTCGAAGACCTTCAGCAACGCCCCGACCATCGGAGCTGAATTCGGGGAGAAGAGAAGACGGAGCAAGACAAAAATTGAATCACGATTATAGCTACAGGATTGGAAGCATTGTGTCTTCATTGGTAATAAAAAAAATTGTGTTCTCTTAAGACGCAAAAATGGAGGTTGAAAAATCCCCGGTATCGAGAAAACGAAAATATTTCTTGGAAAAAACCAGACTAACGGTTTGTTACCTTGCAAGGAAGCTGTCGTTCAACATTATTTTAATATTAATATAATAATCAAATGTGGGAGCTTATTACTAAAAATACTTAAATTTTTAACATCAAAATAAAGATAAATAAGAATTCACTCTTCGTATTCGGAAGAATGTCTACTCTTAAATGTCTGCCTCATTCATCTTGTTATTTAACAATTTTGCCCTCTTCAGATCTCGGTCGTTCAATTATGGATTCAAATAGCAGGGTAATAGAGAATTACATAATGAACATTTAGGAAAAATTTCATTTGAATTTTTTTGTTGTCTAATTATAGCTCATTAATTATTCATGATTCCATTTTTTGGCTTTTTGTTTTCATGTTTTTTTTTATTGAATTTCATATGTTTTTTATTTAATTTCCCCAATTTCAATGAGTTTTACAATGAAAATGAAACACGAAGAACCAATAATTTAATACAGCAATATTATAAGCTTATTGTGCAAAAGCATTCCTGAAAAAAAACCCTATGCACCTTAAATGCTATGCTTTTATGTATAGTGTAAGTCAATGGAAACGAATCCGTCAAGCTATACCATGGCCCTGAAAAATGTTCATTGTCAGAGAACGGCACTACCAATTTTGATAACATTGGTGTCAAAATGTGCCTAAGAAGATTGCCGAAAAATTCATAAAGCCTCAACACGCAGACAAAAAAAATCGCCCAGACGCTATAAAAAAAAAACTACAGAGGGGCGGAATCCGCCCTTTGAGGGTTAAGCTACAGGCTCTGGAACGTATTGTAACACAACTAAATCAGACCAGCTTCCTTAGGCTGCTTTTTGAACCAATACGCCTTCGTGTAGTTGCATTTGATTCAAGACGTTTTCGTTGCGCATGACGGCACCTTTCATAAGAAGCCAGCTATATCCTCTGAATAAAACGACATATTCCCAATATACAAAGCATGGGTACAAGAGTTGCCACCCTTCGACACCCTTCATCATTATAAGAAGACAGTCACTACCCTACTATACTTATATCATAGCACCTACTAGACAGGTATTGCCCTGTATAGGTACGTTACATTTTCGTGTATTTCCAGGTAAATTTCCCAGCGCTGTATTGGCCCTTATGACCATTTCAGCAAGGCAACCCACTCACGGTCACTCCCTCGTGAGCACGGCCTTGGAACCAATCACTCGCCTAACTCTCCCCATTGTATACCCTGAAATACGCTACCCGGTACACAATGCCGCGGGGCTCGAGAAAAACAAAACCAGTTTGTAAGCCACTGTCAGAAGTCTCAGAACCGACCATTTTCACAGCGATAAAGGCCCACCATTCAAAATTTCTGAGTCCACTCTGGCAGAAAAACACAATTCAAGTGTAAATAGGAGCTGGAGTTACCCAGCTATGTTTAATTGGAAACTATTTATTTTGCATAGGTTTTTGTCTGTGCAACGGAGAGTCAATGCTCAGCTCAATTGTAAGTTACCCCTCATGCTGTAACGTCTGTTGAAGCCTAGAGAGAAGCATCGAGTGTATTTGGCCGTTATCAGCTAAAGACGAATCTTTCCAATTATTTTGCCAAATTTCCCAGTCATTTTGTTTTCCTTTATTTGTTTGAACCAAAAATCAAAACCATTTCGGTTGACCGAGGCTCACCGATAAAGCCCCCGACGCTTATGCCAAGGGTGCCCACCAACCCGGCCGCCGTGGTGCTCGAGTCCAGCGACTCCTTGAAGTGCGTGACGAAGACCCCCATGGACTTGAAGGAGCCAAGGCTGATGAAAGTCCAGGAGAACCGCGACAGCAGAATCATCCATCGCCACGGGTCCCGGGCGGTGGCGCCGTCAGCAGGCGATGTCATACTGCTCGGACCTGGGCAGACGGAAGGTCCCGCGTTAGCCACTTAGCTCTCCAAACTCTCTCTGTGAGGCAAAGCAGTACCTTGTATAGATGCGATACAAACTATTGTCGGCGCTTTTTGTGATGGTGGTGATGGTGGTGATGGTGGTGATGGTGGCGATGGTGGCGATGGTGGCGATGGTAGTGATGGTGGCGATGGTGGAGATGGTGGGGATGATGGTGACGGTGGTGACGGTGGTGATGGTGGCGATGGTGGAGATGGTGGCGATGATGGTGACGGTGGTGATGGTGGTGATGGTGGTGACGGTGGTGATGGTGGTGATGGTGGTGATGGTGGTGATGGTGGTGATGGTGGTGATGGTGGCGATGGTGGTGACGGTGGGGTTGGTGGTGACGGTGGTGATGGTGGTGATGGTGGTGATGGTGGTGATGGTGGGGATGGTGGTGATGGTGGTGATGGTGGTGATGGTGGTGATGGTGGGGATGGTGGTGATGGTGGTGATGGTGGAGATGGTGGTGATGGTGGGAATGATGGTGACGGTGGTGATGGTGGTGATGGTGGTGATGGTGGCGATGGTGATGGTGGCGATGGTGGTGATGGTGGCGATGGTGGTGATGGTGGTGGTGGTAGTGATGGTGGGGATGGTGGTGATGGTGGTGGCGGTGGTGATGGTGGCGATGGTGGTGATGGTGGCGATGGTGGTGATGGTGGCGATGGTGGTGACGGTGGTGATGGTGGTGATGGTGGGGATGATGGTGACGGTGGTGATGGTGGTGATGGTGGTGGTGGTGGTGATGGTGGTGATGGTGGCGATGGTGGTGATGGTGGCGATGGTGGTGATGGTGGGGATGGTGGGGATGGTGGTGATGGTGGTGATGGTGGTGATGGTGGTGATGGTGGTGATGGTGGTGACGGTGGTGATGGTGGCGATGGTGGTGATGGTGGGGATGGTGGTGATGGTGGTGATGGTGGCGATGGTGGTGATGGTGGTGATGGTGGCGATGGTGGTGATGGTGGTGATGGTGGTGATGGTGGCGATGGTGGTGATGGTGGTGATGGTGGCGATGGTGGTGATGGTGGTGATGGTGGTGACGGTGGTGATGGTGGTGATGGTGGTGATGGTGGTGATGGTGGTGATGGTGGTGACGGTGGTGATGGTGGTGATGGTGGCGATGGTGGTGATGGTGGTGATGGTGGCGATGGTGGTGATGGTGGTGACGGTGGTGATGGTGGTGATGGTGGCGATGGTGGTGATGGTGGTGATGGTGGCGATGGTGGTGATGGTGGTGATGGTGGGGATGGTGGTGATGGTGGTGATGGTGGTGATGGTGGTGATGGTGGTGATGGTGGTGATGGTGGTGATGGTGGGGATGGTGGTGATGGTGGTGATGGTGGTGATGGTGGTGATGGTGGGGATGGTGGTGATGGTGGTGATGGTGGTGATGGTGGTGACGGTGGTGATGGTGGTGATGGTGGCGATGGTGGTGATGGTGGTGATGGTGGCGATGGTGGTGATGGTGGGGATGGTGGTGATGGTGGTGATGGTGGTGATGGTGGTGATGGTGGTGATGGTGGTGATGGTGGTGACGGTGGTGATGGTGGTGATGGTGGCGATGGTGGCGATGGTGGTGATGGTGGCGATGGTGGTGATGGTGGGGATGGTGGCGATGGTGGTGATGGTGGTGATGGTGGCGATGGTGGTGATGGTGGTGATGGTGGTGATGGTGGTGATGGTGGCGATGGTGGTAATGGTGGTGATGGTGGCGATGGTGGTGATGGTGGTGATGGTGGCGATGGTGGTGATGGTGGTGATGGTGGCGATGGTGGTGATGGTGGCGATGGTAGTGATGGTGGTGATGGTGGTGATGGTGGTCCTCTCAATCGTGTCCTGCCAAAATAGACCGATTGCGCGACCACTGTTTACATGCCAACACGTGTCTTATCATAGTGGGTATTTCGTGCACCTCATTTGGTGCAGAACAGGAGTGGAAATGAGCAAGGCAGTCTATCATACTGTCCACTGTGCCGAATGAGATCAACAAGAGTTGTTTTATTGTGCGGGGTTAAACAATATTTTGCATGCTACGGTATCTAATTTGGGAGAGGTATCTTTTATGCGGCGTTGTACTATTTTGTAGGGTGGTAATAATATTGGGGGGAATTTTCTGCAAGGTTACCTTATTTTTGGAAATGGTATAATTTTCGGGAATTATCTTTTCGCCTGGTATATAATTTTGTGAGGTGATAATTTTGGGAAATTTATTTATAATTTTTCTTATATATAATTATTATAGCAAGCCCCAAATCAGACTTGACGAAACAGCACGTGGGAAATCAAAAAATTCTCAAGAACGCACAAAACACGCAGCATGAGAGCACGCACAGCAACATTGATAGAACTTGAAGAAAAAAGCCTAGAAATGTGCTTGGGTTAAAGAAAAGTATGACACCAAACATAGAGCCTCCGACTATGACTTGCACAATGATGTACCACCCCCAGTTTAAGTGGTCAGAGACAGCTCTGTATCGTTTCGATGGGGTACATTTATCCCCTTCCGGTAATCGGGTTTTCCTAGGCAATTTCCGTGATGCCATTCGGTCTCTGTTTTATAGTTAATGGTATATTTATATGGCGGAGATTTGTACGGGTCTTTTCGTGGGCTTTGGCTGTCTTTTCCCTTGGGACGCTTTGCGTTTGGCATTTTTGTAGCGGGATTCAGATAGCCAATAGCCTCATTTCAAATAATGCGGGACATATAGATAAGGCAGGATCAGGAACATTATTATTCATTCAGGGTAATTGTATTAACAAAGCACACTTGTAATCTTTCTTTGATGTACCACAAGGAAAGATATTGTTTGACACGAATGTACCAAGGTCAAACGCTGTGATAGTGCTCTATACACCTGAATTGATTATTAGTTACCGGTGTGAGGATACATCCTCCTCCTGAATTCCTGACCGCTGGCACTTGTTTATGTTTGTGCGTTCGTGTTTATGTTACGGCCGTGCACGGCCGGTATTGCCGGGTCTGGTGTGCCCAGACAGTAACAGCTACCGGTGGAACGCTCCTGTCATAGTCCTGCAAGGTCTTCGCTCTTGTAATGCCAGAAGGAAGAGGGTGATGTAGTCACACAGACGTTGGCCGTTTGCGAAATGAAGGCGTAGGCTTCGGTCATAATTATTTATCTTACTCGTTATAATATCACATGCATCTCAAAACAGGCTTTTGGCCCCGGTTTCTCGGTGAATACTCTGTACCTATCAAGACAACAAACCTTCAAATTCGGAAACAAAACCACAACCTGGATTGTCAGGTTTTGCCAGACGGAGACGAAGCCTGAGCCCGAGCCTAAGCCTTCATTTCGAAAACGGCAATACCTAACCTATAGACGGACAACAGCGGGCGCTAGACTGTAATTTCTGGACGCATGAGAAACATGGGCAAACTTGTTCGTCACGTCACACGGACGGACGTACGTACACAAACTCAGTGCAAGATTAGGCGTACTGGCCCGCCATCCACGTGAACAATGACCGCCAACGTTTGATTCGTTCTCATCTCTAACAAACACGCAAATATATATATGCAATGGAGTATATGTAGTCATCTCTGAAAAGGGCTTTTGATCTCAATCAGTATGGCTTCATAAAAAAAATTCAGTCTGAACCCATCATTCCGGGATTTCTCCATAATTTTATGTTTGTGTACATTGTTAATCTACTTCCGCCCATTGTTTCACATTTAGTCGGGCGCCGTCACAATTACAGTATCCTGACGTCGTTTCCTATAGGGGTTGTATATGGCCGTCGGTCTATAGGTTATTTATGTCTGTGTGTATATAGGGATATAAGTGTGTATATAAATGGATATCTACAAACACATGCTTTAAGTCGACACAAAGTCCACACGAAACATGGCGAATCAGTCATTTGGTAATCATCTAAGTAAGACGCACGCATAAAATCATAGTCACGACTGTTACATGTAGGCCTTAAACAGATCAACCTCGTCCAATAATCATTTGTGACCCGGCACAACGACATGAGGAATATCCCACCAAAACACTTTTTGAGTAAACAACGCCTGAAGTTGAAGTATCTTCACAATTCGAATAACAAATCAATTTTCTTTTTTTTTATTTTCGGAAATTTTAAGTATTAGAGGATATTATATTTTGATATCATTTGAAAGCTAATGGTATACTCTTTCAAATCATTAGAAAACCTCAAAATGTCAAAAGTGGGGTTATTCCGCATTATGCTGTGCCGGGTCACATTTACAGTTCGTTAAAGCGAATCTTGCGTAATATGAGTTAGGTGAAATCAGTCAGTTAGGGCGTGTCACAGCTAAGATCAATCTTACATCCAAGTCCTAAGATCGATCTTGAAATAAGGCGAGATACCCGCTTGATGGGATGAAGAGTGTGATAAATCTTACGATGCATTTATACATGCTGACAGTGATGGAGAAAGTGCCACCTTGGCTATGAGCTGACAAATTGCCTAGATAAGAAGCGGAGGGAACGCTGGGAAGAGACTGTACAAGGCATTGATTTCACCCACTCTAGCAGGCTGGCTTGGATGACCCTTAACCGCGTCTCACCGGCCGCAGCTCCCGTCCGAAGCACTGCCCCGTCACAGCAAACTCCATCGCACATCAGCTTCTTGCCAATGTCAACTTCGAGAATCCGGTCAGAGACCATGCCCGTACTGTCAAACAGGAAACCTCAAGACTGTGGAATGCTGCAAGTGCATGTAGATGGCTTCCTCTCCACACCCTTCACGTCTGCTGAGCTTACACCGGTTCTCTCCCAATTGAAATGTGGGGAAAGCCCAGGGCCCAGATAACATATTCCCAGAATTCCTAAACCACTGTGGTCTCAAGAGCCTGGACTGGCAGTGCGCGTTTTACTCGACCTGCCTCACTGGTCTGCATATCCCGAAGATCAGGAGGAAATCTACTGTTGTCGCCTGAAACCCAACAAGCCTGCAGATAATCCTAAGAGTTACAGACCTATCTCACTCCTGTGTGTGCCATTCATCAGGCATCTCGAAAGGCTCCTCCTGGCCCGACTTAATCCAGTGGTTGATCCCCAACTTCTCCGCATCATCCCTGGTCGTCACCTAGTGAGGTTCCTTGCAACAATCCTTGTAAACCGCAGTTTCGTAACCAAGACCAGCGATGGGCAAACTAGCCGACTTCGTCGCCTACGGAATGGGGTGCCCCAGGGCTCAGTTCTGTCTCCCATGCTCTCCAACATCTACATCAGTGACCTACCTTGCACAGCATCACGGCAGTATGGCTACGCAGATGATCTGGCATTGCTGTATACAGATATGAACTGGATCAAAGTAGAGAATGTGCTTACGGGTGACATGAAGCTCCTTGCGATTCACCAGCATGCACCTGCGGTGCAGATGAGCAGCTAGACGGCAGATCATATCATCTACAACTGCCCTGACCTCCAACAACCTAACGGGATGACTGACCTATCAATCCCAAACGATGAACAAATCAAGTGGCTTGACTTACACTACCAGCTACTAACCCATACGACAGAAGAAGAAGATCGATTACGTCCAGTTTTGTGAGAACCTCTGCATTCTAACAAAAACTGTGACTGGCTACCCAAATAATAAACCATGGTTTGACTACTCACTGCGTAATTTCTTGAAGACCAAAACGGCGGCCTACATGTCGGGGGATGCTGAGTTGTACAAAAAGGCTAAGAACGACTTTCATCGTGGGATCAAGTCAGCCAAACGGGCATACAAGGAAAAAAATGAAGAGGAATCTTTCTGGCAACAGTGGCTGTAGGGATTTACTTATCAGTACCGTATCAGTACCGTATCAATATTTATTTTATCAGTATTCTTTGCAATTGCTGTTGGGGACACGCCTTTTTCCAGTTTGAACATCCGAAGGCACCTGGCCCTGATGGTATTTCAGCCCGATTACTGACGGAGACTGTGCGCGGGTGAACTTTCATTTGTTTTCACTTCGACAATTGGTCTCTAGAACTGTGTCAAATTCCTCCGTTTTTTTAAAAATGAGTTATAGTTAAACTGCTGTTTCTAGCCTCAATGACTTCCGACCAGTTGCACTTGCATCTCAAGTGATGAAATCGCTGGAACGTATAACTCTAGGTCATCTTAAATCTGTTCAGTGCCAAAAACACTCGATCCCTTGTAATTCGCATACCGCGCCAATAGGTCTACCGACGATGCTGTATCGTGTGTATTACATCGGGTTCTAAAACATTTGGACACATCCTCTTCTTATGCAAGACTCCTGTTTATTGATTTGAGTTCCGCATTCAATACTATACTAGTATACTGCCATCTAAACTGTATCTCAAGCTTGTTGATCTTGGCATTGATTTATCCCTTTATAGCTGGGTTTATGATTTTCTTACAAACCGTAGTCAAGTAGTCAGAGTAAATTCTTAGACTTCTGATAGTATCACTACGAATACCGGAGCCCCCGACGGCTGTGTGCTATCACCATTGCTATATTCATTGCTATACTCGCATGATTGTGTATCCTCATTTGACGATTGTACTATTGTGAAATACGCTGACGATACAACTGTAATTGGGCTAATCAAAGGTAATGATGAACGTAACTATCGTAATCAAATTCAGTCTCTTACACAGTGGTGCTCTGATAATAACTTGCATTCTGAACGTAACAAAGACTAAGGAGATCTTTGTGGAGTTTCGCTCAAGACGGAATGAATTTTCTCATAGGCCTATCACTGTAAAAGGGGCTGATGTAGAAATTATTGATCACTTTATATTCTTAGGTATTCATTTGTCAAGTAATATACAAAATATTACAAACTGCTTACTGACTAAAATTACGAAAATGTAAATCTCAAAATTTAGTGGGCCTGACGTTTCGATCCTAGCAGGACCTTTCTCAAAGGACAAGGAAGGTCCTGAGAAAGGTCCCGCTGGGATCGAAACGTCAGGACCCACTAAATTTTTACATTTGTCAAGTGGTTTATGTTGGGACGACAATGTTGAGCGATGCATTAGAAATGCGCAACAACGAACTTTCTATCTCCGTCGTCTTCGGAGCTTCCGGTTATCCAGCGATCTGCTCAGTAAGTTCTATCGCGCAGTACGGTATAGTGGAAAGCGTGCTGGCGCAATCTATTACTGTGTGGTATGGTAATACAACTCTGGCTGCACGGAAGGCATTAGAGAGAGTTGTTAGAACAGCTGCTCGTATTATTGGCAGCGATCTGACATCCGTATCTGAAATATAATGCCACAAGATTAAAGAAAAAAGACATGCAGTATTAGACGTGACGTCCGTCAACCAGCAAACGAGTTTTTTGAGTTCCTGAGATCAGGACAAAAGTATAGCGTTATTAGAAAGGTTCAGGAGAAGTTCGTACTATATAAATGTTCAAAGGAAAATAGTTCTATAGGCTATGTAAATGAGAAATGTAGGCTAAATGGTGAACTGTAATTATATCAATTATAACCTAGATATATTTTGGGTGGTGGATGGTGATGTTTTGATACTTGATATTCTTAATGTGTATATTTATTGTATTTTAGCACGAGAGCCATTTCAATTTCTATTGTGTATTTTCATATGCAAAAAGCAATAAATTAAATTTATTTTTAAAAAACGGACGTGCGAGCCCGTATTCAGACGTATGGTATCGACAGTCCGGCGTGCTCGTGTGTATTTGTGACCCGGCACAGCATAATGAGGAATAACCCCCAATTTTCAGATTTTGAGATTTTCTAATGATGTGAAAGAGTATACCATTAGCTTTCGAATGATATCAAAATTATTTCCGTGTTGTAAATAGTACAAGGGGACTTCGCTCGTTCATTTGGTACCAGACTCAACATAGCAGCGCCATTCTAACTCCTCGAAAGCGGCCATTCAAAAAGGCAGGAAATTTACATTTTCATGAAAACAGTACACAAACACTCCCCCGAAATCCTCGTTTTTCAACATTTAGAGACGGATATCGGAAAAATCCTTTGGACATAATATCCTTCAATACATTAACTTTCCGAAAATACAAAAAAACAGAAATTGATTTTTTTTTTATCGAGTTGAGAAGATACTTTGACTTTAGGCGTTGTTTATTTGAAAAGTGTTTTGGTGCGATATTCCTCATGTCGTTGTGCCGGGTCACATTTTGACCATTGTGAGGGCGCTTTAAATGAAGGATTTCTGCAGTAGTTGTCGCAGCGTTCACCTTGGCCAATTGCTCTCTGAAGCGATCCCATAATTATGTGCACTATTTGTAAGCGCAGCATTGTCAGTTTGGCTGAGGTATACGCTTGGCCAACCAACAACCGCACAATGAAAGGTGTAATTTCCGGCTACACTGAATCCTTGGCTGCGTATCATTGAACACAGTTTGGTTGCTATGCAATGCGCTGCCATGCGCACGGGCGAAGCGAAGCACGAAATTGTACTTTTTATTGGTTCTTCGACAGCTTTATAGATACCATGCATGCGTTATGGTAATTTGATCCCTTCATAATATGAGCCTTTTCCCCTGTCTTTTTTTACTTTCTCATTTTTTTTATCTCGCTAGCCAACATGATGCTTTAAACTTGGTCGCTTCTTTTTTACCCTCTAACTTTTTCAACTCTCTTCAACTGATAGGCCTATTGTCGCTGACTTCTTGACAACACAGATGTAGCTGTTTTTATGGCCTTCTCGGATCGTCTGGTGCCTCCAACTTTGTTTCTTCTTTCATTTTAACATCTCTCTTGATCAGCGTCGTAGCCAGGATTTTTTTCATGGGGGCTGCCAAATTTCGTGGGGGGCGGCGGACTGTATAGTTTGGCCGGTTTTTCGTTTTTTCCAGGTTTTTCTTTCAGTTTTGCCTTGGAGACGGTTTTCGGTTTAGATTTTTGCCAAACCTTGAATGTTTAATCACCTTTGTTTTTTTCTTTCACATGAGCTAAAAATGCAAATAATTATGTTTTGTGTCACAAATTTAAGGCATTTGTTGACCAAATCTTCACTAAAAACCACCCTGTGGGATTGTGCTCGTCTTCGTGATTTGTGCACGCATTTGTCCAGTGTGTGTGCACTCAGTACGTCTGCAATGATTAGTAGACTTCCACCAGTCTTTACACACTTAATAACGTAATGTTTATTACAGACATGGTTTATAGAGCTCCGTATGATAACACGTTACCAACGATTGTTCGCGTTTTGCGGTCAACCGAAGTACGCGCAAATCAATGCGCAAAGCAAATCAATGCCAAACGTGAATATTTGTCTACAGGATATATAAGATCACTCGACTACTTGTAGGCCCTAAATGTTTCTCATAAACTTGGGATTGTGAAAACATATTAAATGTAGACTTCTAAAATCGTTCAACTTGACCCCAAAGCCGCGCGTTATGAAACCAAAATGGACGCACAGTGCACCCGACGACTGAGACAATTTTCAATAATTTATTTCATGTAAAAAAATATTGTTTTCTTGTTTTTCCGTTCCTCAAATAAAATGTTTTCTAGAATTCCAAACTGGTGAATATCACCCTCTTCTTTCTTTCCATATCACTTTCCAAATTAATGACGAAAGAATAATATCAAAATACGCAGAAACAACATTCAGAGACATGGAACTATAACTTAGAAACAATAAAAGTACATTCAAACTGGCACCAATCGAAAACTAATTGCATCGTGCATCCGATGTACATGTACACTGTGCATTATACAGTACACTGTACATATACATGTACATGTACTGTACATCACACATGTACATGTACTGTACAGTACATAATTATACATGTACTGCACCGCGGCCGCATGGCTGCATAAGCTGTATAAGCTGCACTACTCTCTGCTTGATCAGCGCTCAGCTTTTTACTACCGAAAAAACATGGATTATGGTCATAATGGGGTTCTTTCTTTATCTTTTGAATTATGTGGTTCTGTTTTTCATAGAAAAAAACATCAAATCCCAGTGGGGGCGAGTGGGGGCGATGACTTTTCCTGGGGCGCACGCCCCCACGCCCCCCGAAGCTTTTTGCCGCTGGTCTTGTTTTGTATCTCTTGTCAACTGACAATATTGAAACTGAATCGTTGCTCATGTTGAATGTAAGCCTATAGTATTATACAGCGCTCTTACAAATCGAAATGCGGCGCCTCAATTCTCCTAACTTTTCTAGACGATCCTTTTAGAGGGGGGATCAATCATGCATTGGGTCGTCCCTGGCGGCCCCATGCGGTGACTGAAAATGGGTGGGGCTCCCCCCCCCCGTCCCATAGGTTTATGCACATGGTTGGTGCTCCTTTACGTTTGTATTGGTGAAACACTCGCTGGTCGTGGAGTTTCAATCCTTATTGGTGGTTTGTTGTCTTTATTCGAAAGCACTGATGATACGAAACAAATCGAGTACATTTGGCAGGTTTGGAAACAGAATCGAGGGAACGAAATACTTTCAACGGAACATTTTTTGGAAATGAAGACTTCTTAGACTTCGAGGAAGTTCCCTTTGCTTGTGGGAATCATAGGCATAAAGTGTACCCCTCTTTGTTAGCAACAAAGAGGAATTTGTTCTTTTCATGTAAGTGAAATTTGTTTTCATTCCTTGATGCATTGAATGACTGTTTTACGAAATTCTAAATTGGTCACAATTTTGTGACAATCTTCCGCAGGTGCATGTATGTACCCAAAAACTCACCCTTCGCAGGGATAGTTAGGCAGTATGTAGACTGTAACACCAGTATGATGGCAATCCTGATTTCAAAAGAGCCGGGTACATGTAATCGCTGATATTCCATTGAACAGATATATATGTGACCCGGCACAACGACATGAGGAATATCCCACCAAAACACTTTATGAGTAAACAACGCGTGAAGTTGAAGTATCTTCACAATTCGATTACAAATCAATTTTCTTTTTTTTCTTTTTCCGGAAATTTTAAGTATTAGAGGATACTATATTTTGATATCATTTGAAAGCTAATGGTATACTTTTTCAAATCATTAGAAAACCTCAAAATCTCAAAAGTGGGGTTATTCCGCATTATGCTGTGCCGGGTCACATATTCTAGGGAGTAGAGGTCTTCCAGCGACCATGCTGCATAAAATTGTTTTCGGGAACATGCATTATTATTTGCTAAATGAGAGGCACAGCCACATCGTAAGATGTGCCGACCGTATGCCATCGCGTTGAGGTTTCGTTTGGGTAATGAGACACTTTATGATTGGTTGAATATTTTTAAGGCAAGAAAAAAAAGGGTATCGATGTTGGTGTTCCGTTCTTGGACCCAGTTTTTTTTCTTTATATACATGGATCCACTGGGGGACATTATCAGCCGACAGGGTCTGAATTCTGTTGATTGTCTGCTCTATAGTTTCGTGTGACATTCTTGTGGATGATACTCTTGCATGACTCGTATTGAATCTTGCACCAGACGATATCCGTGAGTCTGAGCAAGACAGAGACTGGACGCGTGCTTCTCGTCACGTTCTAAAGATACTAGTCTACGGAAAGTGAATACTGAAGTGCGGGTTGGGGCTGACCGCATCGTGGTCTCAAACAGGGTACGTGTTCCTGAAGTGATATTTGACTCAGATGAAACCATGAATAACTAACAT
The DNA here is from genome assembly GCA_949987565.1 of Luidia sarsii. NCBI lineage: Eukaryota > Metazoa > Echinodermata > Asteroidea > Paxillosida > Luidiidae > Luidia > Luidia sarsii. The sequence goes on along the minus strand of OX465101.1, from coordinate 3,780,533 downwards.
TTCTATGCATGTATACATGTATAAGGTGGCATGTCACTCACTGTGGCGGATTGGTAGACTCGGGAAACTCGTGGATCAGTCAAAATACAGATAAACTTAAGATGCATTATTTTGTAACTTCCAGGTTAGACTATTGTAATAGTTTATTTGTTAGTTTATAGAGTGATCAGTTTAAGGAATTACAAATGGACACCCCTGTTGGGTATCACTTCAATCTCCCTGATCATTCGATATCAAATATGAGTGTACTGGGCATAGAATCACTTGGTCACCGCAGTAATGATGTCCGTCTAAGCCGTGAGAAAATGTGGATGAAGCGTCTTCGGACTATTCAACCACATGGTCTCAACATCCAGGAGGGTAATGACTAACACCATGCAGCTTTCTGATAATCCTTCTTTTGTGTTCAGTCCTTCACACTTCTCTCTTTGATCTTTACCCCTCTTCTCACTAATCCCTACCCTACTCCTTGCCCTTCTCTTTGATCTTTCCCCCTCTTCTCACTAATCCCTACCCTACTCCTTGCCCTTCCCTTTGATCTCTCCCTAACAGCTTCACTCTTTGTCCTGTTTCTCATCCGTGTCCTATTCACTCTCTCCCCCCTTCCTTCGTGTACATGTATCTGTTTTGTCCTTGTCACTCTGCCTTTGAGAAAGGTCCTGCTAGGATCAAAACGTCAGGCCCACTCAATTTTAAGAATTACAACACATTTAGAGCACTGCATCCCGACTTGTTAATCATTGTGAGAAGGATGGATCGTCATGTAGATATGACAGCCATTCTTCGTAAACCCCACTGACTGAAACCCCAGTTGCAGTGCAGGCTGAATTCAAAGTCTTATATACTAATTTAAAGCTTACCCGTCATGATGAAATGGCACCGCAGTATAAACCTCAGTGAGTTGATAACTATTCGAGGTTAAGGTTAAGCATAACCACCCAAAAGTTTTTCCAATGCCTACCAGAGCGAATGGAGATGATGCATCTTCCCTTTTCACTGATTCCCTTAAGCTGTGGAACAATTCCCAATGAATATGAAATGTTTAAAAACAGTTATTGCAAATTTTCTTATCTGGTGAATTTATTATATATTCTAACGCTTGTGTTAACGCAATTGTAATTTCTAATTAGTGATTTGTAAAGCTTTTTAATTGTTTTTTCATGTAAAAGGCTATATGAAGAATAAATTACAGACTCTATTATTAATACTATTGTAATTTACGGCCCTGCCAAAAGGTCAATTGATCAATGGTGTCGGTTTGTGGACAGGAGGACGATGCAGTTTGCGTCTACCTCCAGCAACGGAATGCCTGATGACGGCAGGATCGAGAGGGTTTTCTTTAGGCCCACTGTTAATGAGAGAATGCGGCCACTTTAAACAGGCCGGCAGCGGTAGAAATCAGCACTCTATCTGACTAAAATACCAAATATTTGTATGCGAAGGCAGATAAGTGGCGATGATCCCTGCAGATCACGCTGCGTCACGTATCCCGTGACCCGAAACACCTAACAAGTTTGGAGTCCCCCATGGACTGTGTATATACACGGAAGTCGAGTGCACTACGTGCATATCGCGTGCTTCGTCCGCGCGCAGACATGTTGCATGTGAAGACGCTTCGTCTCCGCGTAATTCTGAGTCTATTTTTTACGAAATTGACCAGATTTATAGAAATACCTGCTGGTGTTGTGGCATCCATGAGTTTTGTTGCTGGTTGTGCGCGCAACTTCGATCCAAAAAAACCCCGTGAGGTTTGTCGGCTACCATTTCCGACAGCGGCAGCTTTTTTTCCTTTTTTGGTGGCTTTTAGCCGCGTCCGCACTGGACTTAAAATGGGTAAACTAACCGAGCAAATGGGTAAATTGACCATTTTAAGTCCAGTGCGGACAGCCCAGGAATAAGTCCAATCCGGACACGACGTCTCGGTAAACGACTCGGTAAAAAAAACACATCCGGCGCCCCGCACGTTACATTACAGTATGCAAGATTCGTGCGGGCGCAGGGTAACAACGTGTTTGTGTACCTACAGTACATGCACATGTACATGAGTCGGTTAGTTTTGCCCATCGTCTCGGTTAGTTTACCCGAGTCGAAAAGTCCAAGTGCGGACGCCGGGAAGATTTACCCATTGGAATGTTACCCACGGCTCGGTAAAAAATAAGTCCAGTGCGGACACGGCTTTACACATCCGCACACCTCTGCACACGTAACTACCTTAATAACCACTGTGTTTTTACGATAAAATTATGTAGCAAATTTTAGAGTAGAATACCAGGATTTGCACAATGGACATGTTTTTGCAATGCCTTACCTCAGTTGACACTTTACTTTGAACATGCCATGATCGGTAGGCCTACATCGTGTACAACAGTAGGCCTACATTCAACTGTTTTGATTCAACCCTCAAAAAGCTACATTTTCTGTCGCCTTCAACAGTTGTACAGATTTTAATGCATCTAATTATGCAAATGAAGGTAGCCTTAATTGATGACTGCCAGATTTCACTTCAATTAAATGACTTTCGTAATGATGACATACACCGCACCATGTTGTGTACATGTATATGCATGGACAAGATAATAAAAGTACTGACCTTCAGAAAAGAATTCACAGCTCAAGAACTAAATCCCCTTTTGTAGAATACAAAAAGTCTCGCCCCTGAAAAACCTCGTCCTGTCCATTTTACCAATAAGAAAGCTGGAATTTACCAGACACAAACATGTTGATTGTTTGAAGGGAAGGACACGTTTGTTGGAGGCCTCTTCATCAAATTACACTGCTTAAATACATACGACACAATATCTTTGCCTGAATGGAACTTTTCGTTTGATGAAGAGGGGGTCGCGTAGTATGTTTTAGTTTAGTTTTTTTTGTTTATTTCTTTTTCCACAGCATCAACCAACAAAGCACATATCACAGAATGTACATCACAAAGAATGAATAGGCAAAATTAATAGGGAAAGGACTGGCACATTAAGTGATAACTTAATATAAATAAACAATGAATGCGATACTGCAGAGGGACCCATCAAGAAGCACAGCTTTTAAGTGTTGGGCCCCATTGCAACACTTGCACTGAGCCGGAAAAGGAATGCTCATGCTAATTTAGAGCGTAAACGGTAGGGAGAGGGCTCAATGCAAGTGAAGCAATCAATCAATAGAACACAAATCCTTAGTATTAACACAAAACACATAGAAAACTATACACAAGGACTAATTAGATATATTATACACTTAAAAGCAGAGAAAACAAAAACGAATTTGAGGAATAGGCAATGATTGGGAAATATAGCGAAATATGTCGCCGTTAGATAGTAAGGTGATTCAGCTAAAAAAAAAAAAAAAAAAAAAAAAAAAAAACGCGTTTTAACGCACTTGCACCAAGCAGCGCCGTAGCTACGGGGGGGGGGGGGAGGAGGAGGGGGGGGGGCCGACCCAATGCATGATTGATACCCCCTCTAAAAGTAATCGTATAGAAAAGTTAGCAGAAGTCATGTGAGGCGCCGCATATCGTAAAATGATCAAGTCACGAGAATCAAACATGTTTGACAAACTCCCTCTTTGCATGGTTATGTCCAAACGTCTCTGTAAGAGCGCTGTATATAGGCTTACGTTCAACATGAGCAACGATTCAGTTTCAATAATATTGTCAGTTGACAAGAGATACAAAACAAGACCAGCGGCGTGACTACGGGGGACGTGGGGGCGTGCGCCCCAGGAAAGGTCGTGCCCCCCCCACTCGCCCCCACTGGGATTTGAGTTTTTCTATTAACAAAAAAACAACAACAAAAATCACACAATTCCAAAGATAAAGAAAGAACCCCATTATTACCACAATCCATGTTTTTTTTCGGTAGTAAAAATCTAACATAACTTGCTGAGCGCTGATCAAGCAGAGGGGCTTGAGAAGTGCAGCGTATACACGTACGTACTTTATGTGGCGCCCCGTAGTGTTGTTTTTAGGGTCATAATGTGGCAAGAACTAAGGTGTACTTTGTTTAAAGAGCAACTTCAACGGTTTTTAAAAAAGAAGAAGAGAGATTTAAGTATTTTATGGAAAGATTGGTCATGAACAAACCCAAACGGGCTGGAATTATGGGCCGAAAATGACAGCGGAAGGAAAAAGAGGCATTTTCTTTCCACTCCGAGTCAGCCCTATTCCTGAATCGCGCGAGATCAACTCCCGTGTTTACTTCGGGCCAGCTGTGACGTCACAGTGCAACAGAAATCATAACACATCCACGCCAGCCTACGGTGAACAGTGCTGCTGTACGCGTTTCGTTTGCGATTTATGCCTCAATGCAAAGGATTGTTAGCGTCCGTTTGCTCTACATTTACAGACTAAATGTCGAGTTCCTATAGAGAGGGTGGTGAGGAATATCCCTCACATTCCATAGGAGTAATATCGGGAGCAATATCGTTTTACACCCGTGGCCGTGGCCCAGCACGAAAGCACGAAGCAACCGCGCACGACGGTCATGCTAGCCGGTCGCCCTGCTCACGTGCCCGGTGGCTCACTCCGATAATCACGCTGCGCTTTATCGCTAGCGCGTCAAAATTAACATATCATGAATACTTTATGAGCGTTTCGTTAAATCGGCGAAAAGCGTTGCGCGGAAACCCATGTTTGGGACATTTTTTTCTACCTTCAATAGGAAACGTGTATAAGGTTTTCATGTTAATTTTGAGAGATGGTCATATCAACTATATATAAAGCTTAAACCTGGAGAAGTCAATTTTCGTGAAGTTCCCCTTTAATAATGCTTTGGTGGCGATAGATGCAAAAAAGGACCCGTTTCTAGATACAGTTTCTCATAGAGATGCCACATGAAAGCCAGTCCATTTCCCCAAAGGAATTATATAGGTAGGAGTGTGACAGCCTTGCCCGCACTTGACCTGTTTCTGATAAAATGTAACCACTTGGACTTTCGACACGGAAACAAAGATACCGAGACCGTGGTAGAAATAACCGAGCTGACAGTATACTCGTAATGACTTGGAATCTTGCCAAACGCATGCGTGGTAGTATAGCCTGCGCAGGGACGGATGTACACGCTTTGCCGTGTGCCGCTTTTACCGACTCGCTCTGCATGCACTGTCCACACTGGGCTTATCGTCTCCGGAAAAGTGACCAGGGGTGGATTCCACAAAGCCTTACGATGCATCGTAACGATGGACATCCCTACGATGGGTATCCCTTCATAAGTTGTGAAAGACTTCAGGGATGCCACAGTCATCTCCCTCTATTAGAACAAATTACTCGGGAAGCAAGACTGACTGCTAGGATCGACACGTCAGGCCCTCTAACTTGTCAAATTATATTGCACTTGATTTTAATCAGTGAGCAGTTTGCAACAGTCTTTATATTTACTTTAATATTATACCTGTAAAACTAGGAAGCCGCTGTTACGATGTGAACAATCTTTTACTCTAGGGAGTTTTGATAATGTCCATGCAGTTCGAGAAAACACCATTAATTATGTTTCTCAAAATAATTCGTTTGACACTATCTACGAGTTGTGTCCCACATCGCTGAAAGCACGCTGTAGCCAGGCAGTGCCTGCCCAACTCAAACAGGTATAGGGTAAAGGCAGGGCCGGGATTCGTTTAAGAAAAGCGAAAAGCTCGACCAGCTGTGTAGTTTTCGTATACAGCTAATCGAATTCCCCTTCCGGTCGAAAATACCCGCACTTAACCTCCTTCCTCCATGACCTAACTGTTCCGTAAATTCTTACCGGTATGTTCACTTCCTTATGTGTGCATGTGCCGTAAGAGGCCTTTCATTTACAGCACGTTATCGTAGAACAGTTTTTTGGGAAATTAAAATTTAGTGTTAATTTTGAAGATGATTCCGTGTCGTCGTGGGAGACCAGAGGTGCCTCTCGCTGTCTTCCTGAACCCACTCAACCAACCATCAGAACCCTTTCGGCAGGGTGGAAGCCTGCGCTGCATCTACATATCACAGATCATAGACGACCTCAATGCCATCGGCCTCCAACACGACCAGGCGGTTCGTGCTGCCCAGGATAGGGCTGGATGGCAAAAGAGAATTTCAAAAACCTGTGGTCACAACGTCTCGAGCCGAGTTTGGCCCGAGTAACGTCAATAATATATATGGGAAAAGGGCCCGAATTGCCTCGTGTGTATGAAAGACAGTTTTTGCAATGTTTTTGACCTGTGGAAATAGATTTAGCGTGCTACACCCTTTACCTGGCGCATACAACGAAATTCAAAAGCCCACCGCCAACTGTCATGTATTGCGTTAGATGCGTGCAGCTGGTACGTAATTCAAGTGGCCGAGTGGAAAAACGCTCGCCCATCAACGCGAAGGTTTGTGGTTCGAACCACGGGTGTGTTTTCAATTGTTTTTTCTCAGCACGATCGCGCAGTATAAGGTGTTTAAAAAACGAGATATATAACAGGACCGACATATGACGCTTAGCCACCGTCGTTGAGCCATGCTGGTACCCCGTAAATTGTGTGGAGACTATACAAGGACGTGTTTTGTAAACCAGCGTAGGTTATGTTTAGGGTTAGAGTTACAGTTCGGGTTGGGTTAGCGTTACTGATAGAGTTAGGATTAGGATTAGGATAAGGGTTAGGGTTGTTTCGTGCTTGTGCCTGTAACTACCTGAGAAATGAATGAATGAATGAATGAATGGGGAGGCCTCAGCAAACCTGGCTTCGCGCATGCGCACTTATAGCTTAGCACCGGTGGTGTGTCATACATCGTGACGCTTATATGCCTCTAAAACACTCCTGCAAACACCAACGTCGCATGTGGCACATCCAGCTAGATGGGTCGCTAATGTGATGCTGGGACTGCTCTCGTAATCCAGGTTCGCGTCTTCGTACAGGGACACAAGCGTTTTGTCTACTCGGCGGCCAAGGTCTAGGGGCCGCTGTGTTTCCTCCCTCACATGGCGCAGGGTCTACGGGCCTATATGGATGAGGGCAGGGAAGGACGTGCGGTGGACCGGTACCGAGGCCATATGTATGGAATTCCATCTCTGCCAAGTTACGCGGCGCATGTTTCGCATTTATACCCGGATCTCCCAAACATGCGCCGTCCACGGCGCATAGTCGCGTCGTGCCGTCGCGTCGTGCCGTCGCCCCTTTTTGCACTGTGTGTATAGGGCCGTTTCGGCGTCGCGTCGTGCCGTCGCATAGTCGCGTCGTGCCGTCGCATTGTTGCGTCGTGCCGTTGCATCGTCGCATCGTCGCATAGTTGCGTCGCATCGTCGCATAGTCGCATAGTCGCATCGTCGCATCGCCGCATAGTTGCGTCGCATCGTCGCATAGTCGCATCGTCGCATAGTCGCATCGTTGCATCGTCGCATAGTCGCATCGTCGCATTTTGATTAAGGTCTGTCTTTATTTTCGCCGAGTGAGGGCGCACAAGTTTGTTACTTCAGGTTGTTGGAAAATTATCAAAAACATGAATAGGCGTACGTTTTCCAATTACATCTTGCTGGATCCCTCTCTGCGCTGCCAAGAAGATAGCATCCTTTTGAATTACACCAGCTACTGCCAGTACTGACCTAATATTTAATAATTAGGCCTACTTGCAGAACATTATATTGCAATTCGAAAGAGTTGGGCGGTAGCTTCTACCCCCCACCCCGTTTCTACCTCCATGTATAAACCACTACCAAAATTAAATACTAAATAATAAAGCCGCTTCATTTTTGTATACAATTAAGTGGTCACTCAGACTAAATGAAAGATACCACAAACTGTTGATTTACCAATGATTGAACACGGTTCACCCTACTTCAATTTCCTGATCTAAATTTAATCCTGCTCCCTGTCTATAGTAATAGTATTGATTAACATAACACATTGCATTTTGATGAACACATAATTTCTGCATGACCTATAATTTTATATTATGGTAGTTAGACTTACCCAAAGAAAATAAGTTTTCACTTTTCAGAATTTTTTCATTGTTTAAATATCATTATTCCATAATGCTTAAAACGTATGTGGGTTTAATAAAAAAAAAAGAACATAAACATATTATGGGTACATTTAGAGCAAGTGATATAATATTTCACTTTGACCTCGTGTTGAATGCTACAATTTCACTGCTTAAGTTATTCACTTAAATGAAATCGCCAGGGTGTGATGAGCTCATCTGCCATTATTTTGCAGCAGGTTACACCTATCCTGAAATCTGTGGCATTTTGATGATTCGGCATGGTGTTCGTTGCAGGTATTTTATTGAGAAAATGTATGAAAAACAGTCCTTTTCCAAAACATAAGACCGCCCAGTAAATGTAATTGATAATAAACAGTGTTTGACCCATTCCTTCCTGCCAACATGCAATGGATCATTTTTTTCTGCATCTCTCAAAAAAGGACACTAAAAACATAGTGAAACATGGTGAATATTGACTTGAAGAAAAAAATTGGAACAGGTGTATAAGCCCCTGTGAGAGTGATACGTTGCTGCTTCTCATGACATCAGTACAAGGGAAAAGTAGGCTAGTCAGCTTCATGATGTGAAACAAATGCGACGATGCGACGATGCGACGATGCGACTATGAGACGATGCGACGATGCGACGATGCGACTATGCGACGATGCGACGATGCGACGATGCGACGATGCGACGGCACGACGCGACTATGCGACGGCACGACGCGACTATGCGCCGTCGACGGCGTAAACGGCTAGAGACCCTGAAAAACAAAATGCGACGATGCGACGGCACGACGCAACTATGCGACGGCACGACGCGACTATGCGACGGCACGACGCGACGCCGAAACGGCCCTATACACACAGTGCAAAAAGGGGCGACGGCACGACGCGACGGCACGACGCGGCTATGCGACGGCACGACGCGACTATGCGCCGTGGACGGCGCATGTTTGGGAGATCCGGGTATAAATGCGAAACATGCGCCGCGTAACTTGGCAGAGATGGAATTCCATACTATAGGCCTTTCTTTTGTTTACAAACTTTGACCGGAAACCCACGCATGCGCACTCTTTGGTTGGCAAGATTTCCGTCAGCTCTGCAAAATGGGTTATCATAACTACGGTGGGAGACACCCGGTGCTGTCTGATATTGATCGAATTACCGAAGATCATTCCTATATTCCAGTTTCACAGGTCACAAATTTGACATCCTCCTACGCCAACGGTAGACGAATCGTCAAGAGAAAGATATAACGACAAACCGATGGTTCAATTTCGGAGCGGAACAAGACGCTGATTTGCACATGATTTGTATTGGCCTCGCATTCAGGGAAACGGAAAATTGCTCGTTCCGAATCTCTTCCGTATCGTTTGCTGCAGCAACAGCAACAGCAACTTGATACCACTTTCCATCACAGAAGACCATTCAGGACAAATGTAAACTTGTGAGAATTGTTATCGGCGTGCAGGGCTAGGGGCCAAGGGGGAAGTTCCGGTATTATCATGGATGTATACAAAGTTCGTGCCACTGCCAGCCAAAAATGGCGGATGTGTTTTGTCACGTGACTTGTGAAAAAAGAAAGGTCTATATGTAAGGGGGGTGAGATGTGTGTGGGGGTGTTGGGGGTGAGTGCTGCTACGCCTGTTTGTTCTTTTGATTGCTGGCGGACTGGAGAGGAGAAGGATATAGGACACAGTGGTCAGGGTCTATGTTGTAACAGCAATGAAGGATGCTGGACAACATGACCACTGGCCACTGCACCCTGGTATCCTGGGGGGGGGTACTGTGGACCAGTCCACTCTCCAGCAGGGGTGTCTCCAGGGACCATCCAAAGAAAAATTTGCTCAAATAAAATCCCCATACTATAATCTTTTACAAGAAAAATGAAATGAGATCAAACTTCAAATCTATAAATGAGGGACAAATAGGGACCTCATTTACATATACAGGCAGCGTTTAAATTTTATTTATTTCGGGCATAATTTCAGGCTTTCCTAAATGACGTCAGATCACATTGTGTCGTGTACCGGTAATCCTGCATAATACAAGGTAGATTGTTGATGATTTTTCCAGGCCTATAATTATAAGCAGCTCTATGAAATTGTGCCATGGGCGAAGAACACAATCCCGAAACTTAGAGATAGCTCTATCAACTATCGCCTGTTAATATAGATATCTCTATCAACTATCGCCTGTTAATAGAGATATCTCTATCAACTATCGCCTGTTAATAGAGATATCTCTATCAACTATCGCCTGTTAATAGAGATATCTCTATCAACTATCGCCTGTTAATAGAGATATCTCTATCAACTATCGCCTGTTAATAGAGATATCTCTATTGGCTCTATTTCTACACGTGCCTATAGGTTTCATTTAATCGAGTAACAAATTTATCTAGTAGCCTGATATATATCTCACATTGACGATCTAGAATCCACCCATACCATTTACAGTGTTTCATAATACTACATGTACATAGTACCTAATACAATCTAGAAAACGCAGTACTGCTCATTTTGTCGTTCAAAAGAGCACTGTGAACTTTACTGGTCAGTGCCTTTGCAGTGGTAAGGCATTGGCCAGCGGAATCCACATGTTGTTGCACTACGGTCCCAAATGTTCAGGCGTGAATGATGTGGTGCTCACCAAACTCCAAGAGCTTTCCTAGCAATATAATGCTTCACCCGGCAAGCTGTTGTTCGCTCACCCCATGCAGTTCCACAAAAATCTTTTCATCTTTATACAGGACTTTGAAGGGAGGTTTTAATATCCCCTAAAAACCCTAACCCAATCTGAAACCTCAAAATACCACACCGTGCTCCCGTGTTATTGCCCAAATATCGAACGATTTTTTTGTTTTTACCAAAACCAAAGCGAGAACGACGCCGGCTCAGAACGTCGTTCGCTATCAAGGCAAAGCATCCCCCTGTGCATGCTGGGAGGGTTGAGTTCGGCCTACTGGCAGCTTTGGCGCCGAGCCCATTGGTACCGTGCAAGTGACATGACCGCCGCCATCAGCACTGCCAGACCCCCGATGGTAACGAAGAGGACAGCGTAGTTTCCTGACAGGTCGTGAATCCACCCTGAATAGAATGTGTTACAAAAATAGTGCATGTCAGAGTTTCAATTTGAATGAGAATAAAAAATGACTGCTTTATACATGTAAAGTAAATCAATTGCATCACGAGGTCTTCGTAATGTTGCTTCATATCCGCCCAGACCAATATTCCATATACCCCTAGCTGATTAAGCGATCGACTGTGAAGAACAAACCCATAATGGATCACCGGCGCCAAAGACAAGGCCGTCAAAACTCCCCAAATGCTGGATGTAATTTCTTTTTTTAAACAGGCTGGAAACTCGTCACTGAATGAAATGACCCCAAAACTTGAGAGGGCTTGACGTTCCGACCCCAAGCATGAGTTTTTAGTCAGAGGCACTCTCAGGCTTTCTGGAAGTGTCGATAATGTGCTTGGACCTTTTGGCCGGCTATACATGCGCCCGTTTCGTGGCCCCGTTATAGCCAGCATCTGTTTCAGGCTTCGTCCCTGTCGCAGAGAAACTTGAAAACCATGCTGCAGATTGTCATGTAATTTGAAGGTTTATTGCCCTATTAAAAAAATGGAAAGTAAAGCCATTCAAGTCAATAAGCGGTTTGCAACATATGGTTTGACTTAGTAAGCAGTGTTTTGTACTACCGGTAATACTATAATGTATTGACGAAATAAACCCAAACCCGCCGCCGCACACGAGATTTTTTTCGCCTCTCGTGGATGAAATATATGATATGATATATTTTTGGAAGCAATCACGTGAACAGAGCGTGCGCTCTTATTGGCCAGTTGTTATTTTTTGCTCAGCACGTAGCTGAAGTCGCCGCACACGATGAGTTTTCATCCACGAGAGGCGAAACAAATCAAACAGGATAGATATTGGTCTCACGGCCTCTTGAGGAAGAAATCTCACCAAAAGTTCAGCGCACACGGTGACCTACGTGCTGAGCTAACGACCTCGAGATAATTTTTGCTCAGCAGATAGCTCTGGTGGCGGCCTTTAAACCTATATTTTGTGGAGTACGTATGTGGCAAGGTGGTTAAGATAATGCAAGAGGCGGGTTTAAAGGTATAGGGGACACCATTTGCGAAGGTCAAAGAATCGCTTCCATACTTTGTGAAACTCAACGTATACATTATTCAAATAACACGCACGCATAGGTTTCGGCTCAATCCGTCATTCATGACATGACACGAGAAAAACCGTGGAAAGGAAACTAAATGCTCACCCTTTTCATTATAGAGGGCCGTATTTGTAAAACACCTCTTTGTTTCAACGCTCGCTCCTCGGGGCGATCGTTGGAAATTTAACAAATTTCGTCATTTCTTGAAAACGACAGTTGTTCGAGCGCTAGCATTTTACGGAATATCTGATAACATTACAAACTTTCTGATAAGTAAGTAATAACATTGCTCAAATTTGGAATGTCCGGAAATTGGGCACCTGGTGTACCCTACCTTTAAGGCAGCTTTGACATTTCTGTCCAGGCGTTCCGAGTTCTGACTCACCGCACATTGCTCCTCCGAGGATTTGGCCCGTGTTGAGGAAGAAGTAGAGCCAGCCCACACCCGCGTCCTGCCGGCCGTCGGCCACGTCTCGCACGAGCACGAGGGTCAGCGGGAAGAACGTTCCGACACCAAGGCCGGCCAGCGCACAGAGGGACGCCACGGCCGCGTAGCCGGACGACACCGCCAGCGGGTTGGCCAGGCACGCCGCCCCGAAGAGCAACCCCGTGAGCGCGAAGAGCCACGGCGCCCCGACCAGGCCTCGGCTGACCAGCCAGCCGTGGCTAAGCCGGCCGAGCAGCGAGCCCAGGCCGCCGAAGGTGGCCAGGGAGGCCGCGGCCGCCGAACCGAAGCCCACCTCCAGGCCCTGGGGGATGACGAAGAGGTGCCAGCTGCCGAAGGCCATGCCGCAAAGGAAGATGGCCACCATGTGCAGCAGGAAGACAGCGTCCAGCAGCATGGACAAGTCGAACCGGTCGCCCAGGAAGCGCCATACCGCTCGGCACACGCCGCCCAAGCTGGCTCGGCTCTCACCCGTACCACGTTCGGCTTCTATCGGCGGCTCTGGCCGGGCCGTGGATGCCTCCCTTCCATTGCCTTCCACCGGCACGGCCCTGTACCCTTGTTTACTAGGGCTTCTGACAGGCCTGAGCAAAGCCCCACTCACGACGTAATGGAAGTTAATGGCGCCCAGGAGTAGGAAGGCGTGCCTCCACCCGTACACGGACACCAGGAACTCCATGACCGGGGGAAGCACCATCATGCCTATGGTTCCACCGGTAAAGGAAAGGCCGTTGGCCGTGGCAAAGTCGTCTGGAAAGAAGTCCATCAGAGGCGTTACTGACGACACTTGAATCAGACAAACGCCCATACCTGTGGAAAAAAAGTAATGGGCACCATTGTCAAAGAACGAACTATAGTAAAAACACTTGGATTGTGTTAAAGCCCCTACACAACATTGGTAAGATCGAAAAACAGAGATGTTCACAGATTTACATGAAACTTATACAGTTTGATGGTTGTGGTAGAAACCTCGCACTGAAATATTTCTGCCTAAAATGATGTATTTTTCGGCACAATACGTTGAATGGTGCATTTTTCGGGATACAAATGAAGCGGTTTTCACTATTTTCTCGAGACTCGGTTGGCAGATTCCACGGTGTGCCATTTCATGCATATTTTGGATCAGGCAACGTATGGATGCTATTCTATGACCTCGACCAATGTTGTGTTATCACTTTAACCACAAGATGTAAGCATGGACGTGGTTAAAAGAATACTGACAACGCACTTGTGATACATGTTGGGTTTTGTCCTGAATTGGAATATCGGACACTCGTGGAACACAAAACGTGGAATTTGGGCGCACAACCTGGGGTATAAACATGTATTTCACAAAGCCTTACGATGCCTCGAAACTCAACTTACGGTGGCTGACCAGTGGTAAGTTGCGATAGGTCGTATGGTCCCTGTGCATCGCTCATCGTCTTGCAACTGATCAAGTCACCACGAGTTTGTTGAAATTCATGCTTGAGCACAATGTGGTGCTAAAGCGCGGCCCTAATATTATGAACCGATTCGGAAAAGTGTGCGGGACCATTTGTGAACAACGAAGTGACCGAGGCCGAACTCGCTGAGCTTTTTGCATGTTCGTGCCTGTAATCAAACCATTTGGTGCATATTCATGGTGTATTCAATATGCTTCAAAGGGTATTCCTGAGTTTTTTCTCAATCTTTTTTTCTGATCCTCCCAAAAGAGGAGGTGGGGGACACACTTATGAAAAGTGAGGGAGGCATATCTCCTCCATCCCCCGCCTGTTGACGCCCATTGCTGTGAACAAGGCTGAGTGCGGGGACACACCATTAATGGGTTGGTACGCAATGCTAATGGCCCCCAGCTATGGCGGCGACTATGTGACCTTTGCCCGAATCGCTCTACAGCGTGGGGGAGTTTTCAACCAAATCAGGCGGGCCTCTTGGTGGATGAACGGAGGGCGGCATGGCCACTCCTTGAGACGGTCAACTGAGCGTCTGAAGTGAATTACACCGTACATCCTTGATCACAAATACTCACTAGATACAGAAAACCACATTCCTAGCAGCGGGATGGAACTTGAAAAGGGCGCTATCATGAGAGCCAGGGATGCCACAAACCCGCCCAGCATGGTGAGTGTACGAGGGTCGAAGACCTTCAGCAACGCTCCGACCATCGGAGCTGAATTCGGGGAAAAGGGAAGACGGAGCAAGACAAAAATGAAAACACGATTAGAGTTACAGGATTGGAAACATTCTGTCTTCATTGGAAATCGTAGAAAATGTATTCTCTTACCTCGCAAAAATTGAGGTTAAAAATGTAATATCGAGAAAACGAAATCCACACCATTCGGATTCAAGAGCAAAGAAATGGATATAGATACATTTGCGTGAAACCGTGCGTAGCTTTCATGAAGAATCCACACTATATACGGTTTGGGTTTTGAGGACAATACTTAATGTGCCTCTGTGTGGAATTTGGCATGTGCATCTATAGGCCTATGTATGTCCTGTCCATAGGCATGTCATTGGTGCATGTATAGTCTTTGCCACACACTGTAAGGCAGATTTAGGCCTGGGATGCCTTGCACGTTAACATGCCTTCATGACCCAATCTTAGATTCGATCGGATTATCACTCGTATCTTGGCTTGTTTATCTAGCTAAGTGAGGAAAAGGTGTAGCCAAACATTGCTATCATGTAATCATAAAGTTATTTTTTGGGGCGAAATTTCACAGTAATTTTGATATCCTTTAAATGTTTGAACCAAAAAATCAAAACCATTTCGGTTGAGCGAAGCTCACCGATGATGCCCCCGACGCTTATGCCAAGGCTGCCCACGAACCCGGCCGCCGTGGTGCTCGAGTCCAGCGACTCCTTGAAGTGCGTGATGAAGACCCCCATGGACTTGTAGGTGCCGAGGGTGATGAAAGTCCAGGAGAACCGCGACAGCAGAATCATCCATCGCCACGGGTCCCGGGCGGTGGCGCCGTCAGCAGGCGCTGTCATACTGCTCGGACCTGGGCAGACGGAAGGTCCCGCGTTAGCCACTTAGCTCTCCAAACTCTCTGCGAGGGAGGAATAATGTTGGCATACCTTTCCAGATGTGATACAAAATTACTATTATCGGCTTTTTCACGAACTGGCGAATTCAACCACGCAGCGTAAAAGTATGCCCCTTGAAAAATGGCGCTTTTGAAAGTTAGTGCCATATTTTTTTTATTCGAAACGTGTATTCGGCCGCAATTATTTACATGGGTGTATAGACATGTTGGTGTTGAGGTGTGATTCCAACCCTTATCGAATGGCAAACCCACTGAAACACAGTCACAACACACACCTATGACCGCACTGCGGGGAAAGGCCAGGCGGATAGCCCCCTCTGGCTCCCAACTATGCGTGACGTGATTTTCACGCAGACTGATAATCCCCCGGCATACACTGATATGTGACCCGGCACAACGACATGAGGAATATCCCACCAAAACACTTTTTGAGTTAACAACGCCTGAAGTTAAAGTATCTTCACAATTCGATTACAAATCAATTTTCTTTCTTTTTTATTTTCGGAAATTTTAAGTATTATAGGATATTATATTTTGATATCATTTGAAAGCTAAAGGTATACTCTTTCAAATCATTAGAAAACCTCAAAATCTTAAAAGTTGGGTTATTCCGCATTATGCTGAGCCGGGTCACATATCTCCGTGCAAACAAGGCTATGCCGATTGCTATGCATGGCGCATTGTAACCGGTATGGTTCGATTTCAAATGAACCCCCCCCCCGTAAAAAACAAAAAACAAAGTTGGTATAGGCTTATATATTCAGCAAATGTTTTATCGTTGTACTTGTACGCCGTCTGCATGAAAGCATCCCAAGAAATGAATGTCATTGAAATGTTATTATTAGCCCCCCTTCTGAAAGCTAGTTTTATGAGTTAAGACATAGTCGTCGGCTAAAATGGCCGCCCTTTATAGATGTACGACGTGCTGTTCTTCCAAGTGTACTTTCACTGCGTACGGTACACAAGCCTTAAACTCTTCAAGCAGCATCAGCTGACGTAGCTTGTTAAAATCATGGTCAATTTCTCTTGACCTACACCAACGATCAAATTGGATTTCCTTTTCGTTAGCAAATTCAAAATAGGTTTCATGATCATGTTTTCGTCTGTTACGAAATTTTTGTCTATAGGCCTCCGGCACCAATTCGTATGCCTTCAAAATGGCGGTCTTGACAATATCATAATCAGTACATTGGTCGAGAGGCAAAGTAGAAAACACCTCTTGTGCTTTACCCACTAGCACACTTTGTAAAAGAAGGGTAAGCATATCTTTTGGCCATTCTAATCGATAGGCTACCTTTTCAAAATGAGCAAAATATTTGTCCACTTCTTTTTCCTGAAATGGGGGAACAAGCTTGATAAATTTAGTAGGATCAAACTTTGTTCGAGGGTCGAATTGACCAGATTGCCCCTGAAGCGCTGACTGCTTAATTTGGGCTAGCTGAACCTCGAGTTGAAGTTTTTTGGTTTGCTCTTCCTGAATTTCTAGCTCCAATTGCATCAGCTTAATGGTAGCCTCGGGATTACTCTCCTGCCCGTTATCACAATCATACTGGGTGACAGTAGATTCTTCCAAAATTTCTTCATCCCTCAGATGTTCAAGAATCACTGCCCTTAGATCTGCCTTTCTCATACCGGTATTTACGGAAATCTTATAATACTTAGCTACTTCGAACAATTGAGGACGTTTCAAATTACACACCTTGTCCTCTGAGGGACATTCCTCAAAGTCAGTGATGAAATCACTTAATACGAAGCACTTAGTCGCCATAATCAAGATAATTGCTGACGTTTCAAGGGTATCAAATAATACCTTCGCTCTAAGAGCTGAATTTAGTACATGTAACTATATGCAGTTAAGGCTTAATTTTGTTCGGTTCCCGGATCGGCCCCCATTTCTGTTACGTGCGCAGTTTCGAAAGGGTGAAGACTACAGGCACGGCAGAACAAAGAAGAATAGACAAATGGCGACGTCAACAATTATCTGGCAATATCCATTTAATTAAACGCAAACTGGGTAACCAAGATGGGCGACTAAATAAAGATACAACACAAGAAGCAAACGTTTAGAGTAATTAATACAATATACCCTATAGAGGTCCTGTGGAGCGAGCTTGAAACGCGTAATAGAGGTGGTTGTACAGCGGTGGGATGAGGTCGGAGCCTGAGGTTGTCGAGGCCGGTGAAGGCGGTGGAGGTCAACTCACCGACGTCCGCTCCAAGACCGGGGTGGAGTGCGAGGCAGGCGGACGCGAGAGGGATCCAGCGACGCGAGGTAGTGGGACTTGAGGATCCGCAGCGGTGGCGTTGATGCCGGCGGGGTCGAGGGAGACCCTGACTGGAAGGTCCACCGCAGACCACGGGCGGGGATAACGGTGAGAGTCCGATGGGACGGACCGTCCCGAGACGACCAGCAGCCGGCTCACGGTCTCATCCAGGCAGCTAGGGCTGATGAGGGGTAGTGTGGCAGGAAGGCATGAGGGGTGACACCCTTGACGTTGCAGCGGAGGAGAATTGGCCAAAGCCTCCGGCCGTCCCTTGATGGTGGTAGGTGGGGTGTGCCTCACTAGCGCTCACACACGGCCTTTTAAGCCTGTCCAGAGGGACAACACAATGGTGGAGGGCGCACAAATTGTGCATGGTACAGCCGTTGCATTAAACAGATCATCCGTCGTCCAATAATCTTTTTACAGTTCGTTAAAGCGTAATATGTGACCCCGCACAGCATAATGAGAAATAACCCCCACTTTTGAGATTTTGAGATTTTCTAACGACGTGAAAGAGTATACCATTAGCTTTTAAATGATATCAAATTATAATATCCTCTAATACTTAATTTTTCCAAAAATATTTTTATTTTTAATCGAATTGTGAAGATACTTTAGCTTCAGGCGTCGTTTACTCGAAAAGTGTTTTGGTGGGATATTCCTCATGTCGTTGTGCCGGGTCACATATGAGTTTGGTGAAATCAGTCTTAGGGCGCGTCACAGCTAAGATCAATCTTACATCCAAGTCCTGTGGTCCTAAGATCGATCTTGAAATAAGGCAAGTGAATATCAGAGCCTGGGATCAGCTCTTGACGGTCATTGCAGTGAAACACATTACGTTATTATCAGGGCTGAAAGTGATAGGCCTATACACAAATGTTGCAAACTGCTTACTGACTAAAATTACCAAAATGCAAATCTTAAAATTCAGTGGGCCTGGCGTTTCGATCCTAGCAGGACCTTTCTCAAAGGCAGAGAGGGCTGCTCAGGGCTATCATCATCAGGGCCGTTCACACTTCACACTATAAAACAAATCTCCAGACGTTACCCGGGTCTGGCCCGGCTCCGGCTCCGACTCGTGTAGCCTGCTCATGCTGCAAGATTTGAACACGACGTCGACGCGACCCGAGTGAAGCGCTCGACCATCGCTGAAGCTAGCCTCGCTCGGGAAGTGGAATCCGCAAAGTGTCCGAATACCCATCCGCCCTGCAGATCGTTCATCCCAAGCTGACCCCAACCTCGTCCCCAAGCGTTAACAGCCATGACATCGCGCCTCCTCTAAGTCCACCCTATAGTTGGCCCTATAAGGAGGCTGCCAGTCAAGAGCGGTGTGCACATTCCACGCGGCCGCATGAGCAAATAGTATCCAGACACGGCTCGATCTCTTCTAACGGTGAATGGATTTAACAACCCCCCCCCCTCCCCTCGTTCCCAGGTCCGCGTGTGGAATCGTACTCATGCCCGCGCCGAGACCTTTGCTGCTCAGCACGGCTGCATCGCCTGCGAGACGGCCGAGGAGGCGGTCAGCGATGCCGACGTCATTGTCACGGCAACGCGTACCAGCACCCCCGTCCTCATGAATGACTGGGTCAAGGACGGTGCCCACATCAACGGTGAGCGTTGCACATAACAAGCCTACGGGCGATGATTCACGAAAGGGCGCCTTCAAGAGTTTGCAACGCCTAGAATCTGTCGACCCAATTCACGTATCCCCCCACCAACAAAAGTAATCGGGTCAGGTTTTGTTGGAATACACTCTATACATATACCACCAGGGGTTATTTACCCTTATATTTCGTAGACCTGAATTGGAAACATGATTTTTGTTTTCTTATCTTTTTCTTTTGTAGAATTAAAGATGGAGAATGTATAGAATGGAAACATTATGATTTCATAATTTTTCACCCTTGCTTTACAGGCATCAATGGAAATTTTCCAAACAAGCAGGAACTTGAATCGGCTCTTGTCTGCCGTTCGGTCGTCTACGCAGACAGCGTAGAGGGCGCTCTGAAGGAATCGGGTGATATCATCCTCTCAAAGGTTAGCTCACTCAAAGGTTGCCTCACTCAGTTTGTCAGGAAGCTGGCAAACTGAGTGAGGCATCATCCAATCGGCCGGCCGTCCACATGAAATAATACACTTCTTTCAGTTTTTACCTTCAAAGACATTTCCGGTTTGGTTCCCCCATCATAGTTTCAGTCTGAGACTGTTTGTTTCTTGTTCTACAATATTCTATTAAATCTTTAAAAAAATGTGAGAGTGATTTAAAAATCTAAATGGAACGATACGATTTGAACGCCCTCCTGCCTTTGAGAACGGTCCTGCTGGAATCGGGACCTATATTTTGAGTAATCAAAAAGGCATTTAAATTTTTAAAAGTCAGAGGGCCCGATGTTTTTATTCTGACAGGACCACTCTCATTTTGCTGTCGGATAAATATCATTTAAAAAAATGCATTCTGCATAAAGAGGAAGGATCCTGCCTCTGGATTTTTAAGGTGAATTGTTATAACGCGAGCTCGTCAATATTTGCGCAGCTCAGTATTGTATAGTCACTTATCCTTATTACAGTATTACCAGAGGTTCTAGTTGCTTGACAGGTAGGAGGGTATTGAGCACAATGTGCTCATAGTCTGCCGTCATTCAATGACTCACCGTTTGTTAACCAGAGGTTCTAGTTGCTTGACAGGTATACTTAGGAGGGTATTGAGCACAATGTGCTCATAGTCTGCCGTCATTCAATGACTCACCGTTTGTTAACCAGAGGTTCTAGTTGCTTGACAGGTAGGAGGGTATTGAGCACAATGTGCTCATAGTCTGCCGTCATTCAATGACTCACCGTTTGTTTACAGGCTGATATCTTTGGCGAGATTGGGGACGTTGTTCTCGGCAACATCAAAGCAAGGAACAACGAGACAACGTTCTTCAAGTCTTTGGGTAAATAAACGAGAGAATTCTCAGCTTTTTAATTTGTTTATTTGTTTAAATACTCCAGTTGCATATTGGATTTTTCAACCCCCAACTTTGGCCGGAGTAAGAAAACCAGGACTTGAACTGCAACCCTCTGCTGCCACCCAAGTTTACGAAACGGCAGCACAGCCGTTCGTCTTTATCCTATTCAGTTCAAAGCACTTGCAATCAACCCAAGCCGTTACTGGCCAATAGTCTGGTACCTTTCCCAAACTTTTCAAATTTGATTTGTTATAACAGTAGGCATAGAGGGAAGTTGACAAAGATGGCTGCTCCGTGCAAAACCTCTATCCAGCGCATTGAGTGGCGTTTCTCAAAATACTCAGCTGTCTCACTGCAGCCAGTCAGAAGCCACTGTAATGGCATATTCTAAAAGAAAGACCAGTTCCCATTTCTGATACACAAGCATCCAAAAGGGTTCACTTTGTTTCTCTCTAATTGAGCTTCTCTCCTGCCATCTTGTATTGATGTAGGTATGGCTGTTGAGGACGTGGTGGCGGCTAGCCTGGTGTACAATAAATTGCACAAGGACCAGCCGGCGATCTCCGTTGAATAAATATTACATCTCTTCTCTGTCTTCTCTGGATGTCAGCCATCACTAACTTGTACTTCATCATCCTCTGATGCAAGAAGAATCAAACCACAATGTTCTCGATGACCAAAACCCCGAAAAAAGGCGAGCAAAGTGGGTCATCATTTCATGACCTTCAACATGTGAGCCGATTCTAGAGCCTTAAACCTAGATAGCTGCACCGAATTCCACGAGCCCAGCTAATACAGTACGTGGGCTGTGGCGAATCCCTACGAACCCTTTACCTTGTCGTTCCAACAAGGTAAATCCATTGTGGAACAGTGAAAAAGGAAATGAAAATATTGAGACAACAACTGGCCCAGAATAACAAATTGGGTCAGAACTACATGTACTTCCCTTATAGGACTTTTACAATTATTTTCCTATTTTGAGTTAACGTGGTTCCGCATAATTCAATAGGCCTTCATGTATGTATTTCTATTCGTCTGTGCACTTCCTCATCATACTTTGCTCATCCATGTATTGAGTAACAATTACTTGCGCTCAAATCCATTTTTTGGGGGGAATAGAGTATATGCTCATTGTTATTGTTATTATGCTCAAAAATTATTCAAAAATGTGACCCGGCACAGCATAATGAAGAATAACCCCCACTTTTGAGATTTTGAGATTTTATAATGATGTGAAAGAGTATACCATTAGCTTTCAAATGATATCAAAATTATTTCCGTGTTGTAAATAGTACAAGGGGATTTCGCTCGTTCATTTGGTACCAGACACAATATAGCAGCGCCGTTCTAACTCCTCGAAAGCGGCCATTCAAAAAGGCAGGAACTTTATATTTTCATGAAAACAGTACAAAAACACTCCCCGAAATCCTCGGCACCAAGAACAAACATGCACAAAGTCTATTGGATTTTTTTGCAAAAAGGAAACAGAAGAAGAGGAAGACGAGAAATCTGCGTCTGTTGTCACTGAGCGTATAGGGCTTTTCCTTTTCTTTTCTTTCTGGGGAACGGCCGACTCTGGTCGAAATCTGAAAACCAGAAGAACCTTTGCTGATCGATCGTGTTATTTCCTCTCTATTGACTGACGACTGCACAGAACCTTATCAAGGCTTGGCATAAACATTGTGTCAATTGTACTCTTCCATGTGGTGAATAAATTACACACGTAACATAATTTTCTGAATTTTTATGAATAAAAAAATATGAAGATTTTCATTTCTAATTTTCGTTATGTTTACGTCATGTCTTTTAAACTTGTCATGTGGATTGTCGGATTGGCAATCTTCCTGCCGAATTTGAAACGATTTCCGCAAACTTCGCCACAGGCATCGAATTAAATTACATTTCCTGACATTTTCAATCTGCCGCTAGAGGGCGCTCCAGTAGTTGATGACGTCACGTGTCAATTGATTTAGTAAGTGAGTTGACCGTGACCTAACATCGTTAGCACGAGGTTCATATCTGTCGCCAAATTGGAATACGAGGACATTTCCTGTTTCGACCGGAAGACGAGGTCAAATGACATCACGAAGGTCATCAATCTGTATTACCTGGAAAGACCTCTCACATGCCAGAAACAGCAAGACAAGGGAGCCAACCGTTGATTTATTATACATTTTTGAAGGTTTTCAAGTTAAAATTTCAAACAGCGGTCGCGTGACCGTCTTTTGAGCAACTAACTTCAAACTAAGGGTACGTCATGTAATTTTTGTGTGTTAAGTTTGGCTGAAGAATCTTCTGCAGTTCTCTAGATCTCGAGCTTAGAAGAATCGGCAGAAGAGGAAGAAGAATATGCAGAAGAAGAAACTGAAAAAAAAAAAGAACAAACGGAATGTCTTTTCCGCTGTAGCTTCGAAAAAGTCAAAGAAGGAGAAGAAGAAGAAGAATCTTGAAAAAAAAATCAGAAGAAAAAGTATGTCTTTCCCGCTACGCGCTGTAGCGGCGGAAAAGCCAAAGAAGTAGAAGAAGAAAGTAACAAAATCCGAACAACAACAAAGGCTTTTTCTAATTTTCAACAATCCGAACAATAAAACAATATGCCTTTTCCGTTGAGAAGGAACAGCCAACTATGTGAAATATTCACACATAGGCCTATTAATTTTCTGTAACATTTATCCTGAAATTGTGAATTTGAATTTCTGTTTTCCAGTTATACAAAAATAATTAGGCCTAGGTCAATGACTTATCAATACCAGAATTATTGGGATTTTTATATCCAAAGAGATGACACTAATCACTGTATCATTTCTTTAACCATGTTTATAATTATGCATTTTTTATACTTTGCAAAGTTACAGTATACTGAATGATAGTGACAAGAATCAAAGTTTGAGAAAAACAATTTCAAAGTTGACACTTTCTAGTAACAGACATAGAAATATTACGTATGATTGATAATTTTGTTCGTGTTTTTCTAAGTTGTTTATACTTCCTGCTAGGATCGAAACGTCAGGCCCACTAAATTTTAGATTTACTTTTTGGTAATTTTAGTCAGTAAGCAGTTTGCAACATTTTTGTATATCACTTTAAGTCATTCCTTATGTTGCTGTATCCCCTCGTGGTGATCCTCCTTGCTGACCTGTCTACGTGTGTATGTAAGTCTGTCCGTCCGTTGGTATGTAAGTCTACGTTCTGTGTTTGTCTCTTGTTTTTTGCTCTTACTAACATGAATAACCCTACCTGTTTCTTTCAACTTAGGAAACTGCAAGAAAAGGCTCTTCGGTACACTTTCCATCAAGACAACTACAACTTTTTCTCAGTCTCTCGCCTGATCCCTACTGGCTTACAGATATCTCACACCCCCCAAATTGGAAAACTCTCCCCCAACCTACAGAAAAAATGGAATCAAATTCTTTATAGTGCTTCCATTCAGCTCATCAAGGTCCTCTCTGAGCAATGTGAAATCACCCTTCAGGCGGTCCACCAGGACATTGCTAATCTGGACTCAAAACTACGCTCCAGCTGTTCTGAAAGCCAGTCGACTCCCGTTATATCGTACTCGGTTATAACGGTTTTTCGGCTACAACGTACAGTTTTTCACAGTCCCGAATTATTTGTGCACATTTGTATGGCGGGAAATTCGTCTACAACGAACACGAAATTGACACGACTTCGGTTACAACGTACATTTTGGCCGACCGAACATGAACAAAAAGCCTGTTTTCGACCCTTTCACAACGACTTCTTTCGAAAGTACGGGCACCGCGGCGTGTCAAAAACCAAACCTTAATTGTCCGAATCGGGAATCGCGTCCTCCCAATGCCACAGTTCGTGTCAACGCGTCGTTGTTTCATCTCGCCGTAGGCTTCAACGGGGCGGTGCGCACCCACGACTCCCCCTTGCGGTTTTCTTCAGTACGTCTGCCGAGTGGCTGCAGGCACCATGCCGCCAACATTTTACACAATGAGGGCGCGCTGCGGTTTCTAGTCAACCCGGCGTTGTTTCATCTCGCCGTTACGATTCAATGGGGCGGTGCGCACTCATGACTCCCCCTTGCGGTTTTCTTCAGTACGTCTGCCGAGTGGCTGCAGGCACCATGCCGCCAACATTTTACACAATGAGGGCGCGCTGCGGTTTCTAGTCAACCCGGCGTTGTTTCATCTCGCCGTTACTATTCAATGGGGCGGTGCGCACTCATGACTCCCCCTTGTGCCCGACGAGTGACTGCGGCACCATGCCGCAAAAGTTAGACAATCGGGGAACTCTAGTGACCGTCATTTGTCCCGAGTGCAGCACTTCCTGTGCACCCAGTCAGACATGACCGATGACGTCTATTCGAAAGCGACCGCCATCGAAGACTACCTTTCCAGTCGGGGGAAAATCCAGACCAAGCTTACCGATTTCTGGAACTAACCATTCACCAGCATTTAAAACCAAACGGCTCTTTTCAGAGCCACCCCATATTCCAAAAAGAGACAAAGGTTATGTGTCTTCGTGATTTAATAAAAAAAATGCTAAAAAATGAATAATTAAAACATTCATAGTATTGGGGCGCCCTCTCTTGACTGATTCCAGAACAGCAAAACGAATTGTCAACCGGCACTACATGTACAGAGCATGGTGTGAGGGCCGGATTTACGCGCTCGATCGTTAGGTTCTTCTCATCGCATGGTGTCCGGATAAAGGTCGTCAAAAATCATTATAATGTTTTATTTTATTTCTTTTATTCAACAGATGTGTATCCCAAAATACATACATACAGTAATGTAAAAATAATCTCCAATGCATTGGCTCGACTCCAAACGTGCGTTACACGTGTACAATACACATGGAAACGTGCACATAACAACGATCATCGGCGGCTGTGCATAACCAATGGGAATAAGTGGGATTCGTTTACAACGCCTTTTCGGTTATAACCTCGAAATAACGGAAGTCCGGAGGAATACGTTATAACGGGAGTCGACTGTACAAGGATCTCAGTGATGAGATTGAGAAAGGTCTCTCTAACCTCAATTCTGTTCTCACCGACAGGAGAAACAAGAAGATTGGTGGCCTTGTTGCCAAACAACGCAGACACAACCGCTTCAGACGCAGTCCCCAGTCTACACCTTTACCCCCCACTAACACTGTTGTCAACCTTTCCTCTTCTTCTCTAACTGACGCAGAGCATACGTTACTTTCCAAGGGCTTGAACTTTTGTTCAACTCCCCCCAAAGTTGACCAAGTAATGCTCAGTCAAGATCTCACTGAGTATTACCGCAGACTTCGTCTGACTGAGTTCTTCTTCGATTCTGGCTCCCGTAAAGAAGAACCTTTCCGTGTAAAAAGCACCTGGGTCCCCCCCCAAGAACCGTGTTCCAGCCCTTGAGACGTATGTGCAAGCAGTCAGTTCTCAAGTTTCCAACTCCTCTCATCTTACCCGTAAGCCCCACGACAATCTCCCTAGGGAAGAACGTCTTGCTCTCAACACTCTACGTTCCCGCGGTGACATCATTATCAAGCCAGCAGATAAAGGGTCAGCCGTAGTTATCATGGATCGCCAAAAATATATTTATGAAGCCAATCGCCAACTCAACAATCCCCAGCACTATAAATGTCTGGACTCTAACCCCACTGGCAAATTTTCAGAGCAAATTCAGGAAGTTTTGGATGACATGCGATCACGTGATCATTTGAGTAAAAAAGCTCACAGATTTCTATCACCGATCAATTGTAGAACTGCCAGATTCTACCTTCTCCCGAAAATTCACAAGGCCAACAACCCAGGTAGACCCATCATCTCTGGCAATGGTTCACCTACGGAACACATATTTTCATTGACTCTTTTCTCAAACCCCTGGTTCCCCAAATCCCCTCATACGTCCATGACACTCCCGACTTTCTGCGAAAGTTGGAAAGTGTCAAGGATCAAATCCCTGCCACTGCCATAATTGGTACTATTGACGTTTCCTCTCTATACACTAACATCCCCCAGGAAGAAGGCATTCAAGCTTGCTCCTCGGCCCTGGCCAAAGGAAAACAGTCTTCTCCACCCATCTCCGACATAACCACCCTCATGAGGTTAGTGCTGGCCAAGAATAATTTCTCCTTTCTTGGCAAGCACTATCTTCAAGTGCATGGCACTGCCATGGGCACGCGCATGGCTCCTTCCTTTGCATGCCTCTTCATGGGTGACCTTGAGGAACGCATGCTCAGTGAGGCTCCATGCCGTCCCTGGATTTGGTGGAGATACATAGATGACGTGTTCTTCATTTGGACTAGGGACGGTAGCAGCTTGAATGCTTTCTTTGACCACATCAATTCCTTCCATAGGACCATCAAATTCACTTGGGAGCAGTCTCTTCAACAGACCCACTTTCTGGACGTCACCGTCCGGAAAGACCTCAATACACTAACTACTGACTTGTATTCTAAGCCCACCGACACTCATCAATATCTCCATTCCTCCAGTTGTCACCCTAGACACTGTAAGACTGGTATAGCTTACAGCCAGGCCCTCAGATTGAGGCGTATATGTTCCAATGAGTCCGACTTTCGCCGCCATATACGTGTATTGGCCAGTAACTTGGTTGCTAGAGGCTATAGTTCTCGCCAAGTGAAGAACTCCATTGCTAAAGTCTATTCCATTCCCAGAAGTTCGGCACTAAAACAAAAGCCTCCAGGTCCCAAGGACAAGCCCAAAGTTCCCTTAGTTACTTCCTACCACCCTTCTCTTCCTCCTCTCAGGAAGATAACTAAGGAAAACCACCATATTCTCCACACTTCAGATCGTCTGGCTGAAGCCATTCCTAATTCGCCTGTTTTGGCTTTCAGGCGCCCCCGTAACCTGCGTGACTTAATTGTCCGAGCAGAGGTTCCCCCTTTGGACTCTTCACCTCCAACCAAATTTGGTACATTTAAGTGTACCTCGAAATGCATTGTTTGCAAGACACATGTCAAGGAAATAGCCTCTTTCAATGGACATTCTTCTGGAACTACCCACACGACCTATGGCTCTATCACGTGCACTACCTCAAACATCATATACCTCATCTCTTGTAGAGTTTGTAATATTCAGTATGTTGGCGAGACAAAAAACACCCTCAAAAAAACGAATCTATGGCCATAGGTCTACCATCAAAACCGGTAAAATGGACACCCCTGTTGGGTATCACTTCAATCTCCCTGATCATTCGATATCAGATATGAGTGTACTGGGCATAGAATCACTTGGTCACCGTAGTAATGCTGTCCGTCTTAGCCGTGAGAAAATGTGGATGAAGCGTCTTCGGACTATTCAACCACATGGTCTCAACATCCAGGAGGGTAATGACTAACACCATGCAGCTTTCTGATAATCCTTCTTTTGTGTTCAGTCTCTCACACTTCTCTCTTTGATCTTTTCCCCCTATTGTCACTAATCCCTACCCCACTCCTTGCCCTTCTCTTTGATCTTTCCCCCTCCTCTCACTAATCCCTACCCTACCCCTTGCCCTTCCCTTTGATCTCTCCCTACCAGCTTCACTCTTTGTCCTCTGTTTCTCATCCGTGTCCTATTCACTCTCTCCCCCTGCCTTCGTGTACATGTATCTGTTTTGTCCTTGTCACTCTGCCTTTGAGAAAGGTCCTGCTAGGATCGAAACGTCAGGCCCACTAAATTTTAGATTTTGTTTATACTTTGACAAAACATGTTCCTATGTTTTGCGATTCAACATATTCATCAGCAAACAAACCGTGTCCGCATCACTGATCAAGAGTAGCCCGCTGTCGATGTTGTTTCCGTAGGTACGTAATTAAGCGAGTCCAAAACTTGTCATGATTTATAATGCATGCAACTATTTTACGAATGTGTTATTGTTTCCCCCAGACATAAACAGAATCCGTCATCCGCATCATGGGACGCGGCTTTGTGTTTACATCCGAGAACTTTGTGACCTAAGCGCGGTGAAAAACAGCAAGGTGAGGCGCTATTCATTTGCACGCGTTTCTACGGGTGTCACAATTTATTTGTCAACAAAATAATGTCTGGATATTGTATTTGCAATGATGAAGGGAGAGCAAAACAAAATAATGGTTCAAAAAGTTGCTCTTTTTTTAGGGAGGGATTCTGATATAAAAATAGTTTCATATCATGGGGATTTGTGCATCATAAAGTGGTAGTGCTGCGGAGGATGACGTGGTTTCTATTAACTGTAACAATACATTATTGTTATACAGTGTGCATAATAATCTGCATGATATACTGAGAATTGTATGTACTTCACACTGTGCCTCTCAATGCCTCTTGCACCATTGTGAGTTATTTCTATGGCGTATTAAATGACAACAATTTGTCGCCGTGTATATTTATTTCGTCAGGAATAAAAACCTCATACCAGTCGGCATTATTTGGACGGAGGATATTTGCAGGATCGTCGTTCTGATCACGATTAGTCACATTTGCCTCCTCGTGTTCCGTCACGCCGTGCCGGTGCAAGTGGCTCGAATCTCTGCGTGGTTCAGAACCGCGGCCTCAAAGGTATCGTCTTCATCAGACGTATGGCTAGATTCGGATTCATAATCTCATAACCTTCACGGTGTTTGTCTCGTGCATGCGCGCTCACCCGTACATTGTACATACATGCACGAGTGCAGGAACGTGACTGCAGTCAATCAAAGGAGTGACGTCACACAATCCAGCGGATCGACTCGTCGTGACCTTTATTGTTTTCTAATCGTAGCAATAGCGCGTTTAACAGTTTCTTCCCCAAAAAGATCTTCTTCCCTAAAAAAGGTTTCAAAGAAGAAAAACATAATCTTAAATTATTCTGAAAGTAATATACACAAATGTTGCAAAATGCTTACTGACTAA
This sequence comes from Luidia sarsii, assembly GCA_949987565.1. Lineage (NCBI taxonomy): Eukaryota > Metazoa > Echinodermata > Asteroidea > Paxillosida > Luidiidae > Luidia > Luidia sarsii. The sequence goes on along the minus strand of OX465101.1, from coordinate 3,750,905 downwards.
AATGACCAAAATGCAAGGCTCAAAATTTAGTGGGCCTGACGTTTCGATCCTGGCAGGACCTTTCTCAAAGGCAGAATGACAAGGACAAAACAGATTTATGTACAAGAAGGAAGGGGGAAGAAAAATTCTGTCATAATAAAAATTATATGTAGGCCTATTACAATATTAAGAAAGATATTAAGGAAAAACTGACTGTGAACTTTGGAACAAATTGAAAAATTGGCAAAGAAAACTTCGACTGGACCGATGTTGGATTTCGTGAGAGTCTACCTTTAAGTTACCCCAGACGTCATTAAGCTCTTGGAAGCAAACATCTTTCTGAGGCACAAATCATGCAACATGGTCGAAAGGAAACCTCTGATACCCAAAACATGTTAGATGGAATACTAAGGAGTGGTTACTTTAGGGACCATGTCACTAGCACTAGCACTTCTTAGGCGGGAAAGCGTTGGCAACTTTCATGGCTGTGCTCATTTCTGGCCGCGGCTTACGATGAGCTGTTACAGTACCCGGTAGTAACTGTAGTTTTCATGCTCCGTTTTAAACGATTGTGATATCTGCAAGACTGACAGTCAATTATCACAATTCTCCGTCCACATGTACTTTGTATGACCACCCAAACTACCGTGGCCAGGTTGTACGACTAGGGTTCTCCTTATAAACACCTTTGTGACATTGGACCGCAGATCAAAGGATTTGAAGCCATCGTCCGAGACTGAACTGCTCCTGGAGATCGCCAGGTAATGAAAGCGACATTTTTTTGTATCGAATGTTTCGTTCCTTTAACAACTTACCTGACGAAGGGGTAGGGCACTTCAACACTCGGGTGCAGACCATAGACATATAACAATAACCTATGGACGGCCAGCGTCTATTAGAAACGACGTCAGCAAAGACTCAGCATACTGGTACTTCCATAGGGGACCCGGCTAGCGTCTCTAAGTATGGGCGAAAGTAGAGAGCACCGCCACACGTCTCTATGGCGTGTGATGCGGTGACGCCCACGTCCCTACGTGCTTTTACTATAATAGCGAGTCTCTTCACATCTACCCCGTAGAGTTATGTTGGAAAGCTATTAAAATAACTATGTACATGTACTTCCTGCACGGTCCACGTAGCGTGTCTGCATCACTGCTCATTGTGCAGCGTTATTTTTTCCGTAGGTAAACAAGTTAAAATCTTTTATGATTTACATGAACTATTCATGAATGTTCCATTGTTTCCCCCAAACATCAAGAAAGTTTATCATCCGCATCGTTGAGAGCCGGGGGCTTTTCAAGGTCAAACCGGGCAAAATACCGGGCAATGCTATACCGGATGTGTAAACAGCACGTGCGATATAGCAATGGAAAGATACGCGAGAACAGCGTGGAAGTTAACCAATGTAAACAATAAATCACATCGACATAAGGATTACTCATCATAGCATGGTGGAGGTGTGACAGCCTTGTCCGCACTGGACCTGTTTTTGGAAGGTTCTACCGCGACGATGGTAAAAAGAAATAGGCCTAATTATTGTAAAATGTAACCGATGTCCGCACTTGTGACTTTCGACACGGGAAAACAATTACCGAGACCGTGGCAAAGGTCTATGGTACGGTAGAAGTAACCGAGGTGACAGTATAACCCCAATGGCTTAAAATCTTGCCAAACGGATGCGTGGTAGTATAGCCTGCGCATCATGATCTTGCACTCACGGCCGGATGCAGGGACGGATGTAGGCGCTTTCCCGTGTGCCACTTTTACCGACTCGATCTGCATGCACTGTCCACATGCACACCAGACGTAATCTTCGTAAAATTTCCGTCAAGCCATACCATGACCCTGAAAAATGTTCATTGTAAGAGAACGGCACCACCAATTTTAGAGCTAAACCCTCCTCCCGAGCAGTTTTAAATTTGCGTTTTAGCGGCAAGTTAAACCGGATCACGGTTTTAAATCTAAAATAGTGTCGGAGCGTTTAGACACACTTAAAAGCTCCAGCCTGATCCATGGATTCGTACAGGGCGTGTCCAAGACAGTGTCCGCATCGAAAGAAGACCTCTGATACCCGAAAAATAAGCTATGTCAGATGGAATACTAAGGAGCGGTTACTTTAGGGCCCATGTCACTAGCCAAAACTACCGTTGCCAGGTTGTACGACTAGGGTTCTCCTTTTAAACACCTTTGTGACATTTGTGACATTGAACGCAGGATTGTATTTTTGTATCGAAGTGCCTGAACATAACCAAACATAGCAATAACAATGTTTCGTTCTTAAACAACTTACCTGACCAAAGAGTAGGGCACTTCCACACTCGGGTGCAGACCATAGACATATAACAATAACCTATAGACGGCCAGCGTCTATTAGAAACGACGGCAGCAAAGACTCAGCATACTGGTACTTCCATAGGGGACCAGCTAGCGTCTCAAAGTATGGGCGAAAGTAGAGAGCACCGCCACACGTCTCTATGGCGTGTGATGCGGTGACGCCCACGTCCCTACGTGCTTTTACTATAATAGCGAGTCTCTTCACATCTACCCCGTAGAGTTATGTTGGAAAGCTATTAAAATAACTATGTACATGTACTTCCTGCACGGTCCACGTAGCGTGTCTGCATCACTGCTCATTGTGCAGCGTTACTTTTTTCCGTAGGTAAACAAGTTAAAATCTTTTATGATTTACATAAACTATTCATGAATGTTCCATTGTTTCCCCCAAACATCAAGAAAGTTTATCATCCGCATCGTTGAGAGCCGGGGGCTTTTCAAGGTCAAACCGGGCAAAATACCGGGCAATGCTATACCGGATGTGTAAACAGCACGTGCGATATAGCAATGGAAAGATACGCGAGAACAGCGTGGAAGTTAACCAACGTAAACAATAAATCACATCGACATAATGATTACTCATCATAGCATGGTGGAGGTGTGACAGCCTTGTCCGAACTGGACCTGTTTTTGGAAGGTTCTACCGCGACGATGGTAAAAAGAAATAGGCCTAATTATTGTAAAATGTAACCGATGTCCGCACTTGTGACTTTAGACACGGGAAAACAATTACCGAGACCGTGGCAGAAGTCTATGGTACGGTAGAAGTAACCGAGCTGACAGTACAACCCCAATGGCTTAAAATCTTGCCAAACGCATTCGTGGTAGTATAGCCTGCGCATCATGATCTTGCACTCACGGCCGGATGCAGGGACGGATGTACACGCTTTCCCGTGTGCCACGTTTACCGACTCTGCATGCACTGTCCACATGCACACCAGACGTAATCTTCTCGGGAAAAGTGACCAGGGGTGGATTTCACAAACTCTACTTACGATGGACAACCCTTCGTTAGTTGTGACAGTAAAGTTACTCTGTGTCGCTAATCGTCTCGCGATTAATCGTAAGTTGCGATAGGTTTGGTGAAATTGACCACAGGTAACTTTTCCTGGGCAGCAGTTTGCCCGTAGAAGTAACCGTTGGACTTGGGAAAAGTGACTGAGAGGAAAACGTCCCAGGCCGTCCGCACCACTTCAAATGGGATGAAGTTCACATCGTCTCGGTTAGTTTTACCGAAAAAAGTCCAGTGCGGACAGGGTTTTAGGGCACTGGACGTTCTGCGTTACGTCTACATCGACTGCAGCGTATTGGCACCACGGTCCCGCACTAAAGGAGCATGGGTCCGCTTGGCTCACGGGAGACAGATGCGAGAGGCGTTGCTCCCTGCAACTAATGCTGCGAGGGCCACGAGCAGGGAGCCCCTTCCTTGACAGACCGCACCACAAAGGCCCCTCTGGTGAGGGTCCTATACTGCCTCTGCGCAAACCGCACGGCCCTACTACCAACAAGCGAGGGTAGCGAGAGTGCAAACCTGCCAGGAAGGTCTACTCGGTGAAGCCAGAGAAAAGATCCTACCGCGGTAGAACCAAGAGAAAGGTCCGACCCTGCGTGCTGGCGACGTGCGTCTTTTATATCCTGCGTGGAGCCCTGGGCATGCGCGCTGCGTTGGTGGAGCGGTGACCAAACTAGCCAATAAGCGCGAGCTGGGCGGGGCTCAAACGCTGTGTGCACTGTGGTCGCTACGTGACTTTGTGTGCAACATAGGTATAGAACGTCGCACAAAAATAATGGACCTTTCCCATGAAATATGCAAATTAGACCTAGCGCATGCGCTTTACTAAATTGGTGGGCAAGCGGGCTGCCAACCAATCATAGTTTTCCACGGGCGTGCGCGCGTTCCTTCTCACTAACAGGTTGGCGTCATAGATATTCTTCCGATATCTATGGTTGGCGTGCGGTGATTGGCTATTCAGCGTCTCCTGCGCGCGTATTTCGAAACCTGGACGCAACGCGCACTCGTTTGCCCACCAATTTAGTAAAGCGCATGCGCCAGCTCTTATTTGCATATTTTTTTCATGGGAAAGGTCCATTACATCCCACAACCGCACAGATAAACATTTGGCATGAAACCAATCGAGTTAAAACGCTTTCTAGCCACAGGGGGCACATCGTACACACACACACATCATTACGCAAGTTGTGCAGCCAGGCGGGTCAACAACGTCGCCTAAATCCGGGTGTCGAAAGGCGATTGTGTCCCAACAGCGTTTTAGCGGCTAAACCGGATCAGTTTTAAAGCTAAAGATCGCGTTAAAACGGCAGTTTTAGCGAATTTAAAACGCTGCCTGAACGTACGTACGTAGGCACGCGCAGTTAGGCACAAAAAATGATTAACTTTTGAATCGCGAATCGCTTTCGCTAATGCGGCAGTGTGATGAACGTGCGCCAAAAAAAGAAGACATTTAGATATGAATGCCCCACTTAACAAAAGAACATGTTTTTATTATTGATATTCAGTGAGCTATCATAGGGAACCTATAAAATCCTTTTCTCCGGTTATACAAAAAAGGGACGTATGTAATTCAGTAGACCACGAGTACAAGAAGCTTCATTTTTGATGCAAAAACAACCACATTTTCAAATTGTCAAATTCCTTGAGGGTTCCTTTTTACAAGACACAAATCACAGTTCTCATCTACAAGTTATTCAAATGATGCCACCAAAAAGGGGTGCTTATCCTAGGTGTTACACAATGCTATCTTAATACCTACTGTTCTACAACCAGTGAGTTCTTGTTTTATTAATGAAGGCATTCACCTTGCCTACTCATGCACTGTAGTCCACTCACAATGACAACATGCCTATTTACTAAATATGAAAAAAAATCCCCCTAATTTTACCAGTATTTACAAACCGAAAAGAAATGGATACGATTACAATCTAACGTCGCAACGTGTATCAAAGACTAAACTAATCAACAGACTACGAGAAACATCCCTCCATATTGGTTTCCTGTACACAAAATAACTGGGTAATACTTTTGCAATGCCAAACACTGCTGGTCATATCGGGGGGGGGGCTGCCCTCTTGTGACAAGCCAGCGGATTGGTATAACTTTGAACATTCTATGGCCGTTTACAAAATAAAGGCTAATGCACGGGCTTAGGCCTTGTTCCTGCTTCTATTTCCAATGAAACCATCTAGAAACAATTTAGCCCCGGGTTCTTGGTGAATTCTGCGGACTTATCAAGCCAACAAACCTTCAAATCTGGCCACAAACAACCCGGATTTTCAGGTTTTGTCAGACGGAGACTAAGCCCGAGCCTGATCCATGGATTTGTACAGGGCCTACGCGAACCTTGATGTGGCTACATGACACCTGCAGAATCGCAGCCGCACCAAACACAACCAACCAAGCCCAGCAGTCTGCAGCGACCCCTTGTGGTACAGACTCAGTGGGTAACTCTGAGACGCTTTGAAGGCGGCAAGCCTAGCTGGGCCCAATTTCACAGAGCCGCTTCAGCGTGAAAATCTGCTAAGCAGGCAACGTCTTCAATGAGCAAACAGGATTGAAAACCACACTGTGACGTGAGGTCAATTGCTTCTGATTTGTACATGTATTCAACTCTTCTTAACTTTATATGAAACAATAGTGAAGTTTTGGTTGGCATGGTGATCATTTGAATCGTGATTTTGTTTTTCGCTTCAGCAAATTTTGGCGCTCATGCAGCTCTATGAAATCAACCCAGTCCTTTTTAGATATTCTGAAATTACACAGGACCGATGCATCAGCTGCCATCAGCGTCTCCCATTATACACTCCAGCAATTAGTCAAATAACCATCCTAGTTGCATACTATAAAAAAAATTCTCGATAACAAAACAGGAACATACTTCCATTCATAAAATTCAATCACATTCTCAAACAAGCAGCCCCTTAATCGGCGTGGTGGAATGTGTTGTCAATTTCAAGCCAGCCGGCAGATTTGGGTTTCTTTTAAATACCCTAATTAAAATCACACTGCATTAGCCTCCACAATATGATCGGTTAGAACTAGTCCTGACTAAGCCTGGTAGGTAGTCACTGATGTACAGTGTATGTGATTCATTATTAATGATACTAGATGGTTTGAGCTTACAAACAGCCGAGTACGCATGAAAGGTTATCGAACTTGGGACATAAAATCCAATGTTATAGTACATTGGATTTTATAGATAGTTTAAGCATACACAGCTGAGTACTCACAAAGGTTATTAAGCTTGTGACATGAAATCCCATGTACTAGCTAGCTTTAGGGGTAGGTTGATATTACTAGTCTGTTCAATGTAAATACTCCTTATGCCAGTCTGGACTCTGGAGTGTGTACTGTTTGTTCATGCGGCCATGTGGAATAACATAATGACTGCCCAAAGCATTCAATGAGGCCAAGGTCAAGATCAACTTGCAGTAAACGAACTGTAAGCACTGCTCCCTCACATCATTGCCTGCCTGCCTGTCTGTCTGTCTGTCTGTCTGCCTGCCTGCCTGCCTGCCTGCCTGCCTGCCTGCCTGCCTGCCGGCCTGCCTGCCTGCTGAAGGGCAACTTAGGAAGGGATTTGAACCTGCCACCCCTGCTTTTCAGGTGCAGACACCTCACCCACTGGACCGACTGAGCTGGTCGAGGCCGTGCGGTGGTTTCAAAACCTGAACGAGGATGTTGCGGTCAGCCACAGACAAGCATTTAGCTGTGGTTGGCCTGGAGGAGGTGCCAAAGGGCAAGCCCCTAGCATTCACCGAGGCCCAAGTCCAGTCCAGCTTGGAGTGGACGGACCCTAGAAGGACCCGCTCCCACTCCTCTACCACAGCTTGCAGCTAACCGAGGACCCCCAGCAAGCATCATTTCTGTTCCTACAGCCAGGCCTCGTCTTACATCAGCTCCGTCAAACGAACCTGGTGTCACGACTCTGGGTCACCCTGGAGCCTGGTGGCTAGCTAGCACCAGCCCAAGGACAATCGGGCGTTCACACATGGGTGCACACACAGATCCAAACCTATCCCAGACAGAGGGTTGAATTTCGCAGAGCCTTACGATGCATCTTAACTCAACTTAGATTCCGTCGTCGGCTTAAACCACTTGGCGCCGGGACCTCCGCATTTAGGTTGCTGGTGGCATTGCTGAGGGTCAAGCCCTTTGAATCCGGGCACCACTATTGTCCAAGTTTTTTCAACAAGGACTCCTCTCAGCTCATCAGCGTGACAAAAGCCACTCAGATGTCTGATTGCGCCAGGCTTGACTCACATGTACACACAGTGTACCGATACTCATTGATTTATTCACAGGTATCTATTGTTCCCCATTGCTGAGCACATTTTTTTGAAAATGGCACATTAAAAACTAAAAAGCAAAGTGTACCAGCCACGGGCACTGAAAAGTGTGCCAGTGAAAAAGGTGGTTAATAGGTCTTATGGTTTCTGTGCATCGCTCACCGTCTTGCGGTTGGTCGTAAGTTACGATGAGTTGGATAAAAATCGATCACTGATAACCCTTTGTATCACAGACTGGGATCCATCTTCTCCCAGGGGCCATCCTCCTCCTTTTAAGGACATTTTGGGAAAATAAACTTCGGGCCAAGCCATTTTCAATGACCTTCTATTAAACCTCCATGTTAACGTCCCACCCCACCAAATACTAAGTTTAGTAAAAGAACGAAAGAAAATAACTAGCACCCCTCGGCGGTAGTAAGACCAGGTGACCATACCCTATTAGAAGCTACATTAGAATTGGATACAAAGAAGATTGTCAGTTCGGTGAAAAAAAAAAAAAAAAAACTACTTGTGTGGGGGAGAAAGGAATGGGAATGAAGGTCGACCCGTGGGTTCAGTCAATAACGATGGTCTCTGCTGGCTGGACCTTGGCACTGGCCATTCTGTGCGTCTGCGGGATGATCTTCCAGGGTCTCCGGGCGAGACGCTTCTGAGCCAAGATGGGCAGCTGCTTGCGCAGTTTCCTGCAGAACAGACGCAGAAAGGACGCCAAGAAAACAAAACAAAACACAAATTATGACTCTGATTACTGTATATATATCCTCTGATTTGGTGCAACGCCAAAAAAGTACCATTTTTTTTTTATTGGCTCTGCGAAAACGAGTCACAATGGAGTGAAATCATGAATAGGGATTACTACCACAGAAACTTGTTTTGTTGCAAGTTTTACATTAAAGATTAAGTTTCCAATCAGCAAATATGAAAATATGGACACCATTGAAGCAATATATACCACAATCAGAAAATTGATTTAACTTTCATTTGCCCTGTGCCTGGAAAAGGGCTGTGCAGAAAGGTGACTAATTTTTACGGAGCACATCACATTCGTATCTGTTTAAAGTAGTCCCCAAAAAGTAATACAGTTGACTCCCATTATAACGAGCTCGATTATAACGACAACTTGGTTATAACGAGCATATTTTCAAAGTCCTGATCAATTTGTGCACATTTGTATGGAGGAAATATTTGTGTATAACGAGCACGCACGCTATGAGACGCTATCAACGTCGGCTGTGCATAACCAATGGGAATAACTGCGCTCTGGTTATAATGAGGTTTCGGTTATAAGAGGGAATTGCAAAAGTCCGGCGGACCTCGTTACAATGGGAGTCGACTGTGCCCACAAATGTTGCAGGCTGCTTGCAAATAGCTTTGAATCGCAAGCGGGGAAAGTAGAATTCTGTTATTCCTATCTCCACTTCTCCCCACCCCCTATCTGCCTTTGGTCCTTGGTCAGTGTGCCTTGGAGGAAGGTGCAGCTGGGATTGAAACAAGAGACCGGTAGCACGCGCAAATGTTCACAAACTCCAGGCTGAGGTGACTCTAAACTGGAAAGCTAAAAAAAAATTGAGGCCGCTTCTGGGACCGAGCGTAGCTGGAATTTTCTCAAAGGCAGCACGACAAGGACCCAAACCGACAGGGTGAAGAAATGCGACGGCAGAATTTCATTTTCAGAATTTCAAGTGTGGCGGCAACAAGCACAAAATATTCTCCAAGAGATATCGTCCGGTTAAGTGGCTACAAAAACCACCGGCACCAGAGAGCAGGGGTCACAAGTATGGATCCCATCCAAACTGTCTTGATTTTTTTCCAAATAAAACAATTGGGAACAGTAAATACAAGTGAAATCAATCCTTAAGAGTACACCCTGCAGGGGTGTGAGTAGCCACACACAAAAAAGGTGAAACCAGCAGGCCTGCAAAAAAGATGAAACTTAAAAGTTCCTATACTTTTATACAGAGCAGGTACACACAAAAAGCCGAGTAAAAATCTAAAAAAAAAACACCCTGAAATCAGCTAAAATGCTGAGTTCTCACAACCCTGACTATGTGTACATGCGAGTCAAGCCTGGTACAATAGGACGCCTAGGTGGAGTTTGTCATGCCACGCATTGTTTTGTTGGAGGCTGAAAGACAGTCTTTGCTTAAAACTGGGACAATAGCGGTGCCCAGATTCGGAGGTCCTGGCGCATAGCAACACCACCGGTGCCCAGATTCGGAGGTCCTGGCGCATAGCAACTGACCACCGGTGCTCTGAATTCGGAGGGCCCGGCGCATAGCAACACCACCGGTGCCCAGATTCGGAGGGCCCGGCGCATAGCAACACCACCGGTGCTCTGAATTCGGAGGGCCCGGCGCATAGCAACACCACCGGTGCTCTGAATTCGGAGGGCCCGGCGCATAGCAACACCACCGGTGCTCTGAATTCGGAGGTCCCGGCGCATAGCAACACCACCGGTGCTCTGAATTCGGAGGGCCCGGCGCATAGCAACACCACCGGTGCTCTGAATTCGGAGGTCCCGGCGCGGAGTTGTTTCACGGCAAGCACCAACCTGGTGTTCTCGTCTGCGTGGAAGTACACGTCGTCCGGTGCGTCCAGCCAGCTCAGGTGTCGCCGTTTCTTGTACAGCAGCCTCCCTTCCTCCGACTGAAAGACAACAAGCCCCCATCGGTTGTTACCCAGCCTCGGTCCAACTTGGCTACAAAACCTGGGCATACTTATGACTCACTTGCTCAACTTGGAATTCGATTCCATTTTCAGTGATTGGGCTCAGTTTCTCTTTGCATTTTTTCAAATTGTCTAAAATTTACTTTGTTTCATTGGAAATGTACAAAAACCTGCATCCACTTTGTGCGATCCCCAGAACTACTGTAGCCACATTTACCATTACTTGTTGTCCCTGGAGATATATACAGCGGTTAACGGTGGAATGCTTCTGACTGGTGCCCCTCTTCCCCGACCAAAATTTGTTGAATATCTTGGAAGGCCGCCAGCTATGGGCTGGACAGCTCAGGTGGTCAGAGTTAGCGATTTCAGCTCCAGCTCCAGTCAAATTTTCTTGGCCATTTAAAAAATATAAAAAAAAAACGAGTTTTCAGCTTGGACATTTGTTTCAGCACCTCACTCAAGGTTTGCAAGAACTGCCAATCCACAGGGCTGGAGTCGGACCCCCTTCAGCTGAGCCACAGCTGCACCCCACCACAGACCAACCACCCATTCAGCAGGGGCGTGGCCAGACTAACCTGTGCACTGGGTTCCCCACTTCCGTTTTCTTCAGAAGTTTCACCTGGGGAAAAAGACAAACAACCCAAATCATTCCCATGCCTCAAAAAAAAAAACCCAAAACACAACTACCACACACAACAACAACAGGTTGATAATAATAAGCATCAGAATGATCCTGCCCGACTTCCCAACACTATTCACAGTCCAACAGTTGCAGGACGATTGACTGGTCTTCAGAGTAAACTCATATTCTGCCTGTGTTGAATGGTCGGCCAACAACAAACGGGGTTGGATTTCACAAAGACTTATGGTGCGTCAGAACTCAAATCATGATCTGTAACCCAGTGCTGTGATGGGTTTCCATGCATTGCTCATTGTCTTGCGATTAATCACATGCCAGTATTATTTGGGCGAAATCAACGGCAGGACTCCCATGCAAATCACCCCTTGCCCAGTATAGACTTTACGTTGTTGTTGTTGTTGTTGTTTATGTTGTTGTTTACCTTTCTTCGGAACGTGGCGCTGAGGTGCAAGCTGCATTCTCTTGTTGGCGGGAGCTGAAGGAAAGAGAGAGATAGAGAGAGAGAGAAAGAAAAGCGGATTAAACAGATTCAATCACCTCAATCCTAGCAGGACATTTTTCAAAGGCAGAACCAGGCCACTTCAAAAAAGCTGCTCCAAGCTCCTGGGCTTTCCCCGTTCTCTGGAATACAGTTCCCATCCTCTGTTAAACCTTTCACAACTTTTCCCCTCCAAATAGGTTCAGTGCAATGCTGAAATACCCAACAGGCTTGGTGGTGGTCTGGTGGTAGCCTAATGGAGGCATGGTGGTGGCCTAATAGAGGGCTTTTGGTGGCCTGGTGGTGCAAGGTGGCAGCCTGGTGGGGGCCCGGTGGAGGCCTGTTGGAGGCCTGGTGGTGGCCTAGCGGTAACTTGGTGAAGGCCTGTTGGTGGCCTGGTGGAGGCCTGTTGGTGGCCTGGTGGAGGCCTGGTGGTGGCCTGGTGGAGGCCTGTTGGTGGCCTGGTGGAGGCCTGGTGGTGGCCTGGTGGAGGCCTGTTGGTGGCCTGGTGGAGGCCTGTTGGTGGCCTGGTGGAGGCATGGTGGTGGTCTGGTGGTGGCCTAGCGGTAGCCTGATGGAGGCCTGGTGGTGGCCTGGTGGAGGCCTGTTGATGGCTCACAGGTGGCCTATGCTGGCCCAGTGGAGGCCTTATAATGGCCGAGTGGTGGCCTGGTGATGGATTGCCGGCTGCCTAATGGTGGCCTGGGGGTTGCCTGGGGGTTGCCTGGGGTGGCCTGCTTACCGTCTGCTGAGGAGCTGTGCTCATAGCCCCGTTTCCTCATCATGGTCGGTGAGATGGTGCTGATGGAGGAGGCATCTTTGAGGTCAGAGCGCCCCCCCTTAGCCCACATGGCCTGCTGGCTGGCTGTTACCATGGAGCCTGAGCCACGCCCTTCCGTCCCATCTAAGTTGAACATCAAGAGAAAACCCAACACACTTAAACACCATGAATATACATATGTAATCACAACAGATTTGTGCAAAGTACATTATGTGACCCGGCACAGCATAAATAACCCCCACCTTTGAGATTTTGAGATTTTCTAATGATGTGAAAGAGTATACCATTAGCTTTTGAATGATATCAAATTTATTTCCGTATGAACTATGTTGTAAATAGTACAAGGGGACTTCGCTCGTTCATTTGGCACCAGACACAATATAGAAGCACCAGTCTAACTCCTCGAAAGCGGCCATTCAAAAATGCAGGATCTTTATATTTTCATGAAAACAGTACACAAACACTCCCCCGAAATCCTTGTTTTTTCAACATTTAGAGATAGATTTCGGAAAAATCCTTTGGAAATAATATCCTCCAATACATTAACTTTCCGAAAATACAAAAAAAAAAAAAAAATGATTTTTTAATCGAATTGAGAAGATACTTTGACTTCAGGCGTTGTTTACTCAAAAAGTGTTTTGGTGGGATATTCCTCATGTCGTTGTGCCGGGTCACATATGCTTGAATACATGTATTGTATTCATTTTGAGGGTAAGTACAAGCACAGTAGCAGTCATTCAATGTATAATGTAAAGTCGACTCCAGGTATAAGGAGGTCTTCCAGACAGGCATAGGCATTGTTGATGATTGTGTGTGAACATGTTTCTGTCATGTCTGTGCATCTTGCAATCATAAAAGGGCCTGACGAATTGATCCTAACAAGGAGATCCTTTCTCAAAGGCAGAGCGCTCCAGTAATTTGCAGAAGACTTCCCGGCCGACATCCATACTTCTCTGTTTGAAATTGAATCCCCACTCTGTGTGTATTTTGTTCCCGGGCGAGGAGGACATTGAGTGGAAGGTCTGTGGTGGAGACCATGTAGCACTTCTCTTTCAAGAAGGAGTGTGGCTCTGAAAGGAGCCGGTAACTCAATGTTTCGGGCAGTGTGTACTCTGGCCGTCGTCAGCAGGACATTGGGCGTTGGTCATACTGTCACCTACGACCTCTCTCTCTCTCTCTCTCTCTTCCTCACCTCTGCTGTTCTTTCGGGCGGTCTCCATCATGCCTTGCAGTTTGGTCACCACAACGTCCACCTTGGGCCAGACACGGGACTTGGTCTTCTTCTTGGTCTTGGTTTCCCCCTCGGGACGCAGCATTTGGCCTGCAGAGAAAAAAAACAAAAACAAAAACGGACGGCAGAAGCCTCTTTTAGGTCAGACGTCGGATAAAATCGTCCGTGGAGCGCTCAGCGCAAATGACCCGTTTCATGCACAGCCCTTTTGCCGACTGCAAATTGTCAGTGTGAACAAATCTGTCCGACTTGGGTTGACATTGCTTTGTTAAGTGTCCAAAATTTCCGTTACTTGCTGATTGGGATCTTCGCCGGGATTTCAGCCCAATCTGACCCATCACATCATTGCCTTTGGATAAGACTCGGAAGGTTTGCACGGTGGACGGAGCCGCAGAGTGGAGAGTTTGCGCTGACGCGATGTAAGTGATCTCTTTCAGGGAAGGAGTAGGGCTCCGAGCCAGTCACTCTTCATTTCAGGTGACACTGTGTAGCGCTTCTCTTTCAAGGAGGAGCATGGCTCTGAAAAGAGCCATGCTCCTCCTTGAAAGAGAAGCGCTACACAGTGTCAGCACAATCCTTCCCCTGAGTATTTCCACCATGCAAACCTTCAAGTCTTACCTAGTGTGTGCTCAGTCCATCATCAAAAGACTGCTATTTTCCAACTATTGGTGATGCCTATGTGTTCTAGAGATTTTCTCTTGCCGAGCGACGAGAGCACATGGGGCAGCTTCTCAAACTACGAGACCACTGTAGCATGTAGAGGCTACCCGAGATAAGAGCTCATCGAGCAACGCCAGTAGGTGGGAGACCACTGGCAAAACCCCGACACTTTGTAAACCAATCCCGGCTGCGGTGATTTACCGTTTCAGGAAGGGTTAGGGTCAAAGTCATCAGAAGCGGAGGATGCAAAGGGGTATAGAAGACCACGGAGGTGGACTGAGTTTTGGGAGAAGGGGGGGGGGTTGGTCAGTGGCTTAAGATTTAATTTAGATAACCCAAATCGATTGGGCAGCTAAGCAGAGATGAATAGACCGATGGGGCGACCACTGTTTACATGCCATCAAGTAACTTTCAGTGGGTATTTTTTTCATCTCATTTGGCACAGAGCAGCGACGGAAGTGTACAGAGAAGACTGTGGACAATACGATAGTCTTCTTTGCTCATTTCCACTCCTGTTCTGCCCCAAATGCAATGCAAAAATACCCACCACAGTGGAATGCCGCTATCACGTACGTCGATATACCGAACAATTGGCTGTAACGAACATGCCCTTTGGCCCCCGATTTTACGTCCGTGGAGTACGCAACCACAACTGCTATTGGCCCCCGATTTTACGTCCGTGGAGTATGCAACCACAACTGCTATAACGAACAACCGCTATACCAAACCATTTTCATGGTTCCTGGGATGCGACCTTCCATTGTGTAAGTAGTCACGTGATGGCAAGTAAACATTGAGTCGCGCAATCGGTCTATCGGCCGGCCGGTCGGGTCCCAGGTTACTCACAGGCCTGCTTGATGGCAGCGATGTTGATGGGGTCAAAGGGGTTGCGGGAGGCCCGTCGGATGTTGAGCACGCTGGGGCAGACCTTGCGGGAGAGGCGGGTCAGCGGCGTGGTGAAGAGGTAGAAGGCCTGGCGGGTCTTCAGGCCCAGGGCCCGCGGCCCGCTGGTGCGGATGGTCAGGCCGTGGACGGTCTGGCAGTGGCGGGCCAGGTGGGCCTTCAGCTTGAACTCCTGGTGGGTTTTGGAAACAAATCATCCATCCAATCATCCATCCAATCATCCTCAAATTGAAAACAAAAATTAAAGCTGCATCCACTTTGTGTGAGCCCCCGAGCTGCTGTAGCCAGGCTTACATCACAGGCTGTTCACGAAATGGGGGCTTACGCTCGGGCTCAGGCTTAGTCTCCGTCTGACAAAACCTGAAAATTCAGTTTGTGGTTTGTTTCCGAATTTGAAGTTTCTTAGCCTGATAGGTACAGGGTATTCCCCCAAGAAACAGGGGCCAAATGTTTTTTTCTAGATTTCTGTGATATTATCACAAGTAAGATAAATATGACCAAAGCCTAAGCCTGACCCTAAGCCCTCATTTTGAAAAAGGCCACAGATAAGATTGCCATAGGAGAGACAAAAACAATAACAATCACTGTGGGGAACCACATGTTTCAGCCCCTTTTAATCGTAACCTCAAACATTTTGCCAGCTGTTGACAAAATTAATGGCCTATCAGTTCCAATTGTTTTCCTTGTCATTTTCAAGTTCCCAATCAGTTTTTGCTTTTCTCGTTTTACTCAAATTGAAAACAAAAAAGCTGCATCAACTTTGTGTAATCCCGGAATTGCTGTAGCCAGACTTACAACAAGTAGTTGTTTGCATCTGAATGAAAGCGGGCACGTTACCCTTGGAGATATACAGCAGGTAATTGGTTGAATGCTTCCGGCTGACACCCCCCACCCCCCACCCCAGCAAAGACTAGTTGACTATTTGGGAAGGCCACCTTCTAAGGGCTGGGTAGCTCAGATGGTGAGAGCACTGGTACGCAAAACCAGAGGTCTTGAGTTCAAGTCCTGGCCCAGTCAAAGTTTCAAAGATCCCACTTGTTTTTCTTTCTTTGACTTTTCCACAGTAAAATTTTTAAAATCGAGGATCGCTTTCCATTGGCAATTTCATCTAAACTTAGGTGATCAGGTGTCAAAACAATCCTGGACAAATACTGTTTTATGTTACAGCTTATGCGTAACTATAATTCTCTATCATTGATCCAGTTATACTCAGTCTTCCAAAGAAGAAATAGAAAAATTCCATCTTTGGAAAGCAGTTCACTAACAGAGGCTTAGAGTAGAGGGCAGAAAATATTTCTCAATTAAAAAAAAAAAGGAACAAAACAGAATATATCATAAATGGACATCTATCAAACAAATTGTCAATGACTTTTCCATGAAATATTTGTGATATTTTAATTTCCACAACATTTCCATGATATTTCCATGACTTTTCCCACGACATTTCAATGACTTTTCCATGACTTTCCCACGACTTTTCCATGACTTTCCCACGACTTTTTCATGATTTTTCCCACGACATTCCAATGACTTTTCCATGACTTCCCCACGACTTTTCCATGACTTCCCCACGACTTTTCCATGACTTTTTTATGACATTTCCATGGCTTTCCCGTGACTTTTCCAGGTTTTTCCATGACCGCAGGAGCCCGGAACACCCTGCACAGTGCACCACCTACCTTGCCACAGCCGCTGATAGTGCAACGGAACGGTCGGTGCATCCCAAAGGTTCCCATGCCTTGGGGACGTTCTGGACGATTGCGCAATGGGCCTGGCCTATCACCCTCTGGGGGGGGGGGAAGGACAGACAATTCCCGGTGATTCAAATAAGGGAAGAAAAGAAAGAAAAAACTAGAGATTTATGTCTGTTGGCAAACAGAACATAACGCTTTTCCGCATCTGGTTCTCTTTAAAAAAAATTTTTTTTTACATCAACGGGTTCGAACCCGTACCCTCCATTCCTACCTCAAAACGCATGTGTATATTTAGTGCACAAAGTCTATGGGATTTCATTATAATATTTAAAAAAATCATACCAATTCTGAACAATGGTTGATTGGTTCCAAACTCAGGTTTTAGAATGTCTAGCTCAATAGCTAACTGCCCACCAAATTTCGAGAAGATTGGCAAATATGTGCTTTAAAAACACGCATTTTGATGAAGTCACGATTGCGTCATGGCATTTTGGCCCCGGAGGGTGTTTCTAAACTACATCCCCAATAGATATAAATGAAAGAAAGAAAAAAATCTTTCTCCGTTGCCTAAATATGCCTAATTGAATGTTACAATCTGAAAAGTTCATGACCTCATTAATATTCATGAGATGACGTCACGATCGAATGAGGGCAATTTTTGGATACACCTCTTTCCAACTATTGATATACTGCAAAATTGAAACCAAACAAACTTGTACTTTTGCTTTTATTGGAGTTTGAAAAAAACCATGTGCTTTGTCTATAGGATTTTTACGACCAGAAAAAGAAGAAGAAAAACACAAAAAAATCAGAACAAGAACAATAGCTTTTCCGCTTTGAGGCGGAAAAGCTAACAAAAAACCTGAAAGTCAACTGTTACGGAAGCCATCAACCCCACCTAAGGGTTGATTAACTGAGGTTGTAGAGAGTAGGAATGCATGAACATGGCAGATGGTGAGACAGGTTTCCATTTGCCAAGGCTAAGATCATTCCATACTACTAATGGTCGGATATATCGATAATATAAAGTATTCCAGTGTTTTCAGCACTGGTATGCAAAACCAGAGGTCTCAGATTAAAGTTCAGTCCAGCCAACATTTTCTTTGCCATTTTTCTTTTATTATATCAGCCTTGTTAGTGGTAGGGTTAGATGCTTACATTTACTGTTGGGATTTCTATAATGCATTCTAATATTAGCCTTGTCAGGGAAAGAGATTGTTTTTACTATGACTCCGATCTTAATGCACTGCAATAGTTGGGGGTATATACAATAAATCATAGTATTTTATATCAGCCTTGTTAATGGCAGAGACATATTCTTGCATTTTTGGAGCATTTGATGTTTTTTGTACTGCTACTAGTTTTGAATCTACAACATATTCTATTACTTTATATTAGCCTTGATAATGACAGAGACAGGTTCTATCTTCCTGCATTTTTTGAGACTTTGATGTTGATGTACTGCTACCGGTTGGGTATCCACAATGTAGTATTTTGTATATTGGAGCATCCTGGCACATGAGCCTAGGCAGAGGAAGAGACAGGTTCTATCTGCCTGCACTGACTTACCGAGCCGGGTGGGCATCTTGAGGCCGCCGCACTTCTTCCAGTAGATCCAGCAGGTGGCACACAGACGGCACTGCATGTTGGCTGGCCCCCAGGAGTACCACTGGTAGGATGAGCTTGCTGCAGGTTTGGCCAGGGAGGGAGCGGGGGCCGGGCAGGGGACGGGGGGGGGAGGCGGATAGAACATTCATGGTTTCCAAAGGGGACGCCGTACACTATCACCTCTTGTGAGACGGAGTGTGGCTCTGAAAAGAGCCGGCAACTCAACTCAATCGAGAATGGCTGTCCAACAGCAAACTTAAGTGATTAGATGATTAGGTGTCAAAAAGAAAGGTCGTTTTATGTTAGAGCATATGCGTAACTATCAACAGAGAGAGGGAGAGGGAGAGGGAGAGAGAGAGGGAGAGGGAGGGAGAGGGAGGGAGAGGGAGGGAGAGGGAGGGAGAGGGAGGGAGAGGGAGGGAGAGGGACAGGGAGAGATGGAGTGAGAGAGAGGGGAGAGAGAGGGAGGGAGAGGGAGAGGGAGAGGGAGAGGGAGAGGGAGAGGGAGAGGGAGAGGGAGAGGGAGAGGGAGAGGGAGAGGGAGAGGGAGGGAGGGGGAGAGGGAAAGGAGAGGGAAAGGAGAGGGAGAGGGAAGGAGAGGGAGAGGGAGGAACAGGGACAGGGAGAGATGGAGAGAGAGAGAGGGGGAGAGAGAGGGAGGGAAAGGGAGAGGGAGAGGGAGAGGGAGGAGAGGGAGAGGGAGAGGGAGAGGGAGAGGGAGAGGGAGAGGGAGAGGGAGAGGGAGAGGGAGAGGGAGAGGGAGAGGGAGAGGGAGAGGGAGAGGGAGAGGGAGAGGGAGAGGGAGAGGGAGAGGGAGAGGGAGAGGGAGAGGGAGAGGGAGAGGGAGAGGGAGAGGGAGAGGGAGAGGGAGAGGGAGAGGGAGAGGGAGAGGGAGGGAGGGGGAGAGGGAAAGGAGAGGGAAAGGAGAGGGAGAGGGAAGGAGAGGGAGAGGGAGGAACAGGGACAGGGAGAGATGGAGAGAGAGAGAGGGGGAGAGAGAGGGAGGGAAAGGGAGAGGGAGAGGGAGAGGGAGAGGGAGAGGGAGAGGGAGAGGGAGAGGGAGAGGGAGAGGGAGAGGGAGAGGGAGAGGGAGAGGGAGAGGGAGAGGGAGAGGGAGAGGGAGAGGGAGAGGGAGAGGGAGAGGGAGAGGGAGAGGGAGAGGGAGAGGGAGAGGGAGAGGGAGAGGGAGAGGGAGAGGGAGAGGGAGAGGGAGAGGGAGAGGGAGAGGGAGAGGGAGAGGGAGAGGGAGAGGGAGAGGGAGAGGGAGAGGGAGAGGGAGAGGGAGAGGGAGAGGGAGAGGGAGAGGGAGAGGGAGAGGGAGAGGGAGAGGGAGAGGGAGAGGGAGAGGGAGAGGGAGAGGGAGAGAGAGGGAGAGAGAGGGAGAGAGAGGGAGAGAGAGACGGAGAGAGAGAGGGAGAGAGAGAGGGAGAGAGAGGGAGAGAGAGGAAGAGAGAGGGAGAGGAAGGGAAAGAAAGAGGAGAAAGGGAGAGGGAGATAGAGGGAGAGAGAGGGAGGACTCACCGTAGCAGCTCTCACAGGCACGGCTACCAGGTGTGACCCCAGGTGGTACCCCCGGCACTCCTGGCACACCCATCTGACTGCTGATGCCAATGTTGGGCTTGCTGGTGATCTGGTTGGGGTTGGGCTTGTTACTGTGTGAGAGGTAGCAGGGGGGGGGGGGCTCAAAACATCAACGTTGTAACCCAATGAGGTGTGTCCTACTCAACATGCACTCAGCACTCTATGCTTTGCACAATTGCCTGATGATTTGTGTCAGTGACAACATAACACAATGAGGATTTGATTTGATGTGTACATAGCACTGTATGCTCAGTGTTTTACCTAATTTCCTACTGCTTTGAGTCAGTAAGAATGTAACTCAATGAGGAATAGGCCCATCTGATGTGTACATAGCACTGTATGCTCAGTGCTTGCCCAATCACATACTGCTTTGCGTCAGTAAGAATGTAACTCAATGAGGAATTGGCCCATCTGATGTGTACATAGGACTGTATGCTCAGTGCTTTGCCTAATCACATACTGCTTTGAGTCAGTAAGAATGTAACTCAATGAGGAATACGCCCATCTGATGTGTACATAGCACTGTATGCTCAGTGCTTTGCCCAATCGCATACTGCTTTGAGTCAGTAAGAATGTAACTCAATGAGGAATAGGCCCATCTGATGTGTACATAGCACTGTATGCTCAGTGCTTTGCCCAATCACATACTGCTTTGAGTCAGTAAGAATGTAACTCAATGAGGAATAGGCCCATCTGATGTGTACATAGCACTGTATGCTCAGTGCTTTGCCCAATCACATACTGCTTTGCGTCAGTAAGAATGTAACTCAATGAGGAATTGGCCCATCTGATGTGTACATAGCACTGTATGCTCAGTGCTTTGCCTAATCACATACTGCTTTGAGTCAGTAAGAATGTAACTCAATGAGGAATACGCCCATCTGATGTGTACATAGCACTGTATGCTCAGTGCTTTGCCCAATCGCATACTGCTTTGAGTCAGTAAGAATGTAACTCAATGAGGAATTGGCCCATCTGATGTGTACATAGCACAGTATGCTCAGTGCTTTGCCCAATCACATACTGCTTTGCGTCAGTAAAAATGTAACTCAATGAGGAATAGGCCCATCTGATGTGTACATAGCACTGTATGCTCAGTGCTTTGCCCAATCACATACTGCTTTGAGTCAGTAAGAATGTAACTCAATGAGGAATAGGCCCATTTGATGTGTACATAGCACTGTATGCTCAGTGCTTTGCCCAATCGCATACTGCTTTGCGTCAGTAAAAATGTAACTCAATGAGGAATAGGCCCATCTGATGTGTACATAGCACTGTATGCTCAGTGCTTTGCCCAATCACATACTGCTTTGAGTCAGTAAGAATGTAACTCAATGAGGAATAGGCCCATTTGATGTGTACATAGCACTGTATGCTCAGTGCTTTGCCCAATCGCATACTGCTTTGAGTCAGTAAAAATGTAACTCAATGAGGAATAGGCCCATCTGATGTGTACATAGCACTGTATGCTCAGTGCTTTGCCCAATCACATACTGCTTTGAGTCAGTAAGAATGTAACTCAATGAGGAATAGGCCCATTTGATGTGTACATAGCACTGTATGCTCAGTGCTTTGCCCAATCACATACTGCTTTGCGTCAGTAAAAATGTAACTCAATGAGGAATAGGCCCATCTGATGTGTACATAGCACTGTATGCTCAGTGCTTTGCCCAATCACATACTGCTTTGAGTCAGTAAGAATGTAACTCAATGAGGAATTGGCCCATCTGATGTGTACATAGCACTGTATGCTCAGTGCTTTGCCTAATTTCCTACTGCTTTGAGTCAGTAAGAATGTAACTCAATGAGGAATAGGCCCATCTGATGTGTACATAGCACTGTATGCTCAGTGCTTTGCCCAATCACATACTGCTTTGAGTCAGTAAGAATGTAACTCAATGAGGAATTGGCCCATCTGATGTGTACATAGCACTGTATGCTCAGTGCTTTGCCTAATTTCCTACTGCTTTGAGTCAGTAAGAATGTAACTCAATGAGGAATAGGCCCATCTGATGTGTACATAGCACTGTATGCTCAGTGCTTTGCCCAATCACATACTGCTTTGAGTCAGTAAGAATGTAACTCAATGAGGAATTGGCCCATCTGATGTGTACATAGCACTGTATGCTCAGTGCTTTGCCTAATTTCCTACTGCTTTGAGTCAGTAAGAATGTAACTCAATGAGGAATAGGCCCATCTGATGTGTACATAGCACTGTATGCTCAGTGCTTTGCCCAATCACATACTGCTTTGCGTCAGTAAAAATGTAACTCAATGAGGAATAGGCCCATCTGATGTGTACATAGCACTGTATGCTCAGTGCTTTGCCCAATCACATACTGCTTTGAGTCAGTAAGAATGTAACTCAATGAGGAATAGGCCCATTTGATGTGTACATAGCACTGTATGCTCAGTGCTTTGCCCAATCGCATACTGCTTTGAGTCAGTAAGAATGTAACTCAATGAGGAATTGGCCCATCTGATGTGTACATAGCACTGTATGCTCAGTGCTTTGCCCAATCGCATACTGCTTTGAGTCAGTAAGAATGTAACTCAATGAGGAATTGGCCCATCTGATGTGTACATAGCACTGTATGCTCAGTGCTTGCCCAATCACATACTGCTTTGCGTCAGTAAGAATGTAACTCAATGAGGAATAGGCCCATCTGATGTGTACATAGCACTGTATGCTCAGTGCTTTGCCCAATCACATACTGCTTTGAGTCAGTAAGAATGTAACTCAATGAGGAATTGGCCCATCTGATGTGTACATAGCACTGTATGCTCAGTGCTTTGCCCAATCACATACTGCTTTGAGTCAGTAAGAATGTAACTCAATGAGGAATTGGCCCATCTGATGTGTACATAGCACTGTATGCTCAGTGCTTTGCCCAATCACATACTGCTTTGCGTCAGTAAGAATGTAACTCAATGAGGAATTGGCCCATCTGATGTGTACATAGCACTGTATGCTCAGTGCTTTGCCCAATCACATACTGCTTTGCGTCAGTAAGAATGTAACTCAATGAGGAATAGGCCCATCTGATGTGTACATAGCACAGTATGCTCAGTGCTTTGCCCAATCGCATACTGCTTTGAGTCAGTAAGAATGTAACTCAATGAGGAATACGCCCATCTGATGTGTACATAGCACTGTATGCTCAGTGCTTTGCCCAATCGCATACTGCTTTGAGTCAGTAAGAATGTAACTCAATGAGGAATAGGCCCATCTGATGTGTACATAGCACAGTATGCTCAGTGCTTTGCCCAATCGCATACTGCTTTGCGTCAGTAAGAATGTAACTCAATGAGGAATAGGCCCATCTGATGTGTACATAGCACTGTATGCTCAGTGCTTTGCCCAATCACATACTGCTTTGAGTCAGTAAGAATGTAACTCAATGAGGAATAGGCCCATCTGATGTGTACATAGCACTGTATGCTCAGTGCTTTGCCCAATCACATACTGCTTTGCGTCAGTAAGAATGTAACTCAATGAGGAATTGGCCCATCTGATGTGTACATAGCACAGTATGCTCAGTGCTTTGCCCAATCACATACTGCTTTGCGTCAGTAAGAATGTAACTCAATGAGGAATAGGCCCATCTGATGTGTACATAGCACAGTATGCTCAGTGCTTTGCCCAATCGCATACTGCTTTGAGTCAGTAAGAATGTAACTCAATGAGGAATAGGCCCATTTGATGTGTACATAGCACTGTATGCTCAGTGCTTTGCCCAATCGCATACTGCTTTGCGTCAGTAAGAATGTAACTCAATGAGGAATAGGCCCATCTGATGTGTACATAGCACTGTATGCTCAGTGCTTTGCCCAATCACATACTGCTTTGCGTCAGTAAGAATGTAACTCAATGAGGAATTGGCCCATCTGATGTGTACATAGCACTGTATGCTCAGTGTTTTGCCCAATCACATACTGCTTTGAGTCAGTAAGAATGTAACTCAATGAGGAATTGGCCCATCTGATGTGTACATAGCACTGTATGCTCAGTGCTTTGCCCAATCACATACTGCTTTGAGTCAGTAAGAATGTAACTCAATGAGGAATAGGCCCATCTGATGTGTACATAGCACTGTATGCTCAGTGTTTTGCCCAATCACATACTGCTTTGAGTCAGTAAGAATGTAACTCAATGAGGAATAGGCCCATCTGATGTGTACATAGCACTGTATGCTCAGTGCTTTGCCTAATTTCCTACTGCTTTGAGTCAGTAAGAATGTAACTCAATGAGGAATTGGCCCATCTGATGTGTACATAGCACTGTATGCTCAGTGCTTTGCCCAATCACATACTGCTTTGCGTCAGTAAGAATGTAACTCAATGAGGAATAGGCCCATCTGATGTGTACATAGCACAGTATGCTCAGTGCTTTGCCCAATCGCATACTGCTTTGAGTCAGTAAGAATGTAACTCAATGAGGAATAGGCCCATCTGATGTGTACATAGCACAGTATGCTCAGTGCTTTGCCCAATCGCATACTGCTTTGAGTCAGTAAGAATGTAACTCAATGAGGAATTGGCCCATCTGATGTGTACATAGCACTGTATGCTCAGTGCTTTGCCCAATCACATACTGCTTTGAGTCAGTAAGAATGTAACTCAATGAGGAATAGCCCCATTTGATGTGTATACATATAGCACAGTATGCTCAGTGTTTTACCCAATCGCCTACTGCTTATGGTTCAGTACTCGTGAGGATTTGCCCCATTCGATGTGTACATATCATTCTGAGCTCAAGGAAACCTGGGACTCACTAGTTGGGGATGTAGACCTGCTTGAGCTTGCTCTCTGCCTCAGCTGCCTTGAGGCGTTTCTGCTGGACATAGCGGTCTGTAGTCTTCCACATGTAGTAATACTCAACAATGCTCTTCAGCGTCTTCCAGGGAAGCTGAGACCAGGAGAAAAAAACACCCCACAACAGTTACTGGATCGATGATGAGACCTGAGACCATCCCTTCAGTTGGCAGGCTGACAATCAGACTGGCCCACCGGCCCACACTGCTTGCAGGTCTGATTGAAGACAGATGGTACACATTGCCACAGCAAGCACACTTTAAACCCCTAACTACCCACCACTTGTTTCTAGCACATGACCTGAATCCTGCACAATCCTACGATCCTTCAGTTAAAAGCCCCAAACCTGACAGTCCAACAGTGTCTCCCTGGACCATTGGTACCTACTCCTTTTTGTGATAATGTATATTTTTACTACCAAGTGCCCTCCATCACATTGGGCCATGTAACCTGGATCCTACATTTTCCTCATGTGACAAAAAAAAATCCACATGCCCTCAATCCAACAGAATCATCCTCCATCATATTGGGCCTTGTAACCTGTATCCTGTATTTTCCTACAGTGACAAAAACTCTGTGATGGTGGTGGTGGTGGTGGTGGTGGTGGTGGTGGTGGTGGTGGTGGAGGTGGTGGTGGTGGTGGTGAAGGTGATGGTGGTGGTGGTGGTGGTGGTGGTGGTGGTGATGGTGGTGGTGGTGGTGATGGTGGTGGTGGTGATGGTGGTGATGGTGGTGATGGTGGTGGTGATGGTGGTGATGGTGGTGGTGGTGGTAGTGATGGTGGGGATGGTGGTGATGGTGGTGGTGGTGGTGATGGTGGTGGTGGTGATGGTGGTGGTGGTGATGGTGGTGGTGGTGGTGATGGTGGTGATGGCGGTGATGGTGGTGGTGGTGGTGGTAGTGATGGTGGGGATGGTCGTGATGGTGGTGGTGGTAGTGATGGTGGTGATGGTGGTGGTGGTGGTGGTAGTGATGGTGGTGATGGTGGTGGTGGTGGTGGTAGTGATGGTGGTGATGGTGGTGATGGTGGTGGTGGTGGTGGTAGTGATGGTGGTGGTGGTAGTGATGGTGGTGGTGGTAGTGGTGGTAGTGGTGGT
The DNA here is from genome assembly GCA_949987565.1 of Luidia sarsii. NCBI lineage: Eukaryota > Metazoa > Echinodermata > Asteroidea > Paxillosida > Luidiidae > Luidia > Luidia sarsii. The sequence goes on along the minus strand of OX465101.1, from coordinate 3,725,133 downwards.
AGTGGTGATGGTGGTGATGGTAGTGATGGTGGTGATGGTGGTGGTGGTGGTGGTGGTTGTAATTGTGGTGAGGTGGTGGTGGTGGTGGTGGTGGTGATGGTGATGGTGGTGATGGTAGTGATGGTGATGGTGGTGGTGGTGGTGGTGGTGGTGGTGGTGGTGATGGTGATGGTAGTGATGGTGATGGTGGTGGTGGTGGTGGTGGTAGTAATTGTGGTGAGGTGATGGTGGTGGTGGTGGTGGTGGTAGTAATTGTGGTGAGGTGGTGGTGGTGGTGATGGTAGTGGTGGTGGTGGTGGTGGTGGTGGTGGTGGTGATGGTGGTGGTGGTGGTGGTGGTGGTGGTGGTGGTTGTAATTGTGGTGAGGTGATGGTGGTGGTGGTTGTGATGCTGGTAATAATGGTGGCGGCGGGTATAGATGCGATGGTGGTGGTGGTGATGATAGCAGTGCTGAAGTGATGGTAGTGCTTTTAATGATGGTGATAACGATGACGGTGATGATGATGGGGAGGAGTTGGAGGAAGAGTAGGACTCACAAAGTCTTGCCGGATGTCGTTGAAGTCCTTGCCGTACTTCTCCAGAGCCTCCTCAAAGAGGTTGGCCTCGGAGGCAGACCACTCCTCCAGCTGGTCGTGGCAGATGACCGGCCCGCCTGAGGGCACCAGAGCCGAGACAGCCTTGGTGATCCCATAGCTCTGGCTGTGCAGCATGTCCATGGCGTGGAACTATGGGAGACCACCCGGAAAAATAAACCAAATCAACACTAAACCACCTTTAGAACATACACTCTTCACCTTAAGAACCCTCTTAAGAACAGCTCCCTCTCCCAGGTGCCAGAAATTCTCTCATCGGGCATTGGGCACTGAGCACTCACTGTTTATCCAGCAGGGCAAACCCTCATTGAATCACTCTCACAAATGCAAACCTGAATCGGTCGGAGATCACAGATCACGGAAGGGACCAAGCGCAGCGGTACCGCGATGGATTTCACAAAGCCTCAATGATGCATGGTAACTCAACTCACCCTGGATAACCCGCCATCGGTTGCGATAGTCTGTATGCCATTGTTAAGCAAATATCGAATCTGAGTATTTCGATTGGACATTTGATGACTCGAAGGCGCGCGTGTTCCGCGTACCTCCGCGTGAAATGAACGATGACTGGCCAAAAGTACGCCACCGAAAAACCTTAATAGACTGTGAACAACAACGGCTACTTACCAGCGTAATGTCTCTGGATGCTGCTGCAGCACTCATGTGCAGGCTGGGCTGTCGCACCGAACTGCTGCAGTCCAGGGCACGGCCAAAGGTACCGACGGACCTGCGACGACAAACCAACCCAAGAGAAAAAAGAAAGCACTGAATACAGAAACTGCCACCCTGAAAAATTATTAGTTTCTCATCCTCGCCTGCATGTTTTGTTGTTGTTTTTTTTTTTAAATAAAACAATAAAAAGACAACATTTCAATTGATTTTTGCTTTTTCCAGCTGTTGAACCTCGCACGTGCACAGCCTACATATCGTACCTTACTTGAAAACAACTGAAATTTTGAACCGTGTAGCGTCCTTGTGATCGCCATACATGACGGTGGTGAGGTCTGTGGAGTGCATACTCGTGGCGAAAGTCTCTGCGGCAAAGCCGGGCTTCACGTTAGTGACGGAATTGTTCAAGGCAGCTTACTCAAGATCTTTCGGACAAAAGGTCACCTACTTCTCGTTGGAATTACTTGGTCTTGGCATCATATGACAGATGAGATAGTGAACGAAAAAAGTTCTCACTGAAACCATTTGTATTCAAAATTTATCATGAAAAATGGGTTTGAAAATAGCGACTTGTTCAGAAAAATGTTGAAAAAAAGAATCTGTTATGAAGACTTAGAATAATTGGGCTGTAAATTGCTTGCTGTAAGGGGATTCAATTTGAATTTGAAACCAGAAGAAAGCCCTCGTTCTACTGAATAAAATACATACACCAATTTTTCTTGGGAAAAACGAGGCTTCATTGAGAAAAATAACATTGAATATTAAAGAGTTCAATGAAAAGCTGCCTTGGGCTCAAAACAATTCGGTAGCGTACTGTCCCTACCGAATAAACAATGTGGTACTCAAAGGGTTAAAACATGATTGATGTTGCTCAACTGAATTTCAAGATGTCTTTTTTTTGTTGTCTTACCGGGCCAGTATTAGGAACTGGTCAATCTGACGATCTTGCAGCTCATGTTCGGGGCTCCAAACCTTGGTCTCGAGCTTAGACAAGTTCCTGCCATCCTCCTCTTCTGGATAGTGAAACGGAAAAGATGATTGAGAAAGAGATAGAGAGTGAAAGAGAGAGAGAGAGTGGGGATAGAGGGAGTGAAAGAAAGTGAAGAGGGGGGGGGATGGGAGAGAGAGTGTGATAGTGAGAGACAGTGAGAGAGAGGAGAAAGCGGGAGAGAGAGAGTGTGCTTAATTGGTAATTAAATTGAGTCTAAAGGCCCTTTACAACATTGGTCAAAATATTGCCACAGTCTGTGTGTTAACCCATGAAACATTTCAAAAAAGAAATCCTGCGAAGGTTTTAGCTCAAATGGTAATCTTAGAAAGTAAAAAAAGGCAAAAAAACTGTACAATTTTACAAGTGGCCTGTATAAGAAATAGTTTTTTACTCTTAAATTTAGTGGGCCTGACGTTTCGATCCTAGCAGGACCTAGCGATCCTAGCAGGACCTTTCTCAAAGGCACTCTGCCTTTGAGAAAGGTCCTGCTAGGATCGAAACTTCAGGCCCACTAAATTTAAGATTTACATTTTGGTAATTTTGGTCAGTAAGCAGTTTGCAACATTTTTGTATATCACCTTAAGTTTTTTACTCTGTCGATGTTTGATTGAAGATTTCTAAAAAAATACAGCATCTCAGACTATGACATTTCAACATGAGGATTCTATCATGACCATCAACAAACTGTGTAAATTAGAAGGAAATCTGTGGACATTGATGTTTTTCGATCTTCCCAATGTTGTATTGGGCCTTTAAAGATTGAGCCTCGGAAAATGTGGGCATAATCTCCATCCCAGAGAGGTTTTAAAAGTTTGACAGGGCGTCAGTACAGGGGCTTCTTGGACAAACTGTAGCGCATGCAGACGCACAGTCAAGCTACGCCAATTGATGATGCACAATGAGCACTTGCATCAGGCGGATAAGCCCTTGACAAAAGCCAATCTGACGTCCAAATTGCGCCAAGGTTGGACTCACTTGTTCACCAGGGCTCGACTTAAACACTAGCCCGACGGTCATTGTCTAGTAAAAACAGTTGCGGGCTAGTAAAATGACCCACTTTGCTAGCCCGGCGGACTAGTAAAAAGTAGACAGCGGTGTGGCGGCAAACCATGATGCGGGCGGGAATGAGAAAGTAGAAACGAAATTTGTTTTGCTTTACCTCATAGCCTTGTGTTAAATTCAATATCAATTATACAGGGCTAGTAAAACTTGCTGCGGGCCAGCAAAAAACTCAATTTACTAGCCCGGTGGGCTAGTTAAAAAAAAACCTTAAACTACACGTAGTAGTATACCCTTCTTGATTTATTTCGACTGTTCAGTGAGTTCTGAAATTGACAGATTGTTGAAAAACAAAACACACATGGCGGTCATGGGCATTAGAAAGTGGCCCAGCGTGAAATGGCTAACGGATTGAAATGCAGCTGATGGTGCGATCCTCCCAGCACCTTTCCCAGGGTGCAGAATGAACATTTCCTCGAGGATCTTCCTGAGAAGTCGCTGGCTCTGACTACATTTCTCAAAAACACCACTGCCCATCGTTCTGTGGGATTGATTCGGGAATTTGCGGAGTGGTGTTGAAATTGGGGGGGGGAGGGAGGAGGGAAGAGAGGGGGGGGGGGCTAACCCTACTGACCTTCCACGAGCAAGGGGGGTGCCTCTGCTTGGTAGCGGGGTCCGACCCGAATCTCGCCTTTGTCGGCCAGGAGAGTTTTCTGTTGAGGGTCGTAGACCAGTGAGTAGAAGAACGCATCCTGTTGGAAAAAGAACAGACCGAATGAAATGGAAATGAAACAAAAAAATCTAGTTACTACGCTCACTGTCAAACAAAGGTTTGTATGGCAGACAACTCGGCTTCATTCAGCATCTACAGTAGTTGCCCTCCTGGGTCGCCTCCACCCTTGGCAGCCACTCTCACACTGATACACCCCGGTGCACTTCCTCTTCCTCTTCTCGCCCTGGTGGTCACACTGGCGGGAGGACGCCGCACGCTCCAGCGGCCGCCCTGGGGATGGGAAAGCTTCTTCACGCCTCAACGCTTTCGCCAGGCTTAAATACACCGATGATAGTTGGAAAATCCAGCAGTCTCCTGACGACGGGCAGAGTGCGCACTAACCACAACACTGAGTAACCGGCTCTTTTCAGAGCCACGCTTCTTGAAAGAGAAGAGCTACATGGTGTCACCGTAAACCTTCCACTTAGTATTTCCACCATGCAAACCCTCAAGGCTTATCTAGACAGATAATTTGTCGTGTGCCTTGCAGAAGGGCAAAAGAAGTTCACTATATGGTCATTTTGTTCAAATGCCCAATACAACATTGGTAAAGGTCAAACGTTTGTCAGTTTGTGTGTTAAGCCATCAAACATTCCAACAAAGCAATCCAGAGAAGGTTTTAGCTCAAATGGTGATCTGAGAAAGTAGAAAAAGGCAAAAAAACGTCACGGTTTACGCACCGTTCTGTAGTATAAGGAATAGTTTATTAATTGCGAGTAATAAACTATTTGTCGATGTTTGAGTGAAGATTTCTCGAGAAGTACAGCATCCCAGACCGTAAGATTTCAACATGAGGATTTTATCATGACCATCTACAAACTGTGTAAATTAGAAGGAAATCTGTGGACATCGATGTTTTCCAATCATCCCAAATGTTGTATTGGGCCTTTGATTACATATTATTTTCCATTTCAATCCCATCCACATTCCGTGTTCACATATTACATCTTGATGAGGTAAAAACCTCATTCTAAAAAGCCACAAAACGGACCAGACAGAATTTGTTCCCAGCAGAAGGGCATAAAGTGGTTTTCTCATCTGAACGCATGTAGGCCCCTCTGCCGGGCACCCGACGAATACCGGTATGCTTAGCCATAAACTTATGAAAAATCACACCAATTTTGAGGGCCCGGTGTTGGCAATTCTAGCACTAGCTGGGGCCTTTCCTCATGGGCTAAATCTGTCTGCCTTCCAGAAAGTTCCTGCAGGAGGATACAAATGTCGGGCCCTCTACATTTTTGAGATTTGGGGATTTTGGGTGACATTCATCAAGCTAAGAAGCAGAACCAACTGTTGCAGCAAAAGTACATTGCTGAACCTGTGCAGGACGGTATGACTTGGAAGGAACTTGTGGTTGCCTGCACAGCAGTCGACTGATGATGATTATCAAGTCAGTTTGTAAAACTTTTTGTGTTACTTTAAGTGCAACTGTTACAATGCAATAAGGCACTTTCAGGACATTAAATCGATGTCTAACCAGTTCCTCGGACTCTGAAATAACTCTTTGATAATACTGCTTTCTTTCTTGCTTTACACTCCTACAATACAAACTTCAACTGCATAGGGCTGAATCACACTGGGAGGAGGGGGGGGAAGTATACACCAAACTTCCCACGTAGCCTGCAGGCAGAGTTACGGCGGGGGACAAATTTGGGTCTTCCTGGGGGGGCAAAGCACACCCAGAGAGCCGGCAAAGGGTCAGGAGGAGGGAGGGCGGGTGGGATGGGGGTAACTTAGCCTACCTCTTTGGAGAGATAGGAGAGCAGGCTCTCCGTCTCGTTCAGGAGGGTGACCGTGCACTTGCCGCGGATGTGGGTGGCGGGCAGGGTCTCCAGCTGGCGGGACAGGAAGAGCTCCCGGTGCTTGAGCTGGTGGCGCTGCTTCTCCGACAGCTCCTCCAGCAGCTCCTCTTGCTCATCTTCAATGGCCACTGCAACGACATGGAGAAATATCAATTCATGGCGGACGAGGGGGGCCTGGGGACTGCACCTCTACACAGCCTTGAAAAGCGTTCCACTCCCTCCCTCCCTCTGTGTCTTTCAGGGCCTTCTCAAAGCTGCGGCCCAATTTGGTAGTTCGTGTTCTTTCTCTTTTGGGTTTTTTTAGGAAAATAACAAAAACTTAGTTATTTAAAGTTGGCTACTTTGCCTTGGTTGCGAAAACCGTCAAAAGTGTAATTATGTCACTTCTTGCTGTATTGTGCCTGTTAGCTGTGTACTACTGCCAAGCAGCACGCCACAGCAACAAGTAACCTAACGAAAATAAATGAGGAGTTGTTGAACAGCACAATATAGTTACGATAGGCCCGGTCGCACGATGAGCGGTGTGAGGCTGTCCGTCGACCATGGAAGTGAGGGACAGAATGAGGGGCTGGTCAATGGTGCACAGCAGCTTTATATACCCGTGTTTGTGTACGGATGTCTGGAAGGGACGTCTCACCTGGCGCTGCGCGCGTAGTGGAAAGAAAATGTGGGGACGCCCGGACAAACTAAGACAAAACAAAAAATAATGCCTTTCATCGGTCCACTACATGGTTCTGGTTCATACTCAGGCTCTGGTTCAGACTCTGGTTCAGACTCTGGTTCAGGCTCTGGTTTAGCCTCTGGTTCAGGCTCTGGTTCAGGCTCTGGATTTGGCTCTGGTTCAGGCTCTGGCTCAGGCTCTGGTTCAGGCTCTGGTTCAGGCTCTGGCTCAGGCTCTGGTTCAGGCTCTGGTTCAGGCTCTGGTTCAGGCTCTGGCTCAGGCTCTGGTTCAGGCTCTGGTTCAGGCTCTGGTTCAGGCTCTGGTTCAGGCTCTGGTTTAGCCTCTGGTTCAGGCAATGGTTCAGGCTCTGGTTCGGGCTCTGGTTTAGCCTCTGGTTCAGGCTCTGGTTCAGGCTCTGGCTTAGGCTCTGGCTCTGGCAAAGGCTCTGGTTCAGACTCTGGTTCAGGCTCTGGTTCGGGCTCTGGTTTAGCCTCTGGTTCAGGCAATGGTTCAGGCTCTGGTTCAGACTCTGGTTCAGGCTCTTGCCCAGGTTCAGGCTGAGGCTCAGGCTCTGGGTTTATTTCTGACATCCATCGCTGGGTAAAATGTGGGCTACTACTTTTGATCGGATTTTCTGACCCATGCTGAATAAGAGAACAGAGCTGCAACATCCAAGAAAAACACCACAGCCTGTGTTTCCAGCCGATAAGGACGAGGCCCGAGCCAAAGCTGTGTTTTCAAAAACACAGCAAGTCATCGGGTCACCAAACATCGGGTCCTGAGTCACTTCAATTGATTTTGAGTCAGACTTGTATGAATTGAGTCCCATCTTTCCAATCAGAGTTCCCAAGTTGTCCGAGTGGAGTCTGAGACAGAGTCACGAGCCACACAGGTCGAGAGCCTGAGAGACAGGAGTCAGACACCTGCGGTGGCCCATCAAAATAGTAAGGTGGGTCTTCCCACACGTCACTCACGTACACGAGTCCCTCACCAAACAGGGAGCCACGGCACACTCTCTCAAGTCATTGTTATCAACTTTTGAATGTAATTCCGGGGCTCCACCAAAACCTGATTGTGCATTCTCCATTTTGTGGTCAAACAACTGGTACGTTAGACCAGAGGCCTGGTTTCAGGTCCCACTTCGGTCAAATTTTCTTCACTAGTTTTACAACTTGCATTAAATTTTCCAGGCGTTGGGTTTCCTTTCCTTGGTCTGAGCGACAGGTTTTTTTTCCCCCGAAATGATTAAAACCCTAACCTTCCCAAATCCTGCGGAATCCTATTTGCCTTCAGCAGGATTCTGCAGGATTCAGGGCACATGAGAGTTGACACATTGCAGGATTCTGCAGGATTCAGGGCACATGAGAGTTGACACATTGCAGGATTGTGCAGGATACAGGCTACTACTATCAAAGTGCTGGAGAAGGATTTAGCAGGATTGAGGGCACATGAGAGTTGACACACTGTAGGAATGTGCAGGATTGAGGGCATGAGGTGATTTTGTCAGTAGGAAAATGCAGGATGCTGGTAACAATTCGGACGTCGTTGTGGCTTTTGTCAAGAGATTATCCGTTCGAAAAAGGGCCCATTGTTCTAAGCTGAAAAAAGTCTTTGTTTAGAATGTGGACTAAAACTCCATAAACTCAGTGCAGGATTTGGCAGGATTCAGGCAATGGTCCACAGTAGCCAGTACTGCAGGATTTGGCAGGATTCAGGTCACATGGAGCTTTAAACAAGGTAGGATAGCAGGATTTTGCAGGATTCAGGTTATATCCTACAAACAATTGGTAGGGGGTTAGGGAAGTGGTGCTTGATTTTTAGGGACCCATTACTAGTGACTTACAAGCATGCTTGTCTGCTAGCTGGATGAGAGAGCTCGGAATGTCTCTTCTCCGGTAGAAACAGACGACTTTAGCTTCCACATTTCCGCTTGCAGTCTACAAAACAAGTAAACGGGAAAATTTATAGACGTCCAAATGTAACAAAATCACAAACCTCATCCATGTCAAAAACTCACTCTCCCTCGGTTCGTCAACAATTTTCAAAAATTGGGTTGCTATCCCTGGAGACACATGTGTGTTAAATGCGTCTTACTGGTTCCCTCAAATCCCATGCCAGTCAAATTTTCTCTGCAAATCTTCCAAAATGTTCATGTGGACAACATGCACTCATTTCATTTCTTTTCTTTGTTGGACGCTGAAGTTTTAATGAACGCCGTCTTGGAATGCACTACCTTATTCAGCTCTTCAATACGTCTGATAAGGTACGGTTGGGAGGATGAGGTCTCAAAGTAGACGTAATCTGGTGGAAAAAAAACAAAGTCGGATCACTCACATGCACGAAGCCTTGTAATGTCGATAGCACCTAATAACAGAATACTCAAGATACTGCCTTTGAGAAAGTTCCTACTTGGATTGAAACATCAGGCTCTGAATTTTTTGGGGGGGCCGCCTGGATTTTCTTAATGTTTATTTTTGAGTCCACAAATTCATCGATTAAAGCAATACAACACTAGATAAGGCCAAAAAAAAAGAAGTTCTGCTTTCGGTTACCCGACCGACCCTATCTCTAGCCTGCGACCCTTAATTTTTTAACAAGAAATAATGAGAAATAATAATTCAATGTGTAATTTGATTGTATTAAGGCTTGACCACATGCAGATACCTCCATATGATTATACCAAAAAAAAAAATAAAAAATCCCGACTTACCTACCATATTTTGAAATGCCATGTAATTGGAAGCAGAACTATTTGTGTAAATGTGTTTTAAAAGCTCTTTTGTCTTTCTATTTAAAAGTGTCTTTGAACTGTGGAAACACTAACAGTTGCAGGAAAATTTTAAATGGCAGCCATCTTGAAGAGAAATAAACAACCCTCCAAAATTTCCCCTCAGTTGACCGAGAACGGGTCGACGAGCCGAGTTGGGGTGGCCATCTTGGATTTGAAAACTGGATGACGTCACCATGTTCGGGTGTGGAGTGGTCTGCGGAAGTGTGCGCACGCGCTTGCACGCGTTGAGCCCTACGACTGTTTCCTGAACAGCAGTGCAAAGCAACGTCCGGGACATAGCACCGCGCACGCACACTTCCGCAGACCACTCCGCACCCGGACCTGGTGACGTCATGCAGTTTTCAAATCCAAAATGGCCACCCCAACTCGGCTCGTCGACCCATTCTCAGTCAACTGAGGGGAATTTTCTCCCTTTTCCCAAACGTGAGTAAAACAAAAATGACCAGTATTGGTGTTTTGGGGGGTAAATCTGGGGATTTCGGTCGGGGGTATTTTTCAAAGATGACATTACCAACGATGCATAGCCATGATCCTTGGACCCTACAGTCACCCGAATCTCAAAATTTCAAAATTCGATAAAAAAAAGGGTGACTTGTAGGGTCCAAGTTACTCGGACTAATATAGGCTTATGGTCGATCATAGAGCATGCGTCCACGTTATAGCGTACAACTCACTGTTCAGAAAACCAACCTGTCTTACACACCGATCTCACCCTGCGAGAGCTTCTTATATACATGATTGTAAAAGACACCTTTTTCCATTCCGATAATGACAGGGATATTGCTTCAAGACAAGCAAATTATGTGCCTACAGCCAGAGAATTTGCCATGTTTCTTATGGACTATTGGTACTGAGCTTGAGGCAGCGCTGCCTGTGCATGTGGGGTTAATTTATACCCCATGCAACAAAATCTGTCATGTCCTCGCGCTTGCGCAGTTGCAGTGCCGTAACTATAGAAAATGTAAGTTGCGTAACGGCTGCCGTAATAATAGCCACAGCGAATATATTAGTGTCTGGGCTTTGCGACATTTTGGGATGGAACTCTTTCCCCATGCTTGATAGAGAAGTAATAATAACTAAATAAGGGCAAGCACTGACGTGGGGGAAGTAACAAAATACTCAATAGGCCTACTTCACACAACTAGTCTTCGAAATTTGGAATTTGGAGGGTCGGGTGACTTACACTACAGTCCCACCCGACCCTCCCAAAATTCTAGAAAAATTAGTTTATTTACTCGGATTAGTACACAACATTCAACAAAGTTTAAGTTCTTTTTATTTCAGCATTGGAACTTCAATTTCAAAACTTTCAGATACGAATTGTACCAGCCCACTTCACATTTTTGGCCCAAAATGAAAAGCGGACCAGCGGATGGTCATGATACCATTTGAACACACGTACATTTACATGTACGTGCCCTTTCACTGTTTCACACTTGAATGCGTGCACCAACATTTTGGGCTGCAGCCCCTACAACAAAAAAACCAACGAAGTGACCACAAATAAAAATCGAAAACAGATAGTGGAGCCGCGCTACTCACCTCCCACACGATACATGTTGGCAGCCATTGCTCCACTGTCGACAGTCCGGCTATCGGCCGTGTCTAAACGGGCATATTAACGGTGGAGCCGAGGGGAGGAAGAGAACAAACGGAGACTATTTCAGCTGGTCTGTCCGTCCGTGCTCATGTCTCTTTCTTGTGTGCATGTGAAGCGGACGCGTGTGCCGTCCGCCGTGTGGCGGCGCTTTTCAGGATTGGCGCCACTTGACCGTTGGGGGCGCTAAAGAAGAGCAGGACCACGCACGGCGCTCTATCACGTGTTAATGTTTACGTTTCAATTTCCGCCCCCTACACGGCTTGACTTTGACAGAAGTAGTAAAAGTCACAGTGTTGTGTGTTCCCAACAATGTGTGTGGTATTTTTTGCGGTGAACTGTTGCCTTAAAGTTGTTTTGTTTTGTTTTTATTCCATTCTGGGAAAACGACCTCGTGACGCAACATCATCATGTGAAACGAGGTATTGTGACTAGCAAAAAAGGATATCAACACATGTCCGGAAGCCTTCGGCCTATCAGGACTTGTCGAGTGTGTATGGAAAGCGGCAGGGCTTGGCTTTCTCCTTCAGATATAGGCCTACTAGTTCAATGATATTCGAATACACATTGACGTACGTGCCTTCAACCCACCACACGTAAAATGTATCAGGTAGATAATCAGGCGATAATGTAAAGAATCGTTCCTTTGCGTCGTCAACCCTTCAGACTATGGACTGACTGAGTATAGTGGGCATGCAGTAGGCCTGTGCTTCTAGCTCTAATATCTAGCTAGCGGCTCCTTAGTTTAACCGAGGTGTGCATCTGATAAACAAGGCTGGGACATGATACCTGGGGCTAATTGTAACACTGTTGTGCAGTAAGGTAAATGCTTCTGACTGGCGCCCCGCGCCGCCCCCTCCCACACATAAATAATTTGGCCTTTTCCGTCAAGAGGGTACCATTCAAGGCATGGGTAGCTCACTCGGTATAAGTAGAGCATTGGTAACTCGGTTCCAGCTTTATCCCGAAACGAAACTCAACAAAACACTTAAGTAGCCTATAATAAAATTTAAATTTTGTACTCGATTTGTATAGATATCCATTATTATCTTCAAATCCCTCACACACTCCATCCACTCTTGTGAAAAGTTGCCGTCTGTGACTCCGTTTGACAGAATAATAGACTGGGTACCATAAAGGGCAGGCTTTTGCATTGCAAATCCGATACACTGTACGACGGACTCCCTCACTTGCTAAAGTCCTTGCCCCACATCCGTCGTCGCCTCTCGTTGCTGTCGGGATTGGAGAACCCGCACCATCCGATGGTGTAGGCGGTATCCGGCTCGCCGTATCCGTGCCGTGCTGGCGTGACTCAGCCGCCGCCGCTCGAGCTCGGTGGCCTGCCGTCGAGGGGGAGGGAGGCCGGCCGGACGCGGCGGCCTTGTCGGCCGCTGAGCCGGTGGTCAGATCCAAGGCCGTCTCGCGTGCCCCGACTGCGATCGTGGTGAGGGCGTCCCTCGGCTCGACGGACTTGGCCGCTCTGCCCTCGGCCACGCCGCACAAGATGAGCCCAAGAACCGGGAGGCGCTCGTCCGCCGCGCGGTGCTTTCCGAACAGCCGCGTCGCTCGCACGCTCTCCTCGCAGCGGGACAGTCGCTGCGGCGACCGGGCCGCGCCAGCCGACAGCACCGCCGATATCTCGTGCCGGCCCCGCTCTCGGTCCGCGGTTACCGCCTCGCCCGATGATTTGGCGATGGCCCGGCTGCCCCGCCGGCGCGCCTCCGCCGCGCGCTCGTCCGCCCGCTCGCCGGGCGGATCGCTCTTGCGGGCGGGGGTCGTCACCGGCGCCGCCCCGCTGTCGTCGTCGGGGCGCGAGGCGTCGGGCGCCCGCTGACCCTTGCTCACTTTGCCGTAGCTCCGGCCCTTTCGGCGGAGCCTCTGTGGGTAGGCCTGGAACGAATGCTTGAATATCGTGGGGACAAAGTCGGGATTGTTCGGGTCCTCCGACCTCCTACCTGTAGTAAGCAATAGTGAAGGAATTAGAAAGTTTTGATACACGGCTCTACTTTTGCACACTGAACCGTAGCTCATAAGACCATCGTGGGAAATGTATTAAACTGAATGATCACCTTAGTCGCTTCGAAAGTGCAGGGGAAATTATTACCTTCACCCTTACACTAACACTTCGAAGAAAAAAAGGCATCCAAAATGTTGGTTAAGCCCCCATCATACGTATAATTATTCGGATGCTGCAGGAATCAGACAGAGCCAGACGAAATGAAGAATGTTTTTCAAAAAAGAATGCGGGCTCGAACCAGTCTGGAATGACTCTGGTCCATTCCTGATGGCGTATTAGGCCGTGTGCGAAACGGGCGTCATTATGAGCTGGGTCTAGGTTTCCCCCCTATGGGAAATACACGGAGATGCGAAGACATGATATAGCTCTATAGCTGTAGCTCTGGAAGCCCGTTTCGGGCACGGGCCTCAGCTCCCCAATGCTGCCCGGGTGATGAAGCCTTGAATGGACCTTTCCCATGAAATATGCAAATGAGACCTAGCGCATGCGCTAAACTAAATTGGTGGGCAAGCGGGCTGCCAACCAATCATAGTTTTCCACGGGCGTGCGCGCGTTCCTTCTCACTAACAGTTTGGCGTGCGGTCATTGGCTATTCAGCGTCTTCCGCGCGCGTATTTCGAAACCTGCACGCAACGCGCACTCGTTTGCCCACCAATTTAGTAAAGCGCATGCGCCAGCTCTTATTTGCATATTTCATGGGAAAGGTCCATTGGAACACAATGGAAGTATTTAGAATGTCGTCAGAATATTCAGACTGCAGTTCGGATATCCAGGATATTCTCACTCCCATGGCATTCCGGCACCGGCACGCGTATTTCTTTCTTTTTTTACACCGCAGCCACAGGTTTTTCGCCATAACATGGTAAATTCGGCCTTGAGAAGAGACTATTATGGAGCTTGATTTACGTTATCGGCCAGTTGGCATTCGGGGACTCCTTGTGGAGGAGCGGGGCGGGGCGGAATGTGTTTTGTTGATAATGAAGGTAGTTTGCCACAATAATGAGATAATGTCTTGTAAATAATGTTTTTCACGAAAATAAAAGACGTCTTATTTAGAGCGGCCGCTTTCCTCATATGCAGCTTGCAGACAAACCAGTGGTAGTCTCCTTTCAAGGCGGAATTTCCACGTTAAAGCGAAACACCCGTGGCTGCGGTGTAAATTACGCCACCGGCACACTCCACCTCTAGTGTGGCTATATGACATGGTGGAATAAGCATTCCCATAATTTATGTGAATGTATTCACCAAAGAGAATGCCTGCCAGATCGCTGTTTAAGGCTTTCGAATGCACGACAGGTCCATACGAATCTGAAAGACCGTTTTCGTGCACGGAAAGGATATGCTTCAATAATTACTTCAAAAGTCGCCATAATTATGTGACCCGGCACAGCATAATGAGAAATAACCCCGAATTTTGAGATTTTGAGATTTTCTAATGATGTGAAAGAGTATACCATTAGCTTTCAAATGATTCCGTGTGAACTTTGTTGTAAATAGTACAAAGGGACTTCGCTCGTGTGTTTGGTACCAGACACAATTATAGCAGCACCATTCTAACTCCTCGTAAGCGGCCATTCAAAAAGGCAGGAACTTTACATTTTCATGAAAACAGTACACAAACACTCCCCCGAAATCCTCGATTTTTCAACATTTTAGAGACGGATTTCGGAAAAATCCTTCGGACATAATATTTGCTAATACATTAACTTTCCAAAAATACAAAAAAACATATTTTTTTTTATCGAATTGAGAAGATACTTTGACTTCAGGCGTTGTTTACTCGAAAAGTGTTTTGGTGGGATATTCCTCATATCGCTGTGCCGGGTCACATATACGAACGAGCATTGATTTTAAAACGAATTTATGGAAACCTCGTGCTATATACTGTGAATTGCTTCTTTGCTGAAATTGGCCGGGAAAACCTAATGATAGGCATACTATAACAATGCAAATTAGATCAAACATACACGGATTGGAATAATGTGCATCTAGATCTCCTTTGAGGCTGACCGACTCACGACTGAGCCGGTCTGGATTTTAAAAGGCGTGCTTTCAGCTATGTCTTACTCTTAAACTGGTCGATGGAATGGGTGTTATGAATAATGCGCTGGAATACTTTGTTCCAAAGGATAGGGGCAATTACTGAACAAAGCACGATCGCCGTTTCACGCAATAATAGTGCGAGGTCCAACAAAAAGGCTGATGACGATTGAGGAGATCTTAAAGGTAGGGTACACTATTTGGGAAGGTCAGGGCATCGCTCCCACACTTTGTCAAAGTCAACGTATTCATGAAATAACACCTGGGTAAGTTTCGACCAAATCCGTCAACCGTGTCATGAGAAAAACGGTCGGAACGAATGTAAAGCGCTAACATTTTTTCAAACATAGAGGGCGGTATTTTTAACATGAACTCTTTTGTTAAACACATAATTTTCATCTTTTCATCTGAAGACCAAAACAATGAAAAACTTGACTTGGCATTAGCTATGTTTATTGGTATATCATTAATAAAATTCAAGATCAAACGTCATTTGTGTGTTTCAGGTTTATTTGATGTTTAAAAAAAAATTAGAATTATGCCTGTAGTTATTGAGGGTGCTGTTCTTTACGTCATGGGGTGAACACAGTTTTTTAAATTCGAAAAAAAAATGCATAAATGTATTTCACAGACACCACAGTACTTTTTGAAATACATGTAGGCCTACATGTGATAAGAAAGCCATTCCAAATCGCATTGCAGTTGACCTTTAAAGGCCCAATACAACACTGGGAAGATCGGAAGTCATCGATGTCCACACATTTCCTTCCAATTTACACAGTTTGTAGATGGTCATGATAGAATCCCCCTGTTGAAATATTCCGGTCTGGGATGCTGTACTTCTTGAGAAATCCTCACTCAATCATCGACAATTAGTTTATTACTCGCGAGTAATAAACTATTTCTTACACTGCAGAACGGTGCGAAAACAGCGACGTTTTTTGTTTTGCCTTTTTTCTACTTTAACAGATTACCATTTGCGCTGAAACCTTCGCAGGATTTCTTTTTGGGAATGTTTAATTGTTTCACAAACAAACTGTGACAATCTTTTGACTTTGTTCAATGTTGTGTAGGGCCAAGACACAACATTGGTAAGATCGAAAAACAAAATAATGTTCACAGATTTACATGAAACTTACACAGTTTGAAGATGGTTAAAGTAGAAACCTGGCACTGAAATATTTCTGCCTAAAATGTTGTATTTTGGGAGAAAAAGAGTGAAAGAAATCGTTTACGTCTCACCGAGATCTAAACTATTTTTCTGAACAGTACGGCGTGAAATGTTGCATTTTCGCGAAACAAATGAAGCGTTTTTCACGATTTTCTCGAGACTCGGTTGGCGGATTGAGCTGAAATTTTGCACAGGTGTGCTATTTCATGCATATATTGGATCAGAGAACGTATGGATGCTATTCTTACACCTCGACCTCTATAATTATTGTGTGGGAGGTTTGTTGATGAACCGCCGTGGCTGAACCCGGCTCCGTGGTTGAACCCGCACCCGGAACGAGTGGCAGGGGACGCGCCAGCTGGCAGTACAGCCGCACTCACCGGACACGAAGTGGGCGCTGCAAAGGAAGGCTCGGTCCACCTGCTCCTCGGGCCACTGGTCCCTGTTGATGGCCGCCAGCCACAGGTGCCGCCGGCGCTGCTCGAAGGGGCTCCTGCGCTTGGGGACGGCGTAGAAGTGCAGCCGGGACTGGCGGGTCTTCCTGTTGGTGCAGCCCACCGCGCAGCAGCTGGTCACCATGATATGGCGGTGGTGCTCAGAGCCGAGACCGAGGCCCGGGCCGGTGTAGGCCTCCCGCACTCTCCCTCTTCCTCCTCCCTCGTGAACGATCGCAATTTCTTCGCTCGATCGGATACGATCCCGTTTACAAAATGAGGCACATTTTGCTTTCTTTTATATTATAGAGGCTCGGCTAAGTCACTTCTATTTCTAGTCGCGTCGGAGTCGGATGAACCAGCCTGGTTCTTATTAAGACTCCGTGCGTCACTAGTTGCTTTGTTCGAGCCCATAATTATACACACACGGGCAATGCAATGCACTTCTGCGCAATTCGGTGTACACCGGACGCAGTTTGACCTTCATCTTCTTTCCCCCACTCACATCCTGCGCTGTCAGCAGCCGTGCCCTCCCATGTGCGCGCGCAACACAACCGGATGACGCAATCACTCAGCGGCGCGCTCAGAACGCACCGCCCCCACCCGGCCTCCCAAATAAAAAAAAGTTCACTGTGCGCGGCGACCTGCCTCCTTTCCGCGTTTACTTTTGCCGAGAGGGTCAGTGGCACCAGACTCGAAAGCGTTACCCTTTTGGGGGGCGTCTTGCTATGGGCGTTTTTCAAAACCCGGCTTAAGTTTCGGCTCCGGCTTCGTCTCTGCTGTCCAAACGCTGAAAACACAGGTCGGAGTTCTTTGTTGAAGCTTTGGAGTTTGTTTTCTTCAAAACGCAGTATGACATTGAGAAAAAAAGCCAAAGGCATCCCATGTTCATGCCTTGTTGTGTGAAAATGGTTGAAAGAAATGGAGACAAAGCCGGAGCCTGAGTCTAAGCCGGGTTTTGGAAAAGGGCCCAATGAGAGCTGCGCTCGTTCTGAAAAGTACGATTGGAGAGAAACAATAATATTTGTCAAAAATTTTCCTCTTTTAGCGAAAATGACAGATTTTGTTTCACGGAATATCTGACAACATTACAAACTTCCTAAAGATTAAGTAGTTTCTAAAAAAATTGGAATGTCAGGAAATAATTGGGCACTCTGCAAAATGGTACAGTATACCGTCTCTTTAAAGAGCTATAACAATGTATAGGGATTATGAAAAAATAGAACCAATATAACGCAATATAATCATACAGTTCTAAAGATCACTTGAGACCCCAAAATTGAAAATCCTAATTTGGCATTGAAAATGTTCATATCATTGGTACATTATTGGCAATTTTAAAGTCATCGGATTTAGGGGATGGGGAACGAAAAGAACTTCAATGGCGACTTTCACTGGTAGGGCCTATATGTGACCCAGCACAACGACATGAGGAATATCCCACCAAAACACTTTTTGAGTAAACAACGCCTGAAGTTAAATCTTCACAATTCGATTACAAATCAATTTTCTTTCTTTTTTGTATTTTCGGAAATTTTAAGTATTAGAGGATATTATATTTTGGTATCATTTGAAAGCTAATGGTATACTCTTTCACATCATAAGAAAACCTCAAAATCTCAAAAATGGGGTTATTTCTCATTATGCTGTGCCGGGTCACTTTAATGTGCGCGCGCTACAGCAAAGCAGCCAATAACTTTTTCTTTCTTTGGTTTTTTTCCCAAAGAATCTAAAACAAAAACTATAGGAGCATTTACATGCCCAAGGCAAACTGTATGGACGATTGGGCTGTTACTAGAAGTAGCATGAGCCAGCGCTGAAGAAAAACGAGTGTGACCTCGGCAGGAAGTGACGTCAGACTACAGCACATTATGGCCTAGCGGCAGGAGTCACGACTTGTACTAAAAAAACCGGAATGAAAGCGAAAGACACACAAAAATAGACAACTCCCAAATATACGGGACTCTCTTTGCTGACGGTACTTCAAATTAAACCTGGAACTAATCTCTTTTATTCCTAAAATTTAGTGGGCCTGACGTTTCGATCCTAGCAGGACCTTTCTCAAAGGCAGAGTGTCAAGGGCAACACAGATACATGTACACGAAGGAAGGGGGAAGAGAGTGAATAGGACACGGATGAGAAACAAAGGACAAAGAGTAAAGCTGGTAGGGTGAGATCAAAGAGAAGGGCAAGGAGTAGGGTAGGGATTAGTGAGAAGAGGGGAAAGATCAAAGAGAGAAGGGTGAAGGAGTGAACACAAAAGAAGGATTATCAGAAAGCTGCATGGTGTTAGTCATTACCCTCCTGGATGTTGAGACCATGTGGTTGAATAGTCCGAAGACGCTTCATCCACATTTTCTCACGGCTTAGTCGGACAGCATTACTATATACGGTGACCAAGGCATTCTATGCTCAGTACACTCACATCTGATATCGAACGATCAGGGAGATTGAAGTGATACCCAACAGGGGTGTCCATTTAACCGGTTTTTTTTTATTCCTTTCAACACTTTGTTCTCATAGTCGAGTTGATTTTTGGACTGGTCACATACATCCACAATTAGGGCCGATATTTCCCGAACTCAGAAGACCCGAACCATCGAAACCCCGGACTGTAAAAAGCATGAATTCATTTCACAATATTAGCTTATAATTCAGTATAGATTCCTGAATAAAAACGTGGTTATACACTACTTTGATGATAATCAGCTGGGAAGAGCTATCTTGGACTGACCTGGTGTGTTCTGCATAGGATGCAGCACACTTATCAGCCCCTTTAGGCCATAGTGACTTCACGTTTTCTTCATTTCGTTTTCTGTAAAGTTTAAACAGACTGGATATAATAATAATTATATACATTGTTTGTATACAGTATCAAAATAATTCGTGTATTATTGTCATTTTTATTGTCAAGGACAGTTGACACAGTGTGAGTTTCATCACTTGTTATGTATGCGCTGTTCTGAGAAGAACCAAGGTTCTCAACGTTCCGCAATGAGTCGAGGCCAACACCTGATAAGCCTGAAATATCACCAGTTCGTATTTAGGGAAGTCCCCAAAAAGGTGCCTTCATCCTTTTCTGTCCATAGGAGGGCCTGAAAGGCCACCCTCCATATATTTCGTTACTGCATCACGACCGCTACGAATTTTGAATTTTGGAAGTTTAAAAAACAATAATAATGCGCCACATGCGACGTTGGTGTTTGCAGGAGTTTTTTAGAGGCATATAAGCGTCCCGATGTATGACACTTAACCACCGGGGCTAAGCTATAAGTGCGCATGCGCGAAGCCAGGTTTTGCTGAGGCCTCCCCATTCATTCATTCATTCATTCATTCATTCATTCATTTCTCAGGTAGTTACAGGCACAAGCACGAAACAACCCTAATCCTAATCCTAACTCTATCAGTAACGCTAACCCAACCCGAACTGTAACTCTAATCCTAAACATAACCTACGCTGGTTTACAAAACACGTCCTTGTATAGTCTCCACACAATTTACGGGGTACCAGCATGGCTCAACGACGGTGGCTAAGCGTCATATGTCGGTCCTGTTATATATCTCGTTTTTTAAACACCTTATACTGCGCGATCGTGCTGAGAAAAAACAAGTGAAAACACACCCGTGGTTCGAACCACAAACCTTCGCGTTGATGGGCGAGCGTTTTCCCACTCGGCCACTTGAATTACGTACCAGCTGCACGCATCTAACGCAATACATGACAGTTGGCGGTGGGCTTTTGGATTTCGTTGTATGCGCCAGGTAAAGGGTGTAGCACGCTAAATCTATTTCCACAGGTCAAAATCATTGCAAAAACTGTCTTTCATACACACGTAAGCAATTCGGGCCCTTTTCCCATATATATTATTGACGTTACTCGGGCCGAACTCGGCTTGAGACGTTGTGACCACAGGTTTTTGAAATTCTCTTTTGCCATCCAGCCCTATCCTGGGCAGCACGAACCGCCTGGTCGTGTTGGAGGCCGATGACATTGAGGTCGTCTATGATCTGTGATATGTAGATGCAGCGCAGGCTTCCACCCTGCCGAAAGGGTTCTGATGGTTGGTTGAGTGGGTTCAGGAAGACAGCGAGAGGCACCTCTGGTCTCCCACGACGACACGGAATCATCTTCAAAATTAACACTAAATTTTAATTTCCCAAAAAACTGTTCTACGATAACGTGCTGTAAATGAAAGGCCTCTTACGGCACATGCACACATAAGGAAGTGAACATGCCGGTAAGAATTTACGGAACAGTTAGGTCATGGAGGAAGGAGGTTAAGTGCGGGTATTTTCGACCGGAAGGGGAATTCGATTAGCTGTATACGAAAACTACACAGCTGGTCGAGCTTTTCGCTTTTCTTAAACGAATCCCCCTGCCTTTACCCTATACCTGTTTGAGTTGGGTAGGCACTGCCTGGCTACAGCGTGCTTTCAGCGATGTGGGACACAACTCGTAGATAGTGTCAAACGAATTATTTTGAGAAACATAATTAATGGTGTTTTCTCGAACTGCATGGACATTATCAAAACTCCCTAGAGTAAAAGATTGTTCACATCGTAACAGCGGCTTCCTAGTTTTACAGGTATAATATTAAAGTATAAATATAAAGACTGTTGCAAACTGCTCACTGATTAAAATCAACTGCAATATAATTTTACAAGTTAGAGGGCCTGACGTTTCGATCCTAGCAGTCAGTCTTGCTTCCCGAGTAATTTGTTCTAATAGAGGGAGATGACTGTGGCATCCCTGAAGTCTTTCACAACTTATGAAGGGATGCCCATCGTAGGGACGTCCATCGTTACGATGCATCGTAAGGCTTTGTGAAATCCACCCCTGGTCACTTTTCCGGAGACGATAAGCCCAGTGTGGACAGTGCATGCAGAGCGAGTCGGTAAAAGCGGCACACGGCAAAGCGTGTACATCCGTCCCTGCGCAGGCTATACTACCACGCATGCGTTTTGCAAGATTTTAAGTCATTACGAGTATACTGTCAGCTCGGTTATTTCTACCACGGTCTCGGTATCTTTGTTTCCGTGTCGAAAGTCCAAGTGGTTACATTTTATCATAATTATTTCATTTTACCATCGTCGCGGTAAAACCTTCCAAAAACAGGTCAAGTGCGGGCAAGGCTGTCACACTCCTACCTATATAATTCCTTTGGGGAAATGGACTGGCTTTCATGTGGCATCTCTATGAGAAACTGTATCTAGAAACGGGTCCTTTTATGCATCTATCGCCACCACAGCATTATTAAAGGGGAACTTCACGAAAATTGACTTTTCCAGGTTTAAGCTTTATATATAGTTGATATGACCATCTTTCAAAATTAACATGAAAACCTTATACACGTTTCCTATTTAAGGTAGAAAAAAATGTCCCAAACATGGGTTTCCGCGCAACGCTTTTCGCCGATTTAACGAAACGCTCATAAAGTATTCATGATATGTTAATTTGACGCGCTAGCGATAAAGCGCAGCGTGATTATCGGAGTGACCCACCGGGCACGTGACCAGGGCGACCGGCCAGCATGACCGTCGTGCGCGGTTGCTTCGTGCTTTCGTGCTGGGCCACGGCCACGGGTGTAAAACGATATTGCTCCCGATATTACTCCTATGGAATGTGAGGGATATTCCTCACCACCCTCTCTATAGGAACTCGATATTTTAGTCTGTAAATGTAGAGCAAACGGACGCTAACAATCCTTTGCATTGAGGCATAAATCGCAAACGAAACGCGTACAGCAGCACTGTTCACCGTAGGCTGGCGTGGATGTGTTATGATTTCTGTTGCACTGTGACGTCACAGCTGGCCCGAAGTAAACACGGGAGTTGATCTCGCGCGATTCAGGAATAGGGCTGACTCGGAGTGGAAAGAAAATGCCTCTTTTTCCTTCCGCTGTCATTTTCGGCCCATAATTCCAGCCCGTTTGGGTTTGTTCATGACCAATCTTTCCATAAAATACTTAAATCTCTCTTCATCTTTTTTAAAAACCGTTGAAGTTGCTCTTTAAACAAAGTACACCTTAGTTCTTGCCACATTATGACCCTAACATTGCATTCTTTCAGACAATGCCAAAAAAATGAACGAAAAATTAGATTTTCACTCGCGGAATTAATGTCAAACATTGCATTTAGGGTAAAAAAAGACCTGTTTCCTGAGTAAAATGCGCGTGTATCCCAATACTGGTCCAATGAAATTAACATTAAACAGCGCCACTTAGGAGCTTAGTTCTCTTGAGTCTTTGCTCACTAGCTTGTCAGCTTTCTAACAATGTAACCTTTTTTATGATTGGTTAAGGTTTAGGCCTGCGTGTTCACACTTTAAAAGAAATTGGGGACATGGTAAGCCAATGAAATCGTTGCATGGCTCGACGAGCTCGAACACACACACACACACACACATATCCCCCCACACACATACGGCCATTCACACACATACCTGAATCTGTATCCTTGTGGAGACATAATTAATGGCTTTGTTCTCGTGCACTATACAACCGCGTGAGAAACAGACTATGTTTTAAAAATGCTCCCATTTCAACCACATTCACTTTCCTGGGTAGAAATTTGGACCGTGTGCCCCTTTTTAAATATGACTTCTATTTCCGACTGATTCTTACCCATTACAAATTTCCCGTTTTTGAGTTATTTACAAATATTAGTTTCGTGAAAACCTTACAATTTTCCTGTGGAGACCTATTCAACCGATTATCTCAGGTCTCCACAAGGCACCAGATTCGCGTGCAGTATGTGGCACACGTACATCAGATCAATGTGCAGCGTGGGTCCGGTTCGCTCTGCATGCAGTTAGTATGATCAACGTTGCCAATTCTGCTGTATTTGATGACAAATTGTGAGTATGTCACTCCTTGTGACGTGGAAACAAAATAAAGCAAAGAACCTTTTAATTAATATCTACAAAATGTGTACACCGTTTATTGACGGGTTTAATTTAGACGTTTCCAAAAAAAACACCTTTTCACTTCTCCAAATTCACTCCCTTTATCTAATAACCAGGGTTTAACGTCAATTCACGATTACTTAATTTTACATGTACCCTCCTTCAAAAATCACTCCCTTTGTCTAATAACCAGGGTTTCACTTCAATTCACGATTAATTAATTTTACTCTCCTCCAAAATCACTCCCTTTGTCTAATAACCAGGGTTTCACTTCAATTCACGATTCCTTAATTTTACTCTTCTCCAAAAATCACTCCGTTCAACTAATAACCAGGGTTTCACATCAAATTAAATCGGAAGATGCAGGCCCATTACAAGGGGCAAAAGTCAAAGAAAACTGATCTGGGAGACAAGCTCCAGAGCGTGGCTTGCCACTTCAAGTTGGTCTCGGCTGGCCATACGGAGAAGTACGGGCATCAACTGCCACTGCAGGATGGCTGGCAGCCCCTCGTCTCCCCCAATGGATTACTGGCGAGGGCCTCCGCCTGTTACGCCTCGTGTCTCGCAACCAGGAGTTACTGCTCGTATCTTGCAGAAAACAGGGCTGGGCCATGAATTGCCTTCAATTTCCCGACTTCCGTCTGTGCCTCCGCAGTACCAGCTTCACTAGAACTGTAGTTTTTCTGTGCTGCTTGCTGGACGGATAGGCACAGTTGGGGAAGGAGACCACACCTCAATCTCTCTCTCTACACACAGCTCACTGCATAGCACCTCCTTGCTCTTCTGTTCTCCACAGTCTTCTCACACCACACCCTAACACACCACATTCCTTTAAACTCCCCACGCATGCTCACTCATGCAAGGTGGGCGCATTTTATTCAAATGAGGAATTGAATAATAAAAGAACTGCAAACTGGCAATCATGGCCCCTGGCTCTACCAATAACCATAAAGAAAAAGCTTTACTGCACAGATTCCTTGTGACAGAGTATGTTTCTCACATTTAGTCAAAGTTTTACAATATTTATGTTGTAAAAGCCATAAATAATTTACTCAGTCAACACCTATAGCAATAATGGACTGGCCCAACACATCTACAAAGGACAAGGACGCTCTTATCTTTGTTGCCAAGATCACTGGACCGTGCGCTTTTGGCTGGTTTGTATAGGGTCCTTTTAACCATGTTTTAACTAGAAAGGAATTGATATAAAAAATATGTCAATATGATTTATCGCTTACATTTAAAAAAAAATCTTAACTTTTTAGCTTTTCCGCTGCGAAGCAAAGCGGAAAAGCTATTGCTTTTGTTAAGATTTTTCTTTTCTTGTGCCAAAATCCCATAGACTTTGTACAGGGGTTTTGTGGAAGGCAATTTTGCCATTGAACAAACTTGGATTTTTTTCAAACTTAGCAGATGCATAGAACCTTTGCTGAAGTTGTGCACAGTTGCCTTGAAAACTTCATGACGTC
Source organism: Luidia sarsii (assembly GCA_949987565.1). NCBI lineage: Eukaryota > Metazoa > Echinodermata > Asteroidea > Paxillosida > Luidiidae > Luidia > Luidia sarsii. The sequence goes on along the minus strand of OX465101.1, from coordinate 3,700,223 downwards.
ACCACGTGTCACGTGACAGTGCTTTAAAGGGGCAAATTTCAAACTCCATTTTAAGCAAAATTGTAATTTCGTTTTGTTTCAATTTTGCACTATATCTGAGTTGGGGAAAGTCGTATCCAAAAATAGCCGTCATTAATCATTACGTCATCTCATGAATAATAATGAGGTCATGAATTTTTCAGATTGTAACATTTAATTGAGCATAATTATTTGGCCAACGGAGCAAGATTTTTTTCATGTTTTCGTTTATATCTATTTGGGATGTAGTTTAGAAACACCCCGGGGCCAAAATGCCCTGACGCAATTGTGACGTCATCAAAATGCGTGATTTTAAAGCACATATTTGCCTATGGACAATCTTCTCGACATTTGATGGGCAGTTAGCTATTGGGCTAGACATTCTAAATCCTGAGTTTGGAACCAATTGACTATTGTTCAGAATTGTTATGATTTTTTAATATTATAATGAAGTCCCATACTCTTTGTGCACAAAATATGCACGTGAGTTTTGGGGTAGGAATGGAGGGTACGGGTTCGAACCCCGTTAATGTCAATTTCTTTTTTCATGTTTTTTTTAAGAGAACCAGATGCGGAAAAGCGTTATGTTCTGTTTGCCAACAGACATAAATCTCAAGTGTGTTTTTTTTTTTACTGTTCTCGCGTATCTTTCCATTGGTATGTCGCTCGTGCTGTTTAGGCCAACACATTGCGCTGTTTACACTATACTTTGTGCAGTATGTTGCCCGGTTTAACCCTGCATAACCTCCGGCTCTCCACGGTACGGATGATAAACTTCGATCATGTCTGGGGAAACAATGGAACATTGAATAGTTTTGACTCGTTTACCTACGAAAAAAACAACACTGCGGGGCGCCACACTGAGCAGTGATGCAGACACGCTTCGTGGACCGTGCATGCAGGAAGTACATCCTAATAGTTATTTTAATAGATTTCCAACATAACTCTACGGGGTAGATGTGAAGAGACTCGCCATTATAGTAAAAGCACGTAGGGACGTGGGCGTCACCGCATCACACGCCATAGAGACGTGTGGCGGTGCTCTACTTTCTAGCATAACAAGGACCGTCAGTAGAAAGAGTAATGAATATGCAAAAAGTGACGTCAACTCAAACGAGTAAAGGCCTTTTCACACTGTCCGAAATCTCGGGCTCGGAACCGGTTGCGACCCCGAGATTTTGTTCAACCCTTTTCACACTACTAAAATTTCAACCCGGTTCCGAACCGGGTAGCATGCTCTAGCCGGCTCGAAACCATCCCTGGCAAGGACCAGGGTTGAAAATCTCGATCCGGATTGAAAATGCATTTTTCAGCTTGAACCGGTTCGAAAACGATAGTGTGAACCGCCCCGGGTTGAGATCACTACCGCCGATCCGGGTTGAGTTGTGTGGCGCGAAACTCCGCGGAAGAACACGTACCCATGCACAGACGAAAAGTTCGTTGACAACCACACAGTACGTACTGTTGTGCACAGAATGCGCAATGTTTCACAGCAGTCTGTGCTAACGGTCGCGCAAACTTTGACAGCTCTTTCTATGGTTCTACTTTCGCACGCAACTCAACCACGTGTTGTTGCGCAATCTATCGATCGTGCAACCAATGTTGTACACAGAATGCGCGATGTTTCACAGCAGTCTGGATTCTATTTTACGCGTGCTGTGCTAACGGCCGTGCGGCGGCCGGTAGTCCCATCTCACCCAACTATCCCGTCGGCCGAAAGGCAAAAGGGCACGGCGGCACTGTGCGGGTACGGAAATTCGTTGCTGTGAAAATCATCCAAATTTGAGGGCACTGCAGCAATTACATAGGTAGTGCTATTTCATTTAGGGGAGTTGCTTCTTGCCTTCTTCTCGAATGCTTCGCGAAAGCTTTTCGTGAAACGCGCAAATTAGGGGGGCCTACCAACATTTCTAAATCGCGCATGCTTCACGAAAATAATTTTCGCGAAAGCGTGTGGAGTCTACTTATTTTTGACTGGTACATCCGGCCGCTTGGCGCGTCGCAAGGCATTGTGGGAGCGAGAAAATCACCACAGCGCGCAGGCGCCGCACATGATCCGTGTTGAGAGTTTGTAGTGTGAATACGCACGGCTGTATCCGGATTGAAAGTAACCCGGTTCACGAACAAAGTCTTGCATATTCATCACTCATTCTACTGACGGTCCAAATTATGCTACCTCTTTACTTTCGCCCATACGTAGAGACGCTGGTCCGCGTAATTTTTTTTCCCAGGATGGGAAAGGCCAATATTAGCATAAACGTGCGCTATTGGATATATTTCATCCACGCATGCTGAATTATTCATGAATTGTAGCGCACCCTCGCACGCGTGTACAATGTACATGTACAGTACATTGTGTACATGTACAGTACATGTACATGGAAACCATTTGGAAAATTCCTTTGGTCTGATCCTAGTTTCCATGGCAACGGTGCCTGGCTCTGTACTGGTGTGTCATCCCACACTCTTAAATACTCCCAAGAGACCAAGTCTGGTAGTGACCACCTCCTCTGGAATGTGTAGGTCACCCACTTTTGCATGGTCACTAGAAAGTGTGTCTGGGCAAAGGAGGTATTAGGCTATAATACTTCCTAGGTAAGGCATGGCCTCATTTTTTGGGAAACCACCTACTTCATCAATACTGTACGTCCCAGCCATTAAATTCTTCCAACAGAGTTTATGTTCAGAACACCATCTTTGTCATGTCGCATTTTCTTGTGTCACAGAATGTTTAACTTCTTTCCATGTTTGTGGGCATTCGATATTTGTAACAGGGGTAACCTTAAAAGAACCCATTTCTGATTAAAAGAAAGATTGAAGGTCAAGAAATCTATTTCACTGCCACAGTGCCAGCATATTTTTTATACTTATAGAGTCCTCTTTAATTTGTGTTCCCTCGATAACTACACATGTGAGGAGGGGTACGTAAACCAATAGAGCAAAGGCTCTGTCTATGGTATTATCAAGCGTCATCAGGAAATTCTAGTTTGTACATATACAGTGTACAGTACTTGTACATGTACATGTACATGTAGTACATACATGTACATGTACAAGTACTGTACATGTACATCAAGTCAAGAATAAAATACTGACGTGGGTGGGTGCGTAAGTGGAATGGTTATCATGAATAATTCAGCATGGATGAAATGCAACCAATAGCGCATGTTTATGCTAATGATGGCCTTTCCCATCCTGGGAAAAAAAATTACGCAGCCGGGTCCCCTATGGAAGTACCAGTATGCTGAGTCTTTGCTGCCGTCGTTTCTAATAGACGCTGGCCGTCCATAGGTTATTGTTATATGTCTATGGTCTGCACCCGAGTGTTGAAGTGCCCTATCCCTTCGTCAGGTAAGTTGTTTAAGAACGAAACATTCGATACAAAAAAAAATCCCGCTTTCATTACCTGGCGATCTCCAGGAGCAGTTCGGTCTCGGACGATGGCTTCAAATCCTTTGATCTGCGGTCCAATGTCACAAAGGTGTTTATAAGGAGAGCCCTAGTCGTACAACCTGGCCACGGTAGTTTGGGTGGTCATACAAAGTACATGTGGACGGAGAATTGTGATAATTGACTGTCAGTCTTTGCAGATATCACAATCGTTTAAAACGGAGCATGAAAACTACAGTTACTACTGTAACAGCTCATCGTAAGCCGCGGCCAGAAATGAGCACAGCCATGAAAGTTGCCAACGCTTTCCCGCCTAAGAAGTGCTAGTGCTAGTGACATGGTCCCTAAAGTAACCACTCCTTAGTATTCCATCTAACATGTTTTGGGTATCAGAGGTTTTCTTTCGACCATGTTGCATGATTTGTGCCTCAGAAAGATGTTTGCTTCCAAGATCTTAATGACGTCTGGGGTAACTTAAAGGTAGACTCTCACGAAATCCAACATCGGTCCAGTCAGAGTTTTCTTTGCCAATTTTTCAATTTGTTCCAAAGTTCACAGTCAGTTTTCCCTTAATATCTTTCTTTATATTGTAATAGGCCTACATATAATTTTTATTGTGACAGAATTTTTCTTCCCCCTTCCTTCTTGTACATGTATCTGTTTTGTCCTTGTCATTCTGCCTTTGAGAAAGGTCCTGCCAGGATCGAAACGTCAGGCCCACTAAATTTTGAGCTTTGCATTTTGGTCATTTTAGTCAGTAAGCATTTTGCAACATTTGTGTATATTACTTTCAGAATAATTTAAGATTATGTTTTTCTTCTTTGAAACCTTTTTTAGGGAAGAAGGTTTTTTTGGGGAAGAAACTGTTAAACGCGCTATTGCTACGATTAGAAAACAATAAAGGTCACGACGAGTCGATTCGCTGGATTGTGTGACGTCACTCCTTTGATTGACTGCAATCACGTTCCTGCACTCGTGCATGTACAATGTACGGGTGAGCGCGCATGCACGAGACAAACACCGTGAAGGTTATGAGGTTATGAATCCGAATCTAGCCATACGTCTGATGAAGACGATACCTTTGAGGCCGCGGTTCTGAACCGCGCAGAGATTCGAGCCACTTGCACCGGCACGGCATGACGGAACACGAGGAGGCAAATGGGCAAATATAAAGTAAATCTGCCATCGTAACATCCTTATTGATTATTCGAATGTAATGATACTGATAAGTACAATAAATGCATCTGTGAAACGTTCCTTTACTTGTTTCAATGGCATATGGTACTTTTTTACATAATTCCTTTCACTGTATCATTTTTTAACGATAATACACTACTCGTATTTCAACGTGTGTCCTTCGCTGCAGTCTAGCCTGAAGTGATTCTCCCGCTCCGCTAGCCCCACCTTATTCAAATTAGGCGCTAGCCCAATAAACCATGCATCCGTTACGTAACAAGTATAAAGTAGATTTATTCTAATTCGCCTGGCACTCAACCGAATAAATCATCATTTATACTTTTAACACTTGATACAAATAAAGCAACACAACTCCCAGATTGGTAAGACTGCGGGCTGCAGCAACCGGAATGAACTACAAAGAACGGTCTGGTTATATACTAAACTCCGAGTGACTTGGATACCGACAACAAACTTGAAAAACTGTCCTGGACATAAGTGTCCTTAGCTGTTTCTGTTTTCCAGCGTCCGTGACGCTTGAACAGCCTGTCGGGAATCCCGGCATTGGCGAGCCGCTGAGGCTCCTCCAGCTCTAAAGCTGTGCAAAGAATATTTGGATACATCATCAACTAATGGGGAAAGAGCCTCGATAAATATCTCCCTAACACGGGAATATGACATTGATTGATTGCCTTTTCTTAAGGAGTAACCAGTGCTTGATTTAATCAGAGATCTGAAAATAAAGGCATCCTTGTCTGCCTGTGTAAACATTGCTTTGTCCAGGTAGAGCTCTAACATAGCGACTGGACATGTGGGCAGGCCAGATCTGGATATAACGACGGTATCACCCTGACGATAGACGTCGGTCTTACTTGTTTGGATGGAAATGGATAGATGGGTGCTAGTAAATGATAAGTGCCCCATTTTTATTGCTACCAACTCGTTAAAGCGTAAAAATCCAGAGAAGGAAATAAAAGCCATGGCCAAGGTCCTGATATTCAATAAGTTATGTGAGGACCTATCTTGACCGTAACTCTTTACCATCCTAGACAGGATTTCAGGTGTAATGGGCTCTTTTCTTGTTTTTGGTTTGGACAGAGACCTTTTCAGTCCTTCTGTAGTTTGCAAAACAATGGGGTCTTTCGTTGGGTCTTGGTAACTGGCTAAACGATGAGCCCAAGAAATGGACGCTAGGGAAGTCAATATCGGTGATGGTGAATTTGCTGAATTGCCAAGATGAACTAGATAGAGAGCTATCATATATGCGTCAGCAGGTAGAGGAGATCTTCCGTGCGCCGTGGACCATTCTTGCCATCTTGAGAAATAGGCGTTGTATTGAGAGACTGTTGACGGCGCCCTTGACTTGGTGATGATCGCTGGGAGTTGCGATGCGAGATGACTCAACTCTTGGTCTTGAGCAGCCTCGAGAAATCGCTCTGTCCAGACCCCGCTGTTGAAGATTAGCTTGGTAGAGCAGAATGAAATAATATAAAAGAAAAGAAGCGTTATAAAGAACCAAAGATGCGAATAGACTTAACACCAAGCTTTCCTTACAGATTAGATTAGATCAGATTAATCTTGAGACGTTCTGTTTTCTGGATCAATGTTTGTTTTATTGACCTAGCCCTCCTAGAGCAAGACTAACTTCTGTACTATAGTGAGGAACTAAAGTTTCCATCTCTGATACATCTGACTCTAGACACATACATCAAAACCTCAGAAAATCTTTCTTATAGATTTTTAAGGGATCACCTTCCGAATGCTTTCGCCCTTCAAAATGGAATTATATAATACAATGTCAGGTTAATACTAACACACTCCGAGTGCCTCGAATGTGAGACAAGCGAATATAACTTCTACCGTGACGGTTTAACGAACCTTGTGAATCTCACGGCTAGTAAAGAACTACGAGTCATGTTCTGCACGAACTTAGCATTATGACCACGTCCTTCCTTCAACAAGGGGAAAGGGCTTGAAAATTCAAGGATGTCAGAAATTTCCGACCTAGGCGAATAATCATCCTGAAACAAGATCGCCAAATATGGGGCTGATTTCCACGCTGGGCAAATCAATGTACCCTCGGCTTTACAAGCCAACAGATGGATAATAGTTCGAGATATGAGGTGGATAGGGGGTACTAGCCAATTATTGTCATTTGACCAATCGAGTGTAAACGCATCTATGGCCTCTGTCCCGGGATTCCAAAATCTAGAGTTAAACCTGCGAACCTTGGCATTGTAGTAACTGGCAAAGCGATCAATAGTATAAGGACCCAAACGATAGTTGAGCATCGCATGCAATTCCTGCGAGCATTCCCAGTCATCGGGATCAACCATTTTGCTTAGAAAGTCTGCTTTCTCGTTAAGGGATCTGGGAATCCATTCCATTTCAAGGAATACTCCATACCGTATACACATACGGCAGATGCCGAGGGCAATGTCATGTAAATCTGGTTTCATGCTTCCATGAGCAACCAATTTGACTACAGCTTGATTGTCAGTGAACCACTTCAACCGATTGTGTTGAAACTTATCGATTTGTGAAGCCAGTACAAGCTCGACAGCTTTGAGTTCTCTCCAAGTCGAACTGCGACTTTTCTCATTTTCTTCCCACTGTCCATGACTGATGGAATCATCTATATTGACAACGTAACCACCAAATCCGTGGGAGCTCGCATCGGAATACACTATTCTTGAACAACTAGCAACGTAGTTGATGCGAGTAGCTTTTACTCTGTCTATGTTTAGAAACCAAAAATGTAATTCTTCTTGTGCTTGGACAGGAAGCGATACGCTTGAATTCAAGGAATTTCTGGATTCGATAGCCCAATGCATGGCCTTCGTCATTATTCTACTCATAGAGCCAACTGCTAGGTATGAAGCAACGATCTTTCCTGTTACGCTAGCTAATTGCCTAACATTCGCGCCTTTAACGTAGGGGGAATGTAAAGTGGAGAGGATATTTTGAATGCCTTCTTTAATGCTTAAGATTCTTCTTTCTGGTAAAATCAACAAACCTTGATTGAGATCAACAACAAATCCCAACCACTCTGTCTCTGAGACAGGATTCCAGGTACTTTTCTGTACGTTCGGTACAAAACCTGCGTTAATCAAATCACATTTGACCTCAGCACTGTGCTTTGAAGCTTTCTGAAAGCTGTCCTCATAACCCAGTCCGTCATCTAAATACACTACGATATGTTTACCTTCACTCCGCCATTTCTCAACAAGGGGTCTTACTACTTTAGTGAAGACATATGGGGCTGTTGATAGACCAAAAGGAAGCACTTGAAATCGGAAGAAGGAATTGGTTCCTTGAAATTTCCAGCAAAAACCTAAAAATTTCTGATGATCAGATCTAATACTGATATGATGGTAACCAGACTTCAAATCAAATTGAAACATGAATCCATGTGGCCGGAGAAAGAAAAGGGCTGTACGTAAGTCTTCGTACTTAACTGATTGTTTCCACAAATATCTATTGACGATCCTTAGGTCTAGGATTAGACGTTTTTTGCCCGTTTTCTGCACTGACACTGACAGGGAATTAACTATAAAAGGCTGTTCAGTACACCTGATGACACAATCGGTATCGAGGAGATCTAAAATAGCCGAATTGACAAAATCACTGTGGTTGAGGGCGAAAACGTTGTTTATTCTAATTTTTGTTAAATCTAGATCTGGGGTGTGTACTGGAGTTTCATAAAAGGGGAGGGCATAACCCTTCTCTATAACTTCTAGCACGAATGAACTCGCATGAAGAGTTCTCCAAAAGTGCAGATGCGTGGACAGTCGCCCAGCAACTTTGATTTTACTGGAGGAGGGGCTTTCCTCGTATTCAAAATAGTTGCAAGTGAAAGAATGATCATTAGCATAAATATCGGAAGAATGAAAGAACTCAACTTTGTTCACGGGCTCAGTAATGCCATGCCTATCCGCTTTAGGCCGTGGCGCCTTTGTTGAAGGTGTTTGCTGACTGTCTTCTGTCGACGTTGGGACGCTTTCAGGTCAACTCGTACCTTGGTCAACTCGTACCTTGGTCAACTCGTACCGTCAATTAAGTCAACTCGTACCTTCAGTTAGGTCAACTCGTACCTTCGAAAGTTTTCATGTGTTGAGAGTTTCGCGGAAAATATCGATGGATAATATGATCGATGCGTGATGTTTGGGTATTATCGTGGTGGGTTTTAGTATTTATTCGCTATGAGTGGGTTTTTACGTTGGATATAATTGTTACTGTAGTGTGTTTTTTGGGGGGGATGGACACACGTTGTTTTTTGCGTGAATAATGCGTTGTGGGATTTTTACGTTGTTTCAAGAATGCTGTGCCTATGCATATCAGTTTGGTTAATTTCATGCTTTTATCCGAAACTTTTCCTTGAAATTTAATTATTTATATAATTGTAATAATTTCGTTACTTTTCACTAAATTTGTATTTGTTGTACCTTTTTTTTCCTATGTGTATTATTATTTTTTATTTTTTTTTATTAAATGGACTACCGTTTATAAATGTCTCTTAAAGTTTGTGTTGGCCCTGAAAAGGGCCGGTGGGTTTACATTCTTGAAGCGGCTATACTGGACCGTTGAGATAGCTGCAAGTGGAGAGGAGCCCGGAAGTCGTCAACTCGCCAGAACGGTAGCTGTCCCACGCCTGGAAGACTCTCCCCTGTAGCTGTCGGTATTTCTTGCGCTGAAAGCGACACATCTTGAGTTCTTTTATCAGTCTCATCTGCACTGATACCATTTTGGACTCGTCGAAGAGCAGCTGTACTAGCTTGTACATGTGCAGTCCGTGGCGACCTGCTTTGCAGTTCATGCGCCGATGCCACCCCTCGACATCAGAGGGCAGGAAGGGAAGAGCCATGATTTTCTTGATGTATTCCCGTACCGCCGCATCAGTAGTGAATGGAACCGCCAAACCAAGGTTTTGGCAGTTCCGCCAAATCGCCTGGGTCCAGTGAAATAGGCAGCCCTTGATTGGAACTGATGGGAAGACCTTGCGGATGGCACCCCACAAGCCTGCTTCAAAGTCGACCACCATCTCCTTCAAGTTGCTCCCGTCCAGCTTACGCTTTACCACCTTGAGGATCTTCCGGTAGTCCTTTTTGGTCCGGCGGGACATGAAACAGAATGCAAGTGGAACTTGCTTCTGGTTGTCAGTGTCCCCCTTCACAAACGCGTGGATGCTGAACAACTGGTAGAATGGCTTCTTGATGATCTTGAAGGTACCGTCGAGGTACCAGGTCTTGGCCTTCTTCAGCACCCCCAATTGCTGGTCGGTAAAAAACAGCAAGTGCCGGGCCTCGCCAACACGAATATCACTTTGCAAGAACCCATCAGGCATCGCATCTTCGATGAGGTCGAATGCGAAGGCTTGGGGCAGGCACTGGAATCGGGAAGCGTCGCCACAATCCCTTCGACGATGGAACCAGCAGACCGGTACATATCTTGTCTGGCTCGGTCCTTGATCTTGGCAGCTATCTCCACGGCTGTCTGTGTACCGGGATTGGCAGGGTGGATGTGTGCCTTGTGTCTACCATAGCGAAAAGATTCTTCATGTTGGAGAACTGAAACTGGACACCGGCGATCCTTGCCACGCATGCTACAAACCCACGACGAAAATGGAGAGGATGGATCCTTTTTCCATTTCCGTGTGTATGTATAGCCGAGCGAGTCCACAAGAATCGTATTCCCACGCTGCGTGCCGCTGTCTGTCTCTTGGAAAGTGACAACACTTTCCTCTCCGATGCCTTCGATGATTTCAGGAAGTGATCTATCTTGTACACTGTCCTCGATAATCGGCTGGGGAACACTGAAATTGGCGGTGCAATGGAAGGAGTCAACCTCCTCCACTGCCGCCGCCTCCTCCAGTAATCCACCCTGCCTGGGCCTAACGTCAGAGTTGGAAGTAGCATGGTCGGAGTCGTCCTCCTCCATTACCACATCTTCCTCCGACGCAGGAACAGACTGGGTGATCTCAGCACTGCATAAGTCGCAGTGCCAAATGTCCTCCTCGGTCATTCGCTCGTACAACTCCGGTGAAATACCCGTATTGCAGGTGCGATGCTGCCAACGATTACAGGTATCGCACTGCAACCCATGCTGGTTCACCCGAACAGCCTTCACACACACCACGCAAGGATACTTGGGCGCCATCTTATGCTTGAATCTTGTTGCTGAATCTTTATCTTGAATCTTGATCTGGGATCATGAGACATCGTTTCCAGAAATGTCGAAGCTTTATATAGTATTCTGGACATGCTCAGTGATCCGTCAACCCCAATTTCTATAGGTTACACACAATGATGCGTGAAAATTGGCCCATAGTGTGGTTACGAGTGACGTCGGCGACATCACAGAGGTTCCAGTAGTGGCGGCTATAATCACTGCATTTAACAATTGGGCATCAAGTTTGGTCATGAGTGACGTCGGCGACATCACAGAAGTTCCAGTAGTGGCGGCTCTCGCGAGCTATACTGCCAGCCTTTTGGCTGTAACAATGCCATCTGGAAAACACTTTCCATGAAAAGCGCATATGTTCCAATGAGTCTGACTTTCGCCGCCATACACGTGTATTGGCCAGTAACTTGGTTGCTAGAGGCTATAGTTCTCGCCAAGTGAAGAACTCCATTGCTAAAGTCTATTCCATTCCCAGAAGTTCGGCACTAAAACAAAAGCCACCAGGTCCCAAGGACAAGCCCAAGGTTCCCTTAGTTACTTCCTATCACCCTTCTCTTCCTCCTCTCAGGAAGATAACTAAGGAAAACCACCATATTCTCCACACTTCAGATCGTCTGGCTGATGCCATTCCAAATTCGCGTGTTTTGGTTCCCCCTTTGGACTCTTCGCCTCCAACTAAATTTAAAGGAAATAGACTCTTTCAATGGACAATCTTCTGGAACCACCCACACGACCTATGGCTGTATCACGGGAGGAGGACCTGCGGGCCAAACTCACCGCCTCGACAGCTTCAAGAATTTCCTAATTGTTTTCGTTTCGGTACCTGCGTGAATGGTCACTTATTCTCCCATGCACGTGCATGTGAGATCCTTCAGATCCTATCTATACCTACGATGCCTTTAACAATTTGGCCCATAGTGTGGTTGCGAGTGACGTCGGCGACATCACAGAGGCTCCAGTAGCGGCGGCTAATCACTGCATTTAACAATGACGTCGGCGACATCACGGAAGAAACTGTTTTCCAATTCTTCCTCCAGCAAATCGGTTGTGCAATGGGCTCAATTTTTTCAGTGTACAGTGGCCCTTTTAATGTTGTCATAATTACGGTATAATGTGTGAAACTTAAAACTGAGTTGACTAATAAAATAATGAAGGTACGAGTTGACCACGGTACGAGTTGACTTAAATGAAGGTACGAGTTGACCAAGGTACGAGTTGACTTAAATGAAGGTACGAGTTGACCAAGGTACGAGTTGACTTAAATGAAGGTACGAGTTGACCAAGGTACGAGTTGACCAAGGTACGAGTTGACTTAAATGAAGGTACGAGTTGACCAAGGTACGAGTTGACCAAGGTACGAGTTGACCTGTTACCTTCAAAATAGTTGCAAGTGAAAGAATGATCATTAGCATAAATATCGGAAGAATGAAAGAACTCAACTTTGTTCACGGGCTCAGTAATGCCATGCCTATCCGCTTTAGGCCGTGGCGCCTTTGTTGAAGGTGTTTGCTGACTGCCGTCTGTCGACGTTGGGACAAGCCTTCCTCCAGTGCCCTTGAACGCCGCAGGCGTAGCAAGTGTCACGAATGGTGGGGTATCGCTGGCCACGAAAAAGCTGCTGTTGCCCCATAACAGGAATAGCAGAAGGCTGATGAGAAGCCGTTGGCGTTTGGTTGTAGCTTGCCTTGAAGCGTTTGTTGGCATTCGTTTTGGTGGTAGACTTGAGCTTTCTGGCTGCTCTCCCCTCTGCTCGTGCGATTCTCTTTTCATCATCGGAATCGTTAGCCAGTTCATTGGTTTCATATTCCTCCACTGTTGCCCACCCTGAGGGGCTGGTGTCGGCTAACCTAATCAGCTTTTGCCTGTGCTCCAAGAGCTTCTTAGCCTTGTCCAGTTCTTCTTGCACTGCTGCTGACTGATTTAAGCGTTCTGCTTCTCTTAGGTGATCGAGTACACTTTGGTTGAAGTTATACTGCCGTTTGTGACCCTCTCTTTTCCATGATAGTTTCGAGGTGGCTGCCGATTTAAGCTTTAGATCAATACTTGCTGTTATCTCGGCAAATTTATCCTCCACGAGACTAACTTGCTTCTGAGAGAATTGTAATAAGAGTTCCTGAATGTCCTCCTTGGAAGCTGGCGTTGACATGATTTGTATCAGTGATGGGAATACGGTATTTCGAGAGGGAATAGTCAAATCGTATTTCAACGTGTGTCCTTCGCTGCAGTCTAGCCTGAAGTGATTCTCCCGCTCCGCTAGCCCCACCTTATTCAAATTAGGCGCTAGCCCAATGAACCATGCATCCGTTACGTAACAAGTATAAAGTAGATTTATTCTAATTCGCCTGGCACTCAACCGAATAAATCATCATTTTGTAGCTGTAGACAGCGGGTGCGCACAGTGTCTTCTCGGCGGGCACAGCCATTGATATTGATAAGCCAGAGAGGGATGGAGGGAGGGCGATACACAATATGATGCGGCAAACTCCTGTGGCGGTCTGGTTTTATTCGAGCCCAAGGCAGTGGGTAGTCTGTACAAGGTGAACCACGGACGCAGCCTTTACCATACCATGGAGGAATAGGTTCCTCCATGACCATACCAAGACTAGAGTAGAGACAGACGGGAGAGAGACGGGAGAGAGGAGAGCCGGGATTGTGGGAGAGCGAGGAGAGAGGGCGAGGGGAGAGAGGTAGTCACGGGGAGCAACGTGCTGGTGAGGTTCTGGCTTATTTTGTGGCACAAAACAGGGAGAGTGGTAGGGAGAGATCTGGAGTGGTGTGAGATAATGGGGGGGAGGCGACGGTGATCGAGTAGAGGGAGATGGGGGAGGGTTAGAACAAGGGGCAGGGAGTGTGGGAAGGAGGGGAGAGGACACAAGGGATAACACGATCGATCAGCAAAGGTACTTCTGGTTTTCAGATTTCGACCAGAGTCGGTCGTTCCCCAGAAAGAAAAGTAAAGGAAAAGCCCTATACGCTCAGTGACAACAGACGCAGATTTCTCGTCTTCCTCTTCTTCTGTTTCCTTTTTGCAAAAAAATCCAATAGACTTTGTGCATGTTTGTTCTTGGTGCCGAGGATTTCGGGGAGTGTTTTTGTACTGTTTTCATGAAAATATAAAGTTCCTGCCTTTTTGAATGGCCGCTTTCGAGGAGTTAGAACGGCGCTGCTATATTGTGTCTGGTACCAAATGAACGAGCGAAGTCCCCTTGTACTATTTACAACACGGAAATAATTTTGATATCATTTGAAAGCTAATGGTATATTCTTTCACATCATTATAAAATCTCAAAATCTCAAAAGTGGGGGTTATTCTTCATTATGCTGTGCCGGGTCACATTTTTGAATAATTTGTGAGCATAATAACAATAACAATGAGCATAATACTCTATTCCCCCCCAAAAATGGATTTGAGCGCAAGTAATTGTTACTCAATACATGGATGAGCAAAGTATGATGAGGAAGTGCACAGACGAATAGAAATACATACATGAAGGCCTATTGAATTGTGCGGAACCACGTTAACTCAAAATAGGAAAATAATTTTAAAAGTCCTATAAGGGAAGTACATGTAGTTCTGACCCAATTTGTTATTCTGGGCCAGTTGTTGTGTCAATATTTTCATTTCCTTTTTCACTGTTCCACAATGGATTTACCTTGTTGGAACGACAAGGTAAAGGGTTCGTAGGGATTCGCCACAGCCCACGTACTGTATTAGCTGGACTCGTGCAATTCGGTGCAGCTATCTAGGGTTTAAGGCTCTAGAATCGGCTCACATGTTGAAGGTCATGAAATGATGACCCACTTTGCTCGCCTTTTTTCGGGGTTTTGGTCATCGAGAACATTGTGGTTTGATTCTTCTTGCATCAGAGGATGATGAAGTACAAGTTAGTGATGGCTGACATCCAGAGAAGACAGAGAAGAGATGTAATATTTATTCAACGGAGATCGCCGGCTGGTCCTTATGCAATTTATTGTACACCAGGCTAGCCGCCACCACGTCCTCAACAGCCATACCTATACACCAATACAAGATGGCAGGAGAGAAGCTCAATTAGAGAGAAACAAAGTGAACCCTTTTGGATGCTTGTGTATCAGAAATGGGGACTGGTCTTTCTTTTAGAATATGCCATTACAGTGGCTTCTGACTGGCTGCAGTGAGACAGCTGAGTATTTTGAGAAACGCCACTCAATGCGCTGGATAGAGGTTTTGCACGGAGCAGCCATCTTTGTCAACTTCCCTCTATGCCTACTGTTATAACAAATGAAATTTGAAAAGTTTGGGAAAGGTACCAGACTATTGGCCAGTAACGGCTTGGGTTGATTGCAAGTGCTTTGAACTGAATAGGATAAAGACGAACGGCTGTGCTGCCGTTTCGTAAACTTGGGTGGCAGCAGAGGGTTGCAGTTCAAGTCCTGGTTTTCTTACTCCGGCCAAAGTTGGGGGTTGAAAAATCCAATATGCAACTGGAGTATTTAAACAAATAAGCAAATTAAAAAGCTGAGAATTCTCTCGTTTATTTACCCAAAGACTTGAAGAACGTTGTCTCGTTGTTCCTTGCTTTGATGTTGCCGAGAACAACGTCCCCAATCTCGCCAAAGATATCAGCCTGTAAACAAACGGTGAGTCATTGAATGACGGCAGACTATAAGCACATTGTGCTCAATACCCTCCTACCTGTCAAGCAACTAGAACCTCTGGTAATACTGTAATAAGGATAAGTGACTATACAATACTGAGCTGCGCAAATATTGACGAGCTCGCGTTATAACAATTCACCTTAAAAATCCAGAGGCAGGATCCTTCCTCTTTATGCAGAATGCATTTTTTTAAATGATATTTATCCGACAGCAAAATGAGAGTGGTCCTGTCAGAATAAAAACATCGGGCCCTCTGACTTTTAAAAATTTAAATGCCTTTTTGATTACTCAAAATATAGGTCCCGATTCCAGCAGGACCGTTCTCAAAGGCAGGAGGGCGTTCAAATCGTATCGTTCCATTTAGATTTTTAAATCACTCTCACATTTTTTTAAAGATTTAATAGAATATTGTAGAACAAGAAACAAACAGTCTCAGACTGAAACTATGATGGGGGAACCAAACCGGAAATGTCTTTGAAGGTAAAAACTGAAAAAAGTGTATTATTTCATGTGGACGGCCGGCCGATTGGATGATGCCTCACTCAGTTTGCCAGCTTCCTGACAAACTGAGTGAGGCAACCTTTGAGTGAGCTAACCTTTGAGAGGATGATATCACCCGATTCCTTCAGAGCGCCCTCTACGCTGTCTGCGTAGACGACCGAACGGCAGACAAGAGCCGATTCAAGTTCCTGCTTGTTTGGAAAATTTCCATTGATGCCTGTAAAGCAAGGGTGAAAAATTATGAAATCATAATGTTTCCATTCTATACATTCTCCATCTTTAATTCTACAAAAGAAAAAGATAAGAAAACAAAAATCATGTTTCAAATTCAGGTCTACGAAATATAAGGGTAAATAACCCCTGGTGGTATATGTATAGAGTAGTGTATTCCAACAAAACCTGACCCGATGACTATTGTTGGTGGGGGGATACGTGAATTGGGTCGACAGATTCTAGGCGTTGCAAACTCTTGAAGGCGCCCTTTCGTGAATCATCGCCCGTAGGCTTGTTATGTGCAACGCTCACCGTTGATGTGGGCACCCTCCTTGACCCAGTCGTTCATGAGGACGGGGGTGCTGGTACGCGTTGCCGTGACAATGACGTCGGCATCGCTGACCGCCTCCTCGGCCGTCTCGCAGGCGATGCAGCCGTGCTGAGCAGCAAAGGTCTCGGCGCGGGCATGAGTACGATTCCACACGCGGACCTGGGAACGAGGGGAGGGGGGGGGTTGTTAAATCCATTCGCCGTTAGAAGAGATCGAGCCGTGTCTGGATACCATTTGCTCATGCGGCCGCGTGGAATGTGCACACCGCTCTTGACTGGCAGCCTCCTTATAGGGCCAACTATAGGGTGGACTTAGAGGAGGCGCGATGTCATGGCTGTTAACGCTTGAGGACGAGGTTGGGGTCAGCTTGGGATGAACGATCTGCAGGGCGGATGGGTATTCGGACACTTTGTGGATTCGATCTTGATTATTTCATGGAGCTATTTTTTCTTCAACTTGCCAGATATATAGGCAACCACACGTAACACTAGGTGGCTTGCCATCGACTCAGACATCTTAAACACCGACTTCAAACAATCAGAGTTTTTCTCAATCAGTGATGTTCTCTGGGTCTACAATGAGAGATCTCTGTTAAACACACAAAGAACAAATTCAGATCGGAAGAAGATTGCTACACCACAAGAAGGGATATCGAGACTGCCTATACGTTATTTCTGTCAATCTTTTCCATCGCGAAGCGGAAAAGCTATTGAAAAGCTATATGATAAAAATGTTTTTTTTTCTTGTCTGTTTTTCCTTGGTTGGTCACGTGACAGCCCTTTAAAGGGCTAAACTGCAATGCGCAGTCATGCCGCGATCTTAGATCCAAACATTTGGCATGTATTTAAGTTGGGAAAAGGTACTGTATATCCAAAAATGCCAATGTTCTGATGGTGACGTCATCTTATGTATATTAATTAGACTTAAAATGTGACGTGCATCCAAATTGCGACACAGATGCGGGAAAGTCTTACGCTCTGTTGCATACAGACACAAAAGCTCTAGTCTTTTTTTCATTTTCTTCCTGAAACTGACTATTTTCAAAGAAGATGACTGTAGCAAGAAAGAATTGCCTTTTAAACTCATCACATTCACCTCTTTGAATGGAATGATGGTCCTCAGTGCTTCCAGGTGCGTCTTGGCCTGCAACCCAGCTCCCAGGATGGCTAAAATCTGACTGTTGTCTGGGGCAAGGTACTGAAATTGAATTAAACCAATCAAATCAAATCAATCAAAACGGTCTAATCGGTTAAATCAATCAAATTAATCAATTCAGACAAATCGATCAAATCGATCAAATCGATCAAAACGATCAAATCGATCAAATCGATCAAATCGATCAAATCGATCAAATCGATCAAATCGATCAAATCGATCAAATCGATCAAATCGATCAAATCGATCAAATCGATCAAATCGATCAAATCGACCAAATCGATCAAATTGATCAAATCGATCAAATTGATCAAATTGATCAAATCGTTCAGATCGACCTAATCGCTCAAATTGATAAAATTGATCAAATCGACCAAATCGATAAAATCGATAAAATCGATAAAATCGATAAAATCGATAAAATCGATAAAATCGATAAATTTATCAATCAATCAGTCAGTCAGTGGGCCAGTCTTCAGAGGCACACATAGGCCTACGGTGCCCTTGAAACGATTTTTTAATTGATCCACTCACTATTAAAGGCCTGAAATCGTATCACTGAAATGTCGACTTCAATGAAAGTTTAGTGTCAAGATAAAATGAACACACTTATTTACTTGGGCTGAGGTAATCAGCCATGTTGTCCCTATTGTATAGCCAATGAAATGTCTGTAATGAAACGCTACAAAAGCACGCAGGCAGTGCATTGCTCACCTTGGTTGCAACAGCAGATGCTGCGGCTGTCCTCATGCCGGTAATGCAATCAGCGTCCAGCACCTGAGAGTAAAGATACACACGGAGATTCTCTAAGAAACGTCCAAACATTTAATCTGTATGATTTTTCCAAAACTTTCAAAACCATTCTGATATTGAGAAGATGGTTTTAAAAAGTGGTAGGCCCCAATTAGGGTTACATTTGGAGCAGCTAGGTATACTAACTGCGTGGACTAACGCAAGGTGGTAACTCAGTTGAAGGATGTGGTGGCACTTGCCTTTATGCATTCACTTTAAGAAGAGCTTTGGTGTACAAGCTTGCAGTCCGATTACTGAAAGAAGACCAAGCATATTCATAACACACACTGTGGCCAAGCGTACTTTGGTGCCGATTTGAGTGATATCCGAAATGCAGCCACACATGCTGCGCTCATAGCTTGCGCACGCCATTCCCCTGCACGTATAGCTTGCACGCGTACAGTACAGGTACTTGGACGTGTGCGAGCCTTTTAGGACGGCTGCGTACAGGCTCGATCGTACACATAATGTACGCACATTGTGTGTGGTATCGCAGCGGCGCGGTCTGTGTGTATGTACAGCTTGGGTCCGGCGTGGTAGTGCCGTTGTGACGTAATTTACGTGGGTCTGGCCTGGATCTCTGCCCGGAACCGTACCGGTGTAACGGTCTGATCCGGGTCCCATGATGGGTCCCTCAGATGAGACAGTTACCATAATGTATAAAAAAACGTCATGCGTCCATTTTGAAGGCCGTGCTGAGTCGATACGGCCATTGGCAATGCAGCGCTTACAGACACGTTCGTTGACCCGTAGTTTTTTACCAACTCGCTCAGTACGTACGGAGCCTAGTACCTAGGCCTCGAACTTGCAGTTTTACATTGGGGAAGAAATGGCTACAGTTGTTCCCCCGTAATCAGGGTGTATCGATTGACTTTATACAATCAAAAGCAAAATATAGTTTTACAAACTGTGTTCGTTCGCGGATGATAATTGTAAACAACAGTCACATGAAGGGCGCTTCAGGTGTTTGATTCACTGACTCATCTGAGCACGCTGAGCAGCTGAGAACGTTGCTGCAACGTGCCGAGGTGAGCCAGTGACGTCACGGCTCAACTCAGCACGGGAGCCCGTGTGAGATCGTTACACCGGCCGGAGAGACCGCCTTGGACAAGGGCCCCTTGGGTTGGTACCTACAGCCTTCAGGGTGCCATGGTTGCCGTCGAAGAGAGTGATGATGCCTTGGAGTTTCGGGTGCCCCTTCTCGTTCTTGGGGAAGGCCGTCAGTAGCTTGCAGGCTATGCTCTCTTGGCGCTTGCTGTAGGCCGGCATGCAGTAGAAGGTCCTGTAAGACGGACAAGACTTCATGGTTATCCCTCCCCATTTCTATTAAAATAAACATAAAAAAAAAAGTTTTCCCCCTTGTTTTTTAGATTCCCTTTCGTACCGTAGTGATCTTTTCAGGAGTGAAAGTGTCGAGCAGAGGTGCATTTCTATTACTGGTACACATTTCATACAACAGTAGGCCTACCTTTTACACGTGTAAGAAGTCTACTCCAAACAAACTCTTCAAAATTTCGACACAAGTCAATCATGCTGTGCGTTCACAATGCGCAAAAACAAACTGTCGTTTTACACGTGTTAGTCTGGTCCCGAGCATCGGTTTACTGCATTACGCAGGAAACAAAATGTATGACCCAGTATATATTGCGTAATAGCCGGAATCCAATTTTGTGATTTCGAGATTTTCCCACCACTGGAAAGAGTATATCAGTAGCTTTCCAATGGTATCAAAGTTATTTCCACGCGTTCCCGAAATCAAAAGTTACTACGCCAGAAAGACTACGAGGCAATGCGCAGTCACGGAAATCACTTTTTTCGAGAAAAAAAAACGACTCTAAAAAGTTTGATGCATAGAGCTCTGTTTCTTCATAGAGCTCTATGGTTTGAGGTCATTTATTATTATACATACACAGCGCGCGCAGGCCAAAAAAGTCGCACAAATCACTGCACCATAACACGTGCAATATTCACGTGCGGTACACTTGTTCTTTGCACAAGTACAAAGAACACATACGGCGCGTGAATGTTGTGAATACAATGAATACAGTTGTGCAGCTACCCGTGTAAGTGTATTGTACAGACAAAAAGGTTCGGAGTCTTTCAGGCTACCGCTTTCAGTGTGGGAACTGGGAAGGCCGGTAAAAACTAGCCAGTAAAAACTTAGAAATCGAAATCCGGCCTAGTCGCCTAGAAAGTTTGCGCAACATTGTTGCGAAATGCAGCCCCATTGATCCGTTCATAGCTTATGCACACTGTGCGCCATACCCCGCCCGTAACTAGCGTGCGTACGGTACTAGTTATGTCGTATGCGCGTCTTGTCTTGGTCCGAAAACCAACTCAGAAATACAGACCCGACAAGGCGGTCTTGCTACTCGAGGGCGGCCAGGACAGCTGCGTACAGGCTCGTACACAGTCCTGTACATGTACATGTACATGTACACACAGATAGTTGTGTGTGGTATGGCAGCGGTGCGGTCTGCGAGCCGTGTACAGCTTGCACCCGGCGTGGTATAGTGCTGCGGGCGTTTGGCCAGGGTCTCTGCCTGGAGCCGTACTGTACCGGAGAGACCGCCTAAAAACGCTCTCAACCACATCCTGAGCAGGCATGCACGACGACAACTGAGTGAGAAAAACATACCAAGCATATAGCCTGTAATCCATAGGCCTTTCCATGCGATACAGTTTGCGTTGAACTTGCCTATCGAATTGTTCAGATGCTGGGCTTTTTGGCGGGTCACCTTGTGTTATTCGAGCGAGTTTTTTTTTACTATAGCTACTCCAGTGTTGGCGCTTGATACACTCGGTAGATTTCACCCCTGAACACTTCCGAACCCTAAAGTCACCTGGCACATACCCGCCTTGTTCCCTGATGGGCAGCTTTGCCCTCACGGACTGCACCACCCCTCCCCTCTCGCGATTGGAGAAATCGGCGAAGGCAATCTCTATGGCCGGGATCAGGTCTTGGTAGGTGAGCACTGACTCCGACTGGTGCGAGCTGATGTAAGGAACGGAAGACATGGCAGACTTTGTGGCGGTTCTCAAACTCCTGTGGGAAAATCAAACCAAAAATAGCCGCCCTGATGTCAAGATACCCAAGATTATATTCCTCCGTGGAGCCGGGAATAACTTGCATCATGTTCACAACTACGAGACATCGACCAAGACAGAAATTACACAGCCACTTCGTCTCAAGGTTCTGCAGAAGAAAAATGAAGTTAACGTGAACACTCACAATTTTTCGGCAGTGCATCCGTCCAAGTAGTGCAATCAGTTTACCATTTGGTATTCTGGACAGGTGTCTGTTGCTTTAATACTTAGATCTACTATCTTCTTCTTTTTAGGAATTTTAAAAATTAGGAGTGCCTGACGTTTCGATCCTAGCAGGAACTTCAATGGCAGCCAGAATGACAGGGAAAAATCAAATAGAAATGGGAGAGTAACATGGACAATGACAGAGGTCAAATGGGATAGCTGGTAGCTTGAGATCAATGGGAATGGAAGAGTTTGGGTAGGGGTGAGGTAGTGAAAGGAAAAGTCTGAAAGAGAACTACAAAAGAGAAGGGACTACATGCAAATCAGCCAAAAGCGCACGTTCCAGTTATCTTTGCCTTTGTAGACCTTGTTGAGCCAGTCCATTATTGCTATAGGTGTTGACTGAGTAAGTTATTTATGGCTTTTACAACATAAATATTGTAAAACTTTGAATAAATGTAAGAAACTTTCTCACAATTTGGCATCAAATACAGCAAAATTGGCAACGTTTATCACACTAACTGCACATAATTTGTTTTATACAAAGCGAACCGGACCCATGCTGCATAGTGCACTGATCTGATGCATGCCACATAGTGTACGGTAAACCCTAAAGGCGGCCAAGTTGAATGCCGTACGTCACAACAGCCAGTGGACGTGTCACGCGTTGACCCCAAATTTCTCGTCCACACAAATCGAATGTCACGTGAGCACAGCGAAAGCGGCCTTGAAAAAGGCTTCCGAAAATTGTCGTTTTCTATGCCTCAGCGTATCAAATCCTTTCAAATCCAACTTTTCTAGGTAGTTGAAGATCTAATGCGTGCCTCCAATAAGGTTTTTCTTTTCCAAAAGGATGATTAATATGTATTTTGAGGGTTGTTATTTTACCGAAAAATCGACTGAAAAAGTGCGACGTAAATTCTTATTTTTCTCGACGAAAACAAAAGTCTCCTCTTAGCTGAGGTAATCATGGGAAAGAGTGTACCTTGATCTAGCAAAACCCCGTGAAGATGATGTCGTAGGTGTTTTAAGAATGCGATGTACACCTGAAGTTCTCAACGAGTCCCCCACTTTTTAACGTAGGGGATCGGCCGCCATTATTCGAGCAGGAAAATCCGTGACCTTGTGACCTGAATGGAAAAGCGCGCGCCCTGATTGGACAATGCCAAGTTAGCCTGCTGAATAATAATAAGTCATTGCTTAGGCACACATCTACTGTACATGTACTGCACGGCCGGTGTCCTGCCAAAAAGTGTCCCTGCCAAATACTGTCCGCTCATTAGCATACTGAACGCTGATTGGTTAGCGTTAGGGATAGAGCTAGGGTTAGGATTAGGATTAGAGTCGTTAGGGTTAGGGTTTCACGATTAGGATTTGGATTAGGATCATTGGGATTAGGATTAGGGTTAGGGTTAGGGTTAGGATAAGGGTTGTTTGGGTTAGGGTTAGCGTTACGGTTACGGTTAGGGTCAAACGGGACCAAAGTGCCCAACGTTGCATGTGTTAGGCCAGCAACCATACACAATGCGTGATATGTGTGTAATGCGCAACCATACCCCAACCACGGTGGTTGAATGTCATACGTATCGCCAATCGGCGATCAGTTTGCTAATGAGTGGACACTATTTGGCAGGGGACACTATTTGGCATGACACCGGCCGACTTGGTCCGTCGAATTGCGGTGTTTTCACCGTGAAGATTGGCCTCGTAATAGACGGATTTTTTCCACATTAATCAGCGGATCTGGCATTGTTTAGACCAGCAAACCATTGCCAATCTGTCTGGGATCATTATTTTGGTTGGCGGTACCATGCCGTCATCAAGGCCAGTGGAGCTTTTACACGATGATGAAAGATCGTGTTTTTTCTGTTTATCTACGGTCCGTGGGCGCCGCCATCTTGGATTTAACGTTAACTCCCATTGACTTTGTGCACAGGGATAAATTATGATGTTGGATTAATTGATAATCTGAACACATAAAGCATAATTGTGTCATTAAAATATCGCTAATTTCCAATAGATATACCACTCAAGAGACAGGTATGATTTTGAAAGTGATTATCCATTATTTAATCGGGTAAAAAACACGAAGCATATTTTTGTTGTGGGTGCGTAATAACATTTGCACGGCAGTGTACATGTACACGAAGGAAGGGGGAGAGAGTGAATAGGACACGAATGAGAAACAATTAAGGACAAAGAGTGAAGCTGGTAGGGAGAGATCAAAGGGAAGGGCAAGGAGTAGGGTAGAGATTAGTGAGAAGAGGGGGAAAGATCAAAGAGAAGGGCAAGGAGTAGGGAAGGGATTAGTGACGAGGGGGGGAAAGATCAAAGAGAGAAGTGTGAAGGACTGAACACAAAAGAAGGATTATCGGGTAAATATTAAGTGTAAACAAAAAACCTCCAATGCGGTGTACGTGTATGTGTAGGCCTACATATGTTTATCAACACGGTGTGAATACAAAACTTCTGGAAACAGTACATTCGTTGGAAAACTTGAATGTCACATTTACTTTCAATACTGATTCATTGTAACGGCTTCAATTGACATCTCTTTATGCACAGGAAGTACTGTACACGACCGTACCGTATGTCGTGTATACACCCCGCGGTGGCACTGCACGTAGCGCCCCTCTACACGAGATGAATTGATCTGCCTGGTCTGGTTGGCATTTTCGGTTTAGAAAAGAGGCTAAAATTGTACCAAAAACGAAGCCTAGCAGGTTTGCCAAAAGACCTACACAGAGAAGAAAAGTATCCTTGTCATCAGAAATATGTGTAAATCGGCTGAAATGGATCAGGACATTAAAAAACGATACGATAATCGTACACGTGGTTCGTTTGACAAGAAGGCTTCTGCGAAAGCGTGTCATTGGCAGGTCTGGCGCCAGTCGCCGGTCCAGTGCACACCACGTATGCAAGTGCCGCGGTTGCAATAGGTCCGTTGACCGGACTATAGATGAACAGCGGGTCGAGCCTCAGAACAAAAGCGATGTCTGATTTGAAAAGAAAAGGGCTCCAGGTTCTTCTCAACCAATAAAAATGATTGTTACAAGTGGTGAAAAATATAATCAATTCACCCGATTAAACATTAGAAATAATTCCTTATAAAAATTCTTAAATTTTAGTGGGCCTGACGTTTCGATCCTACCAGGACCTTTCTCAAAGGCAGAGAAAGGTCCTGCTAGGATCGAAACGTCAGGCCCACTAAATTTTAAGATTTACATTTTGGTAATTTTAGTCAGTAAGCAGTTTGCAACATTTTTGTATATCACCTTATAAAAATTCCATATTTATTGAAAATGTTCATAAAAAAAGCATAAGTTTGTTCCACAGCTTAATGGGAATCAATGAAAGCACGATCCTTGGACAAACCTTGGGGTGGTTAAGCTATAACCTCAGCACAAAGCGAATTGACATAAGAATTGTTATCAACTCAATGAGGCATACCGTGTGAGTTAGCATTGGTGGGTAAGATTTAACATAGTAAAGGACTTTGAATTCGACCTGCACTGCGACTGAGAGTCAATGCATGGAGTTCACGAAGAATGGTTGTCATATCTATATACATGACAATCCATCCTTCTCACAATGATTAACAAGTCGATCGGGATGCAGCCGTTCTGAATGCGTCGTAACTTCTTAAACTGATCATCATATAAACCAACTACTGTGTTACAATAGTCTAACTGGGAACTTATACAAATGCATGTAGGCCTACGTAATTTGTTTATCTGTATTTGACTGATCCACGAGTTTCCCGAGTCTACCAATCCGCCACAGTGAGTGAGATGCCACCTTATACATGTACATTCACACATGTATACTAGAATGTTACCCATGGTTCCATCTGAGTCCAGCATTACGTCAAGAACACGCTATACGGTCAGCCCCAACCCGCACTATACAGTATTCACTTTCCGTAGACTAGTGTAGGGAAATAGACCGTGTAACTCTTGTGGTGAAAAGGGTCACCGTACACTTCCGGGCACCTCCGCGCCGCCTGCTATAGGAGATTAACGCGTGCCCGATTTTGAATGCATTATCACATAATGAAGAAAGTCTCTCTTTCCAACTAAAAACCCACATTTGTGGATGAAGTATATTAAAAATATAAGAATGAGCAAACAAATAAGTAGAACCCGACCTTCATCTTCCGGTTGTAAGTACAGTATTGTAGACGAAACTTTAAATGGATTTTCGTTATTGCAGATGTTCCAGTACCCATTATTGGCGCGAATTTCTTGCGACATTTTTTCTTTTGGTGGACATGAAAAATCATAAATTAATTGATTTATTGACTGATTTGACAGTTTAAGGTAAAAAAAAAAAAAGCGTCGGTAATGTCACCTAGTCCAATCTTCGCGATGCCAGAAAATAGAGATAGATATATCGCTATCCAGAAATTACCAGACCAAACTACGAAGAAAAATCTGTAAAACACAGTGTGGCCCACCACATAAAAACTACAGGGCAACCAGTGAGTGCACGTCCAAGGCGACTACAATCAAACAAACTATATATCGCAAAAGCCGAGTTCGACCATATGTTGGAATTAGGAATATTGTACGCCAGTCTGACAGTCAATGGTCATCACCATTACACATGGTTCCCAAGAAATCAGTAGATTGGAGACCTTGTGGCGATTATCGCGCGTTAAACAATATCGCTATACCTGATAGATATCCTATTCCACACATTCATGACTTCGCGTCAAACTTGCACAATAAAATTATTTTTAGCAAAATCGATCTTGTAAAAGCCTATCACCAAATACCTATTACGCCAGAGAATATTCCTAAGACCGCAATATGCACTCCTTTGGGCCTTTTCGAATAAGTTCGAATGCCCTTTGGATTTAGGAATGCAGCTCAATCTTTTCAAAGATTTATTGATCAGGTCTTACACGGTCTTGATTTTGTATATGCATATATAGACGACTTATTTATTGCAAGTAGTGATCCTGATCAACACGAAGATCATCTCAACCAAATACTTGACCGCCTACGGACTTTTGGCGTTGCAATTAATCCAAACAAATGCGAGTTTGGAGTTTCAAGCCTTGAATTCCTAGGCCATTTTATTGACAGTCATGGTATTAAACAACAGAAGAGAGGTGTCCCACATCGACGACAGACCCATTCTTGTTTGTTATCCAACATGACTCACACTATTCGACCTCCGACCTGCCTGATGTTTCCCTCAAGTACGCTCTTCTCGTTTCGACATAATTAAATGGCCGCATTGACTGCCAACCATGTACATGTTTCAGGCTTATTAGAAGCCTTTTATAATTAATTAAAATTATGCTCGTAGTTATTGAGGGCGCTGTTCTTTACGTCACCTGATGAACGCAGAATTTTTGTTCTCTCCCCGCGAAAGCCGTATGCACTTAGATAGTCGGAGAGGTTCCTTGACGCGTTCAGCAGATAATGCACGTTTTTTTGAGCGTGGCACCAGTCTTTTTCTCGGCGAGAAAAACCTGACAATTTTGTTGGCCGAGACGTCTTTCGACAAGCTTTTTCTTCGGAATCAGATGAATTCTAAGTCGATAACAAGGATAGAAATTCAGAAAAAAGTTTTCCTATGGCCACAGACGGGAACACGTTGCCAAACCATACACGTATGAGCCCGAATGGTCTCCGTGAAAACAAGCTTCGAAATGGACACTGCACTGCACGATTTGACGGGTCGGATTATTTCGGTCGTGTCAGCGTGATTTTTGACGTCAAAATGCGGCTCATTCTAGGATCGTCAGGGAAATGCATGTTTATTCCACTGCTGCAATCCTCAACAACGAATCTGGCTGGCGTGTCAACGGGTTTGTCGATATTTACTCCCGAAATCGGTTCTCTTGAAAAACGTGCACTGACTGTTGGACAGTATACACGAACGTACAATACAATAGTTCCCCGACAAGAGTAATGGACCGAGTCTTCATCCGCTGACGTCACCAAGGACGTCCTCCACGGGGGCGTGGCTGCTCCCCCTTCCAAATTTAAATCATTTTTTAAAACTCTTTCCCAAAGTTTAAAATTCGGAAAAAGTGCATGGATGTATTTTACTGACACCATAGCGAATAATAATGCATGTTCCCGAAAACCTTATTATGCAGTATGGTCGCTGGAAGACCTCTACTCCTATTATGTTCAATGGAATATTAGCAATGTATAGGTCTATGTACCCGGCTCTTTTGAAATCAGGATTGCCATCGAGCTGGTGTTATTACCCAACTGCATAATTATGCTATATGGGTTTTTTCTCAGTAATGTTCAAATGTGACCCGGCACAACGACATGAGGAATATCCCACCAAAACACTTTTCAAGTAAACAACGCCTGAAGTCAAAGTATCTTCTCAATTCGATAAAAAAAAATCAGTTTATGATTTTTGTATTTTCGGAAAGTTAATGTATTGGAGGATATTATGTCCAAAGGATTTTTCCGATATCCGTCTCTAAATGTTGAAAAACGAGGATTTCGGGGGAGTGTTTGTGTACTGTGTTCATGAAAATGTAAAGTTCCCGCCTTTTTGAATGGCCGCTTTCGAGGATTTAGAACGGCGCTGCTATATTGTGTCTGGTACCAAATAAACGAGCGAAGTCCCCTTGTACTATTTACTACACGGAAATAATTTTGATATCATTTGAAAGCTAACGGTATACTCTTTCATATCATTAGAAAATCTCAAAATCTCAAAAGTGGAGGTTATTCTTCGTTATGCTGTGCCGGGTCACAAATGTGTTTGTAAGAGTGTTGTATGTAGGTTCACGTTCAACATGAGCAGCGATTCAGTGTAAAGATCCAACGATCCGTGAAGACCATTATGACCAGATACATCTGTGTTGTCAAGAAGTCAGCAGCAATATTGTCAGTTGACAAGAGAGTTGAAAAAGAGAGAAGTTAAAAAAGAAGCAACAAAGTTGGAGGGTTCAGATGATCCTACAGGCCCTATAGAAAGTCAAATTAATAGTTACATCTGTTGGCAAGAGGGATAGAAAAGAGAGAAATTAAACAAGACGGAGGAAAGGGGATCAAAATAGTTATGAAGAGATCAAAATAATTATCATAGGCCTAATGCTGTTTGTGAAACTGTCGAAGAACCAAGTAGAAAGGATGTACTACAATAATTATGCTCGTTATCCCATGGTAATCAATTCAATCCGATGAATATGAAGTACCCGGTATATACATTCTCCTAATTTCCCTCTTATGGCCGTTCACAGCAACCAAACTGTTTTCCATGCGTATATGGGCGAAGCGAAGTAGCGTGAGATTTTGAAAACAATACAGTACATTTCACTGTGCGGTTGTTGGTACAGCTCGGCGAAACTGACATGGCAGCGCCTACGAGCAGCGCACGTACTGTAGGGATCGTTTCAGTGAGCAACGCCAAGAAAGTTGCTGTGAAAGGAACAGAGTCCGCTAATTCGGGTCAAATTGAGAGTGCCGATGTGAACGCAGTAAGGAATACTGCAGGGTGCAGAACACTAAATCGACCTCCCATTGAACACTGTACAAAAACACTCACTTTCAAAGCCAATTATCCCACGCCCAAAAGTCTCTCAGTTCTTGTAGCTATACTTAAAATTGTAGTTTGGACCTTCATCTCTCAGATTCTTTTTAATTTAAGTGCTCTTAGCCGATTAGATTTTTTGCTAATTAACCCGAGAAAAAAAACACCCTAAAATGTGTAACCGTCCAAGCCGAATTTCTGCAAGGATTTTGGGATGGACCCCTCCACTTCCACAGCCAAATAGGGCCACATTTAAAGCCAGATATGGTCCAAATTACATGCATACCAAATTGAAGAGTGAACCCCCAAGTTGTCTTAAGCTTCACTTGTTCTACAATGTATAAGTTAATTAGCCTCCAAAGACCCCTTATTAAAAAAAAGTTGTATGTACACACTTTATGATAATCAGCTCGGCGGAGCCATCTTGGATGGATTTTGTGTGCTGCACCCTGCAGGACTGAATCCTTCATTTAAAGCGCCCTCACGTGGTCATCCGTACAGACCCCGGACTGTCGATACCATGTCTGGTATACGGGCTCTCACGTCCGGTCGGGTTGGCCGGACAGATTCTGACCACGCCGGACAGCTGAGATCGTGACGCCGGCACTGGGTAGGTGAGGATGCTCTTGCCTGTATCGCACCGCCTCGGCTCCGTTGAACATTTGTGACCCGGCACATCATAATGAGGAATAACCCCCACTTTTGAGACTTTGATATTTTCTAATGATGTGAAAGAGTGTACCATTAGCTTTCAAATGATATCAAAATTTCCTCTAATACATTAACTTTCCGAAAATACAAAAAAAAAAAAATTGATCGAATTGAGAAGAAACTTTGACTTTAGGCATTGTTTACTCGAAAGGTGTTTTGGTGGGATATTCCTCATGCCGCTGTACCGGGTCACATTTGTCTGAGCATTCGAGTACGGGTCCAAACCCTCAGTGCCTCCTCTTGTACTTGTTCGCTCTGAATGATGCCAATGAAGCCAAACGCCCCAGCATGCTCATGGCAATGACCTGTGTCGAACTTCTCGCTTAGTCCCGGCCCGCCCTTAAGTAACTGCATTGCGCGGCATGACCGTGGAGATAATGTATCATAATTGTCAGTTATGCGGAGTGTCAGGTTCTATTCGAATTCGTTTTGGTTCTTGTTAGGTTAGGTTTTGTTGAGTGGGTATAGTTTCGGAGAAATCAGTGACTGGATGATAATTACAATACGTGCATCGCGTGCAGCTAGCTGCATGCACGCCCGTGAGTTTGCCATTCAGTCACCAAAGGAATCTCCACTGATTTCTCCGAAACTACCCACTGAACGTTCCGAAGAAAAAAAATATTTCGTACCTTGTGTCTAGACGAAAATTGTGTGAGTTTCATTTCTGAACTCAATCTGGTTTTTGAGAGAAAAAAAAATCACGATTTTACGTGCTTCACCATAGAGTTGTGTGATAAACACACGGCCAGTTGGTCATCTATAGATCTACCCATAATGCTTAGCGAACGTCGGACAGGTTTATCAAGCTTGTTCAATTCTTTCAATTTTAACGAAAGTTATTAAGCAATATTTTCACAAAGTCATACATAAAAAAAATGGTGATATACAAAAATGTTGCAAACTGCTTACTGACTAAAATTACCAAAATGTAAATCTAAAATTTAGTGGGCCTGACGTTTCGATCCTAGCAGGACCTTTCTCAAAGGCAGAGTGACAAGGACAAAACAGATACATGTACACGAAGGAAGGGGGAGAGTGAATAGGACACGGATGAGAAACAAAGGACAAAGAGTGAAGCTGGTAGGGAGAGATCAAAGGGAAGGGCAGGGGGTAGGGTAGGGATTAATGAGAGGAGGGGGAAAGATCAAAGAGAAGGGCAAGGAGTGGGGTACCCACTCCCCCACTACCCCAGTCCTTGCCCTTCTCTTTGATCTTTACCCCTCCTCTCATTAATCCCTACCCTACCCCCTGCCCTTCCCTTTGATCTCTCCCTACCAGCTTCACTCTTTGTCCTTTGTTTCTCATCCGTGTCCTATTCACTCTCCCCCCTTCCTTCGTGTTCATGTATCTGTTTTGTCCTTGTCACTCTGCCTTTGAGAAAGGTCCTGCTAGGATCGAAACGTCAGGCCCACTAAATTTTAGATTTACATTTAAAAAATGTTAAAAACATACTTGTATTTTTTCAAATTAATCTATATATTAATTTTTTTCAATAAAGAAATTAAACTGATTCGTGCAGTCTTCACCGAAAAGGATCTCACATGCACGTGCATGGGAGAATAAGTAAACATTCAGGCAGGAACCGAAACGAAAATAATTCGGAAATTCTTGAAGCTGTCGATTCACGTGTTGCCACCGCTGGTCAATGTGGAATATAGAGAAGGAATGGCATATTCTTGCAGTATCCTTTCTCAGCTTCGAGCCGGTGAGTTTGGCCCGCAAGACCTCCTCCCAATCCTCCTCGGTGAAGCATGGAGGTGAAGTAATCGCTATATACAGTAAAAAATGTTTTACATCCTTTCGATTTTTATTGAGTATTGGTAGCGGATTTTGAGATATTTCTCCACTTTGATGACCGCGGCCCACTTCCTAAGTAACTCAGGTTTCTTGTCCTTATTGGATTGGGAATTGCACGGAAAGTGTTTTCCATGGAACGTGTTTTCCATGGACCTTTTCTCAAGCCCACTTCCCGAGCGAGGCTAGCTTCAGCGATGGTCGAGCGCTTCACTCGGGTCGCGACGTCGTGTTCAAATCTTGCAGCACGAACAGGCTACACGAGTCGGAGCCGGAGCCGGGCCAGACCCGGGTAACGTCTGGAGATTTGTTTTATAGTGTGAAGTGTGAACGGCCCTGATGATAGCCCTGAGCAGCCCTCTCTGTCATTAAGAAAGGTCCTGCTAGGATCGAAACGTCAGGCCCACTAATTTTTAAGATTTGCATTTTGTTAATTTTAGTCAGTAAGCAGTTTGTAACATTTGTGTGTAGGCCTATCACTTTAAGCCCTGATAATAACGTAATGTGTTTCACTGCAATGACCGTCAAGAGCTGTTCCCAGGCTCTGATATTCACTTGCCTTATTTCAAGATCGATCTTAGGACCATAGGACTTGGATGTAAGATTGATCTTAGCTGTGATGCGCCCTAGGACTGATTTCACCAAACTCATATGGGACCCGGCACAACGACAT
This sequence comes from Luidia sarsii, assembly GCA_949987565.1. Classification (NCBI taxonomy): domain Eukaryota; kingdom Metazoa; phylum Echinodermata; class Asteroidea; order Paxillosida; family Luidiidae; genus Luidia; species Luidia sarsii. The sequence goes on along the minus strand of OX465101.1, from coordinate 3,667,884 downwards.
GAGGAATATCCCACCAAAACACTTTTCGAGTAAACGACGCCTGAAGCTAAAGTATCTTCACAATTCGATTAAAAATAAAATTAAAAAAATATTTTTGGAAAAATTAAGTATTAGAGGATATTATAATTTGATATCATTTAAAAGCTAATGGTATACTCTTTCACATCATTAGAAAATCTCAAAATCTAAAAAGTGGGGGTTATTCTTCATTATGCTGTGCCGGGTCACATATTACGCTTTAACGAACTGTAAAAAGATTATTGGACGACGGATGATCTGTTTAATGCAACGGCTGTACCATGCACGATTTACACATGTATTTCTATTTCACAATCGCGAGGTCTCCATGATTGTAACAGTCGTGGCGGGTGCCACGAATGACGGTCCACGGAGAGCTAGAGACGTATCGGGATCGCCATGCGTGCACCCGGACGAAATGCCCCAATAATGTCAATTACGTGTATACTCATTGCATTCGCATCGTTGATAATCTCTCTCGCTATAATAAGGGCTCTTTCCTATTCCCCGCACGTGGCTTGGATTGGGCGGGAGACGATCGGGATGCGCCCGGAAGGCAGCCACCGTACCTATACACGGAGCTTTCTGCTCTCTTTATAGGTAAAGGCCTTTGCTCCAGTCTCCCTGATAAAGCCCCCGGTTAATCCCTCGGCCTAATCAGTGGGCTGATTGTAACCAACAGGATGTCCCTAGCATACCCTCGCGTCATTCTCGTCCCCTTTCTCTTCCGTTATAGCGATCACCGGCGGGCGTACCATGGACATATTTCATGAGATGCTTTCATGCAGACGGCGTACAAGTACACCGATAAAACATTTGCTGAATATATCGACTTGTATAAGCCTATACCAACTTTGTTTTTTTGTTTTTTTACGGGGGGGTTCATTTGAAATCGAACCATACGGTTACAATGCACCATGCATAGCAATCGGCATAGCCTTGTTTGCACGGAGATATGTGACCCGGCACAGCATAATGCGGAATAACTCCACTTTTGAGATTTTGAGGTTTTCTAATGATTTGAAAGAGTATACCATTAGCTTTCAAATGATATCAAAATATAATATCCTCTAATACTTAAAATTTCCGAAAATAAAAAAGAAAGAAAATTGATTTGCAATCGAATTGTGAAGATACTTTAATTTCAGGCGTTGTTTACTCAAAAAGTGTTTTGGTGGGATATTCCTCATGTCGTTGTGCCGGGTCACATATCAGTGTATGCCGGGGGATTATCAGTCTGCGTGGAAATCACGTCACGCATAGTTCGGAGCCAGAGGGGGCTATCCGCCTGGCCTTTCTCCGCAGTGCGGTCATAGGTGTGTGTTGTGACTGTGTGTCAGTGGAGTTTGCCATTCGATAAGGGTTGGAATCACACCTCAACACCAACATGTCTATACACCCATGTATATAATTGCGGCCGAATTCACGTTTCGAAAGCAAAAATGGCACTAACTTCCAAAAGCGCCATTTTTCAAGGGGCATACTTTTACGCTGCGTGGTTGAATTCGCCAGTTCGTGAAAAGGCCGATAATAGTAACTTTGTATCACATCTTGAAAGGTATGCCAACATTATTCCTCCCTCGCAGAGCGTTTGGAGAGCTAAGTGGCTAACGCGGGACCTTCCGTCTGCCCAGGTCCGAGCAGTATGACAGCGCCTGCTGACGGCGCCACCGCCCGGGACCCGTGGCGATGGATGATTCTGCTGTCGCGGTTCTCCTGGACTTTCATCACCCTCGGCACCTACAAGTCCATGGGGGTCTTCATCACGCACTTCAAGGAGTCACTGGACTCGAGCACCACGGCGGCCGGGTTCGTGGGCAGCCTTGGCATAAGCGTCGGGGGCTTCATCGGTGAGACTCGGTCAACCGAAATGGTTTTGATTTTTGGTTCAAACATTTAAAGGATAACAAAATTACTGTGAAATTTCGCCAAAAAAAACCTTTATGATTACATGATAGCAATGTTTGGCTACACCTTTTCCTCACTTAGCTAGATAAACAAGCCAAGATAAGAGTGATAATCCGATCGAATCTAAGATTGGGTCATGAAGGCATGTTAACGTGCAAGGCATCCCTGGCCTAAATCTGCCTTACAGTGTGGCAAAGACTACATGAACCATTGACATGCCCATGTACAGGACATACATCGGCCTATAGATGCACATGCCAAATTCCACACAGAGGCACATTAAGTATTGTCCTCAAAACCCAAACCGTATAGTGTGGATTCTTCATGAAAGCTACACACGGTTTCACGCAAAAATGTATCTATATCCATTTCTTTGCTCTTGAATCCGAATGGTGTGAATTTCGTTTTCTCGATATTACATTTTTAACCTCCATTTTTGCAAGGTAAGAGAATACATTTTCTCCGATTTCCAATGAAGACAGAATGCTTCCAATCCTGTAACTATAATCGTGTTTAAATTTTTGTCTTGCTCCGTCTTCCCTTTTCCCCGAATTCAGCTCCGATGGTCGGAGCGTTGCTGAAGGTCTTCGACCCTCGTACACTCACCATGCTGGGCGGGTTTGTGGCATCCCTGGCTCTCATGATAGCGCCCTTTTCAAGTTCCATCCAGCTGCTAGGGATGTGGTTTTCTGTATCGAGTGAGTATTTGTGATCAAGGATGTACGGTGTAATTCACTTCAGACGCTCAGTTGACCGTCTCAACGAGTGGCCATGCCGCCCTCCGTTCATCCACCAAGAGGCCCGCCTGATTTGGTTGAAAACTCCCCCACGCTGTAGAGCGATTCGGGCAAAGGCCACATAGTCGCCGCCATAGCTGGGGGCCATTAGCATTGCGTACCAACCCATTAATGGTGTGTCCCCGCACTCAGCCTTGTTCACAGCAATGGGCGTCAACAGGCGGGGGATGGAGGAGATATGCCTCCCTCACTTTTCATAAGTGTGTCCCCCACCTCCTCTTTTGGGAGGATCAGAAAAAAAAGATTGAGAAAAAAATCAGGAATACCCTTTGAAGCATATTGAATACACCATGAATATGCACCAAATGGTTTGATTACAGGCACGAACATGCAAAAAGCTCAGCGAGTTCGGCCTCGGTCACTTCGTTGTTCGCAAATGGTCCTGCACACTTTTCCGAACCGGTTGAGGCCCTTGTTCATATTAGGGTCGCTTTAGCAGTTAGCACCACATTGTGCTCAAGCATGAATTTCAACAAACTCGTGGTGACTTGATCAGTTGCAAGACGATGAGCGATGCACAGGGACCATACGACTTATCGCAACTTACCCAGATCACCCACCGTAAGTTGAGTTTCGAGGCATCGTAAGGCTTTGTGAAATACATGTTTATACCCCAGGTTGTGCGCCCAAATTCCACGTTTTGTGTTCCACGAGTGTCCGATATTCCAATTCAGGACAAAACCCAACATGTATCACAAGTGCGTTGTCAGTATTCTTTTAACCACGTCCATGCTTACATCTAGTGGTTAAAGTGATAACACAACATTGGTCGAGGTCATAGAATAGCATCCATACGTTGCCTGATCCAAAATATGCATGAAATAGCACACCGTGGAATCTGCCAACCGAGTCTCGAGAAAATAGTGAAAACCGCTTCATTTGTATCCCGAAAAATGCACTATTCAACGTATTGTGCCGAAAAATACATCATTTTAGGTAGAAATATTTCAGTGCGAAGTTTCTACCACAACCATCAAGCTGTATAAGTTTCATGTAAATCTGTGAACATCTCTGTTTTTCGATCTTACCAATGTTGTGTAGGGGCTTTAACACAATCCAAGTGTTTTTACTATAGTTATTTCTTTGACAATGGTGCCCATTACTTTTTTTCCCACAGGTATGGGTGTTTGTCTGATTCAAGTGTCGTCAGTGAAGCCTCTGATGGACTTCTTTCCAGACGACTTTGCCACGGCCAACGGCTTTTCCTTTACCGGTGGAACCATAGGCATGATGGTGCTTCCCCCGGTCATGGAGTTCCTGGTGTCCGTGTACGGGTGGAGGCACGCCTTCCTACTCCTGGGCGCCATTAACTTCCATTACGTCGTGAGTGGGGCTTTGCTCAGGCCTGTCAGAAGCCCTAGTAAACAAGGGTACAGGGCCGTGCCGGTGGAAGGCAATGGAAGTGAGGCATCCGCGGCCCGGCCAGAGCCACCGATAGAAGCCGAACGTGGTACGGGTGAGAGCCGAGCCAGCTTGGGCGGCGTGTGCCGAGCGGTATGGCGCTTCCTGGGCGACCGGTTCGACTTGTCCATGCTGCTGGACGCTGTCTTCCTGCTGCACATGGTGGCCATCTTCCTTTGCGGCATGGCCTTCGGCAGCTGGCACCTCTTCGTCATCCCCCAGGGCCTGGAGGTCGGCTTCGGTTCGGCGGCCGCGGCCTCCCTGGCCACCTTTGGCGGCCTGGGCTCGCTGCTCGGCCGGCTTGGCCACGGCTGGCTGGTCAGCCGAGGCCTGGTCGGGGCGCCGTGGCTCTTCGCGCTCACGGGGTTGCTCTTCGGGGCGGCGTGCCTGGCCAACCCGCTGGCGGTGTCGTCCGGCTACGCGGCCGTGGCGTCCCTCTGTGCGCTGGCCGGCCTGGGCGTCGGCGCCTTCTTCCCGCTGACCCTCGTGCTCGTGCGAGACGTGGCCGACGGCCGGCAGGACGCGGGTGTGGGCTGGCTCTACTTCTTCCTCAACACGGGCCAAATCCTCGGAGGAGCAATGTGCGGTGAGTCAGAACTCGGAACGCCTGGACAGAAATGTCAAAGCTGCCTTAAAGGTAGGGTACACCAAGTGCCCAATTTCCGGACATTCCAAATTTGAGCAATGTTATTACTTACTTATCAGAAAGTTTGTAATGTTATCAGATATTCCGTAAAATGCTAGCGCTCGAACAACTGTCGTTTTCAAGAAATGACGAAATTTGTTAAATTTCCAACGATCGCCCCGAGGAGCGAGCGTTGAAATAAAGAGGTGTTTTACAAATACGGCCCTCTATCAAATGAAAAGGGTGGGCATTTAGTTTCCTTTCCACGGTTTTTCTCGTGTCATGTCATGAATGACAGGTTGAGCCGAAACCTATGCGTGCGTGTTATTTGAATATGTATACGTTGAGTTTGACAAAGTATGGAAGCGATTCTTTGACCTTCGCAAATGGTGTCCCCTATACCTTTAAACCCGCCTCTTGCATTATCTTAACCACCTTGCCACATACGTACTCCACAAAATATAGGTTTAAAGGCCGCCACCAGAGCAAAAATTATCTCGAGGTCGTTAGCTCAGCACGTAGGTCACCGTGTGCGCTGAACTTTTGGTGAGATTTCTTCCTCAAGAGGCCGTGAGACCAATATCTATCCTGTTTGATTTGTTTCGCCTCTCGTGGATGAAACTCATCGTGTGCGGCGACTTCAGCTACGTGCTGAGCAAAAAATAACAACTGGTCAATAAGAGCGCACGCTCTGTTCACGTGATTGCTTCCAAAAATATATCATATCATATATTTCATCCACGAGAGGCGAAAAAAATCTCGTGTGCGGCGGCGGGTTTGGGTTTATTTCGTCAATACATTATAGTATTACCGGTAGTACAAAACACTGCTTACTAAGTCAAACCATATGTTGCAAACCGCTTATTGACTTGAAGGGCTTTACTTTCCATTTTTTTAATAGGGCAATAAACCTTCAAATTACATGACAATCTGCAGCATGGTTTTCAAGTTTCTCTGCGACAGGGACGAAGCCTGAAACAGATGCTGGCTATAACGGGGCCACGAAATGGGCACATGTATAGCCGGCCAAAAGGTCCAAGCACATTATCGACACTTCCAGAAAGCCTGAGAGTGCCTCTGACTAAAAACTCATGCTTGGGGTCGGAACGTCAAGCCCTCTCAAGTTTGGGGGTCATTTCATTCAGTGACGAGTTTCCAGCCTGTTTTAAAAAAAAATTACATCCAGCCTTTGGGGAGTTTTGACGGCCTTGTCTGTGGTGCCGGTGATCCATTATGGGTTTGTTCTTCACAGTCGATCGCTTAATCAGCTAGGGGTATATGGAATATTGGTCTGGGCGGATATGAAGCAACATTACGAAGACCTCGTGATGCAATTGATTTACTTTACATGTATAAAGCAGTCATTTTTTATTCTCATTCAAATTGAAACTCTGACATGTACTATTGTTGTACAACACATTCTATTCAGGGTGGATTCACGACCTGTCAGGAAACTACGCTGTCCTCTTCGTTACCATCGGGGGTCTGGCAGTGCTGATGGCGGCGGTCATGTCACTTGCACGGTACCAATGGGCTCGGCGCCAAAGCTGCCAGTAGGCCGAACTCAACCGTCCCAGCATGCACAGGGGGATGCTTTGCCTTGATAGCGAACGACGTTCTGAGCCGGCGTCGTTCTCGCTTTGGTTTTGGTAAAAAAAAAATTCGTTCGATATTTGGGCAATAACACGGGAGCACTGTAAAGTAAACACGGTGTGGTATTCTGGGGTTTCAGATTGGGTTAGGGTTTTTAGGGGACATTATAACCTCCCTTCATAGTCCTGTATAAAGACGAAAAGATTTTTGTGGAACTGCATGGGATGAGCGAACAACAGCTTGCCGGGTGAAGCGTTATATTGCTAGGAAAGCTCTTGGAGTTTGGTGAGCACCACATCATTCACGCCTGAACATTTGGGACCGTAGTGCAACAACATGTGGATCCCGCTGGCCAATGCCTTACCACTGCAAAGGCACTGACCAGTAAAGTTCACAGTGCTCTTTTGAACGACAAAATGAGCAGTACTGCGTTTTCTAGATTGTATTAGGTATTATGTACATGTAGTATTATGAAACACTGTAAAGGGTATGGGTGGATTCTGGATCGTCAATGTGAGATATATATCAGGCTACTGGAGAAATTAATGGTACTCGATTTAATGAAACCTATAGGCACGTGTAGAAATAACGCAGTGGCTGTTGTTACGGCAGTAGTCCGTGTGGTTCCCCAACTTAACAGTATTTGTCAGGATGTTAAGCTCTTGGAACCAGACTATCAGCTAATAGACTGGTTCAACCAGCCTGCAATGCTGACGAAATACAATCAAGTCGGGGAACCACACGGACGACTGCCGTAACAACAGCCACTGTGTAGAAATAAAGCCAATAGAGATGATGTATCTCTATTAACAGGCGATAGTTGATAGAGCTATCTCTAACTTTCGGGATTGTGTTCTTCGCCCATGGCACAAATTCATAGAGCTGCTTATATAGGCCTGGAAAAATCATCAATAATCTACCTTGTATTATGCAGGATTACCGGACGGGTACACGACACAATGTGATCTGACGTCATTTTGATGCATTAAGAAAGCCTGAAATTATGCCCGAAATGAATACAATTTAAACGCTGCCTGTATATGTAAATGAGGTCCATATTATTTTGTCCCTCATTTATAGATTTGAAGTTTGATCTCATTTCATTTTTCTTGTAAAAGATTATAATATGAGGATTTTATTTGAGTAATGTTTTCTTTGGATGGTCCCTGGAGACACCCCTGCTGGAGAGTGGACTGGTCCACAGTACCCCCCCCCCCCCAGGATACCAGGGTGCAGTGGTCAGTGGTCATGTTGTCCAGCATCCTTCATTGCTGTTACAACATAGACCCTGACCACTGTGTCCTATATCCTTCTCCTTTCCAGTCCGCCAGCAATCGAAAGAACAAACAGGCGAGCAGCACTCACCCCCAACACCCCCACACACATCTCACCCCCTTACATATAGACCTTTCTTTTTTCACAAGTCACGTGACAAAACACATCCGCCATTTTTGGCTGGCAGTGGCACGAACTTTGTATACATCCATGATAATACCGGAACTTCCCCCTTGGCCCCTAGCCCTGCACGCCGATAACAATTCTCACAAGTTTACATTTGTCCTGAATGGTCTTCTGTGATGGAAAGTGGTATCAAGTTGCTGTTGCTATTGCTGCAGCAAACGATACGGAAGAGATTCGGAACGAACAATTTCCGTTTCCCTGAATCCGAGGCCCATACAAATCATGTGCAAATCAGCGTCTTGTTCCGCTCTGAAATTGAACCATCGGTTTGTCGTTATATCTTTCTCTTGACGACTCGTCTACTTGGTTGGCGTAGGAGTATGTCAAATTTGTGACCTGTAAAACTGGAATATGTGACCCGGCACAGCATAATGAGGAATAACCCTACTTTTAAGATTTTTAGGTTTTCTAATGATGTGAAAGAGTATACCATTAGCTTTCAAATGATATCAAAATATAATCCTGTAATACTTAAAATTTCCGAAAATACCCCAAAAATGAAAATTGATTTGTAATCAAATTGTGAAGATACTTTAACTTCAGGCGTTGTTTACTCAAAAAGTGTTTTGGTGGGATATTTCTCATGTCGTTGTGCCGGGTCACATATAGGAATGATCTTCACTAATTTGGTCAATATCAGACAGCACCGGGTGTCTCCCACCGTAGTTATGATAACCCATTTTGCAGAGCTGACGGAAATCTTGCCAACCAAAGAGTGCGCATGCGTGGGTTTCCGGTCAAAGTTTGCAAACAAAAGAAAGGCCTATATATAGGCCTACGGAGGATCTCTTCCATTCTTTTTCGGAGGTGCGTTGCACGGGACGGGACCCAGCGTGAGGCGACTCGATCACATTTCTATGCTGCGAACTAAAGTTGGGATACTGTGCACAACAGCAGGGAAAAGATGCAGCGGTGCTCTTACGCGTGCAGCAGAGAGATGAAAAATGCTTTGTGATGCTAAATATGTCATTATAGGCCTATTGGTGTTTCTATTTGTTCAACACCAAGCGAGTAGATACCCATGTGGGCCATCGCTTCAATCTCCCTAATCATTCCACTCTTGACATGTCTGTACAGGGCATAGAGTCTATTGGCCATCGGAAAGACGCTGTCTGTTTCAGCAGGGAGAAACTTGCTCGTCTCTTTGTATACAAGTGATTTTCATCTGAGCAGCAGATCATGTTTTATAATCAAATATGCTGATGACACTGCTTTGTCGGGAATGATCACAAATAATTGTGAACTTGATTATAGAAAGGAAATCAGTAGATTTGTTGACTGGTGCAGCAATAATGATCTAATATTAAAGCCACCCATCGTTACGGAACCTGTTGAAATTAACAAAATGCCTGTTTTTCATGAGTTTAAATACTTGGGAACTATTGTAGATGATAAATTAAACTGGAATGTAAATACGAATAGAATTTGTAAAAAAAATAAATCAAGGCTCTACTTTTTACGGAAACTGTGATCTTTAAATGTTAATGATCGGATCTTGAAACTTTTTTATCAGAGCATTGTACAGTCGTTTATAATTTTCGGTTGCATAAGTTCCCTGACTGTGTGCAATCGTAAAAAACTTCAACGTGTTGACAAACCAATTATTTAAAACAATTATTTAAAAAAACATTCAGGAAATATCTCAGTGCCATGTAGTATCTGAGTTTAATGAAATTGTGTCTGATGCTACTCATCCTTTCAACTCTTTCATTGTTAAAAACTTATCTGGTAGAATGCGTCAAATTACTTGCAAAACAAACAGAATGAGATCATCCTTTTTTCCATGGGCCATTCGTATTTTTAATTCATCTTTTAAAAGATGAGCTGGTTGGTTGGTTGGTTTTTTATTCCTTCTTTTACGACTATAATTATCTATTTGTAATGTAATATAATGTTTTAATCTAACATAATTTTTATAAATGTTTATATGCACTTGGTAAATTAAATGTTTTTTCTGTGTGATTTTATTTTTGTCTTTACTTCCTGCAACACTGGAAGAGCAAATTTCGTGTGGAAAAAGAAATATGTTTACACTACAATAAAGTATCTTGAATCTTGAATCTTGAATCTTGAATCTTGAATCTTGAATCTTGAATCTTGAATCTTGAATCTTGAATCTTGAATCTTGAATCTTGAATCTTGAATCTTGAATCTTGAATCTTGAATCTTGAATCTTGAATCTTGAATCTTGAATCTTGAATCTTGAATCTTGAATCTTGAATCTTGAATCTTGATTAAGCGTCGCCGCGTTATCCAAACTTATGGCCACAACATCCAGGAAGTGAATGACGAATCCTCACTTTATTCTTTCATTTACCCTGTCCCATTCTCCTTTGGGTTCAACCAGTGGTACGGGTCAGTGTTTGCTGCGTGGACAGGTACCTTTTGCTGTTTCCATCCCTAGTGTTAAATGTGACCCGGCACAACGACATGAGGAATATCCCACCAAAACACTTTTTGAGTAAACAACGCCTGAAGTTAAAGTATCTCGATTACAAAAAAAATAAAATTGGTATTTTCGAAAATGATAAATATTAGAGGATATTATATTTTGATATCATTTGAAAGCTAATGGTATACTCTTTCACATCATTAAAAATCTCCAAATCTCAAAAGTGGGGTTATTCCTCATTATGCTGTGCCGGGTCACAAATGTCCATTGAAATTGGGACTAGATGTGTGTTTTCTATAGAGTCACTTTTGATATGACATACATGTAGGGGAACTAGAGTTTTATGACAGACGAATGAAACATAGACTCACCTTTATCTGTATCGTCTGGGCTCTTATGTGAGAACGTCACTGGTGTCGATATCTTGCTGTTCTTCCATTTCCTGCATGGCAAGCCGACTACAGTGACTTCCACCCCTTCCTTCCTGGCTCCTTTTTGCTGGAAACTTTTCTCACTGCCTTTGAGAAAGCTCCTGCTAGGATCGAAACGTCAGGCCCACTAAATTTTGAGATTTACATTTTGTTAATTTTAGTCAGTAAGCAGTTTGCAATATTTTTGTCTACAACTTTTATCACTGGTAACTAATAAAGAAACAAGAACAAATTCAAATACACGTCAAATCAACCAAGTACACCATTGGTAAAAAAAAAAGTCAATTACCGGTAATCCACCCAGTTGTCCATAATCACGGGCTATCCATTATTAATTAACTAATTACATGTACTTCCTATTTGCCTTTTACGGACTTCTCTGAAGAGTTTCCACACAGGACCTAGGCAGGACCCGCTTGCCTAGTAGTCCAGTAATCTCCATTCATTCATGACCTGGGCATAGCGTGGACAACAAGGCCATAGCAAGGCCGTGTGTGACTGGGGCCATGCCAAACACACTAGCTACCTAGCAGCAGCCAGCTGTTGTTTATGCCCCCTCGTTTTTTCTGTTTTGACGTAATTGTTATGCCTGCTTCACTGGCTAAGGTAGCTGAGCCACCGACAAAGCACCGAGTGGGACAGCACACTCTGCACCCTGCCGGCTGAGAACAGTCAAATTAGCGAGTCCTGCTTCACTTATTTCACGGGAAGCTGCCAAACCGTGAGCAACACAGAACTCCAGCTTCCAGCGTTCTGCAACCTCCTCAACAGTGAACAGATCTAAGTTCTTCATGGCCCGGAATGCAAAGATTATGCCTGCAAGGAAGTCTGTTGTAGACCACACATTTCTGAGTTTTCCTCCTGGTTCAGACTGCCACTACGTTGCAGCCAAGCCGCAACCTTAACCACGTGTGGAGGTTACAGCACAGCGCAGTGATTTCAGCGAAACCGGACTTAGTTAGACGCAGCGAAAACGGACTTAAGAGTAGCCTATGGGAAGTTGTCAGTAGTTGTGAACATGTATTACTACAGTACTATATGCCTATCAAGAAGAAACTGAATACATCGCATGCTCTCAAACTTCGGCTGCATTCCAAAATATAACTTTAAATGACTGCCATAATGGATAAAAGACAACAGATTGGAGAGGTACATGTACTTCATGCCCCACCATACCTTTGGTTTGGCCGTATGCCAGACTTTACTCCTCGCCACCTTTTACACACGCCAACTTGATGTAGGCCCTACTGGCATTTTCTGGAGTACAATGCCCACGGTTTTGCGTCGACGTTAACTTAAAGGAATCTCTTCTCCAAAAGGACTTCTTCTTTATGGCCTCAAATTGGCCGTAAAACTGCTTCAAAGAAGAATATTATTTTGTTGCCAACTTGCAAAACTTCTGAATTAGCCATCTTCGCCGTCTGGGGGCAGAAAGTGCCCCAAACGAAACTACGAAAGACACATACACGTACATGTATTGTACACGTACATGTACAAAAGACTCAACAGTACTCGCGTATCACATTGAAGAAAAGTTTATTGCTATGGATATACTATCACACATGAACATCAGCAGAAATTACCTCCGGCAAAAAAGCATTTAGAGCAAGAAGGCCGGGATGACTTAATGAAAATTGACCAATAAGAGTAAGGGAACGGCAAAATCATACATAAACATCAGCAGGAACGACCTCCGGCAAAATAACGTTTACAGCAAGAAGGCTGGCGTGACGTAATGGAAATTGGCCAATCAGAGTAAAACCGTGTCCAAATGAATCGGCTACGGCTCCAGTTTACACACGGATCTATAGAAGCCAGAATCTAGCGGCTGCTTACAGTCCCCATAGAAATGTGTATTCTTTCCGGCCGTAGCCGACGCATTTGGACACGGACTTAGGAAACGGAAAAAAAATACTGTTTGCAAGAAGAACGCCAGTGTTGGCAAAATATACACTTCCATAAAGGAACTGTGTGCAGCAAGCAATCCAGTCTTTCAAAAGAAGAGTTTAAAACAAGCAGTTCCCTTTGTTTCAAAGTGCTTCCAGTCTTCCATTCTCGTTTGGATTGTCGTCAAGGGCCACCTCGCCCTCATCCACGGTTGTGGGGGCGTCGAGGACGTCGTCCTGACCCTCTGCCCACCTGGAGACAAAGCTCTTCCGCTTGTTGGGCCTCTCCATCCGGCGCGTCCAGGGATCCAGGAACCTCTTGGTGGCGCCCTTCCCGTCGGCCGCGGCCGCCCGCGCGGGAACCCGAGCCAGTCGGGCTGCGAGCCGCCGCCTCTTCCGCGCGCGACGCAGCTCGGCCAGAAGAAGGCCCGTGCTCTCCGGCCCGGCCCGCCCGTCCAGACGGCCGCAGGGGTCCATCAGAGGAGACTGCAACAGCTTGGAGGCGACCGGAACATCTGAGGGCGACAGAAAGATGACAGAGGAGTTCATCAAAAGACCACGTCCAAGTTAAATGTAATAACCACTTGAAAAAAAACTTCTCATTAAAGGTCTATACAGCATTGTTAAAGGTCAAAAGATTGCCAAAGTTTGTGTTAAACCATTAAACATCCCCAAAAAAGCAATCCTGTGAAGGTTTTAGCTCAAATGGTGATCTGAGAAAGTAGAAAAAGGTAAAAACCGTCACAGTTTTTGCACCATTCAGTAGTGTAAGAAATAGTTTATGACTCGCGAGTAATAAACTATTTGTCGATGTTTGAGTGAAGATTTCTCGAGAAGTACAGCATCCCAGACCGTAAGATTTCAACATCGGGATTATATCATGATCATCTACAAACTGTGTAAATTAGAAGGAAATCTGTGGACATTGATGTTTTCCGATCTTCCCGATGTTGTTTTTGGGCCTTTAAAGGGCGGACGCTTTTTTTCCCAAACCCGGTTTCGGCTTTGTCTCTGTCATTCGAAAACTGAAGCCACAGGTTAGAATTCTTTGTTGAAGTTGAAGTTTTAGATTCTTTTTCAAATGCCATGCCTTGTACACAATGTAGGCCTACATAAAAATGGATGACAGAAATGGAGACAAAGCAGGAGCCTGAACCTAAGCCGGGTTTTGGAAAGGGGCCCTGTAACAAAGCGACCAAAAAAATACATATTGTATGTTAATGTGAATGTATTAATGTATTGTATTGCACTCATTTGTTTCACGTGTGGAGCGCGAAGTGGACTTGTACTGTATGTATTGTACACTGGTATAATGACTCAGCCAACATGTACTTTTCCCCCGATGTACTGTACTTGTACGATCACCGCAGGCACAGTCTGTTTGTGAGATGTTGTTGTTTACATTGATTCCTATCCTTCATTCCTCGACTTATCAGAATACGTCTATGTCGAAATCAGTCATCAATCTTTTTGTAATAACCGTAATAACCTGAAAGTAAGTCGCTTAGTCACAGTTATTCGCGCCAGAGGTTTGCATCCAAAACCCCTGCAGCACATACATTTCAAAGCATTGAGGGGCCTTTCGCAAATCCCTGAATTGAAACAAGTGGTTTTTGTCCTTCCGGTGGATTAGAAAGCTTGTTTTTCTTGCTCAAATACTGGAGACAAAAAGTCTTCTCTTTGGTATGTCCTGCATCTCTTAACGAAATGGGATAAAAACCTTAGCACAAACCCGCAAAGCCTGCATTTCGTAAAGAGCCCAGTATTAAAGTTCAAGATGATTGGGTGAAGAAGGTGCTGCAAGGCTCTGAGTGAACTGATATACCTCGGTTTTGCCAAGAAGTCTAATCAGTTTGTATGATATTTAAGGGGAATAACTTTCCCCTACCACTAGCAAAGAACACTCGGGCCCTTGCCCTGGCCCAATTTCATAGCGCCGCTTAAGCGTGAAAATCTGCTAAGCAGGAAAAGTCTTCCTTGTGTTTTAAAAAGCAGGATAACAAACTGCACTGCAATATGATGTCCATTGCTTTTCTCTGGTATTCCACTTTACTTAGAATGAAACATCGATGAAGTTTGGGTAGGCATGGGGGATCCTGTTCCTGTGGCTCATGACTTTTTGTCGCTCTAAGCGGCTCAATGAAATTGGCCCCTGGGTCCTTACCGAAACTTGCCGGACCCGTCGGCACTGCTGCCTTGCCGTACATCCCGTAAATGTCCGTGTGGTGGTAGAGTCTCTTCAGAGCCCTCCAGGCGCTGTAGAGCAGGTCCTCGCGTCCGTGGTCCCCGATCTGGAGCCGCAAGGCAAAGGACTCCCGCTGCTCCTCGCTGAGACTGGCCTCCAGACAGGACAGGGCGTCCGGCAGCGACTTGTCCACCTTGTCCCTGGGGACGAAGACCCGGGGTGGGCTCTGGCTGGGGCCGGTCGGCGGCATCCCCCCTGCGACCGGTGTGGAAGGGCTGGGGATGTAGATCTCAACAGGCGGTGCAGCCAAGGGCTTGTGGGCGGCCGAGGGCTTGGGAGCGGCCGAGGCCTGGGCGGCAGGCTTGAATCCGGGGCTCCTCGCCAACATCTGTATGACCGTGTACTTGCCCGACAGGGTACCCTGCTTGGTGGGACGCTGGCCAACAGAGTTGGTCGGGCTGGGGTGCAAACCAACTGATGCTACAGTGGCCCTCAGTGGATCACCAGCCGGTGCCCCGGGCTTGCCGGCGCCGACCACAGTCAAGGCCGACGTGTCCTTCACCGCAAGTATGTACTGCGGCTGGGGCTGGTGACTGCTGGCGTTCGCCTGGAGAGACTGCTTGGCCACAAACACCTGGCCTGGCTCTAGCTCTCCGGCCTCATTGTTGACGACCACCAATGGCGTGTTCTCCGGCGCCAAGGCACATCTGTACATGGGCTCAGTCGATAAGGTTTTGCCTTCGACAATCACCTTGTCAAACGTCCCGGCATCCACTCCAGTGTTGGTGGGTCCACTAAGCTTTATATATCGAATGACCTTGTTGGGCTGAGCAGAATTCAAGGGGTTCAATGATATGCCCTGCCTGTTCTGAAGGGGCAGATTGTTATTGGCCGGTGAGATGCTTCCATCGGCATTGACTACTACTACTGTCGCCGTGTGTGACTGGGCGGGCTCCCCTGAAATCGCCCCGCCATTAGCCTTGGCTTCCTGGACAAACTGAATGACATTGTTGCTGCCCGCAGTGAGACTTAGGGCTTGGCTTACAACAGGCTTCAGATTGACTGGTGCGGCCGTTTGGTCTTTCCCGGAGGGACCGGGTTGTGTGGGAGCCTGCACCGCAAGGTGGTCCGACTGGCTTCCATGGCCTTCCCCGGCTGCATATCCCTTGGAAGCTGTGTCCTCGTCGGACCTGCTAGTCTGGGGTTTGTCCTCAGTTGGGCAGACTACAACTTTGACAAACGACTGGCCTCTCTCTCCACCGATAGGGCAAGGCAAGGCTGTTTCGTCAGTTGGAGTCTTCAGAGTCTGCTCCATATCATCGCCCCTGGGCAGGATGTCATTGGTGTCTGCATGGTGGAACTGTTCCGTCTCACCTCTTGAGAGGCCAGTGCCTTCTGCGCTCATAGGAGTTTCTCTGCCCTCGACCATCAGCCCGTCGCCTTCACATTCACCCACTTTGCTCCCAGTGCTGACAGGAGTAGACTGGCCCTCGGAGCCTTCCAGATGTAAGCTATTGCTGCGCTGGTTACCTCCTGAAGGTGCCGTCAGGAGATTGGCTGGTGTCTCAGAAGGTTCTAATCGCTCAGAGGGGACTAATTGGGTGGGTGGAAAAGCCGGCTGGTTGTTCTGCTTGTTTGAAGCTAATGTACCACTGGCCTCCTTTGGAGAGGTTACAATGTAGTAGAGTGTCTGTTTCGGCGTCGGGATTATCTTGGGCACAAGGGGCCTCCTCCGGACACTGGTCCCAGCCTCTGTTGACGGTATGTGTATCAGGCTGATGGGCAAGGCAACCTGCGAGGACTCGTCGTACGGGATGGACTCAAACTCCGGGTGCCGCTTGCGGAAGCTGTCCCACCAGAGGCCATCGGGCACACCGTCCGGGAAGTCGTAGACCCTCTTGTCCATGAGCGCCTTGACCTTGGCCAGGACGGTGCTCCGGATGTGGGTCGCGTAGCCCAGTACGGCCAGCCGGACGCAGATGCGGACCAGCTCGTTCTCCTCGTCCGTGCTCAAGGCAAGGGCCGCCTTCTGCTTCTGCTTGATGCAGGTGACGGAGACCTTGTAAATCCGGCTGGCCTCTTCCACGGTGCTCCTGGAGGTGATGACGTCCATGCAGGCCTGGTGGAGGCTCTCCGCTGCGTAGGTGGGCCCTAAGGCACTGGGCGCCTTCGTGCCCTGGGCCCTTTCCCGTTTGGCGCGGACGCGCTCCCCCAGGAGACCCGGGCTGACGCCGTAGGTCCTGGCCGCTGTCTCCAGCGACTGCTTCCCGACCAGGACATCGTAGCAGGCCTTGGCTAGGTTGCCCTGAAGCGTGTCCTTGACCAAGTCGCCAAGGGTGTAGCGGCCGACGCGAAACTGGGCGGCCGCCTCAGCTAGACTGGCGCCCTCATGGATGACCGTACGGCAGGCTGTCCTCAGATTATCAGCGGGCTGATGCTCAGCCTTGCTCAGTGATGCCTCCACCAAGGGATCCCCATCTGCTTCAATCGGGGAAAAAAGGGGAAAAACAAAGTTCTTTGTAATTACTTTTCATACCTTATTTCAAAAGCTGCATTCACTTTATGTGAATGCCTAGCTGCCGTAGATGGGTTAACAATATTTTGTGTGCAATCACCCTATTCAGCTAGTACACAATAAAATGGGCCAATTACCAAATGCATGATAGGCCAGTCAGTGTAAGTTCCATCTTTCAGCTATTAAAGAGCCTTGCCAGGCAAGACGGTCAGCAGACATTAAAGATTGTGATCAAATCCTTTGGTAGGTAATGGTTGGAACCCGCTTAGCACATGAACCTAGTCGTTTAACAAAACATTTGCATCCATGACAAGATCTACACTGACTTGCCTTTACGATTGGAGTGGAGTCGAAGATACAGCTCTAAGTGTGTATTTTCTGACAAAAATCGAAACAATGTCGGTGTTTACCTTTGACATGTCCCTGCTTCTTGTCAGAGGTGGGCACGATGTTCTGTCCTGACCGGTTGAGGATCTTTTCGTCTGAAGAAAAAGCACAAGAAAACTTTCCCCTCATCAAACCTCATTGAGACAAAGCTTCAATTTGTTTGTTTTTTCCCGACCCGGTTAACTGACTGGCACCCCTATCCCAGCAAAGACCAGTTGACTATTAGGGAAGGCCACCATCTAAGGGCTGGATAGCTCAGATGGAAGAGCAATGGTACTTTAATCCAGAGGTCTCAGGTTCAAATCCCGGTCCAGTCAAAGTTTTCTTTGCCAATGTTTCAATTTGTTTAAAAGTTCCCAGTCTTTTATTTCCTGGTTTGTTTGACTTACCGGTAATTAGTAATAATAATAACAATAATAATCCTCAATGACATAATCATGATAAATCTGTGAGGCTTACTTATTCTTCTCTGCTGGCAGTCCTGACAGTACCACTTGCCCTTGGGTATGTTCTTGGTGTCGACCCCAGCGCAGCTGAAGTGGAGCCACTGGTAGAGGCACGTGGGCCCATCGCAGCCGATCATACGCCGCGTGTTGGGCCGTCCGCACTTGCAAAAGACTTTGCCCGAGTCTGAGTCTGAGTCCGAGTCAGAGTCTGAGTCTGAGTCCCGGTCTGAACTCACTTCCTCCTCATCGTCCTCGCCCAAGTCTCGGGAGACGTTGGAGTCCTTGTCCCCGTCGCCCGACTCGCTGATCATCCGGCAGAGCTCCTCGCAAGTTCTCTTCCTGGGCATGGTGGCCATAGTGGTCCCCTGCCCTGCCCTGCCCTGCCCTGCCCTTCCCTGCCCTGCCCTGCCCTGCCCTTCCCTGCCCTTCCCTGCCCCGCACCGCCAAAAGCCAGCAACACCGACTTCAGCAGGCGCTGGCAAACTGAAACTGCATCTCTCTCCGGGCCAGGTGGGGCAATTGACAAGATATCCCTCTTCAGTGATGAAGCTCTCTCCAGAGATGCGACGTAACTCCTTGGCGTATCATCTCCTGCCCAGGGCACCCCCACCTCTTCTCCCTGCTTCGAACACCATCCAGAAGAATTGTTCTTTTCTGCACAACCTTAAAAAAAAAAAAGTACATTTTTCTTTTTATTTAAAGGCTCAATACACCATTAAACCATTAAACATAGTTTTTAGTTCAAACGATAATCTAAGAAATAGGGCAAAAAACATAACGTATTTTTCACCAATCTGTGAGAGATGAACGGATACCGGTTGGATTTTTAAAATAAGTTTTAGTGCACTCACGATTTTTAACCGACTATGGACGACTGATTTGAGTCGTAACCACCACAAACCCAGGTATAAATGTACACGAACATGTGCATGTACGTCTGTGGAGTTTACAATGTAATTCGTGTCATTGGGTTGTTTGTGGGAGCAGCATTCAATGAATCGCACACAAAATTGAGTTTTTCATGACATGAGATGAAAACTATTTTTCAGTGTGAAGTTTTCACGAAAAGTACAGCATCTCAGATGGCAAGATTTCACTGACATGAGGATTCTATCATGACCTCTACCCACAGTGTTAATTAGAAGGAAATCTGGGGATATCAATGTTTTCCGATCTTCCCAATGTTGTATTGGGCCTTTAGATAGCATACAAAGTGGACTGAATTAGGATTTGAGCCAACGTCTCTGGTATAACCTACTGTACTATCTGAGCTCTCCATTCTGAACAGACTCTGCTTTTCAGAATGCTCCTCCTACATGTAGGATCAAGCCATCATACCTTCCCAATTCTCTGGAGGGGGGTGATATGCTTATTTGTGACCCGCTCTGCAAAAAAGGCCCGTAAGTCGCACTACGCCTTTGTGTTTATTTGCCTGTTCCGCCTAACAGGCATGTTTTTAACTTTAAATGTTGGATTTCTTGTTTGTTGACGTTTTGATATAGTCGTTAGTCGATGTCCATTCTTTCATAATCAGTTGGATGCACCGTTAATTTCCATCAATATAAAGACACAAAAAAATTATTAAAATATTTTTGGTTAGACTTTTTTGCACATTTTAGGTCACCTACAAGCTCAGTCAGCATACAGTTTGCACATTTTTGGGGGAATTCACTGCAGTCATTTGATGAGGAGGATTTGATGTTTTCAGGGAGTGGGAGAACTGAAATGAAGATACGTATGTGTGATTTTGTCAGTTCCTTGTGGTAGTCAAAATGATAGACACGACACCGATATTATTGAGAAACAACACAGTTGGCAATGATAAAAATAGTTATCTCTGGATTTAATCTGACCAGTGATGAGTCCATACGGTAACAGTAAAACCATGAAATATACTCTGAAATGCTGGCATCTGTGACAATGTCCTCTAGTGTTCTGATATCATTCAGCTATCATTTGGCTGTCAGTGTACATGTACATGTAGAATCATATGATTTGGCTTTCATGCAGCTAAACTGCCACATACTCGGGGTTGACAACTGCATCAAGTGTTTAACGTATGCGATCCTCTGACCACAACTGGATAGCATCACTGTCGGTGTGGTGGCCTCCTTAATTAGGGCCCCTTCCAAGCGCTGGCTTCTACTGCGCCTTCGTTTTGGTCATTCAACAGATATCTAAACAGCTCTCTAGGTTTGTTGTTTAAAGTTTGGAGGGCCCGATCTTTTCGATTCTAGCAGGACCGTTCTTAAAGACGCAATGCTAATGCAAAGATAAGACTTAAGGCTTTGCATCGTGGGTGAATCAATATAGGAAGGTTTGCGGTGACACCATGTATAAGGTCTATTAAAGAAGAGGTGTGGTTCTGAAAAGAACCTGAGTGGTAACTCAACGTTTCGACCAGTATGCTCTGGCCGTCATCAGGAGAATGCTTTGGACGCAGTGATGGAACTGCTTAGGCTTAGGCCCCTTAGGATTATCCTCCCCAGAGGATTATCTTTTCCGCCTTCCCGCCTCAGCGACCACCGGCATATAAGCAGTTCCATCACCGGGTCCAAGACATTCTCCTGATGACGGCCAGGCCATACTGGTCGAAATGTCGAGTTACCACTCAGGTTCTTTTCAGAACCACACCTCTTCCTTTAAGAGACTTTATACATGGTGTCACCGCAAACCTTCCTATATTGCTAATGCAAAGGCTTGACAATCAAAGGCTTAACAATCAAATGCTAGAGTCACAATATCGGAATCTTTCTCTACAATTTGTGGACCTGGTCAGCAAGCTGTCTGCAACATATTTGTCATTTTTATCTATAAAAAGATTATGACTTATTTGCCCCGTTCGAACTTGGGAAAACCATAAAAAAATAGATGACTTAATTAAATTTACAACTTATACTCAAAAGCAATTATTTGCATTTGATGTAATGGGATTTAAGGTTGCTAGTATATTCAAAATTAACCTTTCTGATTTAAAACACTAGGTTTCTTTGACACAGATCAGCTTGGACAAGATGCCATTTGGAAAGGAGATAATTATATCAATGTTTCATACCTTTAATAGTAGAGCAAAGAGGTTTCCTTGAACAACGGTGGTACAGGTACAGGTACATTGAGTTCTAAATGGTAGACACCTGAGACATTAGAAAATGATTACGTGCGCACTAACGTTGTAAAACGAAACCTCTCTGATATAATAGGTTACACTTAATTACTAGTCAGACTGGCTCTGCTGCAGTGAATGTAACACCGAACTCCTATACACTGAATGGTGATTTTTTATCCAATGTACACTGCAAGCACGTACTTGATGCTAGTGCCTGCCACATCAGCACAGACTTGACAGGACAATGATAAGAACCTTTGGAACACAGCTGGCAAATTTAAGACGATTGTGAGTACTCAAATGGCAGACGGCTTCAATGCCGATTCCTCTTATTCAGAATGAAAAGAGCTACATGGACTAGAAAGTGACCAAGTTGAGGTGCTCATGGTATCACGGTTGGAATAAATTGATATCTAAACCAGTCCAGCTGGAAACTCATCATCAAGACCCACCAACAAAAGCAGGACCCTCCTCAGACGTCATGTTTAAAAACTACCCCAGGATGGGACTCTTGTACCTCCTCTTGATGCAGATGAGTATCTAGTGTCCAAGATGCCCGTCAGTGGTCACAGTCAAAGTGCTGCGGGACGGAATTCTTCCGTTTCCTCTTGGCAGGGACTCTGGCCGACGGGACGGCCAAGCCGCGGTGCAGGCGGTGGCGCCAGGGCTCCAGGTAACAGCCCCTGGCCTTGACCCTCATGGAGGCAATCCGGGAGAGCACCTTGCTGGTCCGCCTCAGGCCCGGCTCGCCGATGACGAGGGAGAGGGAGGTTTTGCTGGACTCATTGGGGACGTAGAAGGGGCCCCTGTGGAACGGCGACCAGGGCGGAATGTCACCTTTGTGGGGTGGCAGCCTGTTGAGATTGGACTCATCTGAAAGTCGAAGAAACAGCAATGCAGACAATGAAACAAAAATGTATCCATTCAATTACAAACCAAACCAAACCAAACATATCAAATCCACATTGAAACAAAACCAAGCAAACCAAACTGACTCAATCAAAACCGACCCAACTCAACTAGCAACAATACTCAACCCAACCCATTAAATCGTAACCAAACGAATCCAAACCCATTCCACCAATCCCATCTAAACCCGATCCAAGCCAAACTAACCAAACACTTCTATGGCCTTGTCCCTCAGAAACAACATGCCAGTGCCTCAGCACTGTCTACAAAAGATGCAGCGGTTTCTTCCTTCAAAGTCCAGTCTGGGGCCGACTTAGCGATCGCTGTACCAATAAGTTGCAATGGATTTCAGACTTAGCGATCGATTTTGGCATTTGCGATGATCACAATGCGTTAGTGAAATCGGCCTCAAGCCCTCTTCAAGCTCACCTGGTTTGTTTCCTGCTGAGCCTCTGTACAGACGCCGGAGGGCTAGCCATGCAGAGTACAGCAAGTCCGAGTCACTCTCGTCCTCACTCCTGAAGCGCTCCTGGAACACCTGCCTGTGCTTCTTGACAATGATGGCCTCCAGGCACTGCAAGGCGTTCAGCTCATACTCTTGCTTCTGGTTAACCCCCACTGTCTGTTTCTTCAAAGGGATCACCTCCGCTTTCTCTGAGCCCCGTCTTTTCAGGATGTTTCTCTTGTGAGTCCACTTGATCTTGTGGAGGGCCTTCCTGTTTCGCTGTTTGCCCTCCGGGCTGTCCTTCCACCACGAGCTGGAGTTGTTCCGGATGGGGCTTGCCTTCTTGTTCCCATCCCGGGAGGGCTTCTGGGTAGGCTCCTGAGACAGGTACTTCCGGCCCAGCCTCTGGATCTTCGGGTGACGCTTCAGGAAGGCGTCCCACCAGATGTCGTTGGGGAGGTTGTTGACGAAAGGGTGGGCCCTCCTGGTGCCTGCCGCCTTCTCCTCCGAGTCCAGGAGCTCTCGGACGTTGCTGAGCACAGCCTCACGGACGGCCGGCCACCGGCCGCGCTTGCACATGCCCACGGCCAGCTCCACCAGTCGCTTCTCCTCGGCGTCCGTCAGAACGGGCCGAGAGAAGAGGCACTTGGAGAGAGCGCCCACCGCGATGCCGTAGTCTGCCGAGGCCGACTCGATGGTGGCGGTCTTGGCCAGGACTTCCTGGCAGGCTTTCTCCAGCTCCTTCCTACCCTTTCCTCGCTTCGGATGAGGTGTGGACACTGCAGAAGAGAAGGAAGGGGTAGAAATCAAATCATTAAAATGTGATGAAAATTTAAATATCTGGGGGGGAAAAAATTGCAGGGCGCCTGGAACTAGTCACAGATGAATGCTGGCAACATGGTACACTGGATGGTCCATTGAGTAGACGCTGAATGGGGTCACCAAGTCCAGAGCTGTGACTAGGAATGGGGACACTGAATGGTCCATTGCGTACAAGTCTTTGATTCATTGCACCCACAACTGTGAATGCATGCCAGAGCATACAGACAGCAGTTTAGATAACACGCAGCAGGCAAAAAAAACTAGGGTCAAGGGGTTAGCGTTAAAGACTATGACTGGTTGGCAGATATGTCCAACTAACCTTTTTTCTTGGCCGGGTCTTGAGCCTCGCAGTCCGCACAGAACCACTTCCCGCGCGGCACTCTCCTGGGATTGATGCCCATGCACTTAAAGTGGAACCACTCGTGGGCGCAGCTGGGGCCGTCGCAGCCGATCATGCGGTCCGTGTTGGGGGCGCCGCACGGGCAGTACACCCGTTCTTCCTCCTCCGAGCTCTCCTCCGAGTCTGAGTCCGACGAGCTGCTCGGCTCCGACGAGCTGGAGGAGGTTGCCGCAACCTCCCTCTTGGACCTGCCCCAGTCCCGCCTGGGCAAACTCCTCACTTGGACGGGGAAAGGAGTTGAGCCCGTCCTCTCCGTCCTTCCGAACGTACCGCAGGACGCGCCCGAATCACGACCACTCCTCGGTGTCTCGCCGTTTCTCTCCGGAGGCGTAGACGTTCCCGAAGGAGACTTGTCCGGGTCAGAGGCCTCCCCAGGAGGCGATCTGGGGTTGGACATGACGGCTTCCGTGCTGCTTTCATCCGGGCAGGTCTTGGCCGTGATTTCTGTGGTGGTGGTGGTGGTAGAGGGCACCACGGCGTCGTCTGAGAGTGTTGCCTCTGATGGTGGCCGAGAATCATCCTCAGAAGAAGCCGGCGTTCCCGAAGGGGACGTCTCTGGTTCACCTGCCTCACCGAATGGAGCTCTAGGCTCGGCAACGCTACCACATGCACTGCTTTCATCGGGACAAGTCTCGACAGTGATCTCGGCAGTTGAGGAGAACAGTTCTCCAGGCTCATCCATAAGCACCACTTCTGATGGTGAATGCAAGCCATTTTCAGAGGGCGCTGTGGCAGGGCCATTGGAGGGGATCGCTCCCGAGGCAAAAGCAGCATCTTCACTGTCTTCTGCCTGACCCGGGTCCGAATCTGCCCCAGTCGGTGGCGCATCCGGAGAATGCCGGGGGCCGACCTGCTCCTCTGCAGAGGCTGCAGCTTGCCCGTTAGCACGGAGGTCTCCCCTCTGCTTCACCTTCGGCCATCTTTCAGAGTCCGATGATGCCGCCGACAAGTCGGAGGCGGGTGCCACAGCTGCAGACGCACAGTCGCACGGCAGCCTGCTGCTGCAGCTACACTGACTGGGATTCTCCGCAGCAGGGGCAAGGCCCGCGGTGTCGGGGCGGGAAGGCACTGCTGAGGCATGGCAATCGTCCTCATCGCCAACGATCGAGGC
Source organism: Luidia sarsii (assembly GCA_949987565.1). Classification (NCBI taxonomy): domain Eukaryota; kingdom Metazoa; phylum Echinodermata; class Asteroidea; order Paxillosida; family Luidiidae; genus Luidia; species Luidia sarsii. The sequence goes on along the minus strand of OX465101.1, from coordinate 3,643,046 downwards.
TGCGTCGGCGGTAGCCTGTGCCTCAGTCATGACCCACCAGAAATCTACAAACAAACAAAAAGAGAGCGAGGTCAGATCAGAATCAACATAAACAGTTCCTGAAAATCGCGACCACTCCTCAAAGACTAGTTACCAATCTTAAAGATGCCAAGAAATAGATACAATGATGACAGCCTACAAAAGTTAATACTAGCGTTTCTTAGTTTTCAACCAAATTTGTGTGGAAAGTTGTACCTCAAATCAAATGTTTCCCCCAACTTCTGACTCTACAGACTCACTCACCTCTGACTGTGCCGCCCTCTTGCATTGTCTTTTAGTCAAAGGTGGCCAAGCTCCCGGGGCGGCCAACTGCCGTTTCGTGTTTATCACTGAGCACGCATGGAACAGTGCCAACAGTGCTGCACGGCTCAGGAATGCGATGCCCGAAAGGGCAAAGGTCGCGGTTTGGCTTCGGGACTGACAACGGGGACGACAAGTTCCACCTCCAACATTCAATGCAAGAAGGTGGTGTGCCACCAACAAAAATCCGAATCTCATGCAAACAGTACCAAAATATAGGTTTAAAAGTGATACAATTTTTTTTTGTAGGGGGGGGGGCAAACTGCTTGCTAACTTCAATGCCCCAAATTATAAATTTCAATGGAGGGCCTCCTGTTTCGATCCAAACAGAGCCTCTCTCAAAGTCAGACTTTTGCTCAAGAGTAAAGGTTCCGCTAGGGTCAAAATGTCAGACCTTCTAGATGCGTGAAAAACTGAAAATACAGGTTCTATAAAGCTTAGTTCTATGGCAACAAACAGACCATGAACGGGCGACGAAAGCTAATGCACTCTTCCCAACAAGTTTGCCTTCCTTAAGTTCCATAAGTTGTTTTTATACATCATAAAGCGTTAGGCATGTTTATGATACTCCTTTGAAAAAGAAAAGGTGGTTGTGCTATTTCTGCACAGTTCTTTCAACCTTGAACACATTTTGTGCAGTACAATTGTCTGAATTGTGCACAACCACTGCTTCGTGAACTACATGATGGCTAGACTCATCTCTCTATCTGTGTAAAAAATACACTTCATGTCAACCAAAAGCACATGTATGACCCTGGTGAATCCACGGAGGAACAGATTTGCTCATCAGATTTGATTGCAATTTGCAAGCTTTGAAAAAAAAGGAGCATTGACTCAATGTAAAAGATAGTATAGGGGAACGCTGGTCAACCTGTGTGTGCGTCAATTGTACACATACTGCACATGTACCAACTTGTATGTGAGGCTAGTATGCCTCATGTATTGCATGTAAAGTACAATTCTTTATACCGGTATATAAATCAAACAAATAAAGGAAAAATAGACAAGTTGACTATTAGGGAAGGCCACTATCTAAGGGCTGGATAGCTCAGATGGAAGAGCGCTGGTAGGTTAAACCAGAGGTCTCGCGTTCAAGTCCTGGTCCAGTCAAAGTTTTCCTTTGTTAGTTTGAAATAAAGGAAAACTTAACTGGAGGTGATATTAAAAAATGTTGCAAACTGCTTACTGACTAAAATTACCAAAATGTAAATCTTAAAATTTAGTGGGCCTGACGTTTCGATCCTCTGCCTTTGAGAAAGATCCTGCTAGGATCGTAACGTCAGGCCCACTAAATTTTAAGAAAACTTAACTGGGAACTTTGAACAATTTTTACAAATGGCAAATACAACTTTGGCTGCACCGAGAGTTTTGTAGACCAGGGGATCATACACTTTCGTAAATGTTAACTACATGTATCTTGGCAGACCTGTAGCCAAATGATAGTACGTGTAAGTACCGGTATATAAGATGATCTCAAAATTTAGAGGGCCTGACATTTCGATCATAACAGGAGCTTTCTCTGCCTTTGAGAAAGGTCCTGCTAGGATCGAAACGTCAGGCCCACTAAATTTTGAGATTTGCATTTTGGTAATTTTAGTCAGTAAGAAGTTTGCAACATTTTTGTATATCACTTTAAGTACATAAGATGCTGAATAAACTGTCCAGGTACATGAAGGTGGTGTCACTTTTAGTGTTACCGGTATTTTTTCTGATGTTCAGCACTAAAACAAAAAGACTGGCAGACGTGGCAGCTGTTTGGCATTTTGGTGCTTCATTTCTTTCCTGAAGGCTGTTTTGTTCATTTTTGGTGCGGCTGCTTTTTAATTTTCTTTCTTGTAAGTTGTAATGGTTATTTGAATAATTAATTTTTGGGGGACTGATTTTACTTACAAGCTTTGCTGGGTTTTTTTTTCTATTGGAATCTATTCTTTCTATTCATTCATTTTTTGTTAAAGACAAAACCAGCAATCGGCATATTCAAGCTGAATTAAATGAATGAATGTTAATTAAGGATACTTTCCTTTCCGTAGTTGTTGGTATTGAAAATAGACTCAATGAAAATGAGGAGCAGGACCCTAATGAAACTAATGGTGATGTTTAAGCCCCTTGAAATGTGGCTCCTTTTGGGGGGGAAAAAGGAAACATTTTCAACTACATAACTTCAGTATTCATGTTACTCAATTTGAAGAATTCAATGCTAAATTTGTGTTTGAGAAACCTGTCTTTGAGATAAATGATCATCATTTGACAAAATGATCCGCGGAGTAGCCGATTTTTGTTTACCGTGTGATCATTCCAGGGCAGGAAATTCACGACGGCAACGACGGCAATTGCCGTCATGCCCTCACCAATTGCCGGGGTACCCTTAAATTTGGAGGATTTTCACGGCAACAAATTGCCGTGCCCTTTTAGCACATTGCCGTCGTGCCCTCTTTTGCCGATGGATAGTTGGGCAGATCGGACTGCCGGCCGCCGCACAGCCATTAGCACAGCGTGCATGAAATATATTCCGACTGCTGTGCAGTGTGTGTGCAGCACACACGGAAGCTTCACTGTACCGTGCGCACTGTCCGCTAAACATTGCCCATTCTGTGCACAACTGTACGGACTGTGTATGGGAGTACATGTACACGTACACATACTGTACACGATCAATGTACATGTACATGTACATGTACATGTCCAGTGCGTTCGATCGAGACAGTTTCATATCAACAAACTTTTAGTCTGCGGGTACCAGTGAATCTTGGGCATCGCTGGCTGTACCAAACAACGGGTACCAATGGTAGTTGGGAGGGATTTGTGTTGCATGATAAATAGATTGCGCACGTGCAGCACGTTGTTGGGTTGCGTGTGAAAGTAGAATCTTAGAGCTGTCAAAGGTTTGCGTGTTCGCGGGTGCCTTTTCAAAGTCGTAACCATGCCCCGAAAGGAGAAAGTTAAACAGCAAAACGAGCTACTACCTCACGATGCCCTTAATGCCCTTAATTTGCCGAAATTTCAAGGCATAAATTGCCGTGCCCTTTTTAACCCGGAGTTCCTGCCCTGTCATTCACGGCCGACGTCAGTGATAACACTGCAGTATAACCTCAGTGCAAACCACCATGGTGCAATGTAACATTAGGCGTGCACAGAGCAGACTTCACAAAGTAAAGGGTATCCAACATCACTGCAGCATAATTTTCATAATTATTGCATACAGGGCAAAAGTTTAGGCAATGACCACAGGCATTTTAGAAATTTACGTAGGCCTACATTCACCAGCACCTTGCGCCTTGTTTTGACAATTCGGGTGCACAGTGTGGGTTGCTCTGCACTGTTCAGGAAAGTCGCGGGGCTCAATGCATGCATGAGCGCATACACACTCACAGACCCACTGCACTCCCGCACCTGTCAGAACGTCATTGATTTGTGTACAGCGGTTGCGTTATGGTTCAAAATCAAAGATGGCCACCGCATTTTGTCTCGTCGGGTGGGAGAGACATCTTCTCGATCAACTGAGGGGGAATTTCTCCCCTTTTTGAGTCGAACAAAATGACCAGTATTGGAATAACGGGTGTTTTGGGGGGTAAATCTGGTGATTTTGGTCGGGGGAAGTAATTTCAAACATTTCATACGCAGCTTCCTTGGACCCTACAGGCTAGTCTCCCGACCCTGAAATTCAAAATTTCAAAGAAAAAAAGGTACTAGTCGTATGCCTTATTTAAAGTTTAAGTAACACAGTACAGTTTGACCTGTGACTTGTGAGCAGGTGAGTGTTAGTGTTAAGTGTTATTAGAGTTTCATTGCACTGACTGGTGCAACTGAGTGAGAGTGAGACACCAGCTCAACTTGAAACTTCAACTTTTTCATGTGAATCTCTAGAAAAGATTAGATTAGGTTGGGTTCATTACTTCTGTTCAATATGGCGGTCGATGGTCCCTCTCCACGATGGATCCACCAGCACAGACATGCACAGCGGTTTAGTGTTGAGACTACCGTGCCCATCAAACCGCGTATTTGAAGCGCGGGTACCAACTACGAATATATGCAAATTTTCTCACACCACCTCGCAATGCGCAGCACACACGGACACGATGACTACGTACATGTAACTCATGTAACTGCCAGCCTGCACGCTACTTAAACTGGCGACGAAAAGTCATCACTATATCGGCGCTCACTTCTAAGCACTGGTAATGGTACATTTTGTTCTCAACTTACGGTCACTGCTAAACGCTAAATCAGTGGATGTTCCGATCGTAGCCAAACGCGGGGAAACATTGCCGGGAAGCCGCGAGTTGAACCTGTGGTCGAGTGGCCCATTCAGTTGCACACGATCGAACGAAAATAGTCAGATGCCCACGCTCTGCAATCGTGTTTTTAAGGCAAGACGTCTAGGCAGTGACCAATTTACATTGTGGGCATGAGGGTTTGCCTTCGATGAACGAATGAGGGCGCTGCACGTTCTGGGCGGTCGATTTGGAATACAGATTCAGTCGCACTCGCAGTACACGTACGTACGTACGCTGGGTTTTTTTTCGAATTTTCAGACGTGACTTTGTCAGCAAAATTTGACTGTGCCGTTATTTTCTCAGATATAACCGGTCACTGCGATGGTAGTACCAACACTCACACGTTATGGTCATCATTTTCTCAGTACAGTACTGACTACTGACTATTATTTGGTAAGACATTATTTAAATGTTAACGTAACGTTACGCTAGACATTTTAAAACTCCATCTATGATCTAGTGATCTACATCATGTGTAGTTAAACAAGTAAACATACTCACTGTGCTGTGTACAAACTACAATACTGTCACTGTGACTAGTGTTAGTGTTACGGGTCCAGACATATCAGAGGGTACCGACTAAAGTCTAGGTTTAGGCAGGATAGCTAATAATAGTATTAATATTATTATTTAAAAAAATAATGATTTTTTTTAATGGCAATCAATGTTCATAATCATATTCATATTGAATACAGGCCAACTCGTATGCGAGATAACTCGTACGCCAACTGACTCGTACACCAACCAACTCGTACGTCGACCAAGTTATTTTTCATTTATTCCCGAAAACCTTGAAAGATATTTGTTGTATTCTTTGCTATTGAGAATTTACTTTTCAGATTTACCGTTTACGCTTGGCTTTAACTTTGTGCGGCATTAGGAAGAAGAATGGGATAACACCAATACACCATCACCATCACAGCTACGGCCACGGGTTCAAAACTGTATTACTCGGTACTACGAGCCACAACAGCAGGCCCCGTGCTGTCGTCCCCGACATCAAGTTTAACAATTCCACTGTTATCGCATAACTATATAGGGAAATTCATCGCCATGGACCTTCTGTTGAAGAACTTGATATTTTTTTATCGCACATAAATCTCTCTTTTTTTTACAAAACTATTGAAGTTGCTCTTTAATTCAAGTATGAACAAGACACAGGAAATCAATGTTGCATTTATTGTTGTATCGTTTGGCAAAAAGATTTTTCCCGCCTGATACTGATATTGCGGACTATGATGAAGAATGCGTGTGCGAGTTGGTTGGCGTACAAGTAGGTCGACGTACGAGTTGTCTCGCATACAAGTCATTCAGCGTACGAGTTGTCTCGCGTACGAGTCAGCTGGTGTACGAGTTGACCTGTTTCGATCATATTCATGTACATATCATGTACGGTATATGTACACACAAAAATATAAAAAGGATGAAAGATCCACGATTTACGACAAGAGTAGACTACGGACCACGCCATGTTGTCAAAATGTTGTTGACTTGAAAAACTGGGCTCCGAGTCCGAAGAATTGCAGGTGTCTTCAAGTAAATGCCTGCCAGTTTTCTCTCACTAATTAGGTTAATAAAAAAGGAACTCATTTATGTGTGTGTCCAAATTCATCAGTTGTTTATTTTTATCAAAGTTCTCAGACTTTTTTATTTTGCCTTTGAGAAAGGTCCTGCTAGGATCGAAACGTCAGGCCCACTAAATTTTAGATTTACATTTTGGTAATTTTAGTCAGTAAGCAGTTTGCAACATTTTTGTATACCACTTTTTTATTTTGATAAATATTGGCCATACGTGTATGCTGTTTTTAACCATGTAGAATAATGTTTTTCTTTATCCTTTTTTGTTTTACATTTTCATGTTGGTTTTTTTTTTTGGGGGGGTCTGTTTTTCAGACATTGTTCAGCATGATACGTTGAGGGCGGTAGTCATTGTTCCCTCCAAATTCAGTTGCATTAGACGGGACGGCTGCACCCTCTATCGTTGAGATGAGTAAGAGGCGCAGGGAGAGACAGGATCTGAGTCTCTCCGGCAAGACAGAGCAGCTGGGCTCGGCCAAGAAAATGAAAATCTCCCTACGGTAAGCACAGTATTGAAGGCAGAGGAAAATGTGACCGGCTCCAACTCACAAAGTTACTTCATTGATTGCCTTTCCCAGCTGTCAGATTGTGCCAGATCATACAAAGTAGATTTGATCAAGTTAAAACAATTATTTATTTTTTTCATCCCCAGCCGCATCGTTTTTTTGCCACAGCATAAATTTTTTATTTTTTTTCATAATTTCTTTTCTGATAAAAATTTTGATTGATTTCTGTTGTTCCAGCCGTTAAACCTGGCACATGCACAGCCTACATATTGTACCTATATTACTTTTAAATGACTTGAAATTAGAGTAGTTTACAATTGTATGGCTTGAAAAAGAGAGATGAGGCGTCCAGAAATTGCCGTTCCCATTTTCATTTAAGCAGTGCTCTCTCTGAAGCTGTGTGATGTTTTTTGCATTTTTCTACTTTCTCAGATTACCATTTGAGCTAAAACCTTCACAGTGTTGCTTTTTTTGGATCATGTTTTATGATTTATCACACAAACTGTGGCAATCTTTTGAGCTCTACCAATGATGTACAGGGCCTTTAACTAGTGTTGACGTGACTTGATTTTACAGAAGCTTACGGAGTCAGAGGCAGATGGCAAGGAAGGACTCTCCTGTCACACCTAGCTCCAACGTTAGCCCGCTCTGCAAGCAAGAAGTACACTTGCACTCTGGTAAGGAAAGGCATACATAATCAGCGATATTTTTGTATTCTAGCAGGACCTTCCTCAAAGGCAGAATGAGTAAGTTCCTTGATTCCTTGAAGAAGGTCCTCCTAGGATAGACACATCAGACCCTGATAATGTTTTTTTTTTCTTTAAGCAGACATACTTGGAAACAGAATATGATGACGCAGCCTATTGTTCAACTGCGATACTTTAAATGGCAGAGTAAATGCAACTTGTCCCTTTACATTCTGATACACTCTTTTAGGATCATTATTATCATTTTCTAATTCTTTGTTGTATACCTGCATACCTTTGTTTTATACCTGTTTGTCCTATGTCTTGTATCTTAACCCTAACACTTTGCACCTCCCGCACAGGACACACACTGTATACCGCAATTTACCACAGTGCCCACAGGGGTGTAGGCTCACATACCACAGGTCACCACAAAAGCCCCGCTGTGGAATGTCCTGGTGCATGGCCCTCATCCTCCCACAGGAAAAACCATGTGTGGTTAATTGTGGTTTCAATGCCGGTTAGGGATAATGACTAAATAACTACACTAATCCAGTTAACATGTTTATATGTTCTTGGGCACATCTGCCACGTGCCTTTGCTTTCTGGATGATCCCTCCAAACAAGTTCCAATCCGTATGAACTTGTAGGCCTATATCCTCTATATTCATTGTGTGTGGAAATAAATGTTGTTTTGAAATGGATTGAATTAGATGACAGACTCTCCCATAAACATGTAGCTTCTATGTCCGGCCTTTGATTGCTCCTTTTTGGGAGGTTCTTGTCGGCTCTCGCTGTTTGTTGTTGGGGTTTTTGCCGGAGAGCGGCTGACATCCTTGTCCCCGTTTATTTTTGTGCCACTCCGTCTCCCCAGGGATTTCCCCGCTCTGCACTACCCCAGTCAGGACGCGCAGGCAGAGGCTGAACACCTCCCAGAGCGAGTCTGAAACGGAGATTGTGTGGGACGGCAACTCGCCCACGGCCCATCTACACCGACCCATAGGTAAAAGGGGGATATCCGCCGCCAGTGTATGCATGTATATCGGTTTTTCAAAGAGGTTTTGCCCTTACTCGACGTGATAAACACTGAATGCTCAGTGCTTTGCCCGGTGCCTGATAAAAATATTTCAGGCAGCTCGGGCGGGATTCGAACCCGCGACTCCCGAATTCTAGTACGGACGTCTTAACCACTGGACCACCGAGCTGGTCGAGGTCGTGTGGTGGATTCGAATAATGTGTAGCGGCGAGTACCGCGTTGCATCATAGATATAACATGATGTTTGCGTCGAGGAGAATGTAATTCAAAGAGGTTTTGCCCTTACTCGACGTGATAAACATTGAATGCTCAGTGCTTTGCCCGGTGCCTGATAAAAATATTTCAGGCAGCTCGGGCGGGATTCGAACCCGCGACTCCCGAATTCTAGTACGGACGTCTTAACCACTGGACCACCGAGCTGGTCGAGGTCGTGTGGTGGATTCGAATAATGTGTAGCGGCGAGTACCGCGTTGCATCATAGATATAACATGATGTTTGCGTCGAGGAGAATGTAATTCAAAGAGGTTTTGCCCTTACTCGACGTGATAAACATTGAATGCTCAGTGCTTTGCCCGGTGCCTGATAAAAATATTTCAGGCAGCTCGGGCGGGATTCGAACTCGCGACTTCCGAATTCTAGTATGGACGTCTTAACCACTGGACCACCGAGCTGGTCGAGGTCGTGTGGTGGATTCGAATAATGTGTAGCGGCGAGTACCGCGTTGCATCATAGATATAACATGATGTTTGCGTCGAGGAGAATGTAATTCAAAGAGGTTTTGCTCGTACTCGACGTGATAAACACTGACAATACGGTTTTACTCATTCATTCTATTTATTTTTCAAGCAAATATCAGAAAAACTTAGTTGAAACTTTTTAAGCAATTTTGAGAAATTACAAACATTTTCCGCAGACCACGATAAGCCTCTGTCTTCTTTGTAGACTGAGCTTAGGGACTTATTTTTGATATTTGATTTGGATTTTATTTTTTTTAGCTTTAATGATAACTACTCATATAGGCTATGTTACTTGGTCTCTAATAGTATAGTATTGTCAAACCAACCAAGGAAAAACTGACTGGGAATTTTAAAACAATTTGAATAATTGGCAAAGAAAAACTGGGACTTGAACCCGAGACCTCTGGACTATTTGTCCATGTATTTTGTACCAGTGTTCTTCCGTCTAAGCTATCCAGCCCTTAGACGGCGGCCTCCCAAATAGTCAACTAGTCTATTGCCGGGGTGGGGGCGCCAGTCAGAAGCAACTGCCATATATCTCCAGGGATCACACCATCACTTTCATTCAGATGCAAACAATTAATTGCTGTAAACCTGGCTACGACAGCTCGGGGATCACACAAAGTGGATGCAGTTTTTTTTTTCAATCCAAGTCCAACAAACCAAGGTGACAGTGCAGGAACGCTGATAATCACTTCAGCATAATGGTCCTATTATGTGAAATTCTTTTTGCCTTCCACTCAAGGAGAGAATGGAGTGACTGCAGCCAGAAATATATCCAAGATTGTGCAGTGTGTCAGCAACCAGGCAGAGAACACTGTAAGCAGTTTTTCTTTTTTTAACCCTAACCCCCTACCAATTGTTTGTAGGATATAACCTGAATCCTGCAAAATCCTGCTATCCTACCTTGTTCAAAGCTCCATGTGACCTGAATCCTGCCAAATCCTGCAGTACTGGCTACTGTGGACCATTGCCTGAATCCTGCCAAATCCTGCACTGAGTTTATGGAGTTTTAGTCCACATTCTAAACAAAGACTTTTTTCAGCTTAGAACAATGGGCCCTTTTTCGAACGGATAATCTCTTGACAAAAGCCACAACGACGTCCGAATTGTTACCAGCATCCTGCATTTTCCTACTGACAAAATCACCTCATGCCCTCAATCCTGCACATTCCTACAGTGTGTCAACTCTCATGTGCCCTCAATCCTGCTAAATCCTTCTCCAGCACTTTGATAGTAGTAGCCTGTATCCTGCACAATCCTGCAATGTGTCAACTCTCATGTGCCCTGAATCCTGCAGAATCCTGCAATGTGTCAACTCTCATGTGCCCTGAAACCTGCAGAATCCTGCTGAAGGCAAATAGGATTCCGCAGGATATGGGAAGGTTAGGGTTAAATTAATGGGCATTGTTTTATTAGTAACCCCTTGCGGACAGATGACAGTCATACCCGCTGTGGGACCTTCGAAATTCGGACACTGCTCTTGTCCGAGCGTACAGTTTGCGATGAAGAAAGTGGGAGGAACTCAAATGGGGTGTCCCCGGCACAAAGTGGTTTAACCACTTTGCGCCGGGACCTCCGAATCCAGAGCTCCGTTGGCTTGACTACGGTATGCGACAGGGCCCTCTGAATCCAGGCACCACTATTGTCCACATTTTAAACAAAGACTCTTTTCAGCTTAGAACAAAGCAATACAAAACGCAGCAGTAAGTACTAGCAGCAGTAATTGTGCAATTGTGGGACTTTTACTGTGGAGGATCGAGGGATACCGCGCTGCCGCTGAAAGCACGCGGGGGACTTTGTGTTGGCATGCCACACAGCCCAACGGTCGTCGGTCAGGCATTGGAATTCCACCCACATCCTTCACCGCAATCTGTACGCTCGGTTGTGGCTGCCTGGATGGGAGGCTGGAGTCTGCGGTCAGGGATTGACAGTACCTTACACGCACACACACACACACAAGTCCTTTACACTCCATTGATGATGCACAATGTGCCCTTTTTCGAACGGATAATCTCTTGACAAAAGCCACAACGACGTCCGAATTGTGCCAGGTTTTACTCTCTTGTACACATAGTATACCCTTATAAATTTATTTCACAGAAATATATTGTTCCGATTGTTTTAGCGAGATTTTGGCGGTCATCTTCTCGGAGTGTGACATGGTGTCACTGCAAACCATCCACAAGTTGCGATGAGTTTGATGGCATCGACCACTGGGTTCCCCCGTCCCGATGACTGTCGGAGTGTGGCTCTAAAAAAGAGCCGATAACTCCAGAGCCTGTAACTCCAGAGCCGGTAACTCCAGAGCCACACTCCTTCTCGAAGTGTGACATGGTGTTTGATGGCATCGAGTCCACTAGGTTCCCCCGTACCGACGACTGTCGTTAGTCCCTGACCCAATAAACCGGCCGGTGTCTGTTTGCTGAATCTCTCATCCTGTGCAGGCCGGGGGTCAGGCGGCGATGCCTCTGCTGGGTCTGTGGATGACCCGGAGCCCCCAGTGTCCCACAGCGGCCGCCGTCCAGCCCGCTCGGAAGACTCGCCGAGCCTCCTCCAAGCCGACCGGGTAAGGTTGATTCCGCTCACCACGCGGTCGGGATGGGATGAGCGCAAGCAGGGGTGTCTGATTTTCATTCACTCCGTTTCAATCAATGATTTAAATCTCGTAGGTGTAGAGGGCCCGATAACTCAATCCTAGTAGCAGGACCTTTCTCAAAGGCAGAATGACGGGTACAAATTTCTGTTATCTATTTGTTTTGGGGTTTTTTTATGCGCAGCTAAGGGCCTAAGAGTATACATATCCATATAGGTTGTGCGCAATATAAATGTATTTTATTATTATTATTATTATTATTTTTATTATTACTATTTTTATTATTATTATTGGTTGGTTTGTTGGCTGGTTGATTTGTTGGTTGGTTTGTTGGTTGGTTGGTTGGTTTGTTGGTTGGTTGGTTGGTTGGTTGGTGACAAAGATGTTTCTCTGTCTCTCTGCCTCAGTCTCCTGTCTGCCTCTGTTTATCTATCTGTCTTTCTGCCTCTCTGTCACTGTCTCTCTTATTGCCTACCTGTATACTTCTCTCTGCCTCTCTTGTCTTCTTGACCATGGGTCGTTTTAGTCAGTAAGTAGTTTGCAGCAGTATTTGGTGGGGGCTTGACTTATCCCCCCGTTCCTCGGGCTCAGTTTCAGATCCAAGGCGGGCGGGGCCAAGAAGTCCACCCACAGGAGGGCGTCGGCCAGGCTCTCCCTCCTGCAGGCGGAGCTGGAGAGGATCGCCAGCGCCGTTGCCATGGCCCCCTCTCAAGGCACGCCCCCACGGCACGACACCCTGCCCGAACAGACCAGGTGAGGGAGTGTAGAGATGGCGTTGCGATTTCTGCACCAATGAAGCAAAGTAATGGACTTCTAAAGTCAATTTGAAAAAAAAAGGCAAAGAAAATTTGGCTAGATCAGGACTTGAACACGAGGCCTCTGGCTCAACATACATGTACTCTTACAATCTGAGCTTATCCTGCCCTTAGATGGTGGCCTTCCCCAATAGTTATTCATTTTGTTGGGGTAGGGGTACCAGTCAGTATCATTTAACCTTCATCTGCCATATGTCCCCAGGGATCACACACCTATTTTCATTCAGATGCAAGCAACTGATAGTTGGAAACCCGCCTGCAGCAGTTTGGGGATCACACGAAAGTGGATGCAGCTTTCTAAACTTGTGTTGCCTATCATTTGTGTTCATTTGCTTCCAATTCTGTTTTTAATTCCTGCAACAGTTCCACCAATGGTGTTGATTGCAGTGAAGACATAGCTGAATGCCACCAAGGGCCAGGACAAGTTAGTTTGGGAGACGTTGCTACAAGCCCAACGTCCATGAGTGACCGACCGGTTCCAGGCCAGCAAACAGTCGTGAGTCACCCAGATGCTGGATGTCCGGACGTACTCAATGGTCAACCCAAAGCTGACCATTGGCAGTCGGGCCGGTCAAGTGGTCAGTTGAAGCAAGGGGATGCAGCATCTTGCAGCATAGTCTGTGGTCTGTCAGGGGCTGGTCAGTCAGGGGCTGGTCATTCAGGGACTGGTCAGTTCGGGGTTGGTCAGTCAGGGGTTGGTCAGTCAGGAGCTGGTCAGTTGAGGCCTGGTCAGTTAGGGGCTGGTCAGTCAGGGGCTTGTCAGTCAGGGACTGGTCAGTCAGGGACTGGTCAGTCAGGGGCTTGTCAGTTGAGGGCTGGTCAGTTAGGGGCTTGTCAGTTAGGGGCTGGTCAGTCAGGGACTGGTCAGTCAGGGACTGGTCAGTCAGGGGCTTGTCAGTTGAGGGCTGGTCAGTTTGGGGCTGGTCAGTTAAGGGCTGGTCAGTTAGGGGCTGGTCAGTCAGGGGCTTGTCAGTTGAGGGCTGGTCAGTCAGGGGCTGGTCAGTCAGGGGCTGGTCAGTCAGGAGCTGGTCAGTTAGGGGCTGGTCAGTCAGGGGCTTGTCAGTTGAGGGCTGGTCAGTCAGGGGCTGGTCAGTCAGGGACTGGTCAGTCAGGGGCTGGTCAGTCAGGGACTGGTCAGTCAGGGGCTGGTCAGTCAGGGGTTGGTCAGTCAGGGGCTGGTCAGTCAGGGACTGGTCAGTCAGGGGCTGGTCAGTCAGGGGCTGGTCAGTCAGGGGCTGGTCAGTCAGGGTCTGGTCAGTCAGGGGCTTGTCAGTTGAGGGCTGGTCAGTATGGGGCTGGTCAGTTAAGGGCTGGTCAGTTAGGGGCTGGTCAGTCAGGAGCTGGTCAGTCAGGAGCTGGTCAGTCAGGGGCTGGTCAGTTAAGGGCTGGTCAGTCAGGGACTGGTCAGTCAGGAGCTGGTCAGTCAGGGGCTGGTCAGTCAGGGGCTTGTCAGTCAGGGACTGGTCAGTTAGGGGCTGGTCAGTCAGGGGCTGGTCAGTCAGGGGCTGGTCAGTTTGGGGTTGGTCAGTCAGGGGCTGGTCAGTTGAGGCCTGGTCAGTTAGGGGCTGGTCAGTCAGGGACTGGTCAGTCAGGGGCTGGTCAGTCAGGGACTGGTCAGTCAGGGACTGGTCAGTTGAGGTCTGGTCAGTTAGGGGCTGGTCAGTCAGGGACTGGTCAGTCAGGGACTGGTCAGTCAGGGACTGGTCAGTCAGGGGTTGGTCAGTTAGGGCCTGGTCAGTCAGGGGCTGGTCAGTCAGGGGCTGGTCAGTTAGGGGCTTGTCAGTCAGGGGCTGGTCAGTTAGGGGCTGGTCAGTTGAGGGCTGGTCAGTCAGGGTCTGGTCAGTCAGGGGCTGGTCAGTCAGGGGTTGGTCAGTCAGGTGCTGGCCAGTCAGGGACTGGTCAGTCAGGAGCTGGTCAGTCAGGAGCTGGTCAGTTGAGGACTGGTCAGTCAGGGGCTGGTCAGTCAGTCAGCATTCTGCCCAGCAAAGCCCTGCCCTCAAGCCGTCAGTCAAATTCCAGCGGATCGGTCAGTCGCAATGCTCTCCGGTCAATCGCTGGACAAACTAACACTAACTGGTCAGCCGGCGGCCCACTCAGTGGACATAGTGGTCTCACCGGCTCTGATCGGTCCAATCCAGCCAAGGCGGACGATGCCCCATTCAAATTACCGCCGTCGGACGACTGCAGTGGTCAGTCGGTCCAGACTCTCACGGCCCCTCACCCATCTGCCCTGGACGTGTGGGACGACGACAGTTACTTTGAGGACGAGGCCCTGCTGGAGCAGCTGTCCCAGGCAGAGGCCATGGAGATCAACAGGCAGCCCCCACAGAAACCCCCCACTGGACCAGCCGCGGCGAAAGCGTTCCCCCGCACTCGCCAAACCACCGCCGCAAAGCCGCTGCCATCGGTTCAGGCACGACCCATCCCGGGTAGCTCAACGCCGGCGACAGCGCAGGAACCGTCGATAAACGGGCCCGGGCAGAACGGCGGGTGCCGGACCTCTGTGCCAAGACCAAAGACGGATCAGGGCGCTGCGAATAAGCCCGTCTCTTCGGGGACATCGGGAGCTGGCGCGCTCACTGCCGCGCCGGGAGGCCGGGCGGAAGCACCGTTGGCAGGGATCGTGGGCCGTCCCGAGGGAGCCGGCGGCCCCGGATCCGCTGCCGGGGAGCCCGACTGGAACTCCCTGGACCTCTTTGAGAGCAGCCTGACGGAGGAGATGATGGCGGCCCTCTGCGCCGGCATGGACTCGCCCCAGGCAAGCCCGGCTCCCGGACGGGACGCCACCAAACAACAGTCGGCATCCGAGGCTCAATCGAACCAGTCTAATAGAACGGACGAAGCGCAGGGCTCCTTTGGCAAGACGACCGGATGCCTCTCCTCTGGCCCGTCCGCCAAATCAGCGTCGGCGACGTTGTCTCACCACAGGCCAGTCAGCAGCGGCGGGCGGCAGCCCAGCCACAGAGTCAACTCGCTGACCGCAGTCCCGGCTCGTCCGTCGGCGAGTGGAGAGCGCCCAGCTCCGGCGGCCGCTCCGTCGCGGACAAACTCGACCGGGAAAGCGTCGGTCGGAAGCCCGGGGCGGGATCGGGGCTGCGAGTCTCGGGGCGAGTCGCAAACGAGCGAGCCGCGGAAACCTCGCGCGACGTCGGCTTCCGGCTCGTTCACTTTCAAGAGGGCGGGCGGCAGAGACGCACCGGGCGCGGCCAAGTGGCCTGCGGGGAGGGCTCCCCCTCCCCCCGTGAAGCCGTCCGCCCGGGGTCTCTGTGCGCCGGGGGTCCGACCCGCCGCTCGCAGCAGGCCGACCGTCGAGGGCGCTGCTGACGGCAAGAGGTTCCAGCCCGCGTGCCAGGCAGCCTCGTCAGTTCAGCAGGCCCACTCCTC
Organism: Luidia sarsii; assembly: GCA_949987565.1. Classification (NCBI taxonomy): domain Eukaryota; kingdom Metazoa; phylum Echinodermata; class Asteroidea; order Paxillosida; family Luidiidae; genus Luidia; species Luidia sarsii. The sequence goes on along the minus strand of OX465101.1, from coordinate 3,627,095 downwards.
CCGGACGGCACCTCCGCTGCGTGCGGCCCAGGCCCTAGTGGACACAAGGAACACCAGAGTAGGCACGGCCGGTCTGTCAGGCGTGAATAGAGTGGCAGCCGTCAAGCCTGGCGTGGACGGAAAGCTTGGCTTCTCCGCCCCATCTCCATCGACGGCAGTTCCTGTATCCTCGGGTACGTAGGTCATAATAAGGGCGATGGACTCTGCAAACACGAGTCGCATTGGGGTCAAATCACGATCATGGAGTGAAACCGCAGAGGCACCTTTTTATTTCAAGACTTAGATCAAGTTTCCAATCAATAAATGAGACTTTATAAGGCTTTGCATGGTGGGTGAAACAATATCATAATAGGAGGGTTTGCGGTGACAGCATGTATGAGAAGAGGTATGATTAAGAAGAGGTATGATTCACCAAATATGAAAAAATTGACACGAACAAAGCAACATAATCCAAATCAGGAAAAGGGCTGAGTGAGAAGTGACTCGTTTTTGCAGAGTGTGTCACAAATGCCAAGGCCGTGCCATTTACGGTACATGTATTAGAGCAGATACTAAATCCAAGGTTTACCTACTGTACCCGGTAGTAGCCATCGGACCTGCTGCAACCCTTGTGTGCTGGTCCTGATTCTGCCTCTTCTTCATGTATTTATTCTGTAGAAAATTAGGAGGGACATGAAGTAAATGCCAAAAAAACTGTTGCAAACTGCTCACTGAAAATGACCTGCAATATATATACATGTAAATGTCAAAATCTCTCTGGTAACTCAACGTTTTAGGTAGTGTGTACTCTGCCCATCGTCCGGAGACTGACCAAATGTCATTGGTCGAAAGAGAAGTGTTACTTGGTGGCACCACAAACCTTCCCTTCCACTCAGAATGCTCAACTTTCAAAAATCTGACTTTAAATGCAGCAGTCATAGCAGTCATAGATAAAATTGTCACAAACTGACTTCAGTGACTCAAACCGCAAATCTCAGAAAATTCAGAGGGCCTGACATTTCGATGCCAGCAGGACCTTTCTCAAAGGCAAAAACTTCAGGCCCTCTAACTTTTTAGAAGAATTAGAAGGACCTGACACTTTGATCCTAGCAAAGGTTGGGAGAGGTCCTGCTATGATCGAAACGTCAGGCCCTCCTGCTTTTTGACATTCGGTTTTGGGTCATTTTAGTCAGTAAGAAATGTGCAACCTATTAATGTAATTATTCTCAAAATTTAGTGGGCCTGACGTTTCGATCCTACCAGGACCTTTCTCTGCCTTTAAGAAAGGTCCTGCCAGGATCGAAACGTCAGGCCCACTAAATTTTGAGATTTGCATTTTGGTCATTTTAGTCAGTCATTTTTGTATATATCAATGTAATTATTCTTTTAGATTCTGTTGAACTGAAGCCACTGAACTATGATTAAATCATGCACTATTCAATCGTTATAGGGGAGTTGATATTGACTTTTTCTCCTTCTTTTCCTTGTTTTTCCTTGTTTTTTCCTTGTTTTTCCTTGTTTTCCCTTGTTTTTCCTTCTTTTTCTTTCTTTTTCCTTCATTTTCCTTCTTTTTCCTTCTTTTCCCTTCTTTTCCCTTCTTTTCCCTTCTTTTCCCTTCTTTTCCCTTCTTTTCCCTTGTTTTTCCTAGGGGCAAGTCAGAAGGTCTGCAGCCAGTCTGAAATTGAGAGGAAGCGGCAGCTAGCCATGGCCCGCCGACAGCGCAGGTTTTAATCCCTGCTCCTCCCATAACACCATGACACCAATTCCAAAAAGCCGCCTATGCACGAACATGTGCTCAGCAGGGAAAGTCTTCCTTGTGTGAAGCAGGATTACAGACTGCGTCGTGATGCGATGTCCATTGCTTTTGACTCGTATTCCTCTCTTCTTTGCTTAGCATGAAACAACAGTGAAGTTTGGGTTGGCGAGGGGGATCCTGTGGCTGATGACTTTTTTGTGCTTAAAGGTATACAGAAATCAAAATTAACTTCAGGGGTTAAATAAATCGGTATTGTTATAAAACCCAACGTGTGTCTATCATTTTCGAGACCAAAACTTATTAATTAAGCACCAAAAAAACTAAATTTTGGTCCGAAAATTGTGCGCCCCACTTTTGAGTCGAACGTACTACGTCACATACAGAATGTGTGGTCAGCCTTGAGGTCGTGCGCTTTGCACTGGCCCTGCATTGTCTCTGTCTATCAGCCGTAAATACTGCACTGTCACATGCGCAGTAGCGCACTTTATCGTCTCAGCATTTCAATCGCGGCGCTCAGCTGCTTTTGGTTTGTATGTGACGTCACATGCTCACAGGGGGAATTTTTGGGGGGCGGGGCGAACATGGACTTTTTTCAATGTTTGGGGGCGAAATTAGGCGCTAACAAAATTGTCAAAAATCAATCCTGAATTGATTATATTGTGAACATTACCTAAGAAGAGTTTTTAGCTCTTTTTCAAATCCTATTTCTATATACATGTACCTTTAAATCAGATTTTGATGCTCAAGCGTCTCTGTGAAATTAACCCTGGGTGATGGAGGAAAGCTGCACAGAGAACCAGTACTCAAAATACTTCTTGGCTCAACTTAACTGTTGTCATCCTACATGTCCTATGTAATTGGCATCTTGTTACCTTTCATCCATACAATTGTAAAGAAAAAGTCACTGTTTTTGTGTATTTTGAAAACTAAGATTCAAAGCAATGTAATACCCTGCCGTACATTTGTTCTCATCTGATTGACAATGAATTTGCTGCCAAGCAAATTTAACATTTTAGTAAAGGGTGAGCCAAAAAGTAATGCCTTATCATAACAGGCTCCTTTTGATAGAAATGTTTGAACCTTGAATTTGATACATGTGTAGTGTATGTCTTTTTGCTCAGGTGTGTGAAAGACTGAGCTATTAACAATTACAAGAAGCAAATTGAAAAATTTGCAAAGAAGATGTTGATTGGACCGGTACTTGAGCCCGAGACCTCTAGATTAACGTACCAGTGCTCTTCCATCTGAGCTATCCAGCCCTTAGATGGTGGCTTCCCAAATAGTCAACTAGTCTTTGCCAGTCAGAAGCAATTCAACCACTAACTAGAAGCTACAGCTCTGTTACCCGTATCTAAAAATGAGGTATCTCAAGCTCAAAACAAATTGCCTTTACTTCTTCAATCCGCACAAAAAAGAGGCTGTTGTGATCAAAATAATGGCATTACCTTGCAACCGACCTCCATTGATGTATGGGTCTACCCAGTTCAGTCCCATGTTGGCTGTGATGTCCTGACCCACTAACTTACCCATGCTGTGGGCATGGTCTCTCTGGGCTAACCTGGGTCTAGCTGGAGGGAACTGCCATTTGTCAGCTAAGGATGGTCACTGTCTCACCCACGATTGTTCAGCATGGGAGATGCTGTCCTACGCCACAATGACACATGGACAATTGGACAGTAAATCATCTGTGTGACAAAATGCCTCCGATTCTTGGCATTGACGGCCAATCATGGCATTCGTTGACTCCTTCACAAAGGAACAAAATCACTGAACTAAAGAAATCAGGTCTGATGTGATTGAGGATGTATGTATATTACTTTAAAATCCCTGTTTAAGGTTAGTAGATTTGTTGATGTTCTAATGGTCTACTGACAATTTTCCCAGGGCATTTTGCCTCTAAAACCATAGTAAGTAATTTGACTTTATGATATAATATGTTTGCATCAAGGAGAATGTAATTCAATGAGGGTTTGGCCTACTCCACGTAGAGTAATGAGCACCGAGTGCTCAGTGCTTTGCCTGTTTACCTGCTCAGTAGTCCAGTGGTTAAGACATCTGCACAAGAAAGCAAGAGTCGCGAGTTCGAATCCCGCCAGAGCTGCCTGCATTTTCTTCAGCAGGAAATCGGCCAAAGCGCTGAGCATTTAGTGCTTGTTACTTCGAGTATTAAGGCAAACCCTCATTGAAGTGACTTTATGGCGTATATACATGTACACCAGATTGTATGGCATGTATCATTGAATTCTCATCCATCTTAAAGCCCCTACACAACATAGGTATGATCGAAAAACAGAAATGTTCACAGATTTACATGAAACTTATACAGTTTAAAGATGGTTATAGTAGAAACCTCTCACTGAAATATTTCTGCCAAAAATGTCGTAATTTGGGAGAAATGAGAGGAATGAGAGAATTTTGGGAGAAATAGTTTACGTCTCACCGAGACGTAAACTATTTTTTAGAACAGTACGTCGTTGAATGCTGCATTTTCGCGAAACAAATGAAGTGGTTTTCACGATTTTCTCGAGACTCGGTAGGCGGATTCAGCTGGAATTTTCACAGGTGTGCTATTTCATGCATATGTTGGATCAGACAATGTATGGATGCTATTCTTTGATCTCGACCAAAGTTGTGTAGGGGCTCTAAGAAACCATCCATCTCTGTGTGATTGACTACAATACCCACTACTACAGTCCTGCTACTGAACAAATCTGAGTCTTCCAGGTCAGGACTTCTGCACTTAAAAAGTAGTGTCAGTAGTTTGAATCCTTTGGTTTTTCAAGCAGGCAGTCTGGCAAAGCACTGAATAGCCAAAAGTCTTAAGAATGACCTTTTTTTTCTTTCCAAATACAAGTACGTCTTGTCAGAATACCTTACTTCCCAAATCACCGGAAGCTGCTTTTTTTACCCACTGAAATGGCATCCCATTGGCCCTAAACCCACTCTAGCTATGCATAGAAGCAGCAGGTTTATATGCGTGTAGTTGGGTTTGTAAGATTGAAGGGCTATGTGTATTCTATACATGGACAAGAGGTTGGAGTCACCATTAAAGGAACAATGAATGAAGGCGTCCATGTTCAAATATAAAAGTTGACGTCAACATTTCAGAGAATTACCCTGCAATATATTACTGTACAAATGGACAAAAGAATACAGTAAATAAAAGCACAAATGCCAATTGATTTTTTTCTCATTCTTCACCGTGGTATGATGTTTGATTTAATAATATACTGCGTTATGATAAAATAATAGTCATAAAATTCATTAAAAAACATACAAGTACATGGAAGATGGCTGCTAGAGTGTATGCAAACCCCAATTTTAACAACTTCGCGCCGGGACCTCCGAATCCGGAGCTCCGTTGGCTTGACTATGCGACGGGGCCCTCCGAATCCGGGCTCCACTATTGTCCACATTCTAAACAAAGACTCTTTTCAGCTTGGGACAAAGCAATATGAATCAGTACAAAGACCCTTTTTGACAAAAGTTCCCACATGAATTGCAAGATTAGCAGCAGTAATTGTGCAATTGTGGGACTTTTACTGTGGAGGATCGAGGGACATTGTCTTTGCATGCCACACAGCCCAACGGTTGTCGGTCAGGCATTGGAATTCCCCCAGCATTGTTTAACGCAATCTGTATGATCGGTTGTGGCCGACCAACTCGAATATTTGACTGCCTGGAGTGGAGGCTGGAGTCTGAGGTCAGGGATTGACAGTACTCTACACACACACACACGTCTGTGACGCTCCATTGACGACACACAATGGGCCCTTTTTCGAACGGATAATCTCTTGACAAAAGCCACAACGATGTCCGAATTGTGCCAGGTTTTACTCTCTTGTACCCATAGTATATCCTTATCGATTTATTTCACAGAAATATATTGTTCCGATTGTTTCAGCGAGATTTGAAAATGATGCATTGGCAGTCATCAGCGCTGAAAAACCACCCGGTGCGAAGTGGTTAACTATAAATGTCTTTTTCCCAAAACCACAACCCTTTTCCAAAAACCGGCAAAGCTACTGGCTTCGTCTCCGTTATCCAAAAAGCTCAAAACACAGGATGAACTTCTTTGTTGAAGTTGAGGCTTTGGATTCTTTTTTTTCAAAATGCAGTGCAACATTAAACAAAACGAAGCCAAAGGCCTCCCATTTTCATGCCTTTGTACTTTTGACAAAAGACAGAGCCTGAGCCTAAGCCGAGTTTTGGAAACGCAGATGCCTTTGAGAAAGGTCCTGCTAGGATCGAAACGTCAGGCCCTCTGAATTTTCTGAGATTTGCTGTTTGGGTCACTTTAGTCAGTTTGTGAGAGTTTTTATCTATGACTGCTACCAGCATTGAAAGTCAGAAATTTGAAAGTTGAGATTTCTGAGTGGAAGGGAAGGTTTGCGGTGACACCAAGTAATTCTTCTCTTTTGACCAATGATATTTGGTCAGTCTCCTGACGACGGGCAGAGTACACACTACCCTAAACGTTCAAGTTACCGGCTCTTCAGAGCCACACTCCTCAAAAGTGAAGTGTTACATGGTGTCACCACAAACCTCCCACTTAGTATTTCCACAATGCAAGTCTAAAAATTCCTTGACTTTTCCATGGTCGAATGAAATGAAATCCAGGGCATTTTGTTTTCCAATGGCAACATTGTCTTAACTCAGGTGAATAGAATCAAAAGAATGGACATTACTTTATTACATGATAGACCAAGTAAAAAATCAAAGTAGCTATCATTAAAGCTAAAATAAAATGCAGTCCCACGGAGCTCAGTCTACAAAGAAGAAAGCACGGATCAGTATTTTCCATCTTTGGAAAGTCGGTCACTGAGTCTTATCGTGGTCAGTGAAAGGTGTTTTTGCCATTTCTCAAAATTGAGAGCAATGGTACGTTAGGCCCCGGGCCCAGTCAAAGTTTTCTCTGTCAATTGTTTTCAATTTGCTCAAAAGTTCCCAGTCGGGTTTTCCTTTGTTTGTTTAACTTGAATTGAAAAAGCTGTGCACATCCACTGTGCGATCCCCGAGCTGCCGTAGCCAGGTTTACAACAGTTGATTGTTTGCATCTGAATGAAAGCAGGGCTGTGATACCTGGAGATATACCGTACGGCAGTTAATGGTTGAATGCTTCTAATTTGAAGGAAAAAAAAGAACCGCCTGTTTACAACCAGAAGCGTGACTGAGGACAGCAGTGAGAAGCTCCCATTTGAGGAGGAATGGAGCTCCCGTGAGAATCTATTGATTGTGGAAGGCTCTTTGGGGGGAGAGGGGGCTTGACTCTCTAGCGCTTCAACTTCCGCTTCTTATTAAACGCATCCGTCTTGCTCTTGACCGACTTCACCAGCATGGAGAGTTCCGCGTCGCGCCGGGCCGGTTTGGCCGTCTCCCCGTCCCCACGGCCGGCCGGCGTCTCGGGCACGGCCGCCTTCTCCTCCTTCGCCTCTGCCTCAGCCGCCCGCCGCCGCCTCTGCCGCTCGACGAGCAGCGCCTCCGTGGCCCGCGTCCGCTTGAACTGCGGGTCGGAGGGGTCCAGGGCGTACAGGTGCGAGTCGTACATGGCCTTGAAGCGGTCGTCGCTCACGTCCACCTGGAAGTCGTCCCGGTATCGGGTTGCCTCCGCCTCGGCCTCCGCCTCCGCCTGCTTCTTCCGCTTGCGCCTCTTGCTCTTCTTTCCCTCGGCCTTCTCCGCCTCCATGATCTGCTTCAGGTTGAAGTGCTTCTTGCCGTCCTCGCTGTCCATGAACAGAAGCTCCAGCTCCGACTGCGGTCAAACCGACAAACCCCGAAAGGGAATCATTTCAATAGAGACCAGCCAACAGCGGGTTGCCCACTTCGCGCCGGCACCTCCAAAGTTCCGCTGGTGTTGCCATGTGCCGGACCCTCCTGAATCTGGACGCCTCTATTGTCCACACTTCTAGACAGAGACTCTTTGCGGCCAACCACAAAGCAATATGTAGCATGGGAAACACCAGGGGCCAATTTCATAGAGCTGCTTAAGCGTGAAAATCTGCTCAGCACCATATTTCACGTGACACTTGTTGTACTTGACTCATATTCTACTATTGGTTGCTTCATGTGAAATACAAGTGGAATTTTGGCTGGCATCCTGATTCTTTTGAGGAAGATTTTTCATGCTTAAACAAATTTTGGCGCTTAAACGGCTCTATGAAATTGGCCCCAAGTTCATAGAGCTGCTTAAGCACCAACATTTGCTAAAGCACGAAAAGTCGTTTGCCGACCCAAACTTCATTTTTGTTTTGTGCTCAGCAAAGAAGAGTGGAATACAAGTCAAAAGCAATGGACATTGCATCGCAATGTGGTTTGTCATGATGTTCACACGAGGGAGAGTTTTCATGCTTAGCAGATTTTCACGCTTAAGCGGCGCTATGATGCAAGCTGCCGCATGAAATGCCAGATTAGTGGCAATAATTGCATTATCGTGGGATCTGTACAGTGGATGATCGAGGGACAGCGCACTGCCACGGAAGACGCCATGTTGGCATGCCCCTTGTTGGATAATCCCTTGACAGAAGCCACCCGGACATCCAAATTGTGACAGGGTAGGCTTGTACATTATAGTGCACTCTTACTGATACATTTCACAGATATGTATTGTTCCCGATAGTTTTGCAAGTCTCGAAATTGACACCTTGCTCAAAATCCACCCTATGGCGGTCATGGGATGTGGAATGTGGCCCTGAAGTGTGAAGCAGTTAAAGGGTGTGACGGGGAACCAGTCGTGCGGATACCAGCTACCTCCGCGGTGAGCAGGGGCGGCCCTCAGCTTTGCCCGCTTGACTGTGCAAATGTCTAGTCCCTGCCTCATGGGCGAGCACCCTTTTTCCCCCCTGCACGCAAAGGTGTAGTCGCTGACATTGGTAGCACCTCACTGCACCACTGATGACAGCAACCATACCGATGGCGTATCTACGGTGATTACGTTACCTTGTCACGCTGGTTTCGCTCACTGTCCTCAGTTGCTGGCTTGTCTTTCTCCGCCCTCATCTTCTTACTCTTCTTTGAACCTACAATAAAAAAAAACGCCCCACCATGAATATACCGGTACATGCAGGTGAGGATCTTGCATAGGCTCAGCATTCCACATCACAGGCTACCGCTTCGTGCGATAGATGACTCCGTGGAAGCCTCTAGCCGTCTAGCGTGTGAACACCATACCCGCAGCACAACAAGGAAAAATCTGCATGCTAATCATAGTAAAAAACTGTCTAAAAACAGTAGAAAAGACTTGAAGGTTTGCATGGTGGAAACAATAATTATTAATTGGTTTGCGGTGACACCATGTGTATCATCTCTTTTGAGACTGAGTGTGGCTCTGAAAAGAGCCGGTGACTCAAAAAAACAGTGTTGTCAAACGTGGTACTTTATATTGGAATAGACTGGATAACTCCTTTAAATCTGCACCAACTCTCTCTATTTTTTCAAGAAAACTAAACAAACAACCATCTCTTGACTGTATACTTAAACAATGTACCAATAACAGCCTTGATAAGATAAGTGCCTTATACCGGTGATTGTACTCTGTATTGTGTCTGTCCACAGGCTGTGGAACAAAAGCTTATGCTTCACCCTGGACCTACAGTAGATGCTGCCATTTGTAACTTAGGTTTTGCGTGTATGCTAACTATATACAGCTTAAATATGTACATGTACAGTGGAACGTCGCTACAACGAACATCCCGGGATCCATGAAAACTGTTCAGTAGTATAGCGGTCGTTCATTAGAGCATGTCCATTGACGTATAACGTCGGGAGCCAAAGGGCATGTTCGTTATAGCCGAATGTTTGGTATATTGGTGTTAATTATAGCATGATTATAGCGACGTTTCACTGAACTGCAAATTGAATTTCACTTTGTACGGTCCATTATTCAGCATCAAAATTAATGTAAAAATGTAAATGTACAAACATGCATAGCCCTCATATACTTGTGCACTGTTTTCAGTCGTAAAAAAAAAGATGGCATTCGGACAAGCTGTGACGGTCGGACGTGATCCGTTCTGACCTTTGACTTTGTCCTCCTTCAAGGCATCTTTGAAGAAGGAATCGTTCAAATCCAGGCCGGCCGGGATTTCGTCGTCGCTGAAAGCCGGACCCGCGTCGTCCTGCCCTCCTACGCTTTCCTCCTGGCGACAAAAACGGAGTCAAGTCAAAATACCTCTTTAGAAACTCTCCTGATTGAAATGAACATGACAGGGGAATTGTGCCAGGGTGACAATTGGCCATTCATAGTCACAGATGTATGTAGATACAATCACCCCATTTGGAATGTGCACAATGGGCGTCTTTCGTGTACCATTTAATAGTCACAAGTACAATGAGCCTTATTTGCAAATGCACAACGGGCCATTCAGTGTACCCATTCACTGTCACAGCTGTGAGTACAATCAGCCTATTCAGTGTGTCCATGTAAACAATCGGTCATTCAGTAATACCGTTTCACAGACAAAGCTCTGAGAAGAATGACCTTATTCTGCATGTAATTCCAGGGCTCTTAGCGAAAATTTATCACAATCTGTCGATGAGGGCAGCAGACAAATTTAGGCAAAATGTGACGCAGCTCTACGGAGACGAGAAAAAGTATAGTTCCGGCAAGATAACTCCGCGCGAGAATATACTATCAATACTGTACTTAGTCAGGTGCGTAACGACGTGTAAAGAAAACCACATTTTAGTCTGGTATCCAGTGCCCCTCTCTTGAACACGGAACATACTCGACTCCGGAGAAGGGCTACTGTACTGGACATACTCAACGATCAAATGAACTTCGGTTTGCATCATCACCGAGTTACGTACGCATGCCGATCAACTGTGTAGTCGGAGGCTGCACTCGAAACCCCCAAAAATTCCAAAGAGAGCAGTACATTGTACAGTACACTGTACATTGAGCACGTAAACCGGAACTATATTGCACTGGCGGATGTGGACTAGTTTCCATCCTTCAGGGAAATGCATGCTGAGCGAGTGATGCGTTCAGCGCATGCTATCCACGGCAGTGCACGGTGAAGAAAACAAACCAATCAGGGAATGGAACACAACTTCCTCCGTGCTTTGACAAAAAAACCAACAACCGTGGAAAAAATACCCCCAAACACCGAAACAGACAAAGAAGTAAATGGTAGGACAAATACGCCTGTTTAGAAAGACCGATTTTTATATTAAATGGTGCAGGAAAAACATTAGGCCTGTACGTTGCTGTCGATCGTCCGCGTCCCCGCCATGCCCATGGCCAGAAGCTTCACCTTCCATCAAAATTTCCTCCTGGTCCTGGGCATATTCAGGTTCGAACTGATACGGCAAAATCTGTTCCGCTTCCTCACAGCTAAATAAATAAGACTTAAGGCTTTGCATGGTGGGTGAATCAATATAGGAAGGTTTGCGGTGACACCATGTATCAGGTCTCTTAAAGGAAGAGGTTTGGTTCTGAAAAGAACCCGAGTGGCAACTCAACATTTCCTCACAGCTGTTTTCCTCATCAACTGACAAACTCGTCAACCTCGTCAATATGACGAACATGACGGCTGATCGATGCCATGATCGGAAACAAATTGTTGTCGCGCGAGTCAGACATGATACTATAGCTCGCCGTTGCTGTATGGTCGAGAACAGTCGCCAGCTAATAGGACTCCGTTCAGCTACGTCACGATTCTTGGGCTTAACTCTCGGTACCCGACAGATTTTGTTAAGCTTTTGCTGCGAGTGGGCGGCGGAATCGGATCGCGAAAACTTTAACTTTTAACGTATTTCCTTGCAATCCAGAACTGTGCAGCTGTGTTTTCTGGATACATAGCCTATAATATGTCTGTTCTATGTGATGACGCACGTTTTTAAGAAAGTAATTCCAGCACGGCACGTCCTCTTTAAAACTTGGACAACTGAGTGGTGCCCAGATTTGGGCCGGCAACACCGCCGGCGCTCCGAATTCGGAGGTCCCGGCGCGGAGCGGTCAAAGAACACCGAAGAACACCTCTCTGTTGTACAAACCTCTGGATTCAGTCCTCTCTTCTTGGTCGTCTTCTTCTTCTCCTTCTTCTTCTCCAGAAACTTCTCCCAGGGAGTGGCCTCGGCCGGCGTCTCCACTTTCTTCTTCACCAGCTCCTGGGCAGCGCACTTCAGGCCTGTCATGGGGCAGACAGTGAGCATGCAGTTTCAAGTCCACACAGGAACCGGACACGGTTAAGGGGCATTGCCACACTTTTGTGCGATCCCCGAGCTGCCATAGCCAGGTGTACTGCAACTGGTTGTTTTGACCAAGCTTAGACCAAGCTTAGTTTATTTTTTATCCCTAGAGTCCCATACTATCGAGATCCCTGGATAGGTATCTCAGGACTACTGGGTGATCTTTCTATTGAGCAGATTAAAAGAGAAACACAGTCGAAGACTGGTTTCACCAGGCTCCTAGGAGTCCTGACTCATATGAAGCCTAAAGCTTCAAAATGAGGACCTAAACTGTACTGTACTGTACTGTGTTTGCAGCTGAATGAAAGCGGGGGTGTGATCCCTGGAGATATGCGGCAGCCAATGGTTGAATTGCATCCGACTGGTGCCCCCACCACGGCATAAACCACTTGACTATTAGGGAAGGTCACCATCTAAAGGCTAGATAGCTCAGACGGAAGAGCACTGGTACATTAATGCAGAGGTCTCAGGTTCAAGTCCCGGTCCAGTCAAAGTTTTCTTTGGCAATTTACCATTAGCTTTGTCCTATTTTGATGAATTTTAAGATTTACGAGCGTTCACTAGCACTACACAAACAGCATGAACGATAGGACTCCCACAGAAGCAGCATGAACCAGTGCCAGGGAAATGCATGTGACCTCGGCAGGAAGTGACATCAGACTACAACGGCGCGTAGCTTCACCGGTTCCCCGTCGCATACCTGGCTCCCAGGTGATCTCCATCTCCATCTGTTTGTCGCCGACCGCCTGGCCGCCGCTGTTCGCTGCCTTCAGGAGTGCCCGGTACTTGGCAATCTGCTGGTCCTCGGACAACGACCGACTGGCACCAACCCCCTCCTCCTCCTTCTCCTCGCTGCGTTGGCTCGTTCCCCGGTCGGCGTCAAAATCCAGCTCCCAGCGCTCTGCCGGACATCAATCGGACAAGTCTGAATCAGGATTCTCGTCTACACCAACCGTGTGTGAGGTGAAAGGGGGCAGGTTTCCGTCAATTTTTTTTCTTCCAAAAATTGCAGGCCGGCCCGTCTGGCAGCTTCTGTGGCAACACACCTGCTGTACCTCAGCGCTGAGAAATTGTGCGATCGAAGAAAAAAAAATTCCCCGCCAAGGCCGAGGGATCGCTGTCAAACGCCAGCAAGAGTCTGAACCTAACCTAACCCAACCCTGAGACTAGTCCTGACAACTGAGCCAGAAACAACATCCGACCCCGATCCTAAAGGGGAGCCCAAACCTGAACTTGAGCCAAACTCCAACACCTGGGGCCAATTAAATAGAGCCGCTTAAGCGCCAAAATGTGCTTAAGCGCAAAAACTCATGAGCCACAGGATCTCCTTGCCTACCCATCTTCACTTTTGTTTCACGCTAAGTAAAAGAAGAGTGGAAAACAAGTCAAAAGCAATGGACATCAAATTGCAGGGCAGCTTGTAATCCTGCATACACACTGAAGAGTTTTCCTGCTTAGCAGATTTTCACGCTTAAGCGGCTCTATGAAATTGGGCCCTGGTCCAGAGCCCGAAACCGAGTTTGAATCTGCACCTGACCCTTGACCTACCCTTGTCATTACATATTTTTATGTTAGGTTAATTTTTATCTTGATCTTTTTTTCTGATTAGTGTGCATTATAATATTATATATATATATATGTAATATGTTCTCTAAGGCTTTTTAATACTGCTCTTGCTTTTATGTATACTATTTTATTAGGTTTGGTGGAATTCATTTTTTGTAATGCGCTTTTGAACAGGCTAGTCCTGGAGCGAACGCAATATAAGTTGAATAAATTATTTGTATTTTTATTATTGACTTGAACCCAGAACCTAGGCCCTCGGCCTAAACCTGAGACCACGGTGGGGCAAGAGAGAGATCAAGCTCAAGCTAAATCCCCACGATCACAACAGGGTTGCCGCCCGCTCCCCTGTCGTCCCCCCCCCCCCTCCCTAACCTACCCTAGCTTCACTTGCCAGAGGCTGGACTTGGACCCGAGCTGCAACTGGAGTCCGGGCATGAATCTGAGCCCAGGAGAGTCCACCCTGTCTTCCCTCCCACCCTACCCTACTTTGGGCCTGGGTCTGTGACTGAGCTGGTCCATCCTGTCTACCCTCCCCCCCCCACTCCCCCTCTGTCCGTCTCTGTCCGTCTCTGTCTCTCTCTATCTCTCTCTCTCTCTCTATCTCTCTCTGTCTCTCTCTCTGTCTCTCTCTCTGTCTCTCTCTCTGTCTCTCTCTCTGTCTCTCTGTCTCTCTCTGTCTCTCTCTCTGTCGCTCTGTCGCTCTCTCTCTCTCTCTGTCACTCTCTGTTGCTCTCTCTCTGTCTCTCTCTCTCTTCCTCTCTTTCCCCCTATCTCTCTCTATCTCTCTCTGTCTCTCTCTGTCTCTCTGTCTCTCTCTCTGTCTCTCTCTGTCTCTCTCTGTCGCTCTCTCTCTCTGTCTCTCTCTGTCGCTCTCTCTCTGTCTCTCTCTGTCTCTCTCTCTGTTTCTCTCTCTCTGTCTCTCTCTCTGTCTCTCTCTGTCGCTCTCTCTCTCTGTCTCTCTCTGTCTCTCTTTCTTTCTCTCTCTCTCTTCCTCTCTTTCTCTCTCTCTCTCTTCCACTCTTTCTCTTTCTCTTCTTCCTCTCTTTCTCTCTCTCTTCCTCTCTTTCTCTCTTTCTCTCTCTCTTCCTCTCTTACTCTCTCTCTCTCTCTTTCTCTTTCTCTCTCTCTCTCTCTCTCTCTCTTCCTCTCTTTCTCTCTCTCTCTCTCTCTCTCACCTTCGCCGTCCTCGTCACTGGAGGAAGCCAGGAAGGCGCTGACGTCCATCTCCTCCACGCTCTTCTTCTTGAAGGCCTCGGCCGTCTTGACCGTGCGCTGGTGGCTGGTCTCGTCCCAGGTCAGCTCCACCTTGGACTGGTGCAGGGCCGTGGTCCGAAACTCGGTGGGCTTGTACTGGCCGGCATCTGGCAGTTCACTGGCCATCTCCTTGGGCTCCTGGTCAAACGTGGTGCTGTCCGGAACAAACCTGTATTATCGGTGTACGGCCACAGCAGGACCACACAAAAAAACCAAAAAAAACACCCGTTTCAATGGGCTGAAGGTTGAGGAATGGAGAGTTTGCACGGAGGATTCTCAATGGTATTGAAGTTTTTTGGTCTTGTCATGGCAATGATCTCTGGGTATGGCTCTGAGAAGAGTCGGTTACCAGCTTCTGTCCGCACATTCGTGGAGAAGATCAATTAGAGTACGCTGTGCGTGGCTGCCAGTCACAATGTGGACATCCATGCAGCGTTTGCCAAGGGATCACCCAGTCGAGTACTACAGGTTTTACTCTCTTGTACCCATAGTATACTCTTATCGATTTATTTCACAGAAATAAATTGTTACGATTGTTTCAGCGAGATTTGAAAATGATGCATTGGCAGTCATCAGCGCTGAAAAACCACCCGGTGCGAAGTGGTAATAACTATTGTCTTTTTCCAAAACCATAACCCTCCGTATGGCGGTCATCGGCGCTGTAAAACCACACGGAGAGGAGTGGTTAAGAGATGCTATACATGGTGTCACCGCAAGCTTCCTACTCTACATGTCCACCATGCAAACCTTCAAATCTGCTCTAGTATTACAAGTACGTTATGCCTTGTCTGTGTTGCAGCAAACAACCTGACAACATTTTCTCGCAAAGATTGGTTGTCCGTCCAGCCTACATGTAGCGCACCTCGGCGAAACTGACATGGCAGCGCCTACGACCAGTGCACGTACATAGGGATCGCTTCAGAGAGCAATGCGAGAAGAATACCAAGAAAATTGCCGTGAAAGGGAAATGGCCCGATACTTCAGGCAAGATAAGAGTGCAGTTGAGGCCAACATAACCACAGCTCAAAGGAACGGTGATTTTTAAGTGCCCTCTCATAGTCATCGATATAGATTCATCAGCCTGATATTATGAGCACGTCGGACTGTCCAGATGATGACTGGTATGTGCTGTGGTTTGGTAGGCTGGATACCTGATAGACACCGTCGATATCAAGATTTGCAAATATCAATATATCGGCGCACAAATATTGATATTATCGATATATCAATTTTCCTCACGTCAAAATTTGATTAATAAGTAAACTCACAACAGGGAACTAAGGTAAACAAAATCAATGCCAATTAGGTTTTTCCAGAGGATTTGCCTTATACAGTTTATCTCTGGTTTTTCAACCTATGGAATCGGTCCAGGCAGGGGCAGACAGTAAAGCCCGCGCAAGAAGTAATTAAATAAAAGCCGGCTCGGTCCTAAGACGTCTGGCAAACTTCCAGGATATTGAAAATGATGTAATGTTGTGGTTTATTGTTTCGAATAAGACTGAGGGAAGAGAATATACTTTGTTTTAATTGTTTTGTTTTTTGGCCCAATGCACGGTTCCATTCTTGCTGGTGATGTATGAAGGCAATATCGATATCGACGTGATATCACTCTGCCTTTGAGAAAGGTCCTGCTAGGATCGAAACGTCAGGCCCACTAAATTTTAAGAGTGATATCGATACATCCAAAATATGGAGATATCGACGGTGCCTAGGATCTCAGCTTGCCGGACTGCTGAGGTCGCGACCCAGGGGTGCCGCTATCGTCCACGGCTTAGACAAAAGGACACGGGCTCTTCTCAGCTAGACCGCAAAGCACTGCTGGGCACGGTGCACGCCTTTTGACCGCACGCGACGTCCGCTGCCAGCTGAGCTGCCAGATAAACGGCCGCCGTTTGCTCACCTGAGGTCCAGCTTGGTGGAGCTGCTCAGATACTCCATGCCGTCGCAGTGATCGTACAGGGCCGAGGCCGTGTCCACAGAGTCGCACTCGATCACGGCATAGTAGTACCTCAACCTGAAACCAAGTGGACCAATACATTTTTCCTCTTTCCTCTTCTCTCAATGCCAAAGGCAGAATTCATAGCAAGAATGATTGGCTGTACATTTTGTGGCATTCTGAGGCTGTACATTTTGTGGCATTTTGAGGCTGTACATTTTGTGGCATTTTGAGGCTGTACATTTTGTGGAATCCCTGCTGTGACTGTGAATAAGCTCTTCAGCCATGGGGCATGCACAAACCTGTTCCCAGTGGTTCTGGCAGAAAGAGATTCAGATAAGATGCAACAAACGAGCAAAGTAAAGGAGACATTTTATGAAAATACTAAAATAGCCAAGAAAATTTGACATGACCGGGATTTGATTGTAAACCCAGGATCTCTGGTTTTGCGTGCCCACACTTTTAACCACCTGAGCTACATGTATATGTATCCAGCCCTTAGATGGTGGCCTTGTAGTGACCACTTTACTTCCTTTGCTTCTGTACCTTATTAGTGGAACTCTTTTTGTATAGGCAAAGCTCCCTGGAATTCACTGTGCAGGGTAGCCCCTTGTAGATATTTAATATATGCAGGAATTAGCTAGCACTAGGCGCGGCCTCCTATTGGCATTGACTGCACCCAATTACAATAACAATACCATGGGTGGAGTCATGCAGTTCATATAGGAGGGCATGCAGGCATACCTACCACTCTCCCTCAGATCATGGTAGATGCCACACCTCTCTGCTAGTTCAGCTGCTTACAGTACATTAGTTTAGGATAGTTTGTGCACACACAGTTAGTTAGTAAATTAGTGTCTTAATACATTAAGGTAGTTTTCCCAGTAGTTATATTTAGTACAATATTAAACAGTAAAAAGGAACCAGACAACTTGACTGTGTGTGATACCTGGGTGTTGGCAGTAGTATACAGCCACCCCAAAAGGGTGTCCATACAGTCAGGAAACACCAACCCGGACCTCCACCAACAAAACAAGAGACGTTGATGAAGAGGTAAGCTATAAATAAGGAACCTCATCAATTGGTGACCCAGACGTGATTTTTTTTGGTGTAGGTACGTGTATCATTTTTTTTTTCATTTGGGATTACACAAGAAAGAAAAAGGAACGACACATTCATGAATCTAAGTGAAAATATCAAATTCCTATTCGTAGCAGATTCTCGTGCATATTCGTTTGATCGCTACACAGTGCCTCCAGACTATCAAATTAGCATTGATTATATAATAAGGCGTGGTGCAACTATTTCAGATTTGATCCCGCCTACTTTAACTAAGCTTCGCCAGTACACCGAGCGAGATAGAATAATTGTCAGATTAGGTGCTGGAATAAATGACCTCACAGAATTTCATTTTGATTCACATCGTAATAAAGTACTCAAACGATCTGATGTAAATTCTGGAGATGTGATTTCACGACTGCGGCATTTCAAGGCTAAAGTACTGGAGGTTAGGGCAAATGCAATTATCTCTTTTGTTACCATCCCACCAGCATCCTTTGTCAAGTTTCAGAATTCAAGGCACCTAAAAACACCCATTTTGAGTGGTGATGTTCTGCGACAATATCAACGCGAGCTTGATGACACTGTAGATTTTGTGAATTCTTTCATTAAATCACACAACAGTGAGCCGCAACATCAAGTTGTTACTCGTACCTTGTCTTGGCATACCTCCGTTCGAAAGCCCTCCAAACGTAGAAGTCATTCTAGAAATCTAAATAAATCAGTTCGTAACGATTTTTCTGTTTTGTATGATGGTCTGCACGCTATCTCAACAATAAAGAGACGTTGGCACACTGAACTTCTCAAAGCATTTGAATTAGATAGGCAGGCAATTTTGCAAGTGTAAAGTTTTGTTAAAATCTCTCAGCGTTTAAAGTATCCTGTTAGGTGTTAAATTAGATATTTTCATCAGTAATATTTATCATTTAGTGTTGCATTATGGCTGAAGAAAAGCCCCTTGATCCTTCCCTATCGGCTGTTAGTTTAAAGTTGCCTCCCTTTTGGACAAACGATCCCACCATTTGGTTTGCACAAATTGAAGCTCAGTTTCTTACGAGAGGAATTGTTAATCAGAACACTCGCTTTGCCTATGTTGTATCATCGTTGCAACCCGAAGTTGCACAAGAAGTGCGCGACCTTTTGCTACATCCACCTCAACATAACCCATATGATCAAATTAAATCTGAACTTATTAGGCGTACATCTGCATCTGAACAAAAGCGCTTACATCAGTTGCTTATATCTGAAGAGTTGGGTGATAGGAAACCTAGCCAGTTGCTTAGAAGAATGAGGCAATTACTGGGTGAAAATATGTTGGAAGACAACATTTTGAAGCAGCTTTTTCTCCAACGGTTACCGACTAATGCACAGTCAATTTTAGCATCCACAAGCGAGAGTGTAGACATTGACAAACTAGCTACCATAGCCGACAAAATTTTGGAAGTTACACCTACTTCTTCCTCCGCAATCTCTGCGGTAGTTGCAGCAACCTCTCCATCTCCTTCTGAGACGGATGAGCTTCGTGACATGATAACTAAATTAAGCATGCAAGTCAAATCGCTAACTAAACAAGTGCAACAAAGTAGCCGTTCTAGATCGAACAATAAGGACAGAAGTAGAAGTAACAGTAGACGCAATTCTCAGTCACGATCACCCTCACGTGGTTCAAATGTGCCAGCTCACGCTGGAGGTGCCTGTTGGTATCATTGGCGTTTTGGGAATCGTGCACATAAATGTGTCTCACCCTGCACATATTCAGAAGGTAATGCAAGTAAGCAGGAAAACGGGAACGCCAGCAACTGATGGCGACTAGTTCGTCTGGCAAAGAGAAGAAAAGTCGTCTCTTTTATGTTACTGATCGTACTTCAGGGACTAGGTTTCTGGTTGATACTGGGGCAGATGTTAGCATTTATCCAGCGTCTTCCAAAGATAAAATCAGCTCTAGTCCATACTGTTTGCAAGCCGCTAATAAGACGCCTATTAAAACTTACGGGGAGAAATCCTTAACTTTAGATTTTGGACTTCGTCGCATTTTCAGATGGATTTTTGTGCTAGCAGATGTATCTTACCCAATTTTAGGAGCAGATTTTCTAGCACAATTTTCATTGGCAGTTGATGTAAGACATCATAGACTTATTGATATGCATACAACCCTTTGCATTCAAGGTACTAAGTCTAGGGAAGTCTCTGTTAGTCCAACACTTAGTATTTCTGAGGGCTCACAATTTCAATTATTATTAGGTCAGTACCCAAATATCACAAGACCTTGTTATAAAGAGTCTTCAGTAAAGCATAACGTAACTCATCATATCGTAACGGGAGGTCCACCAGTAAACGCACGACCACGTAGATTGGCACCTGATCGTCTCCGTATAGCAAAGGATGAATTTGATCACATGTTGCAGTTAGGCATTATCAGACCTTCACAGAGTAATTGGTCTTCACCCCTACACATGGTTCCGAAGAAGTCGAATGACTGGCGCCCTTGTGGTGACTACAGAGCACTTAATAATGCAACAGTACCCGATAGGTATCCCATTCCACATATACATGATTTTACATCAAGTCTTCATGGCAAAACTATATTTTCGAAGATTGATTTAGTAAGAGCATATCACCAGATACCTGTGGAACCCAGTGACATTCCAAAGACAGCAATTACTACCCCTTTTGGTTTGTTTGAATTTGTCAGAATGCCATTTGGTTTAAGAAATGCAGCACAGACTTTCCAAAGATTTATAGATCAAGTTCTGCATGGCCTTCGATTTGCATATGCCTACATAGACGACGTACTAATTGCTAGTTCATCACAGGAGGAGCACTATCAGCACCTTACGATATTATTCGAAAGGCTGAATGAGTATGGAGTGATTATTAACCCTAGCAAGTGTGTTTTTGGAGTGCAATACCTTGATTTCTTAGGACACCAGGTAGATTCAACAGGAATTAGTCCTCTTTCAGACAAAACAAAAGCTATCCAAGATTTTCCTCCCCCAAATTCTTTGAGGAAGGTACGAGAATTCTTGGGTTTGGTTAACTTTTATCGCAGATTTATACCTCACGCTGCTGATATTTTACGACCACTCACCGATCTTCTTGGAGGTACAGTTAAGAACAAGGCCATTCAACTCTCTGACAGGGAACTCCAAGCTTTTAATGAAGCTAAGTCAGCTTTAACTCAAATAGCGATGCTCACTCATTTAGACATCTCTGCTGCACTTTGTATTGCCGTAGATGCATCTGATGTTGCTGTAGGTGGTGTACTCCAGCAGTTGGTAGAGGACCATTGGCAACCAATTGCTTTCTTTTCAAAGCGTCTTAAGAAAGCTGAGACTAAATATAGTACATTTGGTAGAGAATTATTAGCAGCTTATCTCTGTATCCGACACTTTGCTCATATATTGGAAGGCAGATCTTTCCATATTTTTACGGACCACAAACCACTGACATACTCTTTTGCAGCTGGCCCAAATCGCTACTCACCACGAGAAATAAGGCATTTGGATTATATTTCCCAGTTCACAACTGACATTCGCCATGTAAAAGGCAAGGATAATGTCGTTGCTGATGCCCTATCTCGTCCACTTGTCGGCATTATAGAGACTAGCAGAGCTAGCATTGATTTTGAAGAAATTGCTTCACTGCAAAAAGATGATGAAGAATTACGCAAATTACGGAATTCATCATCCTTGCGCTTACAAGAAGTACCATTATCTACTTCTCATGGTATGATTACTTGTGATACTTCATCTGGTACGGCAAGGCCATATGTACCCATGAAACTACGACAAGCAATTTTCCATTCTTTGCACTCATTGTCTCATCCAGGCATTCGTGCAACACAAAAGCTCGTTACACAGAGATTTGTCTGGCCAAGCATTAATCGTGATGTCCGAAGATGGACGCGAGGTTGTTTAAAGTGCCAACAAGCTAAGGTACATCGCCATAATATGGCACCAGTTGGTACCTTTGCCTTACCTAAAGCACGCTTTAACCATGTGCATATAGACATAGTAGGACCTCTACCTCCATCTAATGATTATAGTTACATTCTTACCATCATAGACCGATTTACCAGGTGGCCAGAAGCTATTCCTATCCATAACATAACGGCCGAGACTGTTGCAAAAGCCTTTGTAGAGCGCTGGGTAGCAACATTTGGGGTGCCAAGTATTATTACAACTGATAGAGGTGCCCAGTTTGAGTCAGCACTGTTCAAACAACTTAACCATATCTTCGGAGCAAAGCGTATCCGTACTACAGCTTATCACCCGATGGCTAACGGAATGGTGGAACGCTTTCACCGACAGCTTAAGTGTGCCATTAAAGCGCAACCACATCCTACTCACTGGACAGAGGCATTGCCGATCATTCTTTTAAGCATCCGTACTACATATAAAAATGATCTTAAATGTTCAGTAGCTGAAATGGTATTTGGTAGTACTCTTTCCCTTCCATGTGAACTTGTAACAGCTGATAATGAAGAGATTATACCACTTGATTCAGCCAATTATGTTCATCGTTTGAAACAACACATGGCCGCCTTACGGCCAAGTGCACCTCGGCTATCCACAAAAAGAAGTCAAATTCATAGCGACTTGAAAAACTGTAGCCATGTCTGGGTACGTACTGACTCAGTACGAAAACCATTACAGGCACCATACAAAGGCCCATATAAAGTGCTAAGCCGAAGTGATAAAGTATTCAAACTTGATTATCATGGGAAAGAGGAAACCGTGAGCATAGACAGACTCAAAGTAGCATATCTTGATGATGATATCATGACTGACATTGACATGCAGAAAATTAAAGAACTTAAGGAACAGCCCAAAGTGGAAAAACCTGAACCCCCAACGAGAATTACTCGGAGTGGGAGGCATGTTCGCTGGCCAAGTAGATATATCCAGGCGATATTACCCAGCGATACAAATTTTATTTCTCTTGGTTGAAATAGGTGTATTGTAGTATTGTCGATTTCTTCATGTTCACTCGTAATCTAGGGAGGAGCTAGATGTAGTGACCACTTTACTTCCTTTGCTTCTGTACCTTATTAGTGGAACTCTTTTTGTATAGGCAAAGCTCCCTGGAATTCACTGTGCAGGGTAGCCCCTTGTAGATATTTAATATATGCAGGAATTAGCTAGCACTAGGCGCGGCCTCCTATTGGCATTGACTGCACCCAATTACAATAACAATACCATGGGTGGAGTCATGCAGTTCATATAGGAGGGCATGCAGGCATACCTACCACTCTCCCTCAGATCATGGTAGATGCCACACCTCTCTGCTAGTTCAGCTGCTTACAGTACATTAGTTTAGGATAGTTTGTGCACACACAGTTAGTTAGTAAATTAGTGTCTTAATACATTAAGGTAGTTTTCCCAGTAGTTATATTTAGTACAATATTAAACAGTAAAAAGGAACCAGACAACTTGACTGTGTGTGATACCTGGGTGTTGGCAGTAGTATACAGCCACCCCAAAAGGGTGTCCATACAGTCAGGAAACACCAACCCGGACCTCCACCAACAAAACAAGAGACGTTGATGAAGAGGTAAGCTATAAATAAGGAACCTCATCAGCCTTTCTAAATAGTCAATTAAGCCATGTCCGCACTGGACTTATTTTTTACCGAGCCCGTGGGTAACGTTCCAATGGGAAAATAGGATTCACGGACCTTTGCATTTGGTACTTTCTGAGTTTCTGCTGGAGGAGTTTGTCCTTGCTGTCGGCAGCTCCCGTCTCCTCTTCCTTGCTGTCGGCCTCCATGAGCTCAGCCGGACCCTTCGCGTCCTCCTCCCCCATCTTCTTCAGTCCGTATTCCGAAGGATAAATCTGTACAGGAGTGGATGGGTTAACCCCTTGCATACGGATGACGTCTATAGCCGCTCTGGGACCCGCTATAGACCGGTCTTACTGACGTCACGTTGCTACTAGAAACAGCGAGATCCGCCATCTTGGAGTACACATACACTTTCGCTCGCAACTTTGTTTGTTTAACGTTACGTTAGTCATCATGGCGAATTCGAATGCTCCACGGTCAGCTTATTACAGTTTTCTCTATGGGAATTCCAAGGCCCGGTATAATGACATTCTCGGCTTTATTGCTGGAATAGATTCCTCCATGGCACAACTAGTATTAGTACTAATACTAGTAAAAAGTAGTAGTAGTACTAGTACTACTACTTCAACTAGTTCAAAACTTGCCGCCGTGCATGTGGAGTTGTTTCTATACACAGCTGACTTAGCAACGGCGGTGAAGTGCTCATGTATGTAATCCAAGATGGCCGATAAACAAAACCGTGACGTCATCAAAGACGGGTCTATTGTCCAAACTGAAGACAAAGACTCTTTTCAGCAATATTTATCATGACAAACACCTTTTTTGACGTCAGCTACTGCATGAATTGCCAGATTAGCGGTAGCAATGGCGCTATTGTGGAGGCATGTTTGAGGTCAAAGGGTAGCAGCACACACAGTTCTCGGAGTCGTGTCGCACAGCCGACGGACGCTCCATTGGACTACACACTAAAGGCCCATCTGTGAGGGCTGATAAAGCCACACAGACGTCCTATTGTGCCACATTTGATTCACTGATACAAATAGTGAACACTTATTGATTTATTTTGCAGGTTTATTGTTCTCTGATTGTTTAGCGAGCTTTAGCAATGGCAATGTACCGGCCATTGGCACTAAAATAATCCCGCCGTCAAGGGGTTAAAGACCCCATGCAACATTGGTAGAGGTTGAAAGATTGCCTAAGTTTGTATGTTGGGGGCTTTTTTTCAGTTACGACGCATTTCCACTGGCCTTAAATTTAACCGAGACGATGGTTAAATTTCCAATGGTCAAATTGAACCGTCGCTCCCACTTGGACTTTTGAGTCGGTCAATTTAACCAAAAGCTGGCAACATGTGGGCACTGTGCATGACCTTTGATGTTACAAAATGACGTCGGTAGCGCACAAGATTAGGTCAACGTACACATGTACATGTACATTTAGAGCGCGACACGAAGCAGACGTTGTGCCACGTACATGTTACGCCGTAGGCCTGATGTGGTATTTTACCGAGTTGCGTTTAACTGAGTGGTGCGTTTCCACTGGACTAATCGGCTCGGTTTAAGTTGCCTGGTCACTTCTAACGGGCAGAGTTTGTCTAAAATTTAGTGGGCCTGACATTTCGATCCTAGCAGGACCTTTCTTAAAGGCACAGTGACAAGGACAAAACAGATACATGTACACGAAGGCAGGGGGGAGAGAGTGAATAGGACACGGATGAGAAACAAAGGACAAAGAGTGAAGCTGGTAGGGAGAGATCAAAGGGAAGGGCAAGGGGTAGTGTAGAGATAAGTGAGAGGAGGGGGAAAGATCAAAGAGAAGGGCAAGGAGTGGGGTAGGGATTAGTGACAATAGGGGGAAAGATCAAAGAGAGAAGTGTGAAAGACTGAGCACAAAAGAAGGATTATCAGAAAGCTGCATGGTGTTAGTCATTACCCTCCTGGATGTTGAGACCATGTGGTTGAATAGTCCGAAGACGCTTCATCCACATTTTCTCACGGCTAAGACGGACAGCATTACTACGGTGACCAAGTGATTCTATGCCCAGTACACTCATATCTGAGTTTGGCCGGTAAAAGTAAACCGAGAGGAAATTCAACTTGTCCGTTTCCACTGGACTTAAAATGATTCCCATTAACTATCGTCTTGGCTACTTTGACCCCCCCCAAAAAGTCCAGTGGAAACGCGGGTCCAGACCAATCTGAACAATCTGGGTTGTACCTTCACAGCGTGGACCACTCCCCCGGCCGGCTTGAAGGAGTTGAAGAGCACGGCCAGGTCCCTGACCGTCACCCTGTCCCAGTCCATGTTGCACAGGGCCAGCCGGGCCGAGCGCTCCGGGCCTCGCCGGGCGTCCCGGTCCAGCTCGCCCCACTGCAGCTCCGTCTCCCCGTCCTCCTCCAGCTCGCTGCCGCCGTAGTCCGAGTCCGAGTCCGGGTCCGGGTCCGAGTCTGGGTCCGAGTCCGAGCTCGCCACGTTGCCCTGGCCCCGGGCAAGGTCCCGTCCCAGGGACGGGGGTGCTGCGGGCGCCGGGCGTCTCTCCCTCGCCGGTGGCGGGCGCTGGCCGGAAGGCCCGGGGGAATCGGAATCCCCATCAGTTTCCTCTGCCGAATAATTACAGACTAAAAGATTAAAAAAACATAACCCCCCAACAGAATCGCAGCATTTGGTCAGAACATGAAAATTTAGTGGGCCTGACGTTTCGATCCTAGCAGGACCTTTCTCAAAGGCAGAGTGACAAGGACAACACAGATACATGTACAGGAAGGGAAGGGGGAAGAGAGTGAATAGGACACGGATGAGAAACAAAGGACAAAGAGTAAAGCTGGTAGGGTGAGATCAAAGGGAACGGCAAGGAGTAGGGTAGGGATTAGTGAGAAGAGGGGGAAAGATCAAAGAGAGAAGTGTGGAGGAGTGAACACTAAAGAAGGATTATCAGAAAGCTGCATGGTGTTAGTCATTACCCTCTTGGATGTTGAGACCATGTGGTTGAATAGTCCGAAGACGCTTCATCCACATTTTCTCACGGCTTAGACGGACAGCATTAGGGATTCTATGCCTAGTACACTCATACCTGATATCGAATGATCAGGGAGATTGAAGTGATACCCAACAGGGGTGTCCATTTTACCGGTTTTGATTGTAGACCTATGGCCATAGATACGTTTTTTGAGGGTGTTTTTGGTCTCGCCAACATACTGAACATTACAAACTCTACATGAGATGAGGTATATGATGTTGGAGGTAGTGCACGTGATAGAGCCATAGGTCGTGTGGGTCATTTGGTCAGAAATTAAGAACCAATTGGCACCTAACCTCACAGAATCCAACAGTCTGCAGGTGTTGGATTTTTTCGTTGGGTTGGGAACTGATGTGCAATTGTGCATTGTTGCATGACTACAGGCCTACTACAGGGGGTTTGTCCCCAACCCTACAAAATGCCACAGTGTGTCTGCTACGTGTACATGTATGGCATGTTCTAGGCAGGTGTTGGAATGTGTGGCAGTGCACTAGCACAGCATTTGTGGGTGACTTTACCCCTGAGCTGGTCGGACTAAGCAAGTTTCAGTTGTTCCTGACCTGGGGCCGATTTCTGCGACGCGTAACACGTCGCAACTTTGCGACGCGTCGCAAATCCATTTCATAAAACTTGCGACGCGTGGAACGCGTCGCAAGTTTTATGACAACGGTGTGAAACACGTCGTAAGTTACGACGTGTCTGGGGTCATCGTAACTACAGTCTACATGCACAAACCATACAAATTGAAGTAAATGGCACTGATGCGAGTAACGGAACGCGAAGCGCGACGGGCATTCCGACGGGAAAGGGTCTTTCGGTAAAGAAGGAATCCTTTGGATCAAATGAATACTGGGGAGATTGTATCAGCGATACCGCTTTAAGTTCATGCAAGAAGGCATTTTTGAAATCGTGGACAGGGTTGAAAATTAAATTCGACATAAAACGATCGTAAATCCAACAAGACATAGGCCTACATTACCTGTAGTAAAAAAAATAGTAAATTATAAATTGGAAGGGGTCCTTCTAAATTTAGGCAGGACGTGTGGCTCCCAAAGCAGACGATATCCCGAACGTGAATTTTTGGCCCGTATCCTCTCTTCCAATCACCATTTAGTTTCGTAGCGACTGCGCGACGGCTGTTACCAGAACGGGGCAGAAGCGAGCGTTGGTGCAGCAAACAGTCGTAGTGGCACAGTCGTAGTGGCTCGTACAACAACTTAAAACGAGACAAAATAAATATTAAACGGATCGCCCCTACGATGTGTTTTATGAAATGGATCGCACAACGCGTCGCAGCTACGACGCATCGCAGGGATGCAATGCATCGTAAGTCTGCGACGCATCGTAAGTTAAGAAGAGTTTTATGAAATCGGCCCCTGTGCTGACCCGGCATAGCTACATGTAGATAGCATAGCTTCATAAAGCCTTACGACGCATCGTAACACACCTTACGATGGATAACCCATCGTAAGTTGTGATAGGCCGTATGGTTTCTGTGCATCTCTCATTGTCTTGCGATTGATCGTAAGTTACGATGAGTTTGGTGAAATCGGCGGCAGGACAGCTAGAACCCTGCTTGATTAAACTTTTTTTGTAGGGGCGGGGGAAAGTGGGGGAAACAGAACGATTCGGGTTCTCTCTAGATAAACCACCTTGATCGCTGTCCTGCTCGGAGGGGCTCCGTCCTCGTGATTTCGTCTTCCCCGGAGCCTTGGGCACCTTCTGTCTCGGCTCCAGCTTCTTCTTCTTCTTCTTCTGTCTCAGAGCGTCCAGCAGTTTCTCTTTGCCGGAGCGCCGTATCTTCGCCTTCGCCGAGGCATCCCTGGTTTTGCCCTTTCCTCTTTCTGTGTCCTCCTCCTCCTCCTCCTCCCCCTCCTCCTCCTCCTCCTCCTGCTCCTGCTCTTCTCCCTCCTCCTCATCTTCATCTACATCATCGTCGTCCTCCTCCTCATCATCCTCACTCCCGTCCTCCTCGGAGCTGGACAGCTCGTAGAACTTCCGCAAGTGCTTGTCCGAGGTCAGGCTGACGGGGCGCCCTCGCTTGTCCACCGTGTACTTGAGCCGGAAGCTGTCCTCCTTGAACATGCCCTGGAAGCGCTTGTCGATCTTGACCTTGCGGGCCTTCTGGGAGATCCGCCGGAAGCGGGGGTCGTGCTTGATGACCGCAAAGCGGCTGTCGCCTTCTCCGTCAGCCATCCTGCCAAAAGGGGGCTCTGTCTACGTCTACTCACTAAAACGTGGAAAAAGAAGAAAAAAAGGGTTCCTTTATAGACAACTCTTGACATTCCTTGCACAATAAATGATTTTGACTGACACACAAAAATCTCTTTGACAAGTGTGCACAGTTGGTGTGTGTGCACGCACGCATGCGTTGACCCCTACTACTGTTTTCTGCTGTCCGGAGGTTGCTTTACGCTGATCAGAAAACAGTCACGGGACTCAACGCATGCGTGACGCGCACACACTCACTCACACAGACCCACTGCACATTCGGACCTGTCAAAATTTGCATGTATATCGTTCCAATTTAAAATCAAAGATGGCTGCCTTTTAGCTCGTCGGACAGGAGGGAATCTTCTCAATCACCTGAGGGGAAATTTCTCCTTTTTCCCCAAACGTGAGTAAAACAGTACTGAAATTGATGATTCTTACTAAATCCAAAGATGGGTGCATGGGACCATTTCAGGGGTGTTTTGGGGGTAAAATCTGGGGGTTTCGGTCAGGGGTAGTCAAACTAGTCATGGAAAAATTGCTCGTGATATCCTACGGAATCCCTTGGACATCGCCCGACCCCCTCAATTTCTTTTTTAAAAAGGCGATTGTAAGGGTTCTAGTTACTCGGACTAGTTTATTTGCGTGGGCCCAGACCGTCGGTCCAGTAATCAGTATTCATAGGCTGATGGGGGACTGTCGATTTCGGCCCTGTTTACTAACTTCGACACAAATTTGATATTCTAAAATCTAAAATTTAGTGGGCCTGACGTTTCAATCCTAGCAGGACCTTTCTCAAAGGCAGAGTGACAAGGACAAAACAGATACATGTACACGAAGGAAGGGGGGAGAGAGTGAATAGGACACGGATGAGAAACAGAGGACAAAGAGTGAAGCTGGTAGGGAGAGATCAAAGGGAGGGGCAGGGGGTAGGGTAGGGATTAGTGAGAGGAGGGGGAAAGATCAAAGAGAAGGGCAAGGAGTAGGGTAGGGATTAGTGACAAGAGGGGGAAAGATCAAAGAGAGAAGTGTGAAGGACTGAACACAAAAGAAGGATTATCAGAAAGCTGCATGGTGTTAGTCATTACCCTCCTGGATGTTGAGACCATGTGGTTGAATAGTCCCAAAACGCTTCATCGACATTTTCTCACGGCTAAGACAGACAGCATTACTACGGTGACCAAGTGATTCTATGCCCAGTACACTCATATTCTAAAATATGCCTTTGAGAAAGGTGCCTTTGAGAAAGGTCCTGCTAGGATCGAAACGTCAGGCCCACTAAATTTTAGATATTCTAAAATCGTTAAAAAATGGTTTTACCCTGCTAAGACTGGGACAATGTTATCTCTAGACCCCTCCAAATTAAAAACGCAGTGGCTGTTGTTACGGCAGTCGTCCGTGTGGTTCCCTGACATGATTGTATTTCGTCAGCATTGCAGGCTGGTTGAACCAGTTTATTAGTATTAGCTGATAGTCTGGTTCCAAGAGCTAAACATCCTGACAAATACTGTGAAGTCTGGGAACTACACGGACGACTGCCGTAACAACAGCCACTGCGAATTTAAAAAGGGGGATTGTAAGGTCCCAGTTACTCGGACTTCTGTAAATATTTGTTTTATGTACGTAGCATGTACATGTACTAGTACTAGTAGTAGTACGGTACTAGTACTAGTAGTACTACTAGTACTACTACTAGTTAAGTACTAGTAATACTAGTGAAGTAGTAATAGTAATACTACAGTACTACTATACAGTACATGTACTGGTGTAGAGTAGTGAAGTGTACTGTAGTTTAGGCATATACTTCTGTACGTTCGGTTCGGGTTGTTACTTTTTTTTTTATTATAAATTATTGCCGATCAGAGAGTAACGACTGTGCGGCATTGCCATCGGCCCATCACCCAAGGTAGTAACGATCAACGGCATTTCATGTCAAACTTACCAATCGGTTCAAACGATCATATCTTTCTTCTGATGAATAAGTGACCAGATGACCGCGACGAAAACAGCACACACCACGCACGTGTGTACAGAACGTGTACAACTACTACAGTACTAGACTTTATTGACATCAAATTTTGCTATAGCGCCCTCTATAATAATTATGTCGCACAACTTTCGAAATCAATGACGCTTTACGTTTCTATTCTAAAAATCTGTTCGATCATGATTAGATCGATGTTATTCTTATGGTATGATTTCAAGTGCTTTGATTTCAAGTCCCGTTATCAACATCATTTATTTTACGGGAGAATGCGCATGTTCATGGATATTTACAACACATGCTGCTTGCCGTTCAAAATAATTATTAATCTCGAAAGCTCGAGGGTATTATTACTATTAACCTTAAAAAAATTAATGCAACCTGAATTTCCCCACATCTCAGGAGACGCTTTCCAGCAGACATGGGTATCTGTTGGCGATATCTCGTCCAGGTCTGGGTGCACTACTATCCTAAGCCATGTCCCTTCGGCTTCCCGGTTTCCGGAATGGGCCGACGTTAAAAAATTAACGCAGTGGCTGTTGTTACGGCAGTCGTCCGTGTGGTTCCCTGACTTGATTGTATTTCGTCAGCATTGCAGGCTGGTTGACCAGTCTATTAGCTGATAGTCTGGTTCCAAGAGCTAAACATCCTGACAATTACTGTGAAGTCAGGGAACCACACAGACGACTGCCGTAACAACAGCCACTGCGTTAAAAAAAACCAAATTGTGCCAAAGTTGTGCCACAACGTTCGCCAGATTATGGACATTATTAGGGCCATTTACGAAATTAAGGCTTAGGCTCGGGCTATAGGCTTCGGTCATAATTATCTATCACACTCGTTATAAAATCACAGACATCTAAAAACTAGCGTTTTGCCCCAGTTTCTTGGTGATTAATATGTACCTATCAAGCCGACAAACTTTCAAATTCGGAAACAAACCACAACCTGGATTTTCAGGTTTTGTAAGATGGAGTCGAAGCCTGAGCCCGAGCCTAAGCCTTCATTGCGTAAACAAGAACTAGAAAGAACGGGAAAAATACGGAAGCCCGTTAGGGTCGGGTAGGCCTACTTATTATTTTTTCTTTCATAGCGCAGCCGTTTGTCTATCACGGTGATGCGTTTCTCTTGAATCGAGACGTAATAACTCGCGGCCGTGTCTTTCATAACCTTTGGACTCAAACCGTTACCGCCAGTTATTCGAGTCGCGAAAGAGAAGCCGTCACCACTGAAAGAAACTTGGAAACCGCACGGCTACGGAAACAAAAATAGAAGAGAAAAAGCCACCTGGCTTCAACAGGCCTACATAGAAAAGAGGCTTCGACGTCTGGTAGAGTTTGGCCGTTTACGCAATGAAGACAATTAGGCTCTGGCTCAGGCTTCGTCTCCGTCTGGCAAAATCTGAAAATCCAGATTGTGGTTTGTTTCCGAATTTGAAGGTTTGTTGGCTTGATAGGTACAGAGTGTTTAGCGAGAAACTGAGTACAAACGCTCGTTTCAAGATGAGTAAGATAAATATGACCGAAGACTAAGCCCGAGCCTAAGCCTTCATTTCGAAAACGGCCACAGAAAATCTCCAGGAGGAACTAGGCCTACACTCCCCCGGGTGCATGGATGGACGGAGCGAGAATTGTCCGTGAATCTATAAACCCCCATTCCCGGGAAATAGCTGTGAAGAGTGAAAAATGCCTTTGAACTCTATGAAATTTATTTGGGCTCCCCATCATGCAGGTCGAGTAATGGGATTTGGGTCCCAGTGGCAAATTTTAAGAAAATGAAATGGCAAAGAAAACTGGACCCAGACTTTGCGTAGGTATAGGCCTATACATGTACCATGCGACTAGGTGGTGGCGCCAATCAGAAACATTTAACATCGACAGATTGAGTCTGCTTCAATAAGCACTTTCATCGTTGTGGAAGTAGCAGCTGCCCCCATGATTAGTGCTGACCTCATTGGGACACAACAGCAGACGCCATTATATAGCTATGTTTATCTGATCACAGACGAGGCGATAAGGCGTGACTGACAGGCGAGGCTGACCGTTACAAACGCCTCCCGCCCGGCCTGTGGTAGATCCGATCGCAACCCGATCGACTTTATGGCCCAGTTCTTGGTCCGATCATGGTCCGGGGAGTCGGCGAAGTCGCATGGGTCCGGGCTACCGTGCGACCATATCGGATACCGGTCGTGCCCACGGACGTGTACAAAGTTTTTTTATACACGTCCGTGGTCGTGCCATGGACGGATCTCAGTCGAATCGTACACATGTACGTATACGCGTGCCAAGGGTTTAGCCCAATTCCAATCGACAGACGACCAGCTAGTATATAGGTATAGAGACACAGAGGGGAACGACAAATTAGACCGAGAGACAGCTAGGTCCACTGATTGCAGTCAATTAATTTATGGTTTCTCAGGTGTTAACAAATGCAGGACAAAATATCATTATAGGCCTATATATAATAATAATTATATCATTATTATAATTTTGTTTCATTATCAATAATTATAATTATAATGGAGGCCCTGAAACAGAAGTTGTAGGCCTACAGGCACAGCATGCGAACACCGATTGCGTAAGTTACGCAACGTACAAAATGTTGTGTAAGTCTTGCGCCTAGCTCTGCATGTGACTCTTTTCAGCAACTATTTAGCAAAGGCTGCAAAATGTTGACTACGCAACATTTGAGGTTTCGTGAAATCGTCTACTGAATAAACACGACTATACATTGACAACTCCGGCCATGATATCCCAAAAGCAGACCGTACCGGTGATCGCTGATCAAGTGGTTCTGAGGCCGTTGCAGCCGAACTAACAAACATGACACAAACAGCCAGATAGACAGACCGAGACAGACAGCCCGCATGCAGCATGCAGACAGGCAGGCAGAAAGACAGACAGCTAGACAGACCGACAGACAAGTCAGATAATTATACAGAGATAAACAGACAGAGGCAGGAGGGAGACGAGCAGAGAGACCGAGATACATCTTTATCACCAACCAACCGTAACCCAGCCATCAACCAAAATCAAAGCAATCCGAAAACATGTCAACATTATTGGGAGGGCCTGACGTTTCGATCCTATAGGCCTATGCTAGCAGGACCTTTCCCAAAGTCAGAATTATTGACAAGGACAAAACCGCGAGTCTTTTGGCCTTTGAGAAAGGCCCTGCTAGGATCGAAACGCCGCAGGCCCTCCTAACTTTTGATATTTGCATTTTGGTCATTTCAGTCAGTAAGCAGATTTTTTTCATTACATCACTCCAATCAAAAAGTGATGAGCATTAGGCGTTATACTATATATAGACAGGAGTGGCTGTCAATTATGCTTATAATAGGCCTATAGGCCTACATAACCGTCCGACCCTGCCATGGTACGTGTAGTTTGAATAATGAATACACACATATTTATTCCTGATTCTGCTCCTGAGTCCTGGGCTGTACTATACACTGCACTTTTTGGATATCCCCTTTCTTTCGTATGTTGGAAGAAATAATTATGAATTGATGACTATTTGGGGTGAGAGAAGTAGCTTCGCGTTTGAAAGAACAAAATGAAAAGCTTCAGCGCATTTTTTAGGGGGGTATTCATTGCTATCTGATAAAAGTGCATGATGTAATAAAAAAAAATTGAACTATTTACCCATAAGTGGCTAATCGTACCACATCCCCCTTTGCCTGGCTGTATTCAATAGTTCAATTGTCATTCCCCCGGGAGTTCTTTTCGTAATAATTCAGCTCAAAAGGTCAAATCTGATCCAGCCATGCAACAGATTGTATGCGCCCAGTGATATAGTGTGATGTGCTGACCTGCTACAATAATAATAACTGACGCGTGAATGCGCCCTCAGCGTTGTAAACCGCAGAGTGAAAAAGTAGGCGACAGTGTGGCGCTGTACTGTTTTTTCCTATACATTTTTGTGCGTGTGCTGCTGCATCGTGCATGCACTGCATGCAGTTTACAACAACACGCGCAGGATCGGACGTAACGAGTGCTGCGCACAAACCTACATACTGTGCATGTACACTGCCTAGTAAGTAGTAGTAGTAGTACCGTGCACAGTGAGGTGATCGTTTCCCCCCCCCCCCCACAAAATGGCAGAAACTTAGGCCGAAACCCCCCGTGTTCGCGAGGAAACCACTTTGGATACTAGTTTTTTACTGGAGATCGGGCCGCCGTTGTGGCGATGTTACTCGTCGGTGCCTGTCAGCTTGGAATAGCCGAACCCCCTTGATTCTATACTGGCTCGTTCCTGGGACTCCTCAGTCCCTGGTCGATGGCATTAAGTTGTGACAATGCCGCAACAACAGAGAGAAAAGAGGTGAGTAGTTTTGTCAGCGAGGGGAGTGAAAACAGACGGGTGAAAGAGTGCAGGAGAGAGATATACACAATATGCATTGTTTTGCCCGTCTTCCTCTAGTTTGATATCTGCCCAAGTGGAGGCTACATTGTAGTTGCATCGTCTTGATGCACCTGTACATGTGCTAACGTCCCCCCCCCGTTCATTGATGGGTAGCCATTCGTTCCAAACAAAATAGACCCGAAGACTGAGATCATTACGTAATAATGTCTGGGGTAGTGTCTGGGCGACTGGTCCGTTGTAGTACGTACCCCTGGGCCATAGAGCAAGGGCCTTTCGCTAAAGCTGGGAAGTCTGGGAAGTCATTGTAAGGACAAGTGTCTATCCAGTATCAGTAGCAGTACATTTAGTACCACCTACATTTTGGGGGGACCGAATAAAGGGGGGGGGGGTGAAAAGCCCCCCCCCCCACCTGCTGCACTGCACAAAATGCACATCACACACCCAAACATGCAGCCCCCCCCCCCCTGAAATTGGAGGAGGAATGCGAAGAGGTGGTTTAGTTTTCAGTCTGGAATTTTCAGCTGTAATTTGTTAATTTGGCTTGCAGCCAAGTTGCGTGCAAGGTTAATAATAATATCCCTTCCTTGCCAGTGCCCCTTGCACAGTCACACATTATTGGCAGGCACCATGAAAATGTAATGATCTTGTGTAGACCTGCCTCAGTAATAGTTAATGAGATACATGAACAAGATTTACAACTTTAGCGCTCAGGGTACTACAGTGTACTACTACTACTAGTAGTACTACTACTCACTAGTACTACTACTACTACTAGTACTAGTAGTAGTACTAGTAAGGGGGTTGTTGAACTGTATGCTCACTCATCTCAACTGGAGTGAAACTTATTATGGAGTGTCTATGGAGTTGTAAAAAATAATTAAATGTCAAATTTTAAAAATCTATTTTCATGATTGGGCTCATTTTTTCCAGATACAATTCCATTTCCACAAAATTATTGTCAAGTTCTTCTTTGTGTCAGTGTCTGCTGTGTGTCTCCAGGGAATGAAATGATCAATTTAATGTATTTATGTATCCTCCAGTTACTGGTTTTCGACCTTTTCTTCAAGCTGACCAATGTGAACGAAAGTATCACACTAGTAAAAGAGGTCTCAGTCACTTTGTCAACACCACAAACTATTAGAATAATCATGGAGAATGTTGATCAAGCCTGTCACTTCCGTAAGATTACCCGGTTTTGTTGATGTCCAAGGCGCACCGCGCAGTAAGCATCGTGACCTTTTTTCGACGGTGGTGTTTAGTAAGGTGTCCCAGTGAAGCCAAACACTAATTGAATTCTTGAAATAACTTGAATGCTGTGTGGCACTGTAAAATTCTTCCCTGTAATTGTATGGTTGTTTGTTCATCTTTCATTTTTTTTTTCCGACACTGCTTCTAACACTTTCCTCAAAACATTCATAATTTATGATTAAAACGTATTGGTTTGCATTAATTGTGTCCCATTGCCCTGAGCCACCTATCAAGTTATCAACTCCTAGTCCCTTGACTCCCTTCATGCTACCCTCTCCTTTCCCATCCTTTTCCAAATCATCAAAACTGTCCTCAATAATAAGGAAATAAATTTAATCACCATAATGAATATTTCAAATTGAAAATAATTTTCTTAAAATGTGAAAAGAAGTTCATTTTACTGAAAGATATCTTTCAACTTTTTTGAATTTGGATCTTCAAGTACATGTAAACCATAGAGGTAAAATACGGTAGGGCAGTATCATCCTTGTTAATTTCCACATTCAGAAGATACATCGAGGCAGGATGTGATAGTTCGGCTTGGTCCAAACTCATTGTGATTCAGCCATGGAAGCAGATTCTGTTTTCTTTGCCCTTTTGGTGGGGTTGTATTTTTTATCTGGTTGATGTCTTCTTCTGTGACGTTTAAAAAAACTCCATAATCCTCTTTCTCACTGCTTCTTCAGTTATGACCTTTCCCAATGTCAAATTTCCTCCTTCTTGGTACTTTCTAGCTGCCCTTTAATTTTTTTATAATTTTCAAAAAGCGTATTAGGCCATGTTACTTATGCCTTAATAATAATTTTTTTTTTTCAATTATATAAGCGAGGCGCCCTATAGGAGCCTCCATAGTTTTTACCTAGAACGGACTGCCTCAAGTTGCGTGATATTTTTTTTTCTACGTATGTTGGGGTTTGTTATGGTACACTCAGATTTTTTTTAGGACCAACAATAAAGAAAACTGGAGCTGCGAAGCAACTGCCAATTTTGTACCTAGGAAAACAGACCCCAAAACAGCAACTTTTTGAATCACACGAGTTTGGCCTTCCGGAAGAGCCTTAACTTTCCACATTTTCGGTGACGGACAAGAGCAGGAAACCAACTGTAAGATACGAAGTCTGAGATCGTTATACGGAGTTGTTTTCATCGTGCGATATGAGTTCGAAGGCCAAGCGTCGAAAACGCGTACCGTCGAAAACTGGGGCTCCCATGATACAGGTATACTGCAGAAATGAGCTGCTACACATGTAACTGCTAACTGTCTTTATTGACCTGAAATACACAGATCTTTATATCAAATCACAGGACTGGGCAAGAGGTATTCCATCTCAGCAGGACCTTTCTCAGAGGCAGAGAAAGGTCCAGCAAGGTCCGGGATGGAAATGTCAGGCCCTCTACTAAACTGTTCACAAAGTGCAGTCACCCATCAATCAAAAATAAATGATGTGACCCTGACCTTTGCCAATTGAGAACGGTCCTGCTGGCTGCTAGGATTGAAAAGTCAGGCCCCACAATTGTTTGGGTTTTATGCATTTGAAGTCAGTAAGTTTAAAGCACGTCATGTACATGCAGAGTAAAATTACTTAACAAAAAGTAATGCCATGTTTTTTTTATGGGGGATTTTATGTACACGTGTAGTTTATATTGCTCAACCAAGGCCATATTGTTCCCATAATATAGACCAAAAATTGAAGCCTTTAGTGGTGAGATGGGCGGAGGAGTCAGACGATTTATACAGTGTACATATGTATGCGTGTACAGTAGGCCTACATGTATAGATATACGGGTACAGTACATGGAAAATTGATGGTACATTATATTCACATGTATTGTTGTACACCTGCATGGAGTATTTTCTTTCCAAACAGATGAAGATAAGACCATACTGTACATGTACAAACACTGTACACATGTACACGTGTACATACATATCTGCAGGGGAAGATTGATTTTGATCTGCCATTGGAGGTGCTGGGTATTGGGGCACTTTTCTTTACCACATTTTTTTGATTTGCCGAAAATGAAGACCTGTATTTTTTTTCTTTCAAACAGCAAAGTTTGCCTGTAGGGCTTGTACAGTAGCATACATCATTATTACATGTACTGTATGTGTACATGTACATGTACGTCAAACAAAAATTGTGTACGTGTATATGATACAGTGTACATGTACATTTGATTTCATGAGATGAAGACAGAGCTACATGTACATGTACATGTACTGTACAATAGTACATGTACATGTACATGTACATGTACATGTACATGTACATGTACGTACATGTTATTGTACGTTCATGTATAGTTGTATACACGATGTAACCTATCGAGCAAATCATGTCAGTTCATTGTCATGCATGAAATTCCCACAGAAATGCGTGCGTTTGAGAAAGTCACCCTTAGGCCTACAGTATTTGGAGCATAAGTCCTAACCTAGCTCTTACAGAGTTCAGACCTGTACACGTACATGTACATGTACGTGTATACTCGAGATATTGTTTGAGGGCCGTTGTTGACTTACAGAGTGGCCCATTGTGTTTGCCAAGTGCATGCGTAAGTTCACTATTTGTACATTGTAAACTGAAACCCTTCTTTTTCCCATTCTCGTTCTTTACTCTGCACTATACAGTAGATTTTTAGTCCAGCTTGCAATGAGTCATTGCAATTGGTACGCTCCCTGAATTCAGAGTTAATCTGAAACGACTGCAAACAAGACGTGATTGTTTGGTTATTTTCTTTTTTTTTATTAAGCCCTGCAAAGTTCTTAAACAGTCAGAAAGTATTTCCCATGCCTGTACTTCTTCTTTTGTTTGTTTGTTTTTACTCAGAGGGGTGTCTGGAACTTGAGGTCTGTATATGCATACAGTAGTCTGCACTATTAAAGTGTCAAAATACACAAACTGCAAGTGAACCATTTACACTACACCATAGATCACCCCTTCCTCAATTCAGAGTGAAATTGGACACCGAGTCGGCCAAATCCTCTGAAGCCTTTTCCCCCGTGGCAGTTTTTACATCAAGACAAGTCTGTCTGAAAAGCCTTCAGATACACCGTAATACTCTCGGCCTACGGCCCAAGAACCGATTACAGGGAGCCGTCAAAGACCCGAAGTTCTGCTAAGCGTTGAAAGTCTCTCCCAGTCCCAGTATCGAAAAAGCAAACACACCCAGGCCACACCGAGCCAGCTGACTGGGCATTGCTTATGGCTTGAAAGTCGGGCCTTGTACATGTACATGTACATGTACATGGTACATGTACATGTACATGTAGTTGTACATGTACATGTACATGTGTATACACATACATGTACAACTACATGTACATGTACACGTACATGTACATGTACACGTATACATACGTGTACGTAATGCTGAAATGGGGGCTTAGGGTGCCAACCTGATTGCATAAATATCATTTTATCGGAGGCCTGACTGTTCTTCAGTTGCATTATTTTCAGCACATCAGTGAGATCACCCTGCCAATACATGTACATGTATCATCTCAATTTTCAGACTTTCGCCCACCCCCCCCCCTCAGTCTGTTTCTGATCGTGTGCCTTGAAGCCTGAACCAATCATATCAAGTCAGACCGCGTTCCCATCTGTTTATGGAAAAGGTGGACACCAAGATCCTGCATTTTATTATCTAACCGCAACGAAACTGCAAGTCGCGTTCCCAGTTGAGCTTCGTCCACCTTTTCGAATGTCAAGTCGGGAAGGTCACTGGCTTCGGTAGTGCGCCTGCGCTTGCCACCATATTGCCGGGTCAGTTGTCGATTTCAACAAACCCCCTCGAAAACTTACGAATCATCGCAGGAGTTACGAACGATCGCAGCATTGTGATGCATCGCAGCTGCAATGTGTCTTAAAATCATAACGAAAAATAACGTTTCTCGTAAAATGGTATTGTTGGTACATGTACATGTATGTAGGCCTCACTGTCTCTGAGTGAGTCAAGGGGATTTCTGCGGTCCCAAAACAATCTTTCTCGATGCAAAGCTCGTCTTTCTTCTTCTTCAAACATGAGCATTAACGCCATTTCGACAACTTGCGACGACTAAATGAGTTCTCGCAAGTTGCAATGCACGGGGGATTTGATGCGTCGCAAGTTTTGTGAAATCATTCATAAACCGTGCAACGTGTTGCGAGGGATAATGCATCACAAGTCGACTTGGGATGCATCGCAGCGCTTCGAAAAATCAAACACTGATCCACCTTTAGCGTTCCCACTTATTGTGATCCGCCAATTGCTGGATCTGATCCATCCTGGGACAGAGGTACATGTACATGTAGATCAAGAAAGGTGGATCAAGATCCTGATCCACCTTAGGACTCGACCTTAGCACTAGCCCCACGGTCATTGTCTAGTAAAAACAGCTGCGGGCTAGTAAAATGAACCACTTTGCTAGCCCGGCGGACTAGTAAAAAAGTAGACAGCAGTGTGGCGAAAAAAAATGATGAGGGTGGGGATGAGAAAGTAGAAACTATTTATTTGTTTTACTTGACCTAATAACCTTGTATCAAATTCAATATTAATTATACAGGGCTAGTAAAACTTGCTGCGGGCTAGCAAAAAACTCAATTTACTAGCCCGGTGGGCTAGTTAAAAAAAAAATTAAGTGCGAGACTTGCACCTTGCGTTCACATTACATGTACACCCTCGATCCACCAATTGGGGGATCTGATCCATGTAACAGTACATGTAACAAGTCCATTACTAATACTTGCCCATTGATTCTAAAGCCACGTTTCCGCTGGACTTAAATTTGATCGAGACGATGGTTAAATTTCCAATCGTCAAATTGGACCATCGTTCCCACTTATACTTTTGAGTCGGGTCATTTAACCGAGATGATGGTTAAAAAAAACGATCTGGCAATATGTGTGTTCTGTGCATGACCTTTGTTTACAACATTTACGATGGTGTAAGCATGTACATGTATACCGGTAGCTCCATGTTTGGCCAATGTACTGTAGTCAAAGCAGATTAGCCAATTTTGTGTCAAGTCATTCTGACATACAGGGCCTACATGTACGTATGCACGTGTACATGTATACTGTATGCATGTACATGTAAATGTGTATTGGCATAATGTACATGTACACAGTGCGTATGCATGTGTAAGTACAATGTACATATGTACATGTACATTGTACGTGGTTGCGGTTGCACCTGTGTTTACTCAAACTTGATTTGACTGTTACCCAATAATGATTTGCAGAATGACCTTATGTAATTTGCCCTTTGGATGGATTGTGTGATGATTGACCGATAAAGGGAGGGTCCTAGTGGTTCACTGTGTCATCTTTTACTGTACAAAGTGTACAAAAGTACTGGTAAACATGTGTACATGTTTATGGCAGTGGCACCCCAGGCAACACAGGAGAGACAGTCTTCATAATGCACTGGCGCTGAGTACGTGTACACACATGTACATATACATGTACATGTACAATTTACACATGTACATGTACAATGTACAATGTACATGTACACGTGTATACATGTACTGTACAGTACATTTGTGTACATGTACATGTATGTGTACCGGTATTGTACATGTATTGTGCAGTGTACATGTACATGTACTGTACAGTATATGTATATGTACAGTACATGTACAGTACATGTACATGTACAGTTGTACATGTAGAACTTTACCGGTATGTACCCCCAACACATGTAGAATGATGTACTGTATACATGTACAGTGTACATGTAGTTCATGTACATGTATGTATATTTGTACTGCGCCGGTACATGTACATGTACATGTACAGTGTATGTACAATTGTATAATGTACATGTACATGTACACGTACATGTATATATATTGTACAGTACTGTACATGAACACATACATGTACCAGTACATGAACATGTACATGTACATGTACATGTACATGTACGTATAGTGTACATGTACAGTGTACATGAACACATACTGTACCGGTACATGAACATGTACTATACATGTACATGTACATGTACACGTGTATGTACAATGTACATGTACAGATGTGTGTACACATGTGTACATTGTACGTTAATATCCCTTAGTTGAAATTGAACTGCCATACGAAACATGGCTTCATTGATGTACAGTACATGTACCGGAACATGTATGTGTCTACATGTACAGTGTACCGGTACATGTACATGTACATGTACATGTACATGTACATGTACACGTGTACAATGTACAAATGTGCTGTACAACTACAAAGCAAATGTACAATGTACATGTACATGTACTGTACAAAGCAAATCGTTGTTTAACTTTGCTGTTTGTCTGTCTGTCAATCTTTCTATCTGTCTGTCTGTCTGTTTCTCTGTTTCAATTTTGTATGTCTGTGTATTGGCCTACATGTGTGTTGTGTATACACATGTACATGTACATGTACATGTACAGGTGTACACTGTACATGTGTGTACATGTACATGTAGCTTTACAAATGTTTACGTAGTGTCAGTGGCCAAAAAAGGAGGGGTCGCCAATCATTGCGGGGGGTGTGACATCACAACGGAAAACTCCCATGGATATAGGCCCAGATGGATGTACATGTGTACCCCTTACTAATACTGTACTGCGTGCAGTTTGTATACACTCACGAGCTGAATGATGGTGTACTGCCAGGCTTTTGTATGTCAAAATGTCAGCGGGAAAAAGCTGGGGAAATCTTTCCTTCCAGTTCCCGACAAGGACAAAAGACCTGAGTTGTTTAGGAAGTGGGCTGCGGCCATCAAAGTTGAGAAATTTCTCAAAGTCGGCTACAAATACATGTACAGTTGAAATGATGTGATTTGTAGTGTGGTGATTGCGTTTAGTCATCAAAATTGAGAAATTTCTCAAAATCGGCTACAAATACGGTTGAAATGACGTGATTTGTTACGTGGTGATTGCGTATACATGTAGTCTCGATCTACTGTACAAACACTTTTACACGTGTAAGCGAAGCTGTGTGTAGCTTATTTGG
This sequence comes from Luidia sarsii, assembly GCA_949987565.1. Lineage (NCBI taxonomy): Eukaryota > Metazoa > Echinodermata > Asteroidea > Paxillosida > Luidiidae > Luidia > Luidia sarsii. The sequence goes on along the minus strand of OX465101.1, from coordinate 3,583,991 downwards.
GGTCAGGGGTCATGCACACTGAAACCTCACTGCAGCATACCAGTAGCACTAGCGGTGCATGGTATTTGCACACAATAGCGCTGGGACAGGAGTTGCGGTCAGCGACCAGGGAATAAACAGTGAGGACGTTGTTGCTGATGGCGTTCAAATTGCAGCACAAATAAAAATATGGCATATCCCCCCTTCTTCCTCCATGGTACCATAAATATGTATACATACGGCATGTTCCTTCAGTATTTTTCTTGGCTTTGAGCCGGTGAGTCACGTCATTTTGACTGTATTTGTAGCCGACTTTGAGAAATTTCTCAACTTTGATGGTTGCAGCCCACTTCCTAAACAACTCAGGTCTCTTGTCCTTGTTGAGAACTACTGTACATGGAAAGATTTCCCCAGCTTTTTTCCCGCTGGCATTTTGACATCCAAAAGCCTGGCAGTACAGTACACCATCGTTCAGCTCGCGAGTGTATACAGTAACTGCACGCAGTATACATTTGTACATAGTAGGGGTACATCCGTCCGGGCCCATGCGGGAGTCATACCCCCCGCGGTGACTGGCAGGCCATTTGAAAAGATGGCAGTTTGCGGGAACGCGAATTCGACCACTGAATTCCATGATTTTTCCCTCTTTATGAAACTCGTACATTGTGTGTACATTGTACATGTAGGTGAGTACAATGTACATGTAGCACGTAAGTACATGTAGGTACTGTACATGTACACTGTACATGTACACATATGTAATTGTAGGTTGTTTTTAACACCCAATCAGATAAGCCAAAATTTTTCCCTGGGTTTCATTCCCCTTTAAGTTTGATGTACATGTACCGGTACATGTACATGTACAATGTATAGTACTGTACATGTACATATGTACATGTACATGAACATGTACGTACATGTACATGTACAGTGTACATGCCCGTACATGTGCCGGTACATGTAGATGTAGTGTTCAATCATTACACGCATTGAATTGGCTGAAGTACATGTATTGTGTGTACAGTACACAGTTTACAACTGTGTGAATAGTGTATACCCCCTGGATACACGCAACATTCCACAGCAGTAGAAACTTAATTGACACACAATGTGCCGAAAGGCTGGTGGCAAATGGTAGCCATGTTTCTGTGAGCTTGCTGCCAATGCACCGAAGGTCACTGTTATGACTTCTACATTACATTTACCCCAGTACCTGTGCAGTCTGCAAATGTTGCCTCTAAAAAGCTGATTATTTTCTTTCTCTTGCTGGACTGCTCATGTTTCACTCAGTTGGTACGGATTAGTTACTGTATTGGTGACCAGCCATTCAGAATATAGAGTTTAAGCCCTAGGACAATGTTGAAGGTTGGTACTGTACATGCAATGTACAGATTGTACAGTAAATGTACAGTCTGTAATCTGGACAGCCCTTAGGGTTGACCCCAGATGTTAACACTTTGCATGGAGAGTGAGTAGGAATCATATGGCTGGCTGGCATGATATACATGTACATGTACACATACTGTACAGTCAATATGTTGACAGTAGGCCTACTCATGGGAGCCTGAACAGTGTACATGCACCGTACTTTTGGGAAATTTACAAAAAAACTGTCAATGAAAACTTATGCAGAAAAATACACTGCAAATTCAAGATTAAGAAACTACATGTACATGTATCCTCTAGTTACCGGTTTTCGACGATATGAGGCCCTTTCTTCAAGCTGACCAATGTGAACGAAAGTATCACGCTAAAACTTAAAAGAGGTCTCAGTCACTTTGTCCACACCACAGCCTATTAGAATAATCATAGAGAATGTTGATCAAGCCTGTCATTTCCGTCAGATTACCCGGTTACGGGTTTTGTTGATGTTCACGGTGCACCGCGCAGTAAGCATCATCACCTATTTTCGACGGTGGTGTTTAGTAATATGTCCCAGTGCAGCCAAATGCAAAATAAATTCTTAAAATAACTAAAATTGCTGTGTGGCACTGTAAAATTCTTCCCTGTATGTTTTTTTGTTGTTCATCTTTGTTTTGTTTTTTTCAACACTGCTTCTAACACTTTCCTCAAATCATTCATAATTTATGCTTAAAACTTACAGTATTGTTCTGGTTGATGTCTTCTTCTGTGACGTTTAAAAAAACTCCACAATCCTCTTTCTCACTGCTTCTTCAGTTATGACCTTTCCCAATGTCACTCAAGAGACACATTTCCTCCTTCTTGGTACTTTCTCTAGCTGCCCTTTTATTTTTTTTATTTTTTTTATAAAAACCTATTAGGCCATGTTACTTTATGCCTTTAAATAATAATACAAAGAAAATTATATTATTTTTATATATTTTTTACCCAGAGCGGGCTGCCTCAAGTTGTGTGATATTTTTGTTTTCTACGTATGTTGGGGTTTGTTATGGTATACTCAGTGTATTTTTTAGGACCAACAATAAAGAAAACTGGAGCTACGAAGCAACTGCCATTTTTGTACATGTACCTAGGAAAATAGACCCCAAAAGAGCAACTTTTTGAATCACACGAGTTTGGCCTACTGGAAGAGCCTTAAGTTAACTTTCCACATTTTCGGGGACGGACAAAGAGCAGGAAACAAACCAGAAGATACGAAGTCTGAGATCGTTATACGGAGTTGTTTTCATCGTGCTATGTGAGTTACATGTAGAAGGCCAAGCATCGAAAACGCGTACCGTCGAAAACTTGGGCTCCCACGAAACACATGTATGTTTATGTCAGGCCTCGATCTTTACCGCGGCCACCGCGGCCAATGGCCGCATGCCCTTCCAACTTGGCCGCGATGCCCCTTCAAAAAATACACTTGTCGCGGCCAACTTGGCCAGCGTGCCCTTTTGTATTTATACCTCTACATCCGTGCTAAATCCGTACGTGAATACAAACATTTTTTCAAAAATGTTTTTTTTCTTTTGAATTTAAAAACAACAATGTTTTGTGTCAGACATTTTAGGCATTTGCCGACCAAATCTGCTGTAAAAACGGCTGTTGGGATCGTACTCGCCCCCGTGATTTGCGAACGCTCATCGTATGTATCTCTGCATACAGTACACGTACATTTACGTTGAGGCTGATCATCATGGTGCGAGACCGCTGTCCGATCAACCAGTGTGTGTGCACTCGGCACGTGCAGAATGATTAGCAGACTTCCACCAGTCCTTACAGTTGTTTTCTAACAACTAAACTAATGTTTATTACAGTTGTAATAGCGATGTTTCGAGTTTCGCCATCAACTGAAGTACGCACTCCTCATAAGAAAAGTATTTTCTAGAATTGTAGAATTTTTTAGATGGATTTGTCGTTCATTTGTTGAGATATCGGAAGTTGAAAATTGCATATTATTTTTGCAAAATCGCTCCGTGTGCCGCCACGGAAGATCAAGCCAAAACGGTGGAAAAAAGTCAAACTCGCGTTTTTCGACCGCCAAGCGTCTACCCTGTAAACATCTTCCAAATCTGTCGATTTAACCCTTAAATTGAAGCCTGTATTCTCTTCTTTCTATCCTTACCACTTTCAAAATTAATGACGAAGGAAATAATATTGAATTACGCGGAAACAACATTCAGAGACAAACGATGAAAGTAGCCCATTTTAGTTATAACCGATTTCCCTTCGCGACGTTAGCGTATTGGCAAGTCTAGGTTTGGTTTCCGCCTCTAGGTAAAGCCATAGTGACGCTACATGAGCAGTAGGGCCGAAACCAGCCTACGCACGGCACATGTGACATGACACAACACTTCTTTGCACACACTGTATACTGCACAGTGCACGTGCACAGCGACCGCATGGCTGCATGGCTGCTACGAGTGCGCTGCGCTACTCTGATCGGAACTTCCAGACGTTTTAGCGAGACGATTATGCTACAAAAAAGGACAATTTATTTTACTATAGAAACAAAACATGGATTGGGATAATAATGGGGTTCTAAATTGGAATTGTGTGGGTTTTTTTCTATATATTTGTTTATATTTTATTTTGTTTCTCATTAAAAAAAAAACACGGTTCTACGGTTTCACCTCTTCTTATTTCTCCATGGTTTCACCCAGTCGAGGGTCCGGCGGTTTTTTTCTTCGGTTTTTATTTTTCCAAAACCGCCAAAGCCTAGGTGCACCCATCTTTCTACCCTTCAAAATAAAATTTATTTTTTATTTTTATTTTATTAAGGAAGGCGACATGGTGTTATGTGACCTGCACTATACAGATTTGATGTGTATACACTGGCTGTTTAAAAATGTAAAATAAAGGTTTGGCCTTTTGATTGGCCTTGTGATGCCACAGTGAGTTGGCCTCGGTGCCCCCTTGAGTTGGCCTTGGGGCCCTGTGCAATTTTGATGACGGCAAGGCCAAAGTGGCCTGCCCCTTTTTTGCTTAAGTTCGAGGCCTGTTATGTGTACATGTACATGTACACCTGTACATGTACATGTATACGGTAACCCTCCAAAATCCTAGGCACAGTTTGGCAAATAGTGGTAAGGGTACAGTATGTACACGCATGTACCTGTACATGTATGTATGTACACTGTACATGAATGCACAAGGCTATGTACATTTACATTACATTCCAGGGAAATGGGCTATGAATTAGACAGTTACAACTGTACATGTACAGTACATGTACCTCCTTACTGGTAGTACATGTACATTTGCATACATATGTGTACATGAGTCTTTCCGAGATAAAGGGGGTATTTTGCAATGTGTATACTGTTTTGTTTTCTAAATTACTTTAAAGACAAACCATGTTCTTTTCTTTGATCAAATAAAACAATTAACTGAAGAAAGTTTTAGAGAGATAGGAAGAATATTTTAGTTTAGAACTCTAAGTTTAATGTCCATGTCCACCATTATAAAACAGCCCATCTACATGTGTACAATGTACATGTATGATGTTTTTGATTTTTTTTATATGTGGATTAATATTTTTCTGAATGCTGAAATGTGTAGCACCAGTCGTAACATTGTCCGTCCACCGCAGTTACGAACGTGCAAAGCATCAGCCCAAAGCAAAATTGAACAACCATTAAACCTTATTGGATTTGTCAGTACACGCTCTCGCTCTATAAATGATATGTATTGCAGAGGAGTCTCGATTATGAGTACAATCTTTTTTCGCGCGGTTTCAATTTTGTGAGTTGCTTTCCGTCCATTGGATGTCTACGCTAGTATCGGCAACAGAACGAAGAAAAAAAGTTGCACCTCGAAGTAAGACTACTGGTACATATGTAATTTGCACAGACTCAAACACAGACTACATACTTTTGTACATGTACAATGTACACTGTACAGTACATCTAGGATGTCCAGAAAATGTAAGATGACTAGCCATTTTGGGCTCTACATGTATACATGTAGTTTTCTGCACTGACGATCGATGCATGATCGATGTACATGTATGTGCTCAGAATAACAAGCGTGGTTTGTGTTACGGCCGTAGTACTTACATGTACACATGTACATGTACATGTACTTTCTTATTTTGGAAGGATTTTGCACAGTGTCTGTATAGGCCTACACTGGTTTTCCGAGATATTTTGCTTAACATGTAAGTTAAAAAATCAAGTACATGTACATGTATATGTACATGTAGTTTGTTTGACTTTCATGTCTTCATATTGTTTAATCTCAACATCAATTGACATGAAATTGATCACGAAAAGATAACTTTTTGCTCCTCAAAGATAACTTTTTGCTCCTTCTCAGGGTAATTGTGCACTACATGTAGTCTACTGTATGATGTTTTGGTGTACAAATGTACTGCTTTGGTATGATTGTGCAGTACTGTACATGTACGTATACATGTGTACATGTACACATGTCATGTATGTACAACATGTACATGTACATTGTACACTTAACATTCATGTACACTGTACATGTTGGCCTGTAGTATACAGTACGGTACATGTACAGTACGTATGTACTGTACAGTGCACGTGTACATTTTACATTGGACATGTATACACCTGTACGTGTACATGTACAGCAATGTACACTGTACAAGTATGCAGACACATTGTTTCTGTAAGATTGATTTCCTGGGTTGCCACTTGCCACCCCAAGTATGCCAAGACAAAAAAATGCAGAGAAACGTTAGGCCTAATGTCTTACAGCACACTCATTTTTTTATTCAAATTGTGCTGCCACAAAAGAACAACATTTGACAGAATGCCACTTCTGGTAAATATTCTATTCCATAATAGTCCCCTATTGGGTCATCAGCATCTCCCTCTCTCGCATTCCTTCGCATGTTCTGAAAACCACCCTCTGAATATCTGATGGCACAACATGTACATGTACATGTACAGTGTGTATGTACACACACATGTGTACATTTTGTATACATCACACATGTACATGTACAGTGTGTATGTACACACACATACATGTACATGTACATGTACATGTACATGTATGTGTACATGTACATTGTACACATGTATGTAATGTACATGTACCGATGACCACAGGGGACACCTACTGTAGGCAATGAGCAGGGGCACCAAGGCAATGACCAGGGGGCACCAAGACAATGACCATGGGGCACCAAGGCAATGACCATGGGGCACCAAGGCAATGACCATGGGGCACCAATGTAATGACCATGGGGCACCAAGGCAATGACCAGGGGGCACCAAGGCAATGACCAGGGGGCACCAATGCAATGACCAGGGGGCTCTAAACTCTAAAGCAATGACCAGGGGGCACCAATGCAATGACCAGGGGGCACCAAGGCAATGACCAGGGGGCACCAAGGCAATGACCAGGGGGTACCGAGGCAATGAGCAGGGGGCACCAAGGCAATGACCAGGGGGCACCAAGGCAATGACCAAGGGTACCAATGCAATTACTAGGGGCCACGATTCACCAAGGCAATGACCAGGGGGCACCAAGGCAATGACCAGGGGGCACCAATGCAATGACCAGGGGGCTCTAAAGCAATGACCAGGGGGTACCGAGGCAATGAGCAGGGGGCACCAAGGCAATGACCAGGGGGCACCAAGGCAATGACCAAGGGGTACCAATGCAATGACTAGGGGCCACGATTCACCAAGGCAATGACCAGGGGGCACCAAGGCAATGACCAGAGGGCACCGAGGCAATGACCAAGGGCACCAAGGCAATGATCAGGGGGCACCAAGGCAACGGCCAGGGGGCACCAAGGCAACGACCAGGGGGCAAATGTGAGAAACGGGCCAACAGTTTGTGTGTGTGAAAAGCAGGCATTTTTGCTTTGCCTGTCAATGTCATACATGTACATTGTAATTGTCAAATTTGGAGACAAAAAATTGAGAGCTTGAGGTACAGTGTAGATAATAATTTGCCCAATAGATGAGTTTTGATGAGTGTACATGTTGTACATGTACATTGTACCGGTACATGTACATGTACATGTACATGTACAGTACTGTACATTGTAGGCCCTATATGTACACACTTTGACAGGAGTTTCCACAGATGGATCAAAGATCCTGACTCCCACAAAGAACATTAGGCCTACACATGACGGTATACAAATGTATGATGTACAAATGTACTGTACATGTACAGTTGTACATACATGTACAGTACATGTACATGTACTGTACATGTATACATGTACATGTACATGTACTGTACATGTACAGTGTACACTGTACCTGAGGGTTTGTACAGGTATGCCTGCAGATAAAAATGGCACCAGTGTTACGCTTCAGGGGGAAATGTACACGTATTTCCGTGTGGCTAGCAATAAATGGAAAGGAATTTTGTTTTGTTTGGTTTGGTGGTGTTTTTTCCTCCACATATTTTGGAGAAGGGCGCTTTCAGACCATGAAAGGGTTTTCCTGAGTGTGAAGTACATGTACATGTACATGTACATGTAGGGCTTACATGTACATGTACATGTATTGTGTACATGTACATGTACATACATGTAGTGTGCTAAAGTACATACATTTGTACTATGCTGTAGTTTGCATTAGAAAACCAGCAGAAATAGCGCATGTGTGGGGAAGTCATCTGGCTTGGGAAAATTGGACATGGTCAATGAATTGACGAAGAAATCGGCCAAATTTGATGGAAATGGAAGTGGAATCCAATGTTAGCACCATACATGTACATAAATTTAATGAAAAGGAGGAACATGTACAGTACCGGTACTGTGCTTGTACATGTACTGTACATGTACTGTACTGTACATTTACATGTACCGGTACATGTACAGATGTACATGTGAACATGAATGTACAGTATTACATGAATGTACAAATATACACATGTGCATGTACATGTACAGTGTACATGTACATGTACAGTACATGAATGTAAAACAGAAAACTGCAGAATTAGCATGTGTGCATGATTGTTTTGTAAATACAGTAGACTCAGTCACAATACAACCCCCATCGAGTAGCACAGTACCAAACTGGTTCCCTGAGTTTTCACTCAACCTCTTTGACCTTTTACATGTATCAGGGGAACTGATTGTTTCCTCCTCCTATTGGCCTCAGATTTATAGCACACTTCTTGATTCCTGAATGGTCACACCTCCAGTGGTTTCACTGACTTCAAACCTTTCCATGTGAGAGAGGGAGGGAGAGGGAGGGAGGGAGGGAGGGGAGGGGAGGGAGGGAGGGGAGGGGAGGGAGGGAGGGGAGGGAGAGGGAGGAAGGGAGGGGAGGGAAGGGAGGGGAGGGAGTGAAGGAGCAAGGGAGGGCGAGAGAGGGGCAGTCAGTGGACATGCCACGCGTTGACCCCAGATTTCTTGTCCACACAAACCGATGGTCACGTGGGCACAGCGAAAACGACCTTGGAAAGGGCTTCGGAAAATTGTTGTTTTCTATGCCTCAGCGTATCAAATCCTTTCAAATCCAACTTTTCCAGGTACATGTAGTTGAAGATGTAATGCGTGCCTCCATTGAGTTTTTTCTTTTCAAAAAGAATGATTAAGATATATTTGGAGGGTTGTTATTTTACCGAAAAATCAACTGAAAATGCACAACGTAAACTCTCATTTTTCTCGAAGATACCAAAAGTCTCCCCTCATCTGAGGTAATCTTGGGAAAGAATAAACCTTTATCTAGCAAATTTCCGTGAAATGATGTCGTATGTGTTTTAAGAATGCGATGTACCGGTACACCTGAAGTTCTCAACGATTCCCCCACATAACGTACAGGATCGGCCGCCATTATTTGAGCAGGAAAATCCGTGACCTAGTGACCAAGTTAGCCTGCTGAATATTAATGAGTCATTGCCTGGGTGTACAGTACATGCATGTACTGTACCATGCATACAATGTACATTGTACTGACTACTGTACGGCTGGGGATTGTAAAAATTTACCATGTTGTTAATGGTTCATAAAAGCGCATCTCCTATTCAATTGTCATAAATTGAATATTAAATTGAAAACTTAGAATATTAATTTAGTTCTAACAAGCAAATTGTTTACCTTATATTTCTTCTTAAAAGTAACAATCAAGTATATGTATCACAAAACAAAGTAAAAATACAAGTACATGTACAACTGTCAACACAATTCAATGGTTACACTGTAAATCTTTTATTGCCTAAAAATAAAATACATTGTACATGTAAGTGTGAGGCAGAAAAATCTCTTGTACCTTACACATGGGTGTGAGTGGTCACAGGCCAAAAAGCACAACGAGTAGGTACATGTAGATGAAAATGAAAATTGTAATTTCAATATCATATCACAACTACAAAAAAAACACTAATTTTGGGGTTATAAACAAATTTAGTTTACCCAAATTGCATCACATCATGGATACCTTTGCAAGAAAAACAGGAGACTTAAAAAACTAATTATGATGACGTCTAAATGTGAAACCCTCGGTTTAATTGACAGCTGTTTTATACATTGGCAAGTCATGTTATTTTTTTTTAATTGTAGAAATAAACTAGCAACTGTATTCCCTTACTGTAATTGCATTTTATGAGTTTTTACCACCATCTGTGTAGTCATTATCACCATCACTCATTATTGTGATCAAATCTCATCTTATTATAGTATGCATGTATTCCAGAGTTGCATAGAGATCTGCTTCATGCATTGGCAAATGATGTGAAATAAACATATTACTTATTAGTTAAAAAAACCTGTAAAACTGTAAAACAAAAATTACTGAACAGTAAAATATGTTAAAACTACTCTAAGGCTGTAGTTTTGGCCCCAGAAAATACTCTATAGCACATGTCCGTATACATGTGTATGTGCATAAGGGAAATAATAAGCTATGAATGCACATCATACCGTATAATCAAGTACAAAAACAATGATATAGATTTGGATTCAAACTAAAACAGTTCAGCTTTTCCCACTGGCCATATGGTCAAGTTGTCAGTGATAAGAACATGTACTTGTATTACAGTCAACTGCTTACACAATTAAAATTTTGTAACGATTAATGTGGTTTGAACTAATTTCGTTCGATTCTCTCACCATTCACCAATATTTAAACTACATGTATAATGCATTTTATGAGTTGTTACCATCAACATCTTCATCATCTTCACTCTTCAGTATTATCAGAACACAGTCACTCATTATTGTGGCTAATTTATATTCAGAAGAAAAGACTGGCTGACTGGTACAAGCTTTTTTATCTCTCTGTGACATATGCCCCCAATATCTGGACAATATTTTTGCCAGCAGTTAGTTTAGATCCTTGATTGCCCTTGCTAAAACATCTCGGTGAAGGACATTTGTCTCTACGTGGACAAAGGCCACAGTTGGAGGAGTATTCTTGGAACAGGCTTGGAACACCCTGGCCTAGGCGAGAACCTGTAGGGTATATGGGGGAAAGGTAAGAATTAATTTGATGAAATGAGCATTCACAATCAACATCCCAAGATAATACTGTAGTGTGAACTAAGCTTGGGCGGTTCTCCCGGTTCCAAGTGGAACCGCGGTTCCAAAATGGGAACCGGAACCGTGGTTCCGCTTTTTTTTGGAACCGGGTACCCGCTTTGGACGGTTCCCGCTTCAGAGGAACCGGTTCCAAACTCTGTGGCCAGCGCGTCCCAGCGCACATTTAGCGAACACGCAGTCACGCAATGGCCTGGCCCCAACCATGGATAACTTATGCAATGTTGGTTTGTACTTGCACAGTGCAATGGATGCATGACACATGTACATGTACAATTTACTTTGTATGCCTGTAAATTCACAACAATCGAACGCAGGCTGCTACTGTGGTACTGCACGTGGCAGCAATAAGCAACGCATTGAATGACCCCATTCGATCGTGGATAATTCTGTACGCAACTACGCATACATTGTACTACAGCCTACACGCACTGTACTTGTGTTGCCGTGTGGTGCAAGTCTGAGTAGGGCTCCCAAGCATGTGTGATTTCATCAGTATTTCATCGGCTACCAATGCCCAATCACGCGATTCTTTTACAGACCACATGGTTGTGACGGGTTCACTTGGCTCCCTAGGCAGAGATATATTTATCTCGTCTTGTTACTTGTGTTCTTACATTGTTCTGCACGTACATACGGCCGGACTCGCGCGGCTCCAGCGTAGGACTCGGCTATTGCACGATTGCATTGGACTCGGACCCGGTTCCTTCGCGGGGGGGAGGTACCAGATTTGGAACCGGGTATTTGGCTCGGGAAGTGTCCCAGCTTTGGAACCGGGTATTTGGCTCGGGAAGTGTCCCAGCTTTGGAACCGGGTATTTGGCTCGGGAGGTGTCCCAGCTTTGGAACCGGGTATTTGGCTCGGGAGGTGTCCCAGCTTTGGAACCGGGTATTTGGCTCGGGAGGTGTCCCAGGATTGGGACCGGTCCCAAGTTTGGAACCGGGTAATTGGCTCGGGAGGTGTCCCAGGAATGGAGTTTCGGTACGGCGTGGCGTGGGGTGGGGTTCGTGTATTGCTATGGCAGCGGATTCGGTACGGCGTTGTGTGGGGTGGGGTTCGTGTATTGCATGGGAGCGGATTCGGTACAGCGTTGTGTGGGGTGGGGTTCGTGTATTGCATGGGAGCGGATTCGGTACGGCGTTGTGTGGGTGGGGTTCGTGTATTGCATGGGAGCGGACTCGGTACGGCGTGGGGTGGGTTGGGGTTCGTGTATTGCATGCATGGCAGCGGATTCGGTACAGCGTTGTGTGGGGTGGGGTTCGTGTATTGCTATGGCAGAGGATTCGGTACGGCGCGCCGCGTTGTGTGGGGTGGGGTTCGTGTATTGCACGGGAGCGGATACGGTACAGCGTTGTGTGGGGTGGGGTTCGTGTATTGCATGGGAGCGGATTCGGTACAGCGTTGTGTGGGGTGGGGTTCGTGTATTGCACGGGATTCGGGACAGTGTTGGGTTCGAGTTTTGCGTGGGATTCGGGACCACGTGCATCTCGGGGTATTGCGTGGGATTCGGGACCACGTGCGTCTCGGGGTATTGCGTGGGATTCGGGACCACGTGCGTCTCGGGGTATTGCGTGGGATTCGGGACCACGTGCGTCTCGGGGTATTGTATGGGATTCGGGACGGCGTGGGGCTATGATGTTGCACGGGATTCGGGACGGCGTGGGGCTATGGTGTTGCACGGGATTCGGGACCGCGTGGGGCTATGGTCTTGCACGGGATTCGGGACCGCGTGGGGCTCGGGATCGCGTACGTGGGGCCCCGGTGTTGCTCGGGATTCTGGACTGCGTGGGGCTCGGGTATTGCTCAGGATTCGGGACCGCGCGGGGCTCGGGTATTGCTCGGGATATGGGACAGTGTTGGGTCCGAGTTTTGCGTGGGATTTGGGACCGACACGGCTATTTGCGCTAGCTGTCGGCTCCAGCGATTGCTGGTGTTTGAATCGGGGACTGCAGGCGTTGGAATCGAGGACTCGGGAAGTAGCCACGTGGTACATTTTGTCTGTAGCGTACCTGCCGAAGTTATCCATGTTACCTGGCCAACCATGCTGGCGCGCGTCCAATAAACAACCAAAAGGTAATGGCTTGACCCTTCCACTTTCTACGGGTGAATTTACTCAAAGGGTTTTATTCCCTGTTCTTAATATGCCATGCAGAATTGCTTTTGAATAGAGGATCGTAAAATCTAAACATGTTTTCAAATCTAAATCTATATCAATCTACGGTTTATTCATCGGTCTACAGAAATTATTTTTTTTCCATCGAAATGAAATCAAATCACCCCTTTTTTAAGAATGGGAAGACCCGAGTTTGGGTTTGGATGATTCCATTCGTTTAACGGTTTCGTTATTGAACCGCGTTGTATTTTCCGTTAAAAATATTGGGCAAAGGAGCAGCCAAACAATTCAAGCAAATCTTTTAAACATGTCTCATACATCCTATTGATACATAAATGACAATCAGACTGCCAAACCAGCATTCGGTATACTTTATCAATGCATTGAAGCAAAATTAAGTCGCCATAAAAGACGCGCATGTAGTTGAACCTTCCAAGCTCATGGCGGCGTCTGCGAAACCGCGCTCACTGAGGTCTTTTTGTTTTTTATTAAATCTTATGTTTTTCTTTGTTTTTTAGGAACCGGTTCTATCTCGGAACCGCGGTTCCTAACTGGAACCGGAACCGGTTCCCAAAATCCTGGAACCGCCCAAGCCTAGTGTGAACTACTGTATACATACATGTACATGTACGAGCACATGTATACTGGTTTGTCTTTTGGGAGGCCATGAAATGTCTTGGAAAAGTGAAATTGAGCGGTAAAACTATGGAAAAATGTCATTGTATTTTGTCAGAAATACCATTTTCTGTCAGACTTACTCTGCTGGCAAGTCAGGTCCCATAAGAAGTATGCCATTGACTGTGGAAAGATTATAATAGGCAGGGTATATTGGCCTGGCAACTGCATTCTTCCAGCGAACGCTATTCTGCCGGTCCCTTACTCTGATTGTCAAACAGTTACTATCATCATTTATGTCGTTCCGGCTTTCTTGTCCGAAACGTTATTCGGGGACGACCTCAAGCAGAATAATCTTTCGGGGAAGAGATTTGGCAACACGTGATGACAATTGGACAATCCTGAGGGACCAGCTGAATAGCATTTGTGGGAAGAATGCTCTTGCCGGGTGAATATAACCGCAGGAAGATTCTTGACAACGTTAAAATTTATTAAGCCTAAGTTTTTTATGTTTGTACTTAGAAGCCTAATTCAGAACACAACTGTACTGGATGTACTGCGTGACCCCGGACAAGAAACTACGGCTATAAAGGGCCAAACACGTGACGTCCACTGGCTGGGGGGGGCAGTGAAGGAGGGAGGAAGGGAGGGAGGGGGAGGGAGAGGGGAGGGAGAGGGGAGGGAGAGGGGAGGGAGAGGGGAGGGAGAGGGGAGGGAGAGGGGAGGGAGAGGGAGAGGGGAGGGAGAGGGGAGGGGAGGGGAGGGGAGGGGAGGGGAGGGGAGGGGAGGGGAGGGGAGGGGAGGGGAGGGGAGGGGAGGGGAGGGGAGGGGAGGGGAGGGGAGGGGAGGGGAGGGGAGGGGAGGGGAGGGGAGGGGAGGGGAGGGGAGGGGAGGGGAGGGGAGGGGAGGGGAGGGGAGGGGAGGGGAGGGGAGGGGAGGGGAGGGGAGGGGAGGGGAGGGGAGGGGAGGGGAGGGGAGGGGAGGGGAGGGGAGGGGAGGGGAGGGGAGGGGAGGGGAGGGGAGGGGAGGGGAGGGGAGGGGAGGGGAGGGGAGGGGAGGGGAGGGGAGGGGAGGGGAGGGGAGGGGAGGGGAGGGGAGGGGAGGGGAGGGGAGGGGAGGGGAGGGGAGGGGAGGGGAGGGGAGGGGAGGGGAGGGGAGGGGAGGGGAGGGGAGGGGAGGGGAGGGGAGGGGAGGGGAGGGGAGGGGAGGGGAGGGGAGGGGAGGGGAGGGGAGGGGAGGGGAGGGGAGGGGAGGGGAGGGGAGGGGAGGGGAGGGGAGGGGAGGGGAGGGGAGGGGAGGGGAGGGGAGGGGGGGAGGGGAGGGGAGGGGAGGGGAGGGGAGGGGAGGGGAGGGGAGGGGAGGGGAGGGGAGGGGAGGGGAGGGGAGGGGAGGGGAGGGGAGGGGAGGGGAGGGGAGGGGAGGGGAGGGGAGGGGAGGGGAGGGGAGGGGAGGGGAGGGGAGGGGAGGGGAGGGGAGGGGAGGGGAGGGGAGGGAGGGGAGGGGAGGGGAGGGGAGGGGAGGGGAGGGGAGGGGAGGGGAGGGGAGGGGAGGGGAGGGGAGGGGAGGGGAGGGGAGGGGAGGGGAGGGGAGGAGGGGAGGGAGGGGAGGGGAGGGGAGGGGAGGGGAGGGGAGGGGAGGGGAGGGGAGGGGAGGGGAGGGGAGGGGAGGGGAGGGGAGGGGAGGGGAGGGGAGGGAGTGAGTGAGAGGAGAGGAGAGGGAGGCGAGAGGGGGGGCAGTGAAGGAGGGAGGGAGGGAGAGAGGGGAGGGAGGGAGGGAGGGAGGGGAGGGGAGGGGAGGGGAGGGGAGGGGAGGGAGAGGAGAGGAGAGGAGGGGAGGGGAGGGGAGGGAGGGGAGGGGAGGGGAGGGGAGGGGAGGGGAGGGAGTGAGTGAAGGAGCTAGGGAGGGCGAGAGGGGGGGCATGAAGGAGGGAGGGAGGGAGAGTGAGAGGGGGTAGGAGTGAAGGAGGGAGGGAGGGGAGGGGAGGGGAGGGAGAGAGGGGAGGGAGTGAAGGAGCTAGGGTGGGCGAGAAGGGGGGCAGTGAAGGATGGAGGGAGGGAGGGCGAGAGGGGGGAGGAGTGAAGGAGGGAGGGAGGGGAGGGAGGGAGGGAGGGGAGGGAGGGAGGGAGGGGAGGGAGGGAGGGACGGACGGGATGGAGTGAAGGAGCTAGGGAGGGCGAGAGGGGGGCAGTGAAGGAGGGAGGGAGGGGGAGGGAGGGAGGGGAGGGAGGGAGGGAGGGAGGCGAGGGGGATGGGAGGGGGAGGGGAGGGAGTGAAGGAGCTACATGTGTTGTGTGTAGGGTGGGCAAGAGGGGGGGCAGTGAAGGAGCTAGGGAGGGCGAGAGGGGGGGCAGTGAAGGAGGGAGGGAGGGAGGTGTCACGGTCTCATCTTTCCCCGTGCTTTTTAGACTACATGTATTTTATTTGGATTATCGGGGAGCGATGTCAACTCAATAAGACAGAGAAGTCAAAAGAATGCGCATTCGTGTCGACAAAGGCTGCGTTAATGTGTAACCATGCGTTCGGAAATAAATAGTCGGCACCCTCAACACAACAACGTGTGAACACAATCAATGAAAGACGTCTAGGTTTCTGACTTTGGAAATTTGGTGCGCCAAAAGAGGGCACCCTTTATTTCTTTGTTGGCCGGAATGTGGTTGTTTATGGAGGTTGCCAGATAAGCAGGTTTCACTGTATGTAAAGTGAAATGAAATTGGGCCCTGGTGTGTTTGTTGTTTCCTTGGTTTGGTCGAAAATAAAGTGTAAACAGTGGCGTCCACTTTGTGTGAGACACGGACTACTACTGTACATGATTGTTTGCATCACTTTAGGCCTTTTTACACGAGCACTGAAAATGCATGTCTGCGAAATTTGGCGCCGGGTGTCTGGCGCAGTGGTCGTTTGCGATTTGATCGCAAACATTTACACGGTACAACGCAGCGCGGTCGCAAACGTCCCTTGCTTCACCGTATTTGGAGGCAAGGTCAGAGGTTATATTCGTTTCGCTGGTACTGCGCTATCATTTACACGGAGGCATACGTTTACCAGTGTTGCTCTCAGCTCAGCGCCCGCATTGCGAATTGTCTGATTGACGTTACGATCATGATGGCAGTTTTCAAGAACAATAATTATTGCGCACGAAGTAAGGTCCATTTAACATTTTATTGCAATGCTGGGGCCAGGTGCAGACATTGAAGTTAGTTAAAAAAAACACCGTCGATCTCACGCAAGACACACTTCAGTCCAGTACACAACGTAACGAGGCCGATCACGTACCATGCGTGCGGGGTCGCACGGGATTCATTGTCATCGTCAATTATTTTGTTGCCTTGATGACATTGCTAATCGTTCGTTCGCTCCTTATGGAAATATCAACGCATACTTCTCTGTGATGCGCCAACGAACATCCTTGCGAACGTCGCATGGGTGCATTTACATGACCTTTCTCTGTGTTTATCGCAAGGATTTCGCATCGATACGAAATTTTGGAGGAGGTCTCGATCCCTGTCAAGATTCGCAAGGGACCCTTGCGGTCTGGTGACAGAGATACGCTTTTACACGACAAGGTATCCGTGTGTTCTTGACATCGATGCGATTCCTTCGCAAGGGACCCCTGTTTACAGCTCTCGTGTAAAATGGGCTTATGTCTAGCAGGTAGTACATGTAGAGTCAAGCAATGCACTGTCAGGGCAATAGCTTCTGACCCGTGGGTCCAGCCGGCTGTTGTAGCATGAGCTGTCCATCAGTCCACCAAACCTTTTCAATAGAGACTTAAATGTACATCATGTACAGTGTACATTGTACATGAAGCAGTGTACAACTGTACAGTACATGTACTTACACTGTCAAAGTTAAACGTCATTTTCTGCTGAGGTCACGCTCGTTTTCATGGAGTTGTTTTGCACGACTTCCATAGAAACCTAATCTGACGCACGTCCATGTACAGTGATCGCGGATGCGTACGTGCACTGTACATGTTGTAAGTGCTCTTTTCTTAATAGATATTATTACAAGATGTTTGTGTCAAGGAGATTGTAATTTAATGAGGGTTTGCCATGCTCGACATGATATATGTACATGTAAACACATTGTGAAAAAAAATTCAGGCATCTCGGGTGAGATTTTTAACCCGGGGACTAGTGCAAGACGTCTTAAAAACTTGACCACCAAGCTGGCCGAGGTTGTGTGGCGGATTTTAATGTTGTATAGCGGCCGGTACGTACATGTACTGTGTGTTGCATCATAGATACATGTACATTTACATTGTACATGTACAGTACATGTGTACATTATAGTACATTATATACACTGTACATTATATACAAAAATCTGCAAAGCACTGAGCACTCGAGCAGGGCAAACCCTCATTGAAGTGCTCTTATGTTTCATGTACAATTCATCAATTCATGGTCAGTTGCTTTGGCGCATGTACAGTATGTACCGGTACACTGCATACCCCATACCGGTGAAAGTCATTATTGTACATACACTGTACATATTTAGTAATTTCAATTTAATTGCCCCACACTCTGAAGCCAATGACTTGATAGTAAAAGTTTTTCAAGACAGTCGGTAGCGAAGTGCCGGCAAAGCAAGAACCAGTTGCTATGATTGTCCCGAGTTTACAATGTACATGGATGTACATGTACATGTACCTCGGTCTGAGTGCGTGTCATACATGTGTACACGTGTACATGTTTACACACGTATTTTATAAATTAACAAAATGTAAATCTTCGCCTTGAGGCCTTGGACTTAAAATGTATTATAATAAATTCAACCAGTCAATGTCATGTTGTAAAAGAACAGTACAGTCCTGTACGATGTACATGTACAGGTACATGTACATGTACATGTACATGTACCTGTACATGTACACTGTACACTACACAATGAAGCGTTCACTCCACAATGAAGCGTTCATATTTGCTTGTAAAATTGTGTAGCATGTGAACTCCATTTTTAGCCATTTGCGTATCATACATTATGTACAGTACAGTACATGTACATGTACTTTACATGTAATGTACATGTACATGTACATTACAAGTGTACCTCGTATGAAGATTACCATGTTCAACATTTTGCATTCGCAATTGGTCAAATGTTTAAGGTCTATTGTCCCGTCACCACTTTTTATAGTTTAAATAGACCAGTATGTCCTGGTACCGGTACCCTGCATATAAACAATTCAAATTTGATTTATACCGGTACGTGTACCATACATGTACATGTACTGTACATACATGTACATGTATCATACATGTACGGTACCTGAAAGATTTGAACCATGTGTTGTAATTTCTGGTGATGAATGATGGATACCAGCCTACTACATGTATTGTACATGTACCGGTACACATGTACATGTACATGTACAATTGTATGTCGAACTACAGTATGTACACTCGAGTCTGGTCCAGACCCATGGCTGTGAAAGTGTGCAATGCACATAAAACTCTATGAGATTAAATGTAATGCGTTCACACTACAGCTTTCAAGACTTGTTGACATTTTCACCACGGATCAACCGATCTCAGCCCATCTCCCGACCAGGGTTAGTTTCAACATGGGCCAACACCATGTTAAAATCTTGCAGTGTGAACAGGGTACACTGATCAGACTGTTGTACAACCCAGAGATTTGTTGTTGTATGAAAAGCTCTTTGGTTACAGTGCACACACATGTATACAGTGTAAACACACGTGGGGCCTTGCGCAGTACTGTGGTCTTGGCAAGGCAGATCCTGAATCCTTGGACTTGGGGGCAACCCTTCACTGAATGAATCTGAAGGTTGTCAGATACTATTTGTATTGTCCTGTTTCAATGCGACATGAGCGTTTGCCTGCATACTGTACATGTACATGTACATGTAAGTACCGGTACTTGTAGTTTTTGTACTACACGTACATGTACATGTACATGTATGGATACAGTACACATGTCATTGATGCCCTATGCTGGTTTTGCACACACTCACACCATAAATACTGGTATGCCCTACATGTACATGTATATGGATGTAACATCCTGTGTTGAGTTTGTGCATGTTATCAGTCTGCACTTCCTGGCCTCTGGCAAAGCAGTAATTTTGAGGTCACTCTGCTGAGGTGAGTGTGGCATTGTGCAAGCACAGCACATGTCTTCCGGTTCTTCACAGCGAATGGTGTCAGAGAGAAAATAGACCCTAAAGATTGGATGTTATGCCTCCAATGGCCCCTACATGTAATTTCCTGGTGCCATTTCCTTCCACAAGTTTCCTTCTCCAAAAATTGTCTTCTTTATGTACATGTATACATGTACATGTACATTTACACACATGTACCGGTACATGTACATGTACAGTGTACATGTACATGTAATTCCTACATTTCATTTGTACATGTACATGTACAGTACATGTACCAGGTACACTAATACAATGTAGATGTACAATGTACATGTACATGTACTTGATGTGTACATGTACTAGTAAATGTACATGTATACATCATGCTGTACCGGTATACATGTACATGTACAGTATGTACTGTACATACCGGTACATACCAGTACATGTACATTTGTACAGCACATGTACAGTGTACATGTGCATTAAGCATCGTCGATATTGAGATTTTCAAATATCGATAATTTATATCGGTGAAAAAATATCTATATTATCGATATATCGATTTTTTTTCACGAGTACAAATTGGATTATGTAATTTTAACTCGTAGTGTTAAGTATTTTAAAAGGGGGGTGCGAAAATCCAACTTCCACACGTGGTTTATAATGGCAATCTTTATTTCAGCCAAATTTATGCTAATGAATGTGCAGTCCCGAGGTGATCTGTACGTCGTGCGCAGGCATGAAAAAGGTCACCTGCTCAGAGATTCTCTGAAAGAAAAATAAGCATAAATTATTTGCTTTATCGGGGTTAAGTTTGCTCCGGTGCGATGTTACGATGGAGCCAGCAACAACGTTCGACTTCTGATTTATTTACGAAACGGACAGCGTGCGGCGCTTGCTGTTGCACTCACAATAAAAAACGTACGCTCCGCAGCGTGTTGCGTGCACGAGGTTGCGTGCAGAAGGTTGCGTGCACAAGGTTGCTGGTATGGTGCCCGTCTAACCTATTATTACGTGTAGCCAACTGGGGGAACCAGTATACAACTCAGATCCACGCGCTGTATAAATCTAGCATGCTCTGCTGTAGTAGTGAGCGTTTCATAACTGAATTCTAACGGCATCAGAACGTTAAAACGACACTCAAGGTATTACCGATCATATCACCGATATCGTTCCTCAATATTACCCATTTTGATATATAACCATTTCGATATTTTCGATATATCGAAAATTTCGATATTTTCGATATATATCGAAATGAGTAAAAAATAAATATCGGCGATATCGATATCAAAATGATATCGATATATCGAGAATATTGATATATCGACGGTGCTTACATGTACAGTACTGTACATGTACATGTACATTGTATACATGTACATGTACATTGTATACATGTACATATACATTGTATACATGTACATGTACTGAACATGTATTTATTTATTTATTTATTTATTTCGATAGCCAACAGCGGAGATCCGCCAATTACAGGTATCTAAAATTTAGTGGGCCTGACGTTTCGATCCTAGCAGGACCTTTCTCAAAGGCAGAGTGACAAGGACAAAACAGATACATGTACACGAAGGAAGGGGGGGAGAGTGAATAGGACACGGATGAGAAACAAAGGACAAAGAGTGAAGCTGGTAGGGAGAGATCAAAGGGAAGGGCAGGGGGTAGGGTAGGGATTAATGAGAGGAGGGGGAAAGATCAAAGAGAAGGGCAAGGAGTGGGGTAGGGATTAGTGACAATAGGGGGAAAGATCAAAGAGAGAAGTGTGAAGGACTGAACACAAAAGAAGGATTATCAGAAAGCTGCATGGTGTTAGTCATTACCCTCCTGGATGTTGAGACCATGTGGTTGAATAGTCCGAAGACGCTTCATCCACATTTTCTCACGGCTAAGACGGACAGCATTATTACGGTGACCAAGTGATTCTATGCCCAGTACACTCATATCTGATATCGAATGATCAGGTATCATTAACGACTAAACGACTAAACAGGAACATAGAATTATACAATATAAACAAATCAATAACTAAATACATATAAACCTTAAAACAAAAAATTGCAGTAAAATAAATTAGTCAATTTGATCAGGTACATGTAGCTGGATGAACATTGAAGAATTAGGAACGGGAATCACATTGATAAACCTGTTTGCGGAAGGGATTTTAAGGAAGATGCTCCAAACACATCACACGTTTCATGGAGTCGGTTGTACATGTAGGTATTTGAAATCCTTGAAACAAAGCCCCGTTTAGTAACCTCCAACCGACACCGTGGAACATGCATGATGTGTTTGGAAGCTGATCTAGTGCGACGTTCTGGAACATGAAGGGAAAAAGGATTAGGTACATTATATTGGCTGTGGATAAGTCTGTATAGGAATAGACAATCAGTAACTGTTCTTCTTTGAGTAAGGGTTGGCAATTTAAATAAGTGGCACAGTTCAGAGTAACACATATTATGATGATCATTGTATATAACCTTATGCAAAAACAGTAAATAACGTCGTTGAAGCCTTTCTAGTCGATCTGATTGTGAATGAGAAATAGAGTTAAATACTACAGTACAATATTCTAGTTGAGGTCTGATAAGAGAGCAGTATAATGTTCGAAGTACTTGTTCATTTTTACAATTCCGAAAATTGCGCCACACTAAACCCATCATACGATTAGCCTTCTTTACAATGAAATCAATGTGAGCTACAAAGTTAAGTCTATTGTCTAAAATAATGCCAAGGTCTCGCTGAGATGAAACACGGTTTAATACACAATTAGATATGGTATAATTAAATACAATAGGTTTCTTCTTCAATGAAACACTCATTATAGAACACTTCTGCAGGTTAAGATTCAGTTTCCACTTTGTACACCAAGCATGTAATCTAGTAAGATCATCCTGTATAGAAACGCAATCATAATCATTAAAAACCTTACGAAAAACTTTCATATCATCAGCAAACAATAGGGCTCTGTTTGTGAGTGTTAACGGCAGGTCATTAATATACATGGTGAATAGCAATGGGCCTAACACTGAGCCCTGAGGTACACATACATGTACAGTGTACAACTGTACATGTACACACACTGTACATGTACTGTACCGGTACATGTACATGTACATGTACAGTACATGTACATGTACATGTAATGTACATTTTTTTTGTACATAATGTACATGTACTACATGTACATACATGTACATGTACATGTACATGTACATGTACAGTTTGTACATTTCACGTGTACCATGTACATGTACATGTACATTTACACTGTACATGAACACGTACATTACATGTACACTCTACAGTGTATGAATTTTGTTAGTCTGAGGTGGCAACTACCCGGTAGTAATTTGTTTAATCACGGAGGAAGGAAATGTTTAACATGTTTCATCATCAAGAGGACAGTGTAGCTTCTTTTTTATACATACATGTACATTATTATTATTTAGTTTTCCTGTTTTTCCACAGTCACTTCTTCTCATCCCAATAGTTGTTTTGTGTTTGATATCTGTTGGTACACATGTACTGTTCAATGATTTTGTCTTTGTTTGTTTTGTATTATTGTTTGGCATTTCTATACAAGACCCAGTCTTGAATATGCCCCATACAGTAATTGCCTCTACAGATATCTTTTATTTTAATCTCTTCTTTGTTGCGCAAGTTTTTAATTTTATTGTTTACTTTTAATATTTTGTTTTCTTCACAGCTTGAAGTACAGTGTACTATTTTTTGTTCTTTCATTTTTGGCAAAAAAAATGGAAATAAATGTTGTTGAATTGAATTGAAATTGAACATACAGTATGTACATGTACGTGTACATTTATGGAGGTTGTACATGTACCGGTACAGTACCGGTAGACCGTACCGGTAAATGTACATACATGTACATGTACATGTACACTGTACATACATTTGTACAGTTAAGATAGTGTTCCATGGGTCATTCCAGTACAGTATAAGTCCTGTGAAACTGGAGCCCTTTTCAAATTACAGTGTACAGCAATTTCACAAGGATGCATGTACATGTACAGTACATGTACTGTACCTTGTGAATTTGTCCTCTTGCTTTGAGAAACTTTCTCAAGGGCCCCTCAAGAAATTTTCTCAAACCTTCAGAAATAAATTGGTCAGTGAAGTTTGTCACTTTATCATCATCAACTGGTTTGTTTCGGTATGCACTGTACCGGTATGTCTATGTTCAGTGTGCACTATGCAACCACACTTCATGTACCGGTACATGTAGGACCATCTCCACTGTTCAAAGAAACACAATTTTTTGCGATCTTGATTTGATTCGCGATTCTCCACTAGTATTAGTGATACTTTCCCAAATAATCATGTTTATTTGTGAGCCGGTGTGTGTGTGAGCACTCTGCTGAATCCCACAATGCACCACTTGCTCTCTGATTTACATGTACAGGAAGTGCCGTGCTTGTTTAAGTACAGTATGTCTCCCTGCATGGCCCACCCTCAAGGACACACCAACCATTTGACCACAACCACAATCGTCTTACAATTTTGGTTGACTCAATTTTTTGGCCTGAGTGAACGAGATAAAGAAATTTGTGATTATTTGGACAGTGGAAACAGCCCTACTGTATTGGTGACTTTTGGAAAGCGTGATAGTCCGTGGGTCACTGTTTTCTTTGTGCGATCGTCAACTCCATTTCGCCGCCTGTGCCTTGATCAAAGGCAACCCGTAAGCCCGCTGAGAAAAGCAAAACAAAGTGAGAATTATCTTCCGATGTGGCATACGGTATGTACTGCACCACTGTGGCCTCAAGTGATGGATTAATAGCAGAGAATAGATTACAGGTACATGTACATGCACAGGTGTACATGTGCATGTACCTGTACATGTAGGTCACGATACTACTATACTACATGTATGCCCGCATGTACATGTATCCTCCAATAACCAGTTTTCGACGATATAAGGACTTTTCTTCAAACTGAACAATGTGGACGAAAGTATCACACTAAAAGAGGTCTCAGTCACTTTCTTCACACCACAGACTATTAGAATAATCATAGAGAAGGTTAATCAAACCTGTCACTTCCGTAAGATTACCCTGTTTTGTTGACATTCGCGGTGCACCGCGCAGTAAGCACCGTGACCTATTTTCGTCGGTGGTGTTTAGTAAGGTGTCCCAGTGAAGCCAAACGCAAAATAAATTCTTAAAATAACTCAAAATGCTGTGTGGCACTGTAAAATTCTTCCCTGTAGGTTTTTTTGTGCCCTTTTTTTCTTTTCTTTTTTTCCTTTTAACACTTTCCTCAAATCATTCATATTTTATGCTTAAAACGTATTGGTCTGGTTGATGTCTTCTTTTGTGACGTTTAAAAAAACTCCACAATCCTCTTTCTCACTGCTTCTTCAGTTAGTAACCTTTCCCAATGTCACTCGGACAGACACATTTCCTCCTTCTTGGTACAGTACTTTCTCTAGCTGCCCTTTTATTTTTTTCATTTTTTATAAAAGCCTATTGGGCCATGTTACTTTTTGTCTTTAAATAATAATAAAAAATATATTTAAAAAAAATATATAAGCGAGATGCCCTATAGGAGCCTCCATAATTTTTACCCAGAACAGACTGCCTCAAGTTGCGTGATATATTTTTTTTATACGGATGTTGGGGTTTGTTATGGTACACTCAGATTTTTTTTAGGACCAACAATAAAGAAAACTGGAGCTTCAATGCAACTGCCAATTTTGTACCTAGGAAAAGAGCAACTTTTTGAATCACACGAGTTTGGCCTACTGGAAAAGCCTTAACTTTCCACATTTTCGGTGACGGACAAGAGCAGGAAACAAACCGGAAGATACGAAGTCTGAGATCGTTATACGGAGTTGTTTTCATAGTGCGATGTGAGTTAGAAGGCTACATGCAAGTGTCGAAAACGTGTACCGTCGAAAATGGGGGTTCCCACGATATACACATGTACATGTACATGTTCATGTACATGTAAGTATACCTGTCAGTATTGAAATTGAATGGTGCAGCCACTGCACTGGCACTAATATTCAGCCATTGGCTTACAATTGTTTGTTTGTTTCTCTCTCTCAGGCAGCGGACAAGTTCCTCCAGCAGTGAGTCATGGCCGGGTTCACTCAATTCCAGGTAATCACGACTCTGCAAACATTTGCCAATTCTTGTCCTGAAAGTGAGGCATTCTGAGCATACATGTACCGTACGGCTACAGTACACGTGTATGTGTACATGTACATACCGTAAGTACATGTATGTATGCGTACGTACACGTGTATAGTGCCCACTGCCCAGTAGTCAGCATTGACGGCGGATGGCGGTGACCTACATGTACAATGGCCAGTTTTGGGGGGACAGAGAGGTTGAGTGTGTGGGTATCCCAAAGGGTCAAAATAGAGAAAGCAAAAGGAAAAACCTCAACCTTTGGGTTTCCTTGGACCAATCTGATCACATACATGTACATGTACATGTACGAGAGCTGATGCACTCTTCCAAACAAGCAAGCCCTTTTTTACATGAGCGCTGAAAATGCTTGTCTGCAAAAATTGGCACTGGATGTCTGACAAAACGTTTGCTTGTGATTTCATCGCAGACTTTTAGACTGTTAAGCCGCGTCCGCACTGGACTTAAAATGGGTAAACTAACCGAGCAAATGGGTAAATTGACCATTTTAAGTCCAATGCGGACAGCCCAGGAAGTTTTCCTCCCAGGTAACTTACCCGACTCCAGTGGGTAGTTTAACCGACCAACTTCTGCCCGGTTAAATTGACCAGGTCAGTTTAACCGAGTTGAAAAGTCCAATCCGGACACGACGTCTCGGTAAACGACTCGGTAAAAAACCACATCCGGCGCCCCGCACGTTACGTTACTGTATGCAAGACTTGTGCGGGCGCAGGGTAACAACGTGTTTGTGTACCTAGAGTACATGCACATGTACATGAGTCGGTTAGTTTTACCGATCGTCTCGGTTAGTTTACCCGAGTCAAAAAGTCCAAGTGCGGACGCCGGGAAGATTTACCCATTGGAATGTTACCCACGGGCTCGGTAAAAAATAAGTCCAGTGCGGACACGGCTTTAGACAGAGATACACATGTACGGTATGTTTTGTACATGTATACATGTACATGTACAGTGTACATGGCAAGGTACATGTACACTGGAGTGAAGGTTTGGGTCGGGACAGCGTGGCGCGAAGGAGGACGTCAGCCTCCAGGTAAGCCGTTGATCACAACTCAAGATAAGTTTTGCATTTGAATGTTTGCAGTGTACAGTACATAAAAGGAAGTACGTACATGGTCTGCATTCTTGACATCGATGTGATTTCTTTGCAGGGGACCCTCGTTTTCGGCTCTCGTGTAAAATGGGCTTCAGTGCTATCCATAAATTGTTATTATTCATCAGGTAGAGACCAGCACAACTATCTTGACACGTTTGTAATGTACAGGTACATTGTAACTCAGAAGGGGAGAGGAAGGGTCAGCCCTAGAATGGCCTAAACTGGCAGGAACATAAAAAAAAAACCAGAACAATTTGCGGATGTGTATTTATTGAACAAAGGACAAATCCAATTAAGGGACCAAGGCCAATTTCGTAACCGACGGATACCGGTATACATGTACAGTTCAGGAGGAGGATGCAATAACAAGCATGCCCCGGATGAAAGGATCATGGCAAAACAGAATGAGGAAAAAATCCCGAGGGAGGGAGGGAAGGGGGGGGGTTGGAGTGGGCAAAGTCCTTTAGACACTTGACTGACTGTGTGCCAGTAATAGTAATGAAGGACAAACTTGACCATTGATGTTCAGAGGGGGGGTGGGAGATAGGTTGCTTTGAAAGCCCACCAGCGAAATCAGGGACATGAACAGCCTACAGACGGCTGACCAAGGGTGTCCCCAGAGGGGAAGTTGAGAGAGGAGGCTTATTTCAGGCTATTCGTGTTGGCGGTTGCAAGATGGGAATAGTTTGCAGTGACACCACGTCCAATCAATCACTTGTTTGTGTGTGTGGTTCTGAGAAGAGCCATTGAGTTCTTCTCGGTAAATGAGATTGACTACATGTATACATGGCGCCACGGTGACTTGAAGGATACTCGGGCCGTTTCCACTGTCCCAAATAAACACGATTATTTGGATTGCGATTTGAGTCTCGATTCAAACTCCACTTTTTGTGTGTGTGGACACAATATAAGCTTGATTATTAGAGGGATCTGAATTGCGATTCGGACTCCACTATTAGTTAGAATTTTCCAAATAATCGTGTTTCTTTGCGACACTGTGTGTGTGTGGGAACGCTCCGTTGAATCCCACCGTTGTTTTTTTTTGAATCCCACAATGTGCCATGCCTGTTTATTATATATGTCTCCTTGTATGGGCCACCCTCAAGGACACACCCACCATTTGACAACAACTGCTAACCACAATCGGCTCGCGATTATTAATTGGGCAGTGGAAACAGCCCTAATGAGTAATGAGGCTCCCACTTAGACACCACTGATAAAATTGGAAAGTGGTACTGACATACATCACAGAGCCTACATGTATATATAGGAAGGTTTGCGGTGACACCATGCACATGTATCAGGTCTCTTAAAGGAAGAGGTTTGGTTCTGAAAAGAACCTGAGTGGTAACTCGACGTTTCGACCAGTATGCTCTGGCCGTCTTCTCCTTTAAGAGACCTGATACATGGTGTCACCGCAAACCTTCCTACATGTACATGTATATTGATTCACCCACCATGCAAAGTCTTATTTATCACAGAGCCTATTGGCATAAACTGTCTGCAAGTTGCAGCACACCGTGCATAAGCAAAGGCACAGCAGGGCCGTTCCCACTACGAAAATAATCACGATATGAATCGCGATTCAAAAACCGGTCAAATGGTGGGTGTGTCCTTGAGGGTGGCCCTCACAGGGAGACATACATGTATTTATTATAAACGAGCACAGCACTTCCAGTCAATCAGAGCATGAGCGGTGCATTGTGGGATTTAAAAAAACACACGGTGCGATTCAGTGGAGCGCTCAAAATAAACGCGATGATTTGAAAAAAGTCTCACTCTTAGTGGATTCCGAATCCCACTATTAAACGGGTTTATTGTGTCCACACACACAAACAGAGTGGAGTTTGAATTGCGATTCAAATCGCGATCCAAATAATCGCATTTATTTGGAATTAGTGAAGTCCCTGTGACATACATGATGTACACTGTATCACTATCGGTATCCAGACTGTGCTGCCCCCTCTACAGTATCAAGTGCATTCAAGTCCATGCGCCTACACAGGATTTAAAGCAGTAGGGACTGCTTACCCAATACTGTGCTTTCACTGAACATTCTTGGAATATGCCAACAGTTTTGCCAACTGAAGGTTGCGCCTTGGACGTTCAATTAACTCTGCGTTTATCAGTTTCAGTTTTTTTTTTCCAAATTCTGCACAATATAAATAATATAAAGCAAAGAAAATACATACATACTTAAAATGGTATGTAGTTAAGTCAAACCAAAAGTCGAAGCTTGTACAGGGTCTGCCCTCTGCAACGATAATAGACCTACATGTGAATTTACAATTCTTGGGAGAAACAACTATCAAAATGAATACAGAATGATATGTGAGGGTCCTCAGTACTTCAAGTAACATGTACGGTACATGTAGTAAATACATGTACATTAGCTACATATACACTGTATGTACGGTACATGTAATGTGTATACATGTACAGTACATGTATGTATGTATGTACATTACATGTACAACAACAGCAACAACAACAAAGAGTCCTAATCCCAGCTTTACAATTGTATAAAATATACATGTACATGTAAATACACTTTGGCATTGTTTAGAACAAATTAATGTACTCAATTGTCCGCAACATTTAATACAATTTTTCTATCTGCCTTTTACAAGTTGCAATTAACACCATTGGACAAATTCATGTTCCTGTACAGTAGATCAAATTTGGTTCCAGAAAAGAGGTCCCTGGTACATGTATCTAACAGTTGAAAGGAGAATTGATGTTCTGACTTTATCAAGATGAAGCTTATTTGAAGACCTGGGCTGGATTTTACGAAGCCTTACATGATGTACAATGCATCGTAACTCAACTTACAGTACAATGGATAACCCATCATAATTTATGATAGGCTGTATGGTGTCTATGCATCGCTCATCGTCTTGCGATTGATCGTGCGTGTAAGTTATGATGAGTTTGGTGAAATCAATCACTGGTGTTATAAGTAAAAGTGAATATCAGTGTTTCTTACAAAAAGGTAACTTTTAGTGACAATAACAAACTTCATTTGTACACGTATACATGTACATGTACAGGTGTACTGTACTGTGTACACCCTCTCATGGACCTTCTGTATTTCATAAATGTAAAATTGATCAATTCACCAACCGTCCTGATGTCATTAAACCAGGGCAGACATCAGAAACCCACTCACCAGCTATTGTTGGGGTGGCTGACCCGAGGGCAGACACAGAGTACTCCGGTGATGGCCACTTGAATGCTCGTGTTCAACTTTTGACTTACAAAGCTACGTACGGTACTCGAATGCGCCCTTAACATGTACCGGTGCATGAACAGTAGGCC
Organism: Luidia sarsii; assembly: GCA_949987565.1. Taxonomy (NCBI): domain Eukaryota; kingdom Metazoa; phylum Echinodermata; class Asteroidea; order Paxillosida; family Luidiidae; genus Luidia; species Luidia sarsii. The sequence continues at coordinate 3,553,685 of OX465101.1, read as the reverse complement.
GTTTATCTCTGTGTATCAAACAATACACATGTACGGTACCTGTAGTGTAGGTACAGTGTACAATGTACAGTGTAGTATTTAGTAGTAGTAGCAATGGAAATGGAAGGTGACACTACATGTATGTAACACATCTCTTTTGAGACAGAGTGTCTCAGGCAGTGTGTCTCAGGCAGTGCTTCAGGAGACTGACAACGAGTACACACTGCCTGAAACTGCTCTTTTCAGAGCCACACTCTGTCTCAAAAGAGAGATGTGTTCAATACGTGGTGTTATTGCAAACCTTCCGCTTGTTACATTTCTTCCACCATGCAAACTCTTCAAAACCTTATCAAACTGAATAGGTCGAAAATGGCTGCTCCCTGGGTACATGTACAGTATAAATTTATACATTTATAAATTTATAAATTTATAATTTAATAACTACTGCAGTAGTTATTAAATTATTATTCAGACTTGATTTATTAAGCTGTGTTTCCACTGTCCTTGTTTTGGTAAAAATTCTCCAAGATGGTGGTTACTTTTTCTGTATTCAATCCATTGGAGACGGCCAGCTAAATTTTCATCTCGGTTATTTTAGCTGAGTCCGGTGGTTACTAATACATGTACTATCACCATGATAAGACACCATGCTATAGGTTGTACACGTACCGTATGTACACGTGTATGTCCATTGTATAGCTGTGCTGAGTTGGCCTTGAAGGGGCAAGACCCCTTTCCTAGAAAGGGATTGCGGACACTGGGCTGGACAGGAACTTGGCCACAGTGAGTCAGTCCTCCATGGTTCACCGGAAAGCCACCTGTTTATTCATTTGCCTTGCCCTGCCCAAGACTGAAAAGGACCAAACACATCCTTTGATTGTACATGCACAGTGTACTGTATATGTATGAATGTACATGTACATGTACATGTACATGTATGTACATGTACAGTGTACATGTACATGTACATGTAAGTGACTGTTAAGCAATTCCTAATAAGGCAGGAGACTCTTATAAATGATTTTTGCATGCTTGGAATGTTCATAAAATGTACATGTACATGTATGTACAATGTAAATCCTGCTGAATGGAGAATCAGAAAGAAATCGCATCCGGCCGAATAAACCACATCACTTAAAGTACATGTACATGTACATGTACATGTACAATGTACGGTATACTCTGTACTGTAGTTATACCCACGGTTACTTTTACCAGCCAACCTCTGCCCATTGACCAGGTAACTTTTACAGAGTCAACGAGTCCAGTGGAAACGTACACGTACATGTACACCTTTACAATTTCCCTGTGGAGACCTACATTGTACATGTACATACGGTACAGTGTACACTATACCAGTACTTTAAATGTGTACCGTACAGTATGTACATGTACTGTACATGTACAGTAATTCAACCTACATGTACATGTACATGTGAAAATGTACATGTGTACATGTACTTGTTTACATGTACAACATGTACATGTACAGGCCTCCCCAAGGCACTATATTCGCTCCCATGTACATCTGTACTGTACATGTACACATGTACATGTGTACATGTACATGTACGTACATGTACGTACATGTACATGTACAGTACATGTACACACAAAGTATCACACTAAAAGAGGTCTCAATCACTTTGTCCACACCACAGACTATTATTATTAGAATAATCATGGAGAATGTTGATCAAGCCTGTCACTTCCGTAAGATTACTTGGTTTTGTTGATGTCCACGGCGCACCGCGCGGCAGTAAGCATCGTGACCTACCGGTATTTTCGACGGTGGTACAGTAAGGTGTCCCAGTACAGCAAAACGCAAAATAAATTCTTAAAATAACTTGAATGCTGTGTGGCAGTGTAAAATTCTTTCCTGTTTTTTCTTTTGTGTACATCTTTGGTGTTTTTTTTTTTCGACACTGCTTCTAACACTTTCCTTAAAATATTCATAATTTATGCTTAAAACTTATTGGTTTGCATTAATTTTGTCCCATTACCCTGAGCCACTTTGAGATGGGGAAGTTGGATCGATTGACTTTTTGTTATCACCTATCAACTCCTTTCCCTTAATGCTACCCTCTCCTTTCCCATCCTTTTCCAAATCATGAAACTGTTCTCATAATAGTAAGGAAATAAATTTAATCACCATAATGAATCATTCAAATTGAGGATAATTTTCTTAAAATGTGAAAAGAAGTTCATTTAACTTAAAGATATCTTTAAACTTTTTTGAATTTGGATCTTCAAGTAAAGCATAGAGGTGAAATACGGTAGGGCGGTATCTACATGTATGAGTAGGGGATATACATGTATGTGTATGTATGGGAGAGGGGATGGGAGAGGTAGGTGACTGATGTGTGTGGTGGGCCCTGTGGTGGGCCTGGGGATGTGAAGGACATTTTAGAGCAAATTGGGGAGGGGTTGTGACTTGCAAGGGCATTGGCCATTGATGGAAGATAGTGAGACATGGGTGTGGGGATCATGCTGTCTAATAGGCCTACTAACATGTAATGTGTTCAGTGGACATGGAATGGAGTTTCGCATACATTGTGTACAATATGCAGTAGAGTGATCATTTACACAAATGTACTGTAATACACCATCAGGATTAATCGATTAATCGAGGCGGGTTCAAACTGCATTCTAAATATTATAATGGCATTTCTACAATTCCTCATTCTGGCTCGTTCTGTTTGATTCTTGCTGATTACCGGTACATACTGTATTGTACATGTACATGTACATGTACAATGTACATGTACATGTACATGTACATGTACAATGTACATGTACATGTACATTGTAAATGTACATGTGCAGTAAGTGTAACAGGGCCTTTACTAGTCTATTGTCCAGTTGATTAAAGATGAAGGGATGCTGCATTACATGTACTGTACATGTACAGTATACGGTACACTGTATAGTGCCTGTGCCTGTGCCTGATGTACTGTACATGTAATGTACATGTACATGTACATGTACATTGTATCTGTGTACAGTACACATGCTCGAATACTATACAGTATGTGCATGTACACATCGACAAACGTGTTCATGTACATGTACAAATTGTACATGTATGTATACTGTACCGGTACATGTACACATGTACATGTACATGTACAATGTTCATGTACAATGTACATAGTACATGTACAATGTATAATGTATAATGTATGTTCTGTATGTAACGTACATATGTACATGTACATGTGCAAATGTACGTGTACACTTTAAATTCAATGACCTTATGTACACATGTACATGTACAGTATGCTACTGGTGAATCTCTCCCACTCACTCATAGCAATTAGCATGTAATTTGCTTGATAAAGCATTATTTTGGCAATGCCCCTTAGCCACTGCACCAGTCCCAATATTTCCCGAATCTTATTTCTCTTGTATCAATCCCATTGAATCCAACTCCAAACTCGATACATGTACATGTACACAAACCCCAAAACATAACAGTACATGTACATGTACTGTACATGTACCGGTACATGCACAGTACCGTACATATACACTGTACGCTGTACATGTACACACACTGTACAGTGTACTGTACTGGTACTAAGGTTTTTCGATATCTGGAATGTTTGGTTTCGATATACATGTACATGTACCTGTATCGTCAGGAATATATCGCGATATTCGATATTATCGTGATATGTGGTGCGTAAGCGGAAGTCAAGGTACAGTGTAGTGACCTGGATGGTGCGTAAGCAAAAGTCAAGGTAGTGACCTGGATTTCTATTCAATAGGCCTACACACTGTATGATGGCCGGAAACCTATATGTACAATGTAGCAAATTACATACATGTATGCATCTAACTTTACGCCATAGTTGCCAATTGTTTAACCCCCTTAAACTCCTCATTTATCAACGAAAAAAATAATTTCAAACAACTATCCCAGTTTGCTCTTCTAAAAGTATCCGCCAAAACGAAACTATTTTTTTTTTTTGTATTAAGAATACGTTATTACATTAAAAAAAGACAATATCCCAGGCGGTTTTCAGCAGCTCGATGCTTACATATGACGTCACAAATACATGTCTGGCCAGAGCCAATGGGTCTTCACATTTATATTCATGAGGGGAGACAAACCATCGGCACAACGATCACCTTGAACAAAAACTGATGTCACTTTTGGTCGTACGGATGTGTAAGTACTGGAAAAACGTTTACTGTACTTTTTTTGGGGGGGGGGGGACTGCTAAAAAGGAGAATAAAGCAGCAGTTCACCTTTGCTCATCCACGCCACAAAATGTTTGTTAGTTTACATGTACATGTACATGTACATGTACATGTCCAAGTTGGAATCATTCAAGTTGGAATACATCGCGACGTGACCCCCACCCCCCCAAAAAAAAAAAAACCAATGAAGAAGATAGTCCACCGAACTTTGGTGTACACGATGTGTATTGCGTACTGCAAATGGCCTGGCCGTACTTAGCTGGTGTACGTTGCCTTATACATGTATGTGCATTTAGTACAGATGCGTGGCGGGTACCAGAGCAGCATGGAAGGATCGAGAAATCAGATTGCACGTGCATTATGAACAGTGACGTTTTTCCAATGTCTTCCCTCTTCGATTTTGATTTTGATTTTCTGAGATTAAAACATACATTATGTAAAGCATGTATTTTTACATTATATTTGGCTGCATTGAGAGACATTGGTAGGAAATTGAATCTGCATTTTTTTTGCAGCCTGGATAATACTGTAAACGATCGGATAACTTACACGATGTAGGCCACATGGGGAAAAAATGTCCCAAACATGAGTCGCTGTGCGTGCCCAGCGTACCGAGGTCGCGCTGTACGAAAAGTGTGCTACATGTACCAACACCAGAAGTGAGCTTGCACTTGCAGTGGGTCTGTTGCCAACGCATTGCCTTTGTGGAGACCGTAATGCAAGAGTCAAATGGCTGGCTGGCGCTCCTCTCCCCTTGCGGTTTCGTTTTTTTTTTTTTTTTTTCTAACAATTTTAAGCTTATCGCCCTTCAAGATCTCTCTGATGACCGCACTATACATGCTTACAGTCAGGTGATAATGGGGTTGGGAAACCAGTACTTTTTTTTGATATCGCCAATATCAAAAATATTGCGATATTCTGAAATGCGCTCGATATGATAATTGTCGGAAAGCGATATCGCGATATCGATAAATATCAAAATAACGAACAACCTTAACCGTACATGTACATGTACATGTACATACATGTACATTACATGTACATGTACATGTACTGTACATGTACACACCCACATGTACATTGTACATGTACATGTACAGTACATGTACACACAAATGTGTGTACAAATGTACATGTACAATGTAGATCTCCTGGTGCCCAACCAAATTAAGTGTGCATGAACAATGGTGAACAGTGCTGGTACATGTACATGTACATTGTACATTGTACATTGTACATGTACTGTACATTGTACCTGGGTACAGGAATCAAGATGGTATGCAGTCTGACCTTGTGACACACTTCAGGGAGGTTATTTTGAGAGAGAGTGTGAGAGAATGGGCAATAGAGAGTGAGAGAGTGGTGTATGGGGCCCAGGGAGAGGGAGAGAAAGAGAGAGGGCCACAGATAGAGATAGAAAGAGAAAGATAGACAGACAGAGCCAGTGAGACAGAGAGAGATAGGCAGACAGACATATACGGTACACTGTACAGGTAAAGAGAGACAGGGGGAGAAAGACAGAAAGAGTGACCAACAGACAGACAGACAGACAGATATTTGCCAGGACCCTTAACCCCTTCTCTTTATTGACCCATGTGATCAGCTGTTGGCTCATGCCAATGGTATGGCGTGGCGTGGTGTGGTTTGGTGTGGCGTACATGTACATGTAGCGCGGCATGGGGCCTGCTCAGCTGACATCACCATCCAGGTCGGTGATGCCATCTTAGTGTGTGCATGTGTATACATGTACTACACTATATCAGTATACATGCATGTGTGTATTAGTGGGTTTGTGTTTAGGTGTTCCCGGCCAATTATAGGGAGAGCAGGTGCCTGCTTGTTGTGGAAATTTGCCCAACTCTGCTAGGGGCTAGAGGGGGTTACTCCCTTGCCTTTATGGTGTCTGTGGCAGTGGATGGTTCCCTCCCTCCTCCCCCTGCCTCCCTGCCTCCCTGCCTGCCACCCTGCCTGCTCCCCTTACTGCCTGCCTCCCTGCCTCCCTCCCTGCCTCCCTCCCTGCCTCCCTGCCTCCCTCCCCGCCTGCCTCCCTCCCCGCCTGCCTCCCTCCCCGCCTGCCTCCCTCCCCGCCTGCCTCCCTCCCTGCCTGCCTCCCTGCCTGCCTCCCTCCCTGCCTGCCTCCCTGCCTGCCTCGCTCCCTGCCTCCCTCCCTACCTCCCTGCCTGTCTGCCTGCCTCCCTTCCTCCCTGCCTCCCTGCCTGTCTGTCTGCCTGCCTGCCTGCCTGCCTGCCTCCCTCCATCCCTGCCTCCCTCCCTGCCTCCCTACTTCCCTGCCTGTCTGCCTGCCTGCCTCCCTCCCTCCCTGCCTCCCTCCCTGCCTCCCTGCCTCCCTCCCCGCCTGCCTCCCTCCCCGCCTGCCTCCCTCCCCGCCTGCCTCCCTCCCTGCCTGCCTCCCTGCCTGCCTCCCTGCCTGCCTGCCTGCCTCCCTTCCTCCCTGCCTCCCTGCCTGTCTGTCTGCCTGCCTGCCTGCCTGCCTGCCTCCCTCCATCCCTGCCTCCCTCCCTACCTCCCTGCCTGTCTGCCTGCCTCCCTTCCTCCCTGCCTCCCTGCCTGTCTGTCTGCCTGCCTGCCTGCCTGCCTGCCTCCCTCCATCCCTGCCTCCCTCCCTGCCTCCCTACTTCCCTGCCTGTCTGCCTGCCTGCCTCCCTCCCTCCCTGCCTCCCTCCCTGCCTCCCTGCCTCCCTCCCCGCCTGCCTCCCTCCCCGCCTGCCTCCCTCCCCGCCTGCCTCCCTCCCTGCCTGCCTCCCTGCCTGCCTCCCTGCCTGCCTGCCTGCCTCCCTTCCTCCCTGCCTCCCTGCCTCCCTGCCTCCCTGCCTGCCTGCCTGCCTGATTGCGTGGGTAAGTGTTTGCATCGAGCTCTGAAAATAACGATTTTTTCACCCGGTTCCAGACCCCCTCTGATCGTGCCAGTGCCACATCTTGTGTAGTTTTGTTCATAGATTACTTTTGTGTATCTTTTTTGGGTTTAATTTACTGTTTAAGGAGTGCTTTTTTGGATTTCTTTTTTTCACTGGTTGGCTTTCCGCAGTGTGCAGGTCGCCATGGCCGACCACGCACGAGGCGGTACAAAGCCCATTGATTCTGACATAACTACTCGTGAGAATGGCATCTCATTCGTTGCGTTGAGTGAGTTCCCCATACAGCAATACGTTAACGCTTTTCACCGCAGCCTCCCAGATCTGCATATTACACATGCCTCACGCATTCCCAATGGACGCGTGGCTTTTTATCTAAGCACGCGGCAGTCTGTTGCAACCGCCATCCTAAATGGTTTTGATTTTAAGGAAGCCTATGTCGAGGTGACTCCCCTCGTTAAACCAGCAATACGGCTTGTTTTCTCCAACGTTTACCCTGAAATACCCAACTCTGCTCTCATCAACAAACTGTCGGGCATTTGTAAAATGGTGTCCCCAATCAAATCTATCCCGCTTGGTTCTAGAGACCGCAGTCTGTCCCATATATTGTCCTTTAGGAGACAGGTGTATATTTTAATTGAACCCAATATTACTCTTCCCAGCTACATTTCGTTATCCAACAATAATGTTAATTACAGAGTTTTTCTTTCGACTGATTCCGCCAAGTGTTTTAACTGCGGTGAGGTAGGCCACCTCAGTAAAGCGTGCAAGAAGACCAAGTGCACGGGTGAGCCCACCAGTGACACCAACCCTCTAAATCCGCCCCCAGTCTTCGCCCACGGCAAATCTGGCTCCAAAAGACCGCACTCCCCACAGTCCCCGTCACCTACCTCTAAACCTTCCCGGTCACCTTCCCCTCGTCCAACAGCTGCTAGTGCTACTGCCCCTTCCAAATCCACTCCTTCCCGACCCGCTCCTACCCAATCCACTCCTACCCGATCTGCTCCTTCCCAATCAACTCCTACCCGACCCGCCCCTACCTCGTCCACCCCTGCCCGATCCGTCTCTACCCAATCTACTCCTACCCGATCCGCGCCTACCCCGTCCACCCCTCCCCGATCCGTCCCTACCCAATCCACTCCTACCCGACCCGCTTCTTCCCAATCAACTCCTACCCGACCCGCCCCTACCCAATCAACTCCTACCCGACCCACTACCAGCCGATCAACTCCTACCCGACCCACTACCAGCCGATCAACTCCTACCCGATCCACTATCAGCCGATCAACTCCTACCCGACCCGCCCCTACCCAATCTACCCCTACCCGACCCGCCCCTACCCAATCAACTCCTACCCAACCCGCCCCTGCCCAATCCACTCCTACCCGACTCCCTACTACCGGATCCACACCAACCCGATCCACTCCCATACCGTCCGCTTCCATCCGACCCCTCATCACTACTCAGCCTGCACCAGCCGAGCCTGCTCCCCCTCAGCCCACCACTTCCCCCCCTCCCTCGTCCACGACCATACCCCCTGACAAAGCAGGCCCCAGTTCTCGGCCCCAGACCCCCACCCGTAACGCCCAGATGGCAACGGGGGATGAACATGAACCCGCTACCCCCCGACCTTTTTGGTCGCCGCCTTCTGTCTCTCGACAACAAGAGCGACCACTCTTTTCTATGGTGGTTGCCAGAAAGAAGAGAAAGGTGTCCCCGGATGAAACCCCTTTTCCAATGACCCCCCTACTACCATCATCCCCCACCCCTCCCTCACAGTCTATGCCGTCCTCCCCTCCATGCTCTCCCATGGACGAGCAAGACAACTCCGACCGTGAATCTGTCTCGTCAGATACGAGTCAGTCCACTCCGGATGAGGATATGCTCTCTGGCCTCAACTTTCAGCGAGGCCCACTTGATGAAGATGATATGATCAAATTCCTCAAGTCTGTGAAATCAAGCAAGAGAGCTGATAGGGTCGCCCGGAAATTTACCAGCAATATTCCGGGTCTGGTACAGCAACTAAAGTCAGTGCGAAGTAACCCTATTTTGTTGAGACGACAACAACGGAGGGTGAGCCATTTGATTGATAGGCTTCAACCCGACGACTCCCGTCCCACGTGTAACAATGAATAATTTTGTGTTGTCTTTTTTTGTTATCATGGCACTAAGTATCGCCACGTTGAACACCGGCGGGTGCTCAGAAGTGTTAAAAAACATTAGTGTTCGTACTTATGTAGACCTCAACTTAAATAACCCGGATGTTGTTCTCCTGCAGGAAACGAACAATTTGAACAATTATTCTTCGTGCTGGTCTCATTGGCCCTATAGCGTCCACTGCGCGCAGAGTGACTCGCGAGGCACTGGTGTTGCAACGCTTTTCAAGAACGGCCCCTATCTTGACATCTTAACAACAACCGTCGTCTTTCCAAACCATCTTTTATATAACAAATTCAAGGCTGGAAATGACGTATTTCATTTATATAACTTCCTTATCCCCCAGACGGATGCAAAAGCAAAAGAATGCATCCAGTCTTTCCTCTCCCACTCCTCGGGTCACTCCGATGGTTCTTTTATCATTGGAGGTGACCTCAACTGTACGGTAAATCCCACCCTTGATCGCTTCCGCAACCCTGTCGAAAAAAGACACAAAATCGCTCAAGCCCTACAAAACTCGTTCGATGAAATTGGAGTCTGCGACGTTTGGCGCAGGCGAAACCCAACCAGCCAGGAGTACACTTGGTTTCGCAACAGACATGACAATGATGGCTGTAGGCCCATGTCTAAAGCTAGACTTGACAAATTTCTCCTCTCCGATGAACTTTTGCCGGCTGTCTCGGCTTGCAACATCGTGGCTTGCGCCATTTCAGACCACAGCTCCGTTTCCATGAAACTAAAAACATCCTGCGTTAAGCTAAGTGGAAGTTCGCATTGGCACTTTAACAACTCTCTCCTTCAAAACAAAGAGTACACAGATTGTGTCACCCTTTTCCTTCAACAATGGCGCCTTCAGAAATCCAATTTCAGCGACCTAGGAACCTGGTGGGACATTGGAAAACGAAACATTAAAACCCTTTCTCAGATGCTCGGCGCTAAGAATGCCCAGAACAAAAGACGGGCTGCAAAGATCCTTAATGATAAGATTGAAGAGCTCAATTCATCATCTTCTTTGTTATCAACCGATACCCGGAACACCCTTAAAGAAGATATCAATTCCTTGAAATTTCTGTACGAACAGGAGGCCAGAGGGGCCCTCATACGAGCTCGTTTCAAACACGTGAGCGAAGTGGACACGTGTTCGAACTATTTCTTTAGCATGGAAAAGTCGCGCTCCTCGAGCAAACGCATCTCGCAAATTCGGCTCTCTTCCGGAATAGTCACCGACGATCCAACCGAAATCGCCTCGCACGTGCAAACTTTCTATAGAGATCTCTATAAACGGGTAGAGACTGACAACGAGGCCAGAGACCTTGTACTCCAAAATATCCCCACTCTTGACCCCTGCGACGCGGAGGACTGCGATGGGCCAATCACAGGCGAAGAATTGAACATAGCCGTCAACCAAATGGCGCATAATAAAGCCCCCGGCCTCGACGGCCTTACTTCTGAATTCTACCAGTTTTTCTGGCCTACCCTTAAAAATGATTTCTTCGAAGTTTTCAACGACTCTATCTACACAGGGTCGCTTCCCGTTTCCTGCAGGAGAGCAATAATCACCCTTCTCCCCAAAAAGGGAGACCTTCTGGATATTGCCAACTGGCGCCCCGTTTCTCTATTAAACACTGATTATAAGATTTTTGCCAAAGCCATTACCAACAGACTTAAAACTTGTATTGGTCAAATTGTCCAACAGGACCAGAGCTACGGGGTGCCAGAACGCTCCATATACGATAATATCAATCTCATTAGAGATAGTATTACTTTCTGTAACTCCCAAAACTTACCACTTGCTCTTCTGAATTTAGATCAGAAGAAAGCCTTCGACAGCGTCGATCACGATTACTTGTTGAAAACAATGAGTGCGATGGGCTTTGGCCGTCGTTTTCTCTCCTATATCAGAGTACTGTACTCTGGCACACAGAGCATGGTCAAGGTGGGCAGTTCACTCACCCCTCCCTTCTCGTTTGAGAAAGGGATCAGACAGGGGTGCCCGCTCTCAGGCCTCCTGTATTCCATCGCCATTGAGCCGTTTTTGCACACCCTGCGTGTAAAACTCTCAGAGAGTGGCCTTCAACTGCCGTGCTCGAGTCAAAGATCCATCGCCGTCACGGCGTATGCTGATGACGTTACCGTTTTCGTAACTCGTGATCGTGATTTCGACGTTGTCGAAGGTGTGTACAATTTGTACAGCCGAGCCTCTGCCGCAAGGCTAAACCAGAAAAAGTCCCAAGGTCTGTGGGTCGGATCATGGACTCGCCGAACTGATACCCCTCTCGGCTTCGTATGGAATAATGAAGGCCTCGTTTTTCTTGGTGTACACCTCGGTAATTCCAACCATTTTGTACAAAAAAACTGGACTATCAGCCGCCAAAGAGTTGACAAGTGTCTCTCCCGCTGGAAGAGACTTTCCCAACAAATGTCTTTCAAAGGCCGGGTTTTGATCGCTAATCAACTTGCCGCCTCCAAACTTTTCCATTTATTGGCAACTATTTCTCCTCCCCAGCAGGTCCTTGGTGAACTCCAAGAAAAACTAGTTAAGTTTATTTGGAACGATGGTAGGCACTGGCTTAATAGACAAACTGTTTATCAAAGTCCGATCAGAGGGGGTCTGGGACTAACGTGTCTCCAGGCCCGCATGCTAACTTTTCGTTACAATTTACTTGTTTCCTTTATCTCCAAACCAAACCACCACCCAAGTTACGATTTCTTACGGCACTTTCTTCGGAAATACCGCAAACTCGGCGTTGACCGTGAACTGTTTGCCACAAAATTGAAACCCGTCTTTTTCTGCCACCTCCCTACTTTTCAAAGTGAACTCTTGCATGCCTGGGACACAATCGGAGCTCGCTTTGCAACACTGCCTACTGATTATGTTTTTTGTACTAAATTACCGATTATTAGTTATTTATTTCCACGAGTCGACAGAGACGACAATAGCCTTGGCGGGCGACTTGCGGCGTGTGGGATCCGACTCGTCGGGGATCTGCTGGACGACAATGGAACTTGGCTTCCTGCCGAACATTTCCAGACAGCGTCCGCTGTCCGACTGTCTGCCAGGTGTCTCTCCAGGGACGTGGAGGACATCCAAGCCATCATCTCTCCGGTGCTCACCACCAGGCACCGTATGAAGCCAACAACAGCAACAACGCAGCAGTCAGCCCACGACGCTCATTGCCCCGTGTCCCTTGATATCAAGATCTTGGTTGACACGGACGGGCTGACTGCAAATTCCAAAATCATTTACGAAGCTTTTAATCGTATCATCAACTCCTTGCCGCCCACTACTCCCATTTATCTACAACGGACTGGGCACATACCGGAGGACAAACACATGCAATGGAAGAGCGTCTACCAACTTCCGACATCGAAACGAGAGGGAGACGCCCAGTACAGGCTCCTCCACAACATCCTGCCGTCCCTTCAAGTCTTACAACACATTGACCCCGACATCCCCCGGCAGTGCGGTTGGTGCGGTGACGAGGGGACCATCACCCATTTATTCGTCACCTGCCCAGCCATACAGCCATCCCTCACTCTACTCCATACTCTGCTACACAGACTGCTCCCAGACTCAACTCTGGACTTCACCCACTACTGGATGCTTGTCCCACACGCCAGAGGTCGCCCGCCTGAGGTTGTCCGTCTCTGTAATTACCTTATAATGAGTTTTAAACATGTACTTTATCGTTTATATGTAAAGGCAAATTTCTGTGATCATTTCTTTATTTGGCAGAACCGCATAAGGTACAAAATTATGTCTGAATTTCTGTTTTATAAATCATCTAACGACCTTTCCAGTTTCAAAACAAAGTGGGCCCATAACGACGCCATATTTATGTTACAAGATTCACAATTTATTTGGATGTTGTAGACAAAGATTTTTCTTCAGCATTTTAACCATGTTCTTGTAACCTAATGTCTGTCGACTGGAACTGTCCTTTGATTTATTTGCAATATATGTTCGTAATGATTTTGTGACAATAAAGTTCCAGTTTAAAATGCAAAAAATGCCTGCCTCCCTCCATCCCTGCCTCCCTCCCTGCCTCCCTACTTCCCTGCCTGTCTGCCTGCCTGCCTCCCTCCCTCCCTGCCTCCCTCCCTGCCTCCCTGCCTCCCTCCCCGCCTGCCTCCCTCCCCGCCTGCCTCCCTCCCCGCCTGCCTCCCTCCCTGCCTGCCTCCCTGCCTGCCTCCCTGCCTGCCTGCCTGCCTCCCTTCCTCCCTGCCTCCCTGCCTGTCTGTCTGCCTGCCTGCCTGCCTGCCTGCCTCCCTCCATCCCTGCCTCCCTCCCTACCTCCCTGCCTGTCTGCCTGCCTCCCTTCCTCCCTGCCTCCCTGCCTGTCTGTCTGCCTGCCTGCCTGCCTGCCTGCCTCCCTCCATCCCTGCCTCCCTCCCTGCCTCCCTACTTCCCTGCCTGTCTGCCTGCCTGCCTCCCTCCCTCCCTGCCTCCCTCCCTGCCTCCCTGCCTCCCTCCCCGCCTGCCTCCCTCCCCGCCTGCCTCCCTCCCCGCCTGCCTCCCTCCCTGCCTGCCTCCCTGCCTGCCTCCCTGCCTGCCTGCCTGCCTCCCTTCCTCCCTGCCTCCCTGCCTCCCTGCCTCCCTGCCTCCCTGCCTGCCTCCCTGCCTGTCTGCCTGCCTCCCTTCCTCCCTGCCTCCCTGCCTCCCTGCCTCCCTGCCTCCCTGCCTGCCTGCCTGCCTCCCTCCCTCCCTGCCTCCCTACATGTACCTCCCTGCCTGTCTGCCTGCCTCCCTCCCTGCCTCCCTTCTTGCCTCCCTGCCCCTCCCTCCTCCACCCCTTACCCCCTCCCTCTTTCCCTCCCCCTCCGTGCCTCCCCTACCTCCTAAGATGGAAAATGAATGCATTACATGTACCTACAGTGCTCAGAGCTTTCCCTGGCACAAGTACAATGTACTTGTACATGTATGCACTCGCTGTCTGCTAAAAATATTGATCAGTGTCACTGTTGACGCAAGTGATCCGGCATATTGTGCATGATTAAAATCCCCAATTTTCCATGAAATCCCCTGGCCTTCCCAGGAGCCCAATGAATATCTAATTTATTCTCTTGTCAGACTTCATTAAGACCGTGATGACTCTTATCCACTTCACCTCAATGACATACATGTACATACAATGTAATCTACATCTACCACACCAAAAAAAACAAGTGAAAGGCTGACACAATGTAGTGGAAAACACCTGATCTCTATGCCTTGTACATGTATACTGTACATGTACCGTACATGTAGCTTACACAACAGTACTGGTACACGTAGCTCATTTCATTGCCATCTACACTGTACAGTATGGCAAAATATTCACAAGAACTTGCCTCACACAGTAAATGAAGTCTCCCAATTGAAGATTTTGGCCATAACATGTAATGAACCTCAACCCCATCTTGGCTCAACCCCATCTGTTCAATGGGACACTCTTAAATGTAAATGGGTTGAAATGCAACATGGTGGCATTCACACTACCGTTTGTGTCAAAAATGGTCAACACGGAACAACCACTCTCAACCCACCTTCTGAGCAGGGTTACACGTAGTTTCAGCAGCCCTGAGTCGAGTGCTTTTCATGGGTTGACGCCATGTTAAAATCTTGCAGTGTGAACGGGTTACACGGGTCGGACCTGAGTACATGTACAACACAGAGACTTTGTGTACTGTGAAAAGCCCTTTAGATGCTGAACAGGAAAGGTCATGGGGAAATTGGCAGGAATCTTAGAATTGGATGCTGGCATTGCATGGGAGGAGGAAAATGGTGACACTGCTGAGAAGGTTCGACAGAAAACTGAGTGGTTGCCTCTTTCCTTGCTGCCAATTAATGCTGAGGTTGTTATTATTATTATTATTATTATTGGTTTATTTCAAAATAAAAACATCGCAGTCAAAGACTGAATTGCGTTTTTTTATATAACACTAAAAAGGTATGTAAAAAAAGAAGACATTCAGTATAAGAAAGGTTTTAAAAAGGAAAATATAAAACTATTACATTCACATCAAAAGAGAGGAATACAGGACAAAAACAATTAGAAGACGAAAGGACACTAAACAAATTACAATGATTAAAATGCACTTTCTATAATCACGCAAAACCTAAAATTGGAAATCACCCCTCTGAGTACCAGCCCGAAATAGTCTTATAAAGATGTTAAAAACCCAGAATTTAAAGAGAGTGAACCCCACACCTCCACCTCAAACCAACATCATCACCACCCTACGCGACCTACCACAGGCCAAGTTAAGAGCAGAAAACAAATTAATGACATTTATTAAGTACATCGACAAGGGATGGGATACAGCTCTTTTTAAAACGGCTAGTCCGTCATCTCGGAGTACACATCTTGTTAGAATTCCACAAGTTATTATTTCGGTTTTGAGGGAGCCAATGCCTATAATATGTTTTGGAGTTCAGGAGGGTTTTACCAAAATTTAAAAAGAGTTGTTCCAATCTATCAGTAATGTTCAGAGTGCACTTACAGTCTTACATGTATACAGTACAGTGCAATGTACATGTACACGTACCGGTACATGCACTGTACAAAGTGTACCGGACCATGTACAATCATGATTGTACAAATATACATGTACATGTACATGTACACTTGTCACTTACATGTACACATGTACATACATGTACATGTCTGATTGAGCCTCTCATCTGGTGGATCGTGGATATTGTTGCCTTACACTATTTACATGTACATGTACACTGTACAGTACACTTCCCCACCCACTGTACATGTACATGTACATGTACGTGTGGCTGGGATGTGTTGAGAAGACGTTTTGAGCTCTTGCATTCATACAAATGAGGTTTTTAGAAAACTGCATCCACGTTGTGTGATCCATTTGCAGCTGCAGCCAAGTTTGTACAATGCACCACTTAAACTTGTACATTACATGTACATGTATGTACATGTACATGTACTGAAACTAACAGATGGATACAGTACTGTACCGTACATGTACTGTACACACAGTACATGTACGTACATGTACATCAGGCGCTGTAGCACTGGTCTGCTGAACCCCAGGTGTTCAAATCCTGGTTCAGTCAAGTTCTCCCTGTCATTTTCATGGGATAAAATTGAGAGCCTTGGGAATGGTGCCTAACTGTGCTAGAACCTGTGTGCTTAGTACACTGTACATGTACATGTACATATTGTAAACCGTATACTGTACATGCACATGTACACGTACAATGTACATGTACATGTACATGTACATGTATGTACTTCACACAACTTGTTTTTTCTTTGCTGGTGCTTGTTTTATTTCACATCAAACCTCTTACTGTCTAGTGTCTACTCTTACAGGCAAGCATAAAGAAGGGTTTTTTTTCAGCAGGAAGGGTCTTTGAGGGCTGCAGCACTCTATAGAGCTTTTGTGAGTGAGGCATTGGTCTCCCATAGGAATGACCTTTACCGGGAGCTTACAGGCTTTGCCCCCTCCTCAAGATTTCCCCCATGGATGTTAGTGGGTGTTAGTGCAAGCCCTGGTCTCTAGCCTGACATCTTTTTTTGGTGATATTCAGAGTGGGCCTTTCTGGGGCAGTCAGCCTCCCCCCTCCATAAAAAGTGTACATGTACATACACTGTACTGCAAAATGGCTGGCAGAGTTCACTGCACTGATAGCCCCCTGGATAGGAACAGTACAATACATGCACATGTATACAGTACACAGTACATGTACACAGTACATGTACACAGTACATGTACACAGTACATGTACACAGTACATGTACACAGTACATGTACACAGTACATGTACACAGTACATGTACACAGTACATGTACACAGTACATGTACACAGTACATGTACATGTACTGTGTACATGTACTGTGTACATGTACACAGTACATGTACACAGTACATGTACATGTACATTGTATACAGTACATGTGTGTACATGTACAGCAGTACCATTACATGTATACAGGTGGGCCTACACACTGCATGCCATGCATGCATTACATACTGTAGACTGTGCACAGCCATGCCCACCACCAGACAGGCTGTGGCCTCATGGGGACAAACCATTACGTAATGGCTGTTGATCTGGCCAGACTGGACAATGGCTTTTGATTGGCTGGTGCTGAGCATGTGCAGTGGACCTCGAACTGCACGTAGGGTAGTCACAGTGGAGTCAACCCTGTGCATGCACATACATGTTGTACATGGACAGTACATACATGTACATGTACATGTACATGTACATGAACAGTGTACATGTACACAATGTACATTGTACGTGTATACACTGTACATGTACATGTACATGTACCTGTGTGGGTATTATTTTGTGTGGCTGCACACTGTACACTTGCAGTACAGTGTGGGGGAACTTTCTGAAGTGTTAGGGCATTGAGTGAAGGGGGAGGGGTGGGATTCTGTGCGTACAACAGTGCCCAAGTTGGGATGGGATTAACTGCCATAGCAATTGCCAGATACAATGTACAATGTACATGTACTGCACTTGACTGCCAATCACCTTACAACTGTCTCCTTGAGTCTGCAATGCTGAAGGAACAAACTGGTAATTTTTGGTGGAATACTTGCGTTCACTTGAAAATAATAGTTTCAACTTGACAAAGTGAATGAAAAAAAATTAAGGCGAATTACATGTACATGTACATCATTTTGTTTGTACTCATTGGTTCTTTCTAGTAACCTCTTCTGGGTGGAAACGTAAGGGTAAAAACAAAATACAAAATCTCCAAGACTTCCTCTTTTGCTGTTTTGGCACATGACATAAGAGGAGTGTGCCTTGAACTTTCGAACTGATTGAGAATGGGGGGGGAGGGCTGTGCTATGTCCGTTGCACATGCACATGTAACTGTTGAATAATTCAACGTGCAATAAGGTAATTGTGATTCCTCTATCCAATGCTCACCACACCGAGTACTGGATGTTGCTGTTCCTGGACCATGGTCCCATGTACATTGTGCCTGGCATTTCTGTCATCCGTGATGTACATGATCAAGCCAGGGAGGAGGAGTCAGTTGTTCAATGTCCACTGAATGAGTCCCGGCTCCGACCACTGAAGTCAACAGTCCAAGGTCGCATAGGTTAGCCAAATGAGCTGACTTGATGTTGTGTCATCACATCCTGCCGTGTCAGTGTCCGGACAGTCCAGGAGTTGGGAGTGGAGGAGAGAGCACTTTCCTCGTGGACTTGAGATACCGGTACCTGTAGAAGGAGTTCGCTGTGCTCCCACTGTGGAATGACTCGAATGTTGTTTTGCTGAAAGTCCCTCATCCCTCATCCCTCCACTCCAGTGATTTACTTTGCACATCAGAACCCCTCCCCCTGCCTCCTGCAAGGAACAAACAAATGGTCAGCCGTGTTTTTCCGCAGCAACTCTGACAGCCGCTGATATTATGACGTCGTGTCGTTGGTGATCTCGTCCGTCTGATCGCGCCGCCAGATCGATGACATGAAGGAACCGCAAGGTTTGGACAACCACCCATCACAGCCCACCGATCCCTACTCGTATGTACACGTATAATTAAAGGGAAATTTAAAAAAATGAAATCCAGTAAATGGACATTTGCTCCCCATTCATGTAATGTACATGTACATTGTGTAACATTCTGTACATGCATGTGATACACGTGTATGTGCACATCTCCTGATGGTTTTATTTTTTGTTCTTCTGGAACAGAAACCTACATGTACATGTAAAATTGACAGATCTGTATTCGTCCATGGGATGTATTATTGTAATCTTATGTCTGTGATTCAGTACATTTCATGTACATGTACATGTACAGTCCATGCAATCTGTGCTTCCCTTGTTTATTACGGGTAACCTATGTTACATGTACATGTACATGTACAGTGTAGTTTATTGAATGCACATGTACACGTACATGTACTACAGTGGAATGTCACGGTAACAAACGCCGATATACTGAACATTCGGCTACACTGTCTGTATTAACGAACATGCTATTTGGCATTGGATTTGTGTGTACAAAATAATTGGCTGCAACTGCTATAACGAACGACCGCTATACCGAACAGTTTTAATGGATCCCGGGGTGTACATCATTTATAATTATATAATTACACTGTATCTACTGTACAGTTTACATGTACATGTACATGTACATGTACTGTACATACCGTGTACACTCTGTACAGTAACTGTGTTCTATTGGGCGTACATGTACATGTATACATGTACATGTACAATTGATAGCCATTCCTAAGTTGAGATGGACCCTATGGATTTTGTGCATCTCTCATTGCCTTGTGATTGATCGTAAGTTACGATGGGTTTAATGAAATTTACTACAGGTGTGGTTGCTTTCCTTACATACCGGTAGAATAATCATACTGTATTGTCTCTCAATCTGAATTTTTTATATTTTCTTTTTACTGTCTATCTGAATAATCACAAAAAAACCCAGCAACAACAGCCATCCTACATGTACATGTACATTGTACATATAATGTAATATACAGTATGTTATACTGTATATGTACATGTTAGTGAGAACTGTATTCATGCTCTGACTTTTAATGTTTTGCCATGGAGAACTCATGTAGACCTGTCCATTATTAGAGACAGCCACATCATGTTTATTTTATTTTTCCTGCAGTTTCGGCATTCCAGGAAGGTACTGTAACTTGATGCTGTGGTTCAACAAATACATTGTACACTGGTACAGGTACAGTGTACATGTACTTCAAGTACTACATGTACATTATGTACATGTACAGTATTACTATTAGGGCTTGGTAACTATGGGCAACATCAGTATGCTTGTCCTAAGAGTGAAAGTGACATACTACACTGTAGTATGAAAATGAGCAAAAACACAATTTGTTCATGATAGGATTTCTTTTATGGGCACAAGCCCAAAAGTGTTCCATGCACTTCTCCTGCATGTACAGTGTACATACATGTACATGTACATGTACATGGTCATGTGTGTGCACAGTACAGGTACAGTACTATCGGACAATAGTACAGTGTGTACCTCATTGTGCAATGTACAAATGTACATTATGTACATGTACATGTAGCAAGGTCATAATGGCTACTGAGTACTGGTCTCTAAGGCATGTACACATGTACGGTACTTACTTATAATCCAAGTACATGCACCAGTACATGTACTGGTACATGTACTGTGTACGTGGTGGTCCTAAAAATGTGAAGACATGCATGTGTAATAATAGTCTGAGTATTGTGTGTGCCTCTGATGACGCGCCCCGCATTGTTTGTCTTAAAGGCAATTGGACGGCCCTGTGTGTGATCCTGCCAACAAAAGCATCCCGTATTGATTGTCATTCTTCCCAAACAATCCATTTCCTCGCTGTGGATTGAGCAAAGGCGCCAATCTCACCGTGTATTAAGGACATGCATTTGGGGAGCGCCCAAATCATTTTTAGGGGCTATCGACCGGTAGTATCTACACTGCCTCTGCCTCTGCCACTGCCTCTGCCTCTGCCTCTGCCTCTGCCACTGCCTCTGCCTCTGCCTCTGCCTCTGCCTCTGCCTCTGCCTCTGCCTCTGCCTCTGCCTCTGCCACTGCCACTGCCTCTGCCTCTGCCTCTGCCTCTGGCTCTGCCACTTCCTCTGCCTCTGCCTCTGCCTCTGATTCTGCCTCTGCCTCTGCCACTGCCTCTGCCTCTGTCTCTGCCTCTGCCTCTGCCTCTGCCTCTGCCTCTGCCTCTGCCTCTGCCTCTGCCTCTGCCTCTGCCTCTGCCTCTGCCTCTGCCTCTGCCTCTGCCTCTGCCTCTGCCTCTGCCTCTGCCACTGCCTCTGCCTCTGCCTCTGTCTCTGCCTGTACAGAACACATACATACGGTAATTGGTGGCAGGAAATACTCAGTTTCAGGTGAGGAGGAAGCCCTCCCCTTACATGTATTTAACAAATTACAAAACATAATCACGCACACAAAGGTCAGAGAGTTGTAAACATGTCAACTGTACACGTACATGTGTATGTGTTTTGTACAGTTATTGCACATGCCGTCCTCATTTTCTGTAAGTTGTAAATTTGTGAAATGATGTCAGCCTTAGTCATTTTGTTTACAATGATAAACATACATGTACAAGCATGTACATGTACATGTACAGTACATGTACCAGTAAATGTACACGTTTGTATGCATGTTCATGCATTACGGTACATGTACACTGTACATGTACATGTACAATGTATGTACACCATGTACAGTACAGTGTTGTACAGTACATTACATGTACATGTACATGTACATACTGTTTACAGTTGTACACACATACATGTACGTGTACATGTACATGTACATTTACCCGTGTACACATGTACATTGTACACGGATGAAGGGAAGAACTCAGTATCCGTCCGTACATGCTGAAAGATGGCCTATGGCTTTGTGTGCCAGAGATTTTTGAGTGGCAATGGCATGACTGGATGGCAGGAAAACAACTTGTGCATATCCACGCCCCCCTCCCACACCTCACCCTAGTTGCCTGCACTCAATGTACAATGTACTGTACATGTACCGGTAGGCTTCACTGGGATTACTCCAATGGCGTGCGGCAGGGCCTACTCCATGGCGTGATCTCAAAGTCACGCACTTGAACGCTGAGGGCTTGTAAAGTGCCCAGTGGCTGCTTCTTTAGTGTACATGCACTCTATAGATGTACCCTGGCTAGGATTTGGCCTGTTTATTTATGGAGCCTGAGGCCTAATATAGGATGTCAATTACACATGTACATTTGTACAGTGCACTGTACATACTGTACATTTGTACAGTGTAGGCTTAATATAGCCTTTGGATTCACACAAATAAAAAACCTATTTGTTTGTGTCTGACTGACAGTAGGGCCATTTCCACTACACCAAATAAAAGTATTTGGATCACGATTTGAATCGCAATTCAAACTCCACTTTGTTTGCGTGTGTGGACACAATAAATCCCATTATTAGTAGGATTTGAATTGCGATTCGGACTCTACTAAGAGTGAGACTTTTTCAAATAATCGTTGTTTTTTTTGAGACGCTGTGTGTGTGGGAATGCTCCACTGAATCGCACCGTTTTGTTTTTTTTATCCCACAATGCACCGCTCACGCTCTGGCTGACAGAAAGTGCTGTGCTTGTTTACATACGTGTACATGTCTCCCTGCATTCAAATCGCGATTATTTTTGTAGTGGAAACGGCCCTAGTCTCATATTATTACACCCAATAAAAATGTGTACATACATGTACTGGAACATGTACATTTGTAAACAGACAATCATGAATGTCTTGTTTTGGGTTTCACATACTGTATTGCATCTAAATGTAAACACCCACCTTTTCTGCTATGGGCTGTGTCTTTTCGAAGTGTGCTGCACACAAAAAGTATGTACATTGTACATGTACACGTGTACATGTACTGTACACTGTACAACTGTAGACTGGTAGATTACAAAATGTACAACTGAAATTAATCAAGCATTTCTGTTTTCAAAACTTTTGTGGACCTCTCTGCAGCGTATTTGATACAATTACATTTATTTCTGGTGCAGTCCTGTCTGACGAATGTCAGATCAGTGGTGCAACAACATCACAAATTCACAATAGACGAGAAAGAGAGGCAGAGGAAAAGAGGCAGAGAGACAGAGACAGTGACAGTGAGGTACACAGAGAGAGACAGAGAGACAGAAAAATACAGAGAAAGACATACATGTGTACTGTACAGGTCGGTACATGTACATGTACTGTACATGTAGGGTGTAGATACATGTACATGTACATGCACATGTACATGTACATGCACATGTACATGTACATGTACATGTACAGTACGGTAGCTCAAGGCAGAGAGAGACAGAAAGAGGTACATGTACATGTAGAGAGATTCAACTGTACATGTACACATTTACACATACAGACAGAGAGACAGAGTCAGAGAGACAAAACAGAGGCATAGGGAGACAGAGACAAAGAGATCAAAAGAGACAAAGAGACAGAGACACGTACAGTATGGAGAGACAGACAGACAGATCTAGACAGAAAGTGTCTTGAACCACACTTTGTATGTTTTGCACCCGATGCCTGCAATGGGACACCATGTACATGTACATGAACATGTACATGTCTCTGTCTCTGTCTCTGTCTCTTAAGGGCTGCAGGTTTGGATGCATGATTTGATTGATTTCTGCACAAAATGCAAAGCATCTCCTGTCATGAGCAAACGTGGGTCTGGCTGTACATGTAGATAAAAAAATAAAAAATGTTGTTGTGGCAACTATACAGGGCCTGGTTGTTCACCCGACCCATCATTGGTTTTATCTGGAGACATCTGTGTTTTTTCTTCTCCCCTGGCCCAGCCAACTCCTCCCTTGCCCATCTTCTCTGCACTAGTTGCCATGACAACTTGTCAGAGATAGGAGGAGATCAGGGGTCCACCCCTCCTTCCCCTCCCGCCCCCCCCCCCCCCACTCTTCTCGGCATCTTCAGCTTGCCCGCCTCCGTCATGATTACGTGCGTATACATGTACTGTACCGGTACATACACGTACATGTAGAGAGGCCCACCTAAAACTTCATACATGTACAGTACATAGTGTACAATGTACACACACAGGAAATTGCTTGGAGCGTCTTCACCGTCATCTGATAAGCGCAGATTTGGAACTGGGTAGCCCTGGAGAGAGAGAGCCTGGATTACTCTACCACAGGGTGAATCTCGTTACCTTTGGGTCTCGACCAGGTATTGGCTTACTCCGACTAATTTCAGACGAGTTTTTTTTTTTTCCCATCTCCTCCGCCCCCGCGCGCCCCCCCCCCCATCGCAAATGAGGGGAGTTTGAATGAAAGAGCAAATTTGTCTGGAGCTTGATTTTGAAACCCGAGGCCTCTGGTTTAACGAGCCAGTGCTGTACGTGTACATGTACAGTACATGTACTACAGTACCGGAGCTACTGTACATGTACATGTACCCCCGTACATGTATACATGTACAATGTACATGTACATGTATGTACAATGTACATTTACTGGTACAGTAGCTGTCCAGTCCTTGTATGTACAATGTACATTTACTGGTACAGTAGCTGTCCAGTCCTTAGGTGATGGTCCTTCCCAAATATTCCTCCCTAGGGTGGGGAGTGGGAACATTCAGAAGTACATGTACACTGTACACCTGTACATATGTACCGGTACATGTAATTGACCACCAATTGCTGTCTGTACACACTGCCTCCCCCAAAAAAATTATATTCCAAAATTCAGAAATACTCGTGCCTGAAATGATTAGGGCCAGTAATTATAATAACAGCTATGTAACCGAGAACCAGGAGTGGATGGAAGATGTCAACCCTTTGTTTCCATTTGTTTTTACTTATATATTGTACAGTATAAATGTAAGTAAAAAAAAAAAATTATAAATAAAAAACCCATCAAATATCATATTGTGTTACCATCTAATATTATTCGTATGGCAAGAATATTGAGAACAAATATCTTTGATAGCAATTAAACATCCCCCCTAAAAGAAAGTTTCATTTGCCCCTACCCCCTCACCATCCCCCCCCCCCAAAAATGTAATTCAGTGTGTCATTTCATCTCATTCATTTTTGTTCCTAGCTGTAATTTATGCTTTCATCAAGTACATGTAATGTAATTGTTCATTGCACAATGCTTGGTCAGACCTCTGCTGGCTCTCTGATAACAGAACACGTTTCTGATTGACATACTGTTCATTTACATGTTCATGTATACATGTCTGGTGTGGTGTAGCTTTTCATGTCTGCTGTTCTAATTACGGCACGGTGTGTTTCACTGGGACGTGATATTCTGGGGCACAATTTGCACTGCCAGCCAGTGTGTTGTTGCTGTGTGTAAAACTCCATTGCCGATAAAACGCCCATGTAACAAGCAGGGTTGTGCATGTGAGCATACAGTTCACGGTATTAGTGTATAGCGTACAACCATACAGGCACATGTATTGCAATGGAGGAGAAGCCCATCGAAAGCACATGTGGTAATCCCATTCAACCACAAGGTCTATTGGGCCAACTGCGGTTACTACCGTACTTCCAGCTTCCACTACGGCCTGGGTACACAGTGCAGTTGCATGCACTGCCAAAGTCAAACTGGCAACGCTGCCCACTCACTGTTTTGGATACCAGGTTCATCATCACAAGCCCACACACAGGCGGACAGCAACGCACCCCCTCCCCCCTTCCCCCCCCCCCTCCTTTGCAGCAGAATTCACAGCAGGCTGGGGCCGTGGGGGAAACACCATGCAGCCAGGGTCTTTGAGTTGTTGACCTTGAACCAGATGAAGAGAAGAGGGTGGGGGGGGGGGAGGGCTAATAATAGATTCTGCATTGGAGAGGGGAGAGAATTACGGTACTTGCAAAAGCAACCACTGGTGGATGACTCAGTCTGTGCCTGCGCGCGTACACATGTGGATGTATTGGACCAGTCGAGCATGAACTCACAATGATATGGACATGTGCGTGCCCACTGTGCACATGTACCCGGTACATATTGTAGTGGGATGCTGGGCCAGTGACATGCACCGCCTAGTGCTTGTTACTGTGTGTTGTCATTGATTCATTTATCAGATGATGCCGTTCATTGTATACATCCGTTGCCACCTGGTGTTTGTAGTTATTATACATCTTTTAATCCAAAGTATACTGTATACATGTACATGCACTGTGCGTACATGTACAGTACATTGTGTACATGTAGATGTACGTGTGCATGCATAACGAGCTACAAATGCACTTTCAAACCAGACAAATACATGTAGACTGTACTTGTACTTTAATACAGTGTACATGTAGCTGTGGGCTAGAAGCCAGTTTCACCCCAAGTCCAGAATTGCAAGTGTTTGCTCATTTGGGACAATGACTGCAACCTCCAAAAAAAGAGCCAGCGGGTAGTGGTGTACATGTACGTCTCAAATGTACGGGTACAAGTACAATGTACCAGCCTTGTACTGTACATGTACAGCATGTACATGTACATTGTACATGTGTACATTGTAGCTTGCCTGATATCATCTGTCTTGTCAGCAGTGAAGTGGTACATATACAATTGGGAGGACAATGGGTGGAAGATTTCAATCACAGTTCTAGAGTTCTACCCTTCCTTCTAACATGTACACACTGGCATATACATGTATTGGCTCCTGCACATGTCTTGTACTACATGTATGATCCATCCAAAACATTGCAATATTTATCATTGGAAATCTGAAGCTGAGTGAATTTTCTTTTTCAGTTTTCTTTCACAGCATGCAGTTACCGTAAAATAAGTTTGTCAGTACCGGTAAATGTATACAACAGCTGCGTAAAACGTGTAAACGATGTTTGAAAAATGCTCCCATTTCAACCACATTCACTTTGCTGGGTAGAAATTTGGACCGTGCATGTACGGTACAGTGTATGTCCCTTATACAATATATAACTCTTCCCATCACAAATTTTCCGTTTCTGAGTATTTTAAATCAGTTTCGTGAAAACCTTGTGGAGACCTACATGTAACTGTACATGTACATGTATGTACCTGGTACATGTACATGTACTGTCATCTACTGTACATGTACATGTACATGTACATGTACAGTGTACTGGTACATGTAATGTACATGGGGGTATACAATGTACACCTTTACAATTTCCCTGTGGAGACCTTTTCAACTTATTGTCTTACAGTTACAGTGTGTACCGTACATGTAGGTATCCACAAGGCACTAGATTCACACCCATGCAGTACGTATACAGTGTGCATGTACATGTATTTATAAACACAATACTGTAAAATCGGGGTCATTGTACAGCACATACTGTACATACATGTACATGTCCATGTGCAGTATTTATAATTGTGCTATGGCCTTGATCTACAGATAATGTGTAGACGGCAATGCACTAGTATTCCCGGCATTTGGAGGTCTTTCCTGTCCAGAAATACCCATTTGCCCGTGTTTTTTTCTATGTGGCAAGAGTTCACTGCACTTCCTGGGCAACCTTGCCGGTGATTGAACACTTCCCCACTGCCTTAGTAAGCCAGCATTTGGGGCATTCTGGTCTGCTGTGGACTAACTCAGCCTTCCCATCCCTCCCCCCACGTGATACTGTAGCCACACCGGTTCTTGGGAAAACGACAATGTAGGATTTCCTTTTACTCCCAAGTCCCAAGAGAGAGTTTTCTGAGAAGCGTTGGGATACAATGTATTTTTTTTTTGGGGGGGGGAATACATGTTGTTGTAGACTAGTACAGGTGTACGGTACTTTAGTACCGTACATATAGTACATGTACCTTTGTACCATGTACACTGTGCATGTACATGTACATGTACACAATGTACACAATGTACACATGTACACATGTACACAATGTACACAATGTACACAATGTACTGTACATGTACATGTACATACACTGTACAGTACCGTACATGTATGTACGGTATGCCATATGCAATGTGGTTAGCCTGCACTTACTGTACCGTAGTAGCTACTGTACATGTACTGTACATGTACATGTACAATGTAACTCAGTCTTTTTTCATTTATAGGGAGATGGAGAGCAGGTGAGGGAATGGCCCTAACGACTGCACACTGTATACATGTACATGTACTTTAGTATAATGTACACTGTACATGTACATGTAAAGTACAGTATGTAATGTACATGTACAGTGTACATGTACACGTGTACACACATGTACATGTACCGGTACATGTATGTACATGTACATGCACTGTACATGTACATTGTAGCGCAACATGTAGGGCCTACATGTACATGTATAGTGTGTGTACAGGTCTGTGGTCGAACTCATCGTACAATGTGTACATGTACATGTACATGTACATGTACATGTACATGTATAGGCGCCTACTGTATAGGCGGTCAGATGAAAAATCTATCTTTCAATCCCGTTCCAGTAAATGGGATCTAAATGAACTTCACGCTGTGATTTTTCTAAAAATATACAAAAACGCATTTTGAAGAGTTCAACTCAAAAAATGTAACGTTAATAATTCTTTCAATGAGAAGAGGATCCCTGTGATACGTTTGGACCAATCACTGCTCAGCGTTCTCCTCCATGCACATGTAAACAACATGGCATCCCTAGCAACGAGACACATCGCGCCCGGCTTGCTGACCAAAGAAAAGATCAATGAAATGTCTTTTCCACCTCGAATCCGGCCGAAATGAGAGGTCCAGCCCTGTAACAGCAACGAGGTGGATACAGACTTTCCATTTCTGTGAGCCATGGTGGAATTTAGACGGCCGTAGCCAAGCAATTGCCAAGGACATCGAAGCACAAGGCATGCTCGATGCCGCGGCTGACTACACGGAGGAAAGGGACTTTTGAATTTCGACCTGAAGGCTGAAGAAAACAGTTATACATGTACACGAAGGAAGGGGGAAGAGAGTGAATAGGACACAGATGAGAAATAAAGGACAAAGAGGAAAGCTGGTAGGGTGAGATCAAAGGGAAGCGCAAGGAGTGGGGTAGGGATTAGTGAGAGGACAGAGGAGGGGGAAAGATCAAAGAGAGAAGTGGAGGAGTGAACACAAAAGAGGGATTATCAGAAAGCTGCATGGTGTTAGTCATTACCCTCCTGGATGTTGAGACCATGTGGTTGAATAGTCCGAAGACGCTTCATCCACATTTTCTCACGGCTAAGACGGACAGCATTACTACGGTGACCAAGGGATTCTATGTCCAGTACACTCATATCTGATATCGAATGATCAGGGAGATTGAAATGATACCCAACAGGGGTGTCCATTTTACCGGTTTTGATAGTAGACCTATGGCCATAGTTTTTTTAGGGTGTTTTTGGTCTCGCCAACATACTGAACATTACAAACTCTACAAGAGATGAGGTACATGTATATGATGTTTGATGTACATGTAGTAGTGCACGTGATAGAGCCATAGGTCGTGTGGGTAGTTCCAGAAGAATGTCCATTGAAAGAGTCTATTTTCTGGACATGTGTCTTGCAAACAATGCATTTCAAAGTACACTTAAATGTACCAAATTGAGGGGGAGGTGAAGTGTCCAAAGGGGAACCTCTGCTCGGACAATTAAGTCATGCAGGTTACGGGGGCGCCTGAAAGCCAAAACAGGCGAATTTGGAATGACGTCAGCCAGACGATCTGAAGTGTGGAGAATATGGTGGTTTTCCTTAGTTATCTTTCTGAGAGGAGGAAGAGAAGGGTGGTAGGAAGTAACTACATGTAAGGGAACCTTGGCATTGTCCTTGGGACCTGGTGGCTTTTGTTTGAGTGCCGAACTTCTGGGAATGGAATAGACTTTAGCAATGGAGTTCTTCACTTGGCGAGAACTATAGCCTCTAGCAACCAAGTTACTGGCCAATACACGTGTATGGCGGCGAAAGTCAGACTCATTGGAACAAATATGCCTAAATCTGAGGGCCTGGCTGTAAGCTATACCTGTCTTCCAGTGTTTGGGGTGACAACTGGAGGCATGGAAATATTGATGAGTGTCGGTGGGCTTAGAATACAAGTCAGTAGTAAGTGTATTGAGGTCTTTCCGGATAGTGACATCCGGAAAGTGGGTCTGCTGAAGAGACTGCTCCCATGTGAATTTGATAGTCCTGTGGAAGGAATTGATATGGTCAAAGAAGGCATTCAAGCTGCTACTGTCCCTAGTCCAAATGAAGAAAACGTCATCTATGTATCTCCACCAAATCCAGGGACGACATGGAGCCTACCTGAGCATGCGTTCCTCAAGGTCACCCATGAAGAGGCAAGCAAAGGAAGGAGCCATGCGCGTACCCATGATAGTGCCATGCACTTGAAGATAGTGTTTGCCAAGAAAGGAGAAATTGTTCTTGGCCAGCACTAGCCTCATGAGGGTGGTTAAGTCAAAGATTGGGGGGAGAAGACTGTTTTCCTTTGGCCAGGGCCGAGGAGCAAGCTTGAATGCCTTCTTCCTGGGGGGATGTTAGTGTATATAGAGGAAACGTCAATGGTACCAATTATGGCAGTGGTCGGAATTTGATCCTTGACACTTTCCAACTTTCGCAGAAAGTCGGGGTGTCATGGACGTATGAGGGGATATGGGGAACCAAGGGTCTGAGAAAAGAGTCAATGAAAAGAGATGTATGTGTTCCGTAGGTGAACCATTGCCAGAGATGATGGGTCTGCCTGGGTTGTTGGTCTTGTGAATTTTCGTGAGAAGGTAGAATCTGGCAGTTCTACAATTGATCGATGATAGGAATCTGTGAGCTTTTTTACTCAATTGGTCACATGATCGCATGTCATCCAAAACTTCCCGAATTTGCTCTGAAAATTTATAGTGCTGGGGGTTGTTAAGTTGGCGATTGGCTTCATCAATATATTTTTGGCGATCCATAATTACTACAGCTGACCCTTTATCTGCTGGCTTGATAATGATGTCACCACGGGAATGTACATGTAGAGTGTTGAGAGCAAGACGTTCTTCCCTAGGGAGATTGTCATGGGGCTTACTGGTAAGATGAGAGGAGTTGGAAACTTGAGAACTGACTGCTTGCACATACGTTTTAAGGGCTGGAACACGATTCTTGGGGGGACCCAGGTCAGGTGCTTTTTACTCGGAAAGGTTCTTCTTTACGGGAGCCAGAATCAAAGAAGAATTCATTCAGACGAAGTCCGCGGTAATACTCAGTGAGATCTTGACTGAGCATTACTTGGTCATCTTTGGGGGGAGTTGGACAAAAGTTCAAGCCCTTGGAAAGTAACGTACTGTACATGTATGCTCTGCGTCAGTTAGAGAAGAAGAGGAAAGGTCGACAACAGTGTTAGTGGGGGGTAATGGTGTAGACTGGGGACTGCGTCTGAAGCGGTTGTGTCTGCGTTGTTTGGCAACAAGGCCACAAATCTTCTTGTTTCATGCACATGCACATGCACATGCACCCACATACACATGCACATGCACATGCACTTGCACATGTTACTGTCTGGCTCTGGCAGAGTTTTTTTTTTTTTTTTTCCCCAGAGTGTAGCAAATGTTACACACACTTGTGTACAGTAGGGCTGTAGGCCTACCGGTACATGTAATGTACACACATGTACATGTGTACACTGTACCGGTACATGTACACGTGTACATGTGCAGTGTACATGTACTTCTACATTGTGTACACATGTCTGACAGTCCAAGTTTTCATTATTGCTTTCCCCCCAGAGTTGAGCACAGCAAATGTTGCTGTTAGAACAATGTGCTGGGCAGTTGCTAAACGTTACTATCCATAAACATGTACCGGTAATGTACATGTACGTGTACATGTACATGTACATGTATGTAGCAGGCTCCCCATCCCCCTTTGTTTTAACCAGTTGTATTCAGGCAGGCTCAATTTGTGGCCCAATTGCCAGGACATACTGGCCTACTGTACTATGTACATGTACATGTACAGCTGAACATGCACCTGCTGAATAGATAAAAAATACCCACCCATCCAAATCATCTAGTTTTCTTTGCGTTTTTTTTTCTTTACATTAATATGCAAAAGTGTTGCAAACTGCTTACTACTAAAAATCAATAACCAAAAAGCGAATATCAAAAATTTTGGAGGGCCTGAGGTTTTGATCATACAGGACCTCTCTGAAAGGCCTTTTATCTTTGAGAGAGAGAGGTCCTGCTCAGATTGAAACGTCAGGCCCTCCTAATTTTTGATATTTTTCCAGTCAGATTTTCCCCCTTGAGTATGTTTGGTTACGGCAGTACGATCCTGATCGATAACCGGTTGCCAACGTTGTGTCTCTGCAGGGCGGAGAGGTCTCGCCACGCTGCCAAGATGAGGCGAGACAAGGAGGGCGTAGAGATCGCTGCCCTCTCCAAGCTCCTGCCCTACCCGGAGGACATCATCAGCCGGCTGGACAAGGGCTCCATCATCAGGCTGACCACCAGCTTCTTGCGCATGAAGAAGTTCACCCAGAAAGGTGCGTACGGGAGCCCCTGACGGGCAAGAGCGTACAGTACAGTACATGTAGTCAGGGGTCGCAATAAAAAGGCACATGCATCCATGCATTCAGATTGCAATAGAATTCTGAGGTAAAATCTTTTCAGATTCCTTAAGTGTACATACCCCTAACCACCCATATAGAAGAAAAAAAAATTGCAATCAATTTGAAATTGCCCATGGGTACAAGTACTTCCTGTCAATCAGAGCGTGAGCAGTGCATTGTGGGATAATTATTATTTTTTTTTACAGAAAAAACTTCACTCTTAGTGGAGTCCGAATCGTGATTCAAATCCCACTAATAATGACTTTATTGTGTCCACACGAAAAAAGAGTTTGAATCGCAATTCAAATCGCAATCCAAATAATCGCGTTCTGATAATCCTTCTTTTGTGTTCAGTCCTTCACACAAGTCTCTCTTTGATCTTTCCCCCTCTTGTCACTAATCCCTACCCTACTCCTTGCCCTTTCCTTTGATCTCTCCCTACCAGATTCACTCTTTGTCCTTTGTTTCTCATCCGTGTCCTATTCACTCTCTCTCCCTCCGTCCTTCGCGTACATGTATCTGTTTTGTCCTTGTCACTCTGCCTTTGAGAAAGGTCCTGCTAGGATCGAAACGTCGGGCCCACTAAATTTTAGATTTATATTTGGTGTAGTGGAAACAGCCGTAATTCCACTGGGAAATTCCAGGAGAGGAGGGGGGGGGGAAGAGAAATTCCTGGGTAATACTGTAGCTGTGCAGTGTGGAAAGCCCTTTATGTTAGGAGGCAGTCATTCATGCAGGTGAACATACATTGTGCGCTTTTGCCACCCCTCCTCTTGCAGTCATCATACCAATCAAGTGCGGCAGCGGCCTTGTACCCGACACGCAAGGTTCTCCATCAATGGAGTTGCCCTGACAGTCCCTCACTGGGTGCGAATTCACGCATGGTGGGATCTGACTGATACTGTACATGTAAGCCCTGCATTGCGGAATTCGGCACCAATAGTACAGGTTCATGTTCAACACAAGTTAAAGCAGTTTGATCCCCAAGGCTAGTGTTACATGTACATGTACAGTACATTCAGTTGCAGGCACATACATGTACTTTACCGGGGGTATACATGTACATGTACTTGTACATGTGTTGACTGTACATTACATACACATGTACAGCACATACATGTACTGTACATGTACAGTGTACATGTATATATGTACAGTACATTCAGTTGCAGGCACATACTGTACAGTACATGTACACTGTACATGTACATGTACTTTACTGGAGTATACATGTACATACATGTACATGTACATACATGTACATGTACATGTACATACATGTACATGTATGTACATGTACATGTACATGATGTACATGTACATGTGCTGACTGTACAATGTACATGTACATTACATACACATGTACAGCACATACTGTACATGTACATGTACAGTGTATACTGTATGTATCTTTAAGGCCATTATTTTGACATTTGACATGTATGACATACCGGTACTGTCTGACATTTTGACATTTTGGCATATTATGTATCAATGTATTGTA